>OU015763.1:31434454-31660719 GCA_907173295.1 Fagus sylvatica
CCACTCGCCAATATGCCCGAAGGGCTCGAAGGGGGAGCATTGTGTCTACAGATTCTGAGAGGACTGGTTCAGCCACAGTAAGGGTATCAACTCCTCCAAGTCCTCTTCCCTGAATCCGGTGGCATCGCTTCCACACCCATAATCATAACTGCTGCTGTGTCTGCTGCAACAATTATTCAAGAAAGTGAGACTGCAACAGCAGCTGTTGGGGAAGTTCCTGGCAGTGAAGAGGGTCCTACACATATTTCTGAGATCCCTGAAGGTAGTATTTATATATTTTTGTTGAAAATATATCGATTTACGATAATTTTATGATTGATGCAGATTTTGATGCAGGCATAGCCCGAATTGAGCATATAGAAGTTGCTGCCAGTGAAGATCCTGTCCAGGCAGAAGTCATTCCTGGCAGTGATGTTCCAGTCATAGGAGAGGAGTTGGCTCCAGACCCTGCTGATGATATAGATATGGCAGATGCTCATGATAGCTATGATGAGGTTTTGGTTGAAGCAGAAGGTGATGTAGCTGGTGCTCAGGCAGCAGATACAGGAGCTACTGCTTCTGTTGCAGCCCATGGGAGCCCAACTCAAACAGGTATTTGCTTCTAAACAACATATTGTCATTGTTGTTGCTTGATGGCAGAGATTTCTTGATATATATAGACATGACTTAATGATTTGCTTGTCATGTATGGAATTTGTACATACATATTTCTTGTTTCTTGATTATAGGCTGTTTAGGCATGAGTTAATGCTCACTTATTGCCCATAGCCATAGTACCTGATCTTGATAGGTGTAATAGACATAGGTTGATCCCTGCTTGCTGTCTTTTGTTGTTGTTGTTTGCTGTGTGAGTTTGGCAGACATGGGTTAATGCCCATTTGTTGTTTGCCTTTTGTTAGCTTCAAATTTGTTGTTATAGAGGCATGAGCCTAGTAGAGATAGAATGACTTCCTACCTATTGCTTGCTGTTTTCACACCCTTTTTCAATTAAGTGAGCCTAATAGACATGGGTTGATTCTCACTTGTTGTCTATCATGTTGTGGCTACACCCTTTTGTGACTGTGTGAACCCAGCACCAATAGGTTTTATGAGTCTTGTCCCATCTTTTGCCTACTGTTTTACGGCTGCATACTCTTGATGAAAATGAGTTTGATGGACATGGGTTGATTCCCATTTGTCGTCCCTTTTTGTGCATGGACATGGGTTATTGCCCACTTGTTGCCCATGTTTGTGTACGGACATGGGTTAATGCCCATTTGTCGTCCTTGTTTCTTTTATGTACGAACATGGGTTAATGCCCATTTGTTGTTCGTCTTTTGGTGGACCTGGGTTGATTCCCAGTTGTTGTCCTTTGCTGTATGTGGACATGGGTTAATTCCCATTTGTCGTCCCTTATTTGGTGAACCTGGGTTGATGCCCAGTTGTTGTTCGCCATTAGGTTCATTAGGTAAACCGGTGGACATGGGTTAATGCCCATTTGTCATCCGCCGTTGGGTGAACCTAGGTTAATGCCTAGTTGCTGTTCCCCATTGGGTGAACCTGAGTTGATGCTCAGTTGTCGTTCCCCCATCTTGTTTGTTGTGTGAGCTAGGTGGACATGGGTTAATTCCCATTTGTTGTCCCCATAGAATTTGACCATTTTAACATAATTTCACAACCAGTGTGGCTTTAGTAAAGAAATGTTAATCAAGCATTCTACTTACTTGTTTACTCTCTTTGCCTTCACTAGTATTGTTGTACTTTGTTTAGCTAATTCCCTTCTTCTTTGCCTTCATTTCTTTTTTGCAGCTGGGAGCGGCAATGAAGTTGTTGCAGAAGAGGAAATAATACACCAGTCTGCAGCAGTGGAGTCTGCCATCAGAGGTCATCCAGAGTTGGTGCCTGCTGCCAGGCCTGTATTGCCAAGAACCTCCGTCCTTGCTGACATGGATGCTTTCTTTAGGGAGTTTGATCGCACATCATTCAGTTCCCGTCATGCCGAGCACTTTTGGACTTTTGATGATAGGAAGGCCGATTTTGAGATCTTTCGGGTGCCGCAAGGGGGAGTTCGGTTCTTGAGGGCCTTGTGGGACAAGTATGGCAGGTGTTCGTTGTATTTCAGACGTGGTGTGCATGTGGGAAGCTCTTTGCTGACTCTCCTCTGCTGTGTGCTTGCTCACATGGAGTATACTAGGCTTGAGGACATCACTGAAGTTCACATCCTTGAGTGGAAAGCCGTAGTCCAGGAGGCAATTGAAGGAGGCTTCAAATTTGGCTTCATTCTTGATTACTTGAGGAGGTTAGCTCATGGTATCTTCAGTAGGAGGGTTTTGGCGGAGTTGAGGGAGGCTGAGGCTCGTGTTGCTGCATTGAGGGATGCCCTGAACATAGTTGCGCCAAACCCATGGGATTTAGCAGCTGCCAGGGGAGCTTCTGCAGAATCCAGTGGTGGATCAGCTCTCCACGACTTGCTGGCTTGAGCATATCAGCCACTGCTCTCCTTTTCTTTTTGTTACTCTCCCTTTTTCTTGTAATATGTTAGCCATGTGTAGGCTTTGACAATGGTATTTGGTCCCATTTTGTTTTCGGGTACATATTTTGTTAAGTACATTTGTTTATGAACAATGGAATTTGATTTTTCGTCAACTTGACTTGCTTAAATTGCATTGTACAAAAGGTTGACATATTTTGCAATACAAAAGAAAGGCATTTTTAACTCCTATTACTCTTAGCCTAGCATAAAATGCTTACAAGCTATTTCAAAAGAAGTAAGATACACAATGCAGATTTTGCCGGAATGCATCCTACGAGTAATAGTGTTTCAGCCATTTTCCATTAATAGGATCTGCTAAGGCAGTCCCATCAGACTTAGATAGCCTGTAATAACCACTTCCATGCGCTTCTCGGATAATGTATGGTCCGTCCCAATTAGGGGAGAACTTGGATGGAGATGGTAAGTTTCTTCTTACGAATTCCGCGGCTCTCAAGACCATTTGTCCTTCCGCAAAGATTCGGACTCGAAGGGCTTTGCTGTACACATTAGCCATTTTTTGGTAGTTTCTTTGGCTCTTTGCCTTGGCTAAGTCCCTTGCCTCATCAAGTCCTTCCAGATCTGCCATACGTGCCTTCAGCACATATGTTAGCATCGACTTCTAACTCACTCCCTTGCATTACCCTTGGGCTGGGCACAACCAATTCAGTAGGAGAAATAGTGTCAGTGCCATAGACAAGTGAGAAGGGCGTAAAACCTGTTGCTGTCTTTGGTGAACTTCGGTATGCCCAGAGGACATCTGCCAGATGGGCTTTCCAGTCGTTCCCATAATCAAACACCATTTTGCTTAAGATGCGCAGCAACATTCTGTTTGTGGCTTCGGCTTGCCCATTTCCTTGAGGATAGTAGGGTGTTGAACGTCGATGCTTGACCCGGTAGTGTTCTAGCATTTCCCGCACATCTTTGTTTATGAATGGAGTACCATTGTCGGTAACGAGCTTGTACGGTATGCCAAAACGAGTAATTATGTGCTCTCGGATGAAGTTCGCCACTGCAGCACCTGTTGCCTTTCGGAGAGGGATAGCTTCTACCCATTTTGTAAAATACTCGGTAGCTACAAGAATCCAAATGCACCCACCGGAGGCCGGATTGATAGGGCCGATGAGATCTAGCCCCCAAGTATGAAATGGCCAAGGTGTAGTCATATTTTGGAGACCAGTTGGGTGGCTGTGGATCAAATTGGCTTGGACTTGGCATGTATGGCATGTTTTCACAAAATCTGCCGCGTCCTTTTTCATTGTAGGCCAATAGTATCCGAGTGTAAGTAAGCATTGGTAGAGCCTCTTTTTTCCTTGATGTTCCCCGCATTCTCCCGCATGAGTTTCTTTCATGACCATTTGGGATTCCGATAAGCTAAGGCATCTAAGTGGCTCTCCATGAAAGCCTTTTCGAAAGAGGGTTCCTCCTTCCACAAAATACCTCAAGGCCAGCCTCTTAAGGCGATAAGCATCCTTGGGGTTTGATGGCAAAATTCTTTCAAGCAAGTATTCTAAGAAGGGTGTGCGCCAATCAGCAGAAACAAAAGTGGCACATACCTCTTCGTTGTTGTAATGGAACTGACAAGTTGGACACTGGCTTTGTATCCCTGCTGCTTCTGCACTCATGTTTGGCCAGAAGTATCCCAGCCGCTGAAGTCTGCGGTAAAGGCTGATAGCTCCTCCATCTCCACAAGTTTTCTCATGGACTTCAGGCAGCCTTTCCTTTGCTTCTTTGAGGCTAATGCAGCGCGCCAAAACTCCTCCAGGCAGTCTTCTATAAAGATCTCCAGATATCAAGGTGTAGTCCTTGATTTCCTTTAAGTCTGCCGTAACAGTAGGAGAAATGAGCTTGGCTTTGATTGGTGCTCGCCAGTCTTCTTGATCTGAAGATGACTCTTCAAATTCTTTCTTCAAGGATTCAGTGATAGGTTCTACCCTCTTGCAGATAGTGACATCCATTTCTTCACCTTCAAAGGTTATTTGAGATCCCAAAGTCGGCCAAAGCATCCGCATATCGGTTTTCATTCCTTTGGGCATGCTCTATCTCGAAGGTGCTGAATTTTGTTTCGAATTTCTGTGCCAGAGCTCTATAAGGTGCCAAAGATGGTTCTTTAAGTGAGAATTCTCCTCGGGCTTGACATACCACAAGGTTGGAATCGCCAATAACTCGTAAGTGCTTAATTCCCATCTCATATGCTATTGCTAATCCGGCTAAGTAAGCCTCATACTCAGCTGCATTATTAGAACAAGGGAAATCAAACTTGAAAGATTTAGTTACAGCTTCCGCACCCTCCTTGTAAAGAACAATGCCAGCTCCTGCTGATGTAGCAGTTGATGAGCCATCGAATTTCAAGGTCCAAACAGAATCTGCTAAGCCTGCCAGAAATATTTCATTGATTTCCCCGGGTACTTCATCTGTAATGAATGAGTTGTCTTCCCCGGGAAACTGAGCTAATAGGTCAGCAATGGCTTGGCTTTTGATAGCAGTTGGTGTCTCAGCAGTAATCTCATACTGTGACAGCTGCAGAAGCCACTGTGCCAGTCTGCCAGATAATACAGGCCGTTGCAGCAGACTTCTGATGGGATGAGATTTTGTCATTAACTGGACCTTGTGAGCTAGAAAATAGTGTCGGAGTCTTTGGGAAGCATAAATCAGAGCTAAGCAAGATCGCTCAGCCCCCGAGTATCGGCTTTCGGCATCCTTAAGAGTACGGCTAACATAATAGATGGGTTGTTCAACCCCATTGTCATTTTCTTGGGCTATCAAAGCCCCAATTGCTTGGCTATTTGAAGCTAAATAGAGTCGAAGAGATTTTCCAGAAATAGGTGCACAAACAGTAGGGAGTTTGGTCATGATGTTTTGTACCTTTTCAAAGGCTTCTTGACATTCGGTAGACCAATGGAAATGAGGCTCCCTTCTTCAAGAGTGGTGCAAAAGTAGAAGTCACAGCAGCAAGGCCAGGAATAAATCTTCTTATGTATGATAGCTTGCCCAAGAAGCTCTTCAGCTCCTTGTGTGTAGTTGGTGGCTTCATAGTGGCTATGGCAGATGATCTTGCTGGATCAACATCAATACCGCGCCGGTGCACTAAGAAGCCCAGAAATTTGCCAGCTGAAACTCCGAATGCACATTTGAGAGGATTCATCTTGAGCTTATATAATCGGCATCTTTCGAATACCTTCTTCAAGATACTAAAATGATCCCCCCTTGTCTTAGATTTCACCACGATATCGTCGACATAATCTTCAATTTCACGATGCATCATATCATGAAACATAGCTGTCATAGTTCTTTGATACGTGGCTCCGGCATTCTTGAGTCCGAATGGCATGACGGTGTAATAGAAGTTCCCAATAGGTGTGCGGAATGCAGTCTTCTCAGCGTCCCTTGGAGACATAAAGATTTGATTATAACCGCTAAAACCATCCATAAAGGAGAACATTGCATGACCAGCAGCTGAATCAATCAGAAGGTCCATGTTGGGCAGCGGGAATTCATCCTTGGGACATGCTTTGTTGAGATTACGGAAATCCACACAACACCGGATCTGACCATTCTTTTTCTTCACGGGGACTATATTGGACAGCCACCGCGGATGCTGTATTGGCTTGATAAAACCAGCTGCAAGTAGCTTCTTGACTTCTTGGGTAATTTGAGCTTCGACCTCCGGATGGAAGGTCCTCATAGATTGTACCACTGGTCTAGTACCCGGTTCAACATTTAGAGAATGTGCAACCAATTTCGGGTCTATCCCGGGCATTTCATCATATTGCCAAGCAAAAACATCTTGATATTCTTTTAGCAATTCTATTAGATGCGTTCTTTCTTCAACTGATAATGATGCACTAATAGAAACAGGTCTGTGTACATTGGAATTGGAACTCAAATCGATTACCTCAAGTTCCTCTTTTGCAGAAGTTTTAGGATCTGCTGCAGCAGCTTCTACTGCTTCTGCAGATTCTGGGATATCTGTTGCATTGACTGCGAAACACGAGGGCTGTGAGATCCCCTCTTCTGGTTCGGGGGCCTCTTGTTGGGGACAATTGGCCCCCGCGCGCCTTCATAAGCGGTAAACAGTGCGCCCGTCCGGTAAACGGACACGCTCGCATTGTGGTTGGCTTTTGCTAGTACTAGCTTCTGCTTTGCGCTTCTTTTTCCGCTCCAACAGGTCTCTCAGGTCTGCCTCAGGAGCATCCTTTATCTCCTCCCACTTGGGCAGCGGGATTCCAATAGGTTTAGCAAGTGATGCTTCCCCTGCTGGAGTAATTTCATCATATAGGGCTGCCTCAACAAAGTGAGATTCGGATTGATCAAAAGGTGTGGAATTGGCGGCTATCCGGATAGGCTTTCCGTTAAGCCTTCCTTTCACGCATTGGTGGTAGGTGGAGGGGATAAGCTGGTGCTTGTGCAGCCAAGGTCTTCCCAATAATATGTGGTAAGGAACAACGGAGTCCACAACGTGAAACCGCGTCAAAGATACAATGGGACCAACCTTTAGGAACCAGTTGAATATGCCCCTTAGTGTATTCACCAACACCACCAAATCCTTTTATTTCCATAGGTGCTCCTTGGATCTTCCTTTGAGAGATTTCTGCTGCTTGGATTGTGCTTAAAGGAATAAGATTGATGCAAGAGCCGGTATCTACCAAAGCACGTCTCACTTGAACCTCATTGATTGTGGCTGAGAGGTAGAGAGGGCGTCGGTGATCTGGATACTGGACTTCCATATCTTCATCTGTAAATGTGATTGCATTGGTTGTTTCCAGAAAAGCTCGGCTGGCATGGGTTTCTGCTGTAAAGCAGTGAGCTCCGGAATCTGCTGCTATGGCCATGATGGCCTCAGTAGCTGCTGTGCGAGCTTCTGGATTCAATCCTAGCTGATTAAAGAGAGATCGAAACCTGGGATTCCTTTGCAAGGCCTTGATGGCTGTAGGTGTCATGGCAGAATTTGCAGCAGCGGGCTCGTCCATGTCCACATCGCTAGCATTACCATGAATAACAACAGAAACTGTGCCTTTCTCTTTATGGTTGAGAAAAGGATCGATGTATACCTTTTGCCGTGCCTGTGGGAGCTCCAAGGTTCCGTCTTGAATTTTCTCGTGAAATTTTCTTCTGAGTGTCCAACAATCTGCTGTAGAGTGATGGACATATTGATGAAAATAGCAGAATTTTGGATTCTTCTTGTCTTCTTCAGTTGCTTTCTTTGAAACTTCTGGGAGCTTGATAATACCATCTGCTACCCATTTGTCAAGAATAGCCATTATCTCTTCCAAAGTGCAAGGAACCGGAGGTGGTGGCTCCTCAAAAGATTTTTCATTCGGTTTCTTGCGCTTATTGTTTACGGTAGATACCGTGAGAACTTGTGGCTGGGTTTTCTTTTCTTTAGGCTTTTCTACATGGGGCTTGACTGAAAGTGCTGTCTTCCGGGCCTTTTGGAGCAGCTGCCCAAATCTTGAGATGTCAAGGTTTTCAAGGTGGGCCCGGAATTCTGGCAGCATGTTATCTATACAAACTCCCACGAGTTCGCCTTCTTCATAATTGGCATAACAGTCCAAAGATATATCGCGGAAGCGATGTATATAACGAAGCAAGTCTTCCCCATTTGTTTGCTTAGTAGTGTGGAGGTTGACGAGGGTGACTTTCTCCTCCGCTTGGAAATATTTCCCGCAAAACAGCTCAACCATATCTTCCCACGTCTTCACAGACCCAGGAGGCAGAGTGGTGTACCATGTATAGGCTCTATCATCAAGGGACTTTGAAAATTCGCGAAGGCATAAATCACCGTCGCCGGCATAAGCCCCCATTGAGTCTATAAATTTGCTGATGTGTACAAGAGCACTCCCTTTTCGGCCATCGAAAGCGTGAGAAAGTTGGAACAACATATTTCTCGGGGTAAGGCTGCTTCAACAGTTCAATGGGATAGGGAGGTTTCCTCACAAAGAGTCGAGGCTCTTTTGGATTCTTCTCCCTTTCTTGTTTAAGTAAGTTTGCCACATCAGACATTGTCACAAAGGTAGCTTCCTTATCTTGTGAACCTGAGTCTTGATGGGGCTTCTCTTGGTTTTCTTCCTCATTCTGAGGAGGAGTCTTTGTAGCAGCATCCTTTTCTTTGAGCTGTTTGATAGGCTTCTGCCAGCTCACTTTGGTTCTGCTGCAAACTCTGTATCAGTTGTAATAGCAAGCTTGTTGGTGGTACCTCCTGGTTTTGATTACTTGGAGGTGGTTGCTGTTGATCTTGTCCTTGCACATTGACAGCAGATTCAGCATGTCCTTGCACATTGAAGCAGATGTGGGAATGTTCTGTATGAACTGAAACTTCTCCTTGATTTCTTCTTTGTCGGGTTTTAGGAGGCATGATTTCTGAGCTCTAGCTTTCTTCTTGGAAGTATTGATCTCGACTCCCCAGTGGAGTCGCCAGAAATGTGAGGGGTGTTTTTGTTATATTGCCACGCGGCGTGCCGAGGGCGATCACTACGTGGACTTGAACTTTAGAGAAGGGGTAGTCGAACCCAAGATTCAACCGAGGGCCATAAACTCAGCCCAAGGGCTAATGGGATACTTCCAAAAAGTATTTTAAAGAGCCAAGATAATAAAGCCCAAATAAATATGGAGAAGGACTAAAGGCTCATAGAAGTATTGTAACCGACAAGAAGTTTAAAGAACAGTCATTGGGCCGAGCCACTTGCTGTTCTTCAACTGTATCCAAACTTGAAACACAGTGATCTTAACACAAAAAGTACCAACTCATATGTTTCCCATGTTTTAAGGACCCAAATAAAATTAGAACAAGGACAAGAGAACTTATCAAAGCAATGTTGTTAATGAGGAGCCTAGGAATCAGTTGTTGGGCCGAGCCTCTCACTGTTCCTGGGCTGGATCAGGCCTGAAACAGAATATCTTCAGTCAAAAATGATGAAAACACATGTTCTGCATACTGTCGTTGACATCTGCTGCAAGACCTCTGAATAAATAATGCACTTGTTGAGACTAAAAGAGTGTTGACTTGTTGGGAGAGAGTCAGTCCCAATAAGACATGCATAAGGGTAAGAGAGAATTGTGTTTGGGCTTTTTATGGAGCTAAAATCAATGATAAAGAACCATTGTGGCTCTTATAAAGATATTTCAGGATTTCTGCCCAGACATCTGCCAGGAGAGCTTTTTCTGGGGAGAAAGATATTAAGTTGTGAATTCCAATCTTTTCAGACGGGAATGTGTCTTTTGGAGTTTTGATTGGTGTTTCTAGGTTGGGAATGATCTCAGGAAACCCATTTCGAGGGCCTTTTCTCCTTGGATCTTTGTTGTGGTAATTTCTTGAGTTTTTGGAAGTGTTCTTCCTTTTCTGGTTTTTCTTTTTGGGTTAGTCTGTTTGGGGCTGGTGGATCTGATGCATTAAGAATGCAATCAGTCCTTTATATATAAGTAATTAGGGTTGCCTAAAAACGAGATTTTGGCTTCCCTTAATCTTGTTTATTCTCCAAATTAACCCTCCATCACATGTGTTGGTCAAAGAGAGTGTTTTGTTGGCTAAAATGATTATGGTCCTTCCCTATTGGCAGGGTAAGGCCTGTTTTCCCTCTGAAATGGTTTTGTCAGAGGTGTCCACTGTTTAGTTAGTGGATTTTTAGTGTAAAGTTGGGTTTATGCATGTCTTTTGTGACTTGGTTTCCATAAACTCGTCACTGTGCCCCCCAGCAGACCTAATGACAATAGTCCATGGTTACCTAAGTCTTGGAACTAACTCCCCTCCACCAAACCACACTCCTCAAGTCAGATCAACATAAGGAGAGTAGCTTCCTCACGGGTCTGGGCCGTGGGAGCTACTGTGGGAGCTACTCCCTGAGTCCTTTTGGGACTGGAATGGACATGGCCATTAGCTTTTCCACCATACTTCTTTATTTCCAGCATGTTTTGGTTGCTGCCAGTGGTCCTTGAGCTGTTGTGCACAAGTCTGCTGCGTGAACAGTACCAGAATTCATGATTTCCGGTGGAGTGTAGAGCTGGACTGAGCTGGTGGTGTTTGAATAATTTGAAAATGGTATCTCAATGGCTCTTGTCACGTTGGAGAAGATGGGAGCTGTTGCACTTCTTCTCTTTTAGTGTAATAAGGACATGTCGTGGGCTCCACAGCAGATATACAGCCCCTGCTCTGTCAGTTTCTCTTCAGACTTCATGGGTCCCACGGGTTGGCTGTATTCAACCATTTGGATTTTGGGGCTGGTTGCCATTTGGGCTCCAGCTGTTTCCCTTCATTTATTTTAATAGTATTTGGGCCAAATAATTGTATAATAAGCACACCTTGGGTTATGGGCTTCACATGAGTTTTCTTTGGGTTTGTGAACAGTGCCGAAATTCCCTTTTAGTGGGCCCAGGTGGCTCATTAGGTACTATTTATGGCATTTTAGTGGATTGGGCCATATATGTTTTACGTTGTGGGCTTTTAGAATTGTGTCAAGGCACTTTAAAATAAGCCCAAGTAAATTGACATTTTTTGGGATATTTAAATGGGTTGGGCTTATTGGGCTAACTTATTAAAGCCCAAATATTTTATTGGGGGCCCAACGATTATTTAATCAAAAAATGGGCATGTACAAAGTGATATTCACACACAACCATCCAAGTAACAAAAAGGGCATCGGGTTTGTATGAGGTGAGAAGCAAATAGAATATCAACAAGGTTGACTACAATAAGTTGATAATTTTTTTATTTTTTATTTTATAAATACAATAAGTTGATAATTACAAAAAAATAAATAATTCAATACAAGAATAAAGACAACACATATGACCTGGTAGTTATGAATACCAAAACGATTGGTCATATTACAAGCATGGCAAGGTATTAAAACGATATGATCACAAATACGAAATTCAAGATGCCATGTCTTGTTGCCCCGGTAGGAAGGGTCACTGCTATTGATTTCCCTTATGGGTAAGGTCACTGAAAACTAGCTCCACAACATCCCAATCTCCACAACACCAGTTACATAATCTAGACTATGTCACACGTATTGCCCCTATGGGTGGGGTCACCAAATTTATTTCAATATGGCAAAAGAATTCGATTAAGGGTACGTACTACAATTTAGTTTGACAAATACAATAGGGCAAGAGTAATACAATAGTAATATAATAATAAAAAATTACACAAGATTCTGTGATACAATATGTAAAAAGTATTGGGAAAGAGCTTTAAATTTTTATTATGATTTGGAAAACTAATTAAATTTCCTTGATGAAAAAGGAAAACTAATTATATTACTTTGGTTTCCTTGGTGCGGAAGGAAAGTTCATTCCTTGTCCAAAAAATTAATGTATATATCCCTTGTATACATGGTTTTAAAAACCGGATCGAATCAACCGGTCTAACCGATTCAACCGAGACCGAGGTCTAATATGGTTCGGCTCTTTACAAAAACCGAAAATAAAGAAAAAAGAGGGAAAAACCGGAAACCATCGATTCAACTAGAAAAACCGCGGAACAATACGGTTCAACCAGTTTTATAGACTAGTTCAGCCAAAATTCCAAAATGCTTCTCGTCTACTCTCTGACTCTCTCTCTACTTTCAACTCATTCTCATCTACTCTCTCTCTACACTCTCAACTCTCAGTCGTCGCAACCCTCTCTTCCCGAGTCCTGTCCCTCGAGGTTGAAGCCCAATCAAAATCTCTTGAGCTAAATCTTCATCTTTGGTCGTCATTAGAGGAGGCTTGGGGCTCACCGCTCGCGTGACCCTGTTGCATCTTTGCTTGTGGTGTTCTTGCTTTGTAAAGATGCAAATCTGATGAAAAGTTAGATTTCATTTTAACCCCAAACCAAATGAAAAGAACATTAAAAAAACCACTACTGATAACAATAGACAAGACTACATTTCCCAATGTTCTTTTTTTTTTTTCTCACACATCCACATGTTTACAAGTGAAGTGACAACTCCTACAGCATATGACACGTATTGGAAGTAACGTGTTGAATTGAATGAATTGAATGACTGTATTGAGTGCTGATTGTTGCAATAAATATATACTTTTATATTAGGAGATAGTTATATATTTTTATGTTGTGGATTGAAATGAATTAATTGATTATTGTACATGTGATGCAAATATTAATGGAAGTTTTCATTTTTGCTAAAAAATACGTAAAATGAAATTGTTCATAATTTATGGAGTGCCCATACTAACCGTTGTTAATATTTTGTGATAATTGTGATAGCTCATACTAACTTTTGAAGGAAAATCCAACTAACTAAAGTCCATTTTGTGGCAATAGAAATAATAGACTAATTATTAAAATATTCTTTTAGTAAATATAATTAGTTATAAATTTATCATAAAATTAATTTTTTTATATAATTATAAAATTATTAATTAAATTATTTATGACGTCACCGGTTAGACCAGTGATACGAGAACCACCTCCCTTTTCAGTTCTCTCCCCGGTCCGGTTTTTAAAACCATGCTTGTATATAAACTACTATAAATTGAAATCTTATAAATAGACGGTGTTGCAAAGTATTTGGTAGCTTTAGCCTAACAGTCTTCCTCTATGGGGAGAGGAGAAGAAAGAGCAACACATGAAGAGTGTAACTACAAAAGGCTTTTACCCAGGGTATCTCCCCTATAAGGAAAAGAGAAAAATTATGGAGCATGAAACTAAGAGAGAAAAAAGAGGGATTTTCGCTTGGGAGGTAACGCAAGGAAAAAGACAACAGAAATTGGGTATTCTTTGAGGTTTATGGGTTAGTGTACAAATCGAATTTGTGACACTTGGGTTAGTGTGCAAATAAAGGAGAATTGGTGACGCTTGGATTAATGCAGAGAAGTATCACAAACATATACAAGAGAATAATATTTGAGGTTTTCTCTAGTTAGAGAGTTTGTTGAGTTTTAATTCCTAAAGAGAATATATTAATTTGTTTGGTGAGGATTTTAAGTTCGGCATAAACTTGAGAAAAAACTATTGTAATTGAATTTATCATAGTAAATTTATTCGGAATTTGTCCTGTGGTTTTTCAAGGACTAAGGGTTTTTCGCGTAAATTTTTGTGTTTTGTGCTTATTCTTTATTTTCGCATATCTTGGTGATTGATTAAAATTGTATGTAAAATTCTTTAAATCACATAATGCTAGATTGTGGTTATAATAAGTGGTATCAGTACTTCTGTTATTCCAACAAAAGGGATCTCAATAGGTTAAGGACACTCAAGAAATATGTAAATAAATTTAAAAGGAACATCCAATAGGTTCATCAATAAAAATAGTGAACACAAGGGGGAGTAGTGTGTAAATTCTCAATTAGGTAACTAAATGCTGTTGATATGTCACGGATTCAACACAGAACAGATACAGGAACCTTATCATGTTTGCTACATATGGCTTCTTAAAATAATAAAAATATCCCTCCTTGACGTGAACTCTTTCAATCACGTTTTTTTTTTTAAATCAACAACATTAGGTTGTCTCACTTCATAAGTCGACATTACCAACACTTGTTAGACAAAATTCCGGTTAAGTGTTCTCTTCAGCAATCATGGCAAAAAATGTTGAGCTTTTTTGTGGCGCTTTAAGCCAGGCTGACCCCTTTGAGGTTGCCATTTTTCAATTGAAAATTTGGTTTCTGATAAAAGAGAAAAAGAGAGAGAGAGAGCGAAGGTGGGGTTGGTGGCTACCAATATGGAGAGGATTAGGGCAAACATGAAAAAGGAATAAATAAATAAACCCTAAACAATTGGGGTTTAAGGTTATTTACCAAAGTACTCTTACTTAAATTACTTTTTAAAAAGGATGCATTTAGATGAAAAATATCAAAATTTATGGGATATTACAAACACTCCCACGCCTGCATGCTCACGAGTTTGAGGAAACCGGAAAGCCACATTCATTTTGAATCGATCACACCTTGGAGGCCTCCATCTAATCGGACCAGCTGGATGCATTGGTAGCCCGTCTCCAGACAACCCAAAATCCAAAAAATCAAAGGCCATCCCCGCAGCTCACTGACACAACTAAAAAGCGGTTACAACCTTATCATCCCAAAACATCTCGTTTCCTGACATTCCAGAGATTCCATGCCTTCGTAAAAACAATCTTAAGAGATAAGGAATGTAGGTCCCGAATACAACAAGCAATGAAGTCACAAAATGTCATATGAACATCATACACGGAAAGGAATACTACTGGACACTCGCTCCAGATTCGCTGCACAAACTCACACCTTCATAGAGCATGATCGCAGGTTTCAGCTTCTTCAGTGCAGCATTGGCAAGAGAATGTGTGAGACACCCCTTTATCAAATTGTTTGTTTTGGGTGGGTAGGATGTCCTTACATGCTTGCCAAATAAACAACTTGATTTTTGGTTGAATCTGGGATTTCCAAATACCATTCCAGAACTTAGCATTCACACCTGAAGAGAAGGATGCCAACGAATCGTGTTGACATTGAGAGAGACACAGCTAATAGGCACGTTTTACTACAAACACTCCCTTAATTGTCCCGATCCAAATCAGAGTATCATGTATTTCTTCATCATCACGTCGAAAAAAAATACTCTCCAACCGAGCTTTTTTCTAGCTCATGTTCTCTTGGTCAATCAGATAATCCATTGTAGTATATCCACATGAATCTCAAGGATTGGGGTAATTACCAGATGGGTTGAAGGACATGGGAGCCATGGGTCCTTCCATATATTTATCATTTCATCTGTTCCAACCCTCCACCTTAATCCTTCATTCAACATATCCTTAGAATATATCACAAATACTCCTCCAGATAAATGATTGCCTGGCACAGATGCTTCCAAAAAATTGTTGGAAGGAAAATATTTAGACTTTAGGATTCTGAACACCAAAGAGTGAGGGTTTTGTAGCAATCTCCAACCATGTCTTGCTAAAAGGGCTTTGTTAAAAAGTTGTAGATCACAAAAGCCAATACCTCCCTCTTTCTTAGATTGGTCCAAATGTTTTTTATTCAACCAATGAACCTTCCTTTCACCACGATGCCATTAAAAGCTTGTTTCTTTGCACAACCAATGATAGGAGATAGGCCCAAATAATTTTTCAAATTGGGTTTTGTGTGAAGAACCAAAAAATTCACAATACTATCCTTGGTAGTCATAGGAGTATTGTAATTAAAAAATAATGTAGTCTTGTCCCCATTCACTTTCTGACCCGAAGCATTTTCATATAACTCTAGTATATTTTGTAAGGCAACACAATTTGCATTGGATACCTTGCAAAAAATAATACTGTTATCAACAAAAAATAAATGAGAAACACAAGTTCCCCTACGATAAATGGCCACATCTCGAATCAAAATATCATTTTCCGCCTTCCTTAATTAACAACATAGACAAACCCTCTGCACAAATTAGAAATAAATGGTTGCCTTGCTTGAGCCCACGCTTGCGATAATATGACCTTTGGGTTCACATTCACCTTGACACATATAATATGTTATAGAAGAAACACATTCCATTATTAAATTCACCCATCTATTCTAAAATCCCAGTTTCAACACTATTACCTTCAAATAATCTCATTCCACTTTGTCATAAGCCTTGCTCATATCAAGTTTGGCAGCCATCTAAGAATTATTTCCTCCTCTTGATTTTTAAGGTAATGCAGTACCTCAAAAGCAATAATTACATTATATGTGATCATCCGCCCAAGCATAGAACCACTCTGACCATCAGATATATAACACAAGGGGGAGAATAGACTTCATCCTGTTCACAAGCATTTTTAAAACAATTTTGGATAAATTACACTGACACCCTATTCTTTTGAGGAAACTAGACTCGTTACACCTTAGGGGAATGACACTCCGCTCCCAAATTTGCAAAATAATTAACTCTCTCCGCCCCTCTTTTTTTTGTTTATTTTTTATTAATTTTTTTAACCAATGCCTAACTAACCAGAGTTAAAAAGAAAAATTATATTCTAATTATTTTAAGTTTAAGTGGAGAATATTTCTTTAGAAAATGGGGAAAAAGAGGCTGAGTGTTAATTATTTTGCAAATTTTGGAGTGGAGTGTCATTCCACAAGATGTTAGTAAACACATTAAAGGGAGAATCTAAATGAGCACTTATAAGAGTAAGTGCATTAGCACACTGGTTTGTCACCTCGTAGACATGCATCACCACTTGGTTGGAATCTTGGTAGACATGGTTCACCAACTTGGTTGGAAAAAGTCCTCAAGAGGCTCCTGCAATCAGATAACAGAGGTTCTAATTAATAAGAGGTTAATACACTCATTATTATTCATAAGCATGGCTACCATCTCAGCATCAACTTCAACTAACACAGCAAAGAGTCCATCCTTTTGAGCTTAAAGCTCAGCAAGTAGACTTGAGGTGTGACCCAAATCACTAGTACTTTTTTGGGAAAATTACATTTTAAACCTTATAGTTTAGGGGGTGTAACAAATTAAACCCTATAGTTTCAAAAGTAACAAATTAAACCCCAAAGTTTCAAAAAGTAACAAATTAAACCCTTAATTTACTTATATGGGTTGAGGTTTAAGTTGTTACTTTTTGAAATTTGAAGGTTTAATTTGTTACTTTTTGAAACTTCGAGATTTAATTTGTTACTTTTGAAACTATAGGGTTTAATTTGTTACACCCCCTAAACTATAGTGTTTAAAATGTAATTTTTCCTAATTTTTTTGTTTATGCTTCGCCCCCGCCTAATTTAAATCCTGATTTTGTTCTAGATTTTTTATGTGACTTATTGTAATTGATGCATAATAAAAATAGTATTAATAATAGACTAAAAAAAGTGATATTATTCTAATTAGAATATATCATATCAACAGTTGAAAAAAAAAATTATCAAAATGTTTTGCCCTAATATTAATCAAAGTAAAGCGGAAAAAAGAAAAAAAAGAAAAAAGTTCCAACCCCATATGTTTTGTTTACTAGTATTTGCTACCATATACACCACAGCATTTGTTACAATTACATATATATTAATGTACTATAAAATGATTTTATTATTTTGCTTGGATTTAACTAAAAATTAAACGGTGAGGGCTATTTGTATATTTTAATACATCAGTAAAGACATTGTTCTGGTTTTATAGATTAGATGGTGGATTGAAGTGAACCCAATAGTTAAAGGGGAAGAAGTACAATTTGCCTTATATTTTATTTGTTGGGGAAAAATGACACTCACTCTTTATTTTACTTGAAATTGAGAGAATATATATATATATATATATATATATATAATATAAGTAATATATGTAATTTAAGTTAATATTTTGATTCTTGGATGTGTGTAAAGGGTATTACGTTAGTGACACTTCATACACTTTTATATTCAAAATATTTAATTAAAACTAGGAAATGGATTCATTTAAAATTAATAAGGAGAATATTTCTCACCTTCTAAGCTATTCTTTAATCTCAATCGGGATTTGAACTAGGTAGTCTCACTATTTATATGAGAGAAAAGAGTATCACATTATTATATTACGTGAATACAAAATAATTACTCTTTCAATGGAAAATTATTTAAGTACTTTTTGGAATATGATAATGTGGGAATAGGATCATTTTCATTTGAAATGAAATGAAAATAGTCTATTTAATGATCCAGATTAAATATTATAGATCTAACAGTGTACAGACTACCACATCATTTAAAATTTTAAATGACGTGACAGTATGTACACGATTAGATCCATGAAATAAAATCTTAACCATGAAATGGACAAATTGAGAGATTTTCAAATAGAGAAAATCATATTCTGATAATGTGGTATTTCATCTCTCATATAAATGACGAGTCTCACCATAAGTTTAATTAATAAAAGTGACAAATCTTGTGAAATTAGAGAGGGTGCCTATTTATTATAGACCAAAAGTAGTCAATAAATACTCATCCACAAGAAATGATATAAATATAGACATAACGGAGAATCCAGCGCTAGGAATAGACCACGCACGTCCGTACATCCTATTCATTTTCCTCTGAAAATATTCCTGCCTTCTCATCCTCTCGTAGCCCGCACCATTTATGGTTCATTAGCTACAACTACCCTTATAAAAATGGATTGAGAGACTGAGAAGAAGAAGATTTAGCAACAACAACAAAAAATAGACACTTATTGAAACCTTGCACCATTTTCTGACTAGTAAGAAAAATTAATGGATGGTGGAGAGAGTGCAAGACATTGCTACCTCTTCAAAGGACACCATTCCTGCCGATTTCATTAGGTCGGAGAATGAGCAACCGGGGATCACAACCGTCCATGGGGCTTTCCTTGAGGTCCCAGCCATTGATTTCAGTGACCCAGATGAGGAAAAGGTACTCCGTGCTATAGAGGATGCAAGCCGCAACTGGGGAATGTTCCAGATTGTGAACCATGAAATTCCTAACGAAGCCATAAGCAAGTTACAGGCTGCTGGGAAGGGATTCTTTGAGCTCCCTCAGGAGGAAAAAGAGGTTTATGCTAGGCCTCCAGGGTCTCAGTCCATGGAAGGGTATGGGACAAAGCTACAGAAAGAAGTGGAAGGGAAGAAAGGATGGGTGGACCATTTGTTCCATAAGATATGGCCTCCTTCTGCCATTAACTACCAGTTCTGGCCTAAGAACCCACCTTCTTACAGGTTTGAAATATCCATTCTTTTTCATCATCACTATATTCCTTAATTTGCTTTTGGTGTCATTTTTTTTTCTTTTAATTTAAAAAACTTAAATTATACAGTATCTAATAAAATTAAACTATTGGCTTTGGATATGACAATTGACTTTGTTTGAATCAAACGAAACTTATCTCATTGTTGTCTATTGAGAGAGAGATAAGAGAGAAACTATTGAGAGTCGAGATAGAAAATCAGGGCGGTGCGATGTTCAAGTTTGAGGTGTAAAGCATGGAATTATTGTTATGGATCATGAACCGTACGTATATAAGGAAAACCTGCTCTGATCGTAAGGAAGGCATAGTCGGATCTGTACCCTTTGAGTTCGAGTTCGAGTGCCTGGGTGTGGACATGAATGAAAATCACCATATATGGGATTAGAGGCCATGCACTGTATCTCGTGAACCCATTTTTAACGATGCATGTCAGCCTGTCAACGATTGTTACGTGGGGAAGAAAAAAGAAGAAGCAAAAACATGAAAAGAGAAATTTTAATTTGTGAAGTCTCGTGATACCAACTAGTAGTATTTATTCGGTGAAAAATAAGAAAGTTAGTAAAAAAAACCTCTAGTGTTTAATTTAATTCTTGCTCTTTCAATAAAATAAGGATTAATAAAAAAAATTATGTTAGGTTTAAGAATTTATTTATGATATAGTACTATAGTAGTATAAAAGAAAGTCTAATTGTTAGTAAAAAAAACCTCTAATGTTTCTTGCCCTTAAAAAAAAAAAGATTAATAAAAAAATTATATGTTAGGTTTAAGAATTTATTTATGGTATAGTGCTATAGTAATAAATAATGTTACGTCATTTAAAATTTTATATTTTTAAAATTGTAATGTTTAATTAGAACAATAAAATTTTGTTTAAAAATTAAAAATATAAAATAATAAACCAATATAAAAAATCCAAGCAAATAATTAATTGCATGAAAGCATGCTAATTCAGAATACGTACCCAACTTTTTAGATCGAATTACTGCGTTAAATTAAAGGTTGTGTGTGATGGCAGGGAGGCCAACGAGGAATATGCCAATTATCTGCATGGGGTGGTGGAAAAGCTGTTCAAGAGCCTGTCATTGGGTTTAGGGCTTGAAGGGCATGAGCTGAAGGAGGCTGCAGGTGGTGATAACTTGGCGTACCTTCTCAAGATAAACTATTACCCACCGTGTCCACGTCCAGATCTGGCTCTAGGGGTGGTGGCTCATACTGACATGTGCACCATCACCATTCTTGTGCCCAACGAGGTCCAAGGTCTCCAGGCTTTCAGGGATGGCCACTGGTATAATGTCAAGTACATCCCGAATGCCCTGGTTATTCACATTGGCGACCAAATTGAGGTAATAATTCAATTTCATAATGGACAAGATAAATAACAAAAAGGTGAAACATCTAGAAAACTACAACAATAAAAGGGGCCACATGTAAAGAATTATATGTGTTAGAATGTCAGCTATGAAAGCACGTTAGAATGGAATCAATATTCTCTATCCTACTTTTTGTATTTCACTTTATACTCCACCAATTACAACTCATCATGTGTTTGTTTTCTTTCCTTATAAAATAATTAAGATTTAAAATGGAAACAAATTAAACATAATCTGACACGTGTTATATTGTAATTGGTGGAATATAAAATGGAACACAAAAAATGGAATAGAAAATATTCATTCGTTAGGATGATAGTTTTAACTGATGATGGGGCTATGTCTCATTCAGTGAGGTCAATTGACCCCACTAGAATAAGAAAAACAATACATAGGTTTGAAATTTTTAAAGATAAAATACAATAAAATTTACTTTAGTCAATTAACCCATGGCCTTGCTGAAATAATTTTTTTTATTACCTGTATTTGAGTGGGGTCAATATTAACAAAATATTGCATTTGAATTTAATTGAGAAACCTAATATAATGCACCTAAGTATGTGTATTTAAAACACACTCATAACTGACCCCACAAATCAAAAAGTAACTGGAATAAAAAAAAAAATACATGGGTTTGAAATTTAAAAATAAAAAATTACTTATGTCAATTGCCCTATTGATCCCACTAAAAAAAAAAAAATTTACCTACGTATATTTGAGTGAGGTCTATCTTACTAAAGTATTATGTTTGAATATAATTGGATAACCTAATATACTGCACCTATAACGCACTCACAATTGACCCCATAAACCTAAAAGTAAAGCAACTCAAATCTCTCTTTCTCCTTTTTCCCTCTCTCTCTCTCTCTCTCTCTCTTTCATGTTCACCTCTTTCTCTCTCTCTTGTTTTTTTCCTTTATATAAAATATTGCAAAAAAAAAAAAAAAAACTCTATTTATAACAAAAAAGTAAAAACGAACCCATTTAGAGTTGTCGCTTTAGGCCCAAAAATTGTAACAAAAAGTAATAAAGGCATCTAATTAATTGTTATATTTAGGTCTAGTTAAGCCATTAATATAGTAATACCATGGATAAATTTCTCAAATGAAAACCGATTATGTTGCAAGATTCATCTCCCATTTAAAAGACTTGTGTCAGTGCCAGTGATCAAATATTAGCTTGAAAACCCTTCACATGGATTTAGGACTACGAAGAAAAAATATATATATATATATATATATGTATATATTTTTCATATGATCTAATGATCAAGATGAAATTAGAAAAACATTTATGCAAAAAGGTATTGCGAACCTTCTAGCCACAAATTCCCTCAAATGAATATTGGTTTGGTGTTCGTCAATTTAATCCTACACGCTTTGTTCTAGTATCATGTTAGGTTCACTATTGTGATGCATGATAGAATAGCAAGTAAGGAGAAAGTAATAATAAATGTAAAGAATGTATAGAGTAAACAGAGAAAGATATAGCGGAAGCATAAGGGTTACGTCCAAGGAGGAAAGCCGTTAATGGCTACATAAAAGTTGTATAAAACGCGAGATGAAAGTTTATCAAATTCTAGCATTTTAGCTTAGATGATGGCACTCAAACCAAAGGTGTTCTAGTGGTGGTCTCTTGTGGATTAGTTGTTAATCACTCACATGTTGCCACAACACCAACTTCTGATTTTTTATGTGGTCGTAGGCGGATTCAATGCTTTGGGAACGACGTAAGGAAATGTAAAGAAGTGGTAGTATTTATTCATTTATTTC
Organism: Fagus sylvatica; assembly: GCA_907173295.1. Classification (NCBI taxonomy): domain Eukaryota; kingdom Viridiplantae; phylum Streptophyta; class Magnoliopsida; order Fagales; family Fagaceae; genus Fagus; species Fagus sylvatica. The sequence goes on from OU015763.1 coordinate 31,456,742, forward strand.
TTATTTTAAATTCAGGGTGGGCATGTGTGCTTTGTTAAAAGCTAAATCCGTCATTTGATTCAAATGTTAATGATATATAAGTGTGAAAGGAGGAACGAGAATTGAATTCTGATTCAGAGATCGGACAATACTATTAAGTTAGAACACTCTTAACAAATTATATGAACATATCAATCGAGCTTTTATTAGGCAGTGATAACAGATTAAATAAGGCCTGATGTTGCTCACTAAGTTGCACGGGTACGGATAGAGTATCGTACCTGATACGGGTACTGGTACGGGGATACATTATATTTTTAAAAACATATGTGAGACACAATGGATATTGGATATCGGGTATGATACGGGTACGAGTATCAGGTACGATACGGGTACGGGTACGGGTACGTGGGTTAAAATGGAGTACCCATGCAACCTAGGTTGCTCATTGTAAGGGAGCACTGTCCTGATATCTGCCGCTTGCGTTGTTCGTTCGAAGGGATGAATTAATATTGTAATTAGACCACTAAAAGAAGACATATTATTGAAAGAAAAAAAGAAAAGAAAAAAACCTATGGAAAGATAACTAAATTACTCTCTGAGAGAATTAATTATTTTCTGGCAGATATTGAGCAATGGAAAGTACAAGAGTGTGCTACACAGGACTACAGTTGACAAGGATAAGACAAGAATGTCGTGGCCGGTATTCTTGGAACCACCATCAGACTATGAGGTAGGACCTCACCCTAAGCTCGTTAACGAAGAAAATCCGCCAAAATTCAAGACCAAGAAATACAGTGATTATGTTTATTGTAAGCTGAACAAGATTCCCCAGTAAAAGAAATGGTATTAGTTCAAATCCGTATTAGTTACTAGCATATATATAATGTCTTTCTCTTTTGTATTTCCGAAGCCCACTGAAAGCCGTTTGGATTTAAGGATTTGACAACATGAGGTATGCCTTTCCCCCATTTGTTAGAATCCCCATTCCAACTTTGTGCTAGACTTTCATGTGTTGTGGTTTGGTTAGGGAATCTGATGTTTTGAATTGTTTTTCTTTTCTATGTATATATATAATATTGTGATCATTCATTTGAGAGAATATCATTGAATATATGATAAGATTATATGAGTAACCTTTTTCTTATTTGGAAAATATTGTCTCTCATCACTCATACCACACACTACGTACCTACCTCCTCTTCTTTTTTTCTTTTTTTTTGGTGTGATATATACTACACACTACCTAAATATGGACATATGAGTATATGACCACAAATGGACATTAACATCCATTATTTATGAATATATGTACACAATGTTTAAATAGTGTGAAAAATAAAAAATGTGGTATTAGATGGTATGAGTATGAGCTAATCATTACCCTTTATATATATATATAATGATTTATGGATAAGTGAATTGTCAAATAAAAACAATTTATGAGTAAGTGAACTTCCATTTAGAGGAGAAAATGATTTACGACAAGGACCAAAAAAAGAGAAGCAAGCAACAAAGAAATTAAGATGCAACCAAACTAAAAACAACAACTTTAGAGGCACAATACTTTTAACTAAAAATTTTACAATTGTTAATTTGACAAGTTGTTAGCGGTAAATAATAAATTGATGTTAATGGTAGGTCTAAGGAGTAGAAGAACCAAACAAGGGTTCCCAGGAAGAAAGAAACTTACGAGTGCGAGAGGGTAACCGATTGATTAAGAAAACAGAAGTAGAAAAAGCATAGGGCCATAAATTGAGAGGCAACGATGCTTGAGATATAAGTGTGAGGCTCATATCCACAATATGCCGATACTTCCTCTCAGCAAAACCATTTTCCTGAGACGTAAGAGGGAAAATGAACTGATGTAAGACACTAGTAGATGAACAAAATGATGTAAACTCATGCTTGGAGTATTCCCCACCACCCCCACAATCAGTGCATAAGATTTTAAGTTTATGACCTAACAAATTCTCCATAGTGGATTTAAAATGCATACAAGAGGAAAGAACGTGAGATTTATGGTGTAAAGGAAAAATCCAAGTGAAACAAGTATCATTATCCACAAAATTTACATACTAGCGAATGAATTCCATTAGATGAAGTGACGAGGACAGGGCCCCAAACATCACTATGTATAATCTCAAGAGGATGAGATGTTATTGATACAGATTTGGAAAAAGAAAGTTGATGCATTTTACCCTTTAAACAATGACTACAGAGAGATTGATTAGAAGTAGCCTTTACATAGAGAAACTTATTCAAAACATGATGGAGCATAGATTGATGAGGATGACCCAAGCGATTGTGCCAAAGCTGAGGCGTTGCACAAGTGGCCGAAATATGAAAGGAGCAGCGAGAAGAAGAATCCGGAAGGACAACACCATGAATGAGGTAGATACCATGTTCACTGAGGCCACTGTAAAGAAGATTCCCCTAAGACAGATCCTTGAATTGGAACTTAGAAGCATCAAAATAAAAATATGTAGGGTAAATTACACTTAAACCCCATTCCTTTGAGGAAATTAGACTCGCTACATCCTATTTTAGGGAAATGACACTGCACTCCCAAATTTGTAAAATAATTAACACTTCGCCCCCTTTTTCTTTTTTCTTTTGTTTATTTTTTATTTATTTTTTTAACCAATGTCTAACTAACCAGAGTTAAAAAGAAAAATTATATTTCAATTATTTTAAGTTTAAGTGGAGAATATTCATTTAAAAAGGGAAAAAGGGGGGGGGGGGTGTTAATTATTTTGCAAATTTGGGAGCGAAGTGTCATTTCCTTAAAATAGGGTATAGCAAGTCTAGTTTCCCCAAAAGAATGAGATGTCAGTATAATTTACCCAAAGATGCATTATAAATTTTGCAGAATTTATGCATAGTCAAGATATTTGATGACATAAACGAAACACGAAGAATATAACGCAGTTTAAGCATGTGAAAATAAGCATAAAGTTGAGAATTTCCAGTATGGGTGGTGGGAAGAGTTTGGTTTCCCACGATAACATGATCGTTACCTCTATATTCATGACAATGAAGAAGATGTGTAATTTCTGGGGTGAAGTGATCGGTTGCACCAGTGTCGGAGATCCAACTAGTCTGAGATGAGCCAGAAGGAGCATTAATAGCGTTAGATATAGCAGTGGAGGCCTTTGCAGCAAGCTTGGCAGGTGGCTGGCGATCTTGATAAGCAAAATTCATACGTTGGAAACAATCAAGAGCTAGGTGCCTTTGTTTTTCATAAATTTGACATTATGGTCATTGGGAAGGATTGTTAGAACCAAAAGAAGAGTAATTAAACTGAGAAAAGACCTGAGGATTAGATGAAAAACTACCACAGTTAGTGTGATGCCCCACATTCTGATAAATGTGTATGTGTGATGGGTCCCATATCGGGTATATATTAGGCCGAACTGAGCTTTATTAATAATTGTAATGAGCCTTAATTGTAATTTGACTAGTCCTTTTGGAGTATAAGCGCAGATGTGGCTAGCGCTTTTCTTGAGTTGCTACAAATGGTATCAAAGCTAACCCAGTAATCCCATGTGGGTTTAGAAATATGGGCAACAAAGACGTTAGGGATTTTAGTAGGGGAGATTGTGATGCTCCAAATTCTGATAAGTGTATGTGTTTGCTGAGTCCCACATCGAGTATATATTGGGTCAAACTAGGCTTTATTAACAATTGCAATGGAGCCCTAATTGTAAGTTGACTAGTCCTTTTAGGATATAAACACATACGTTTTCTTTAGGTTGTTACAGTTAGAGCCATTCTGAGCAAAAAACAGAGATAGCAATGTGTTTTTAGAAGGAACATTAATCGAACCACCAGAGGCAGCCATTGCCATATGTGGTAAATCTATGACAACACCTTTAACATTCTTTTTAGATTACTCTTCATATGTCAGCAAAACATGAAATTCCTCGCAAGAAACAACTCGTTCACGGGTTCGCATTGCAAAACAAAATGGATCATATTCAGGGGAAGTCCTTGTAGTACTATGTGCAAGATTTCTTCATCATCAATGATAACACCTACTAATCCAAGTTTATCCCTGATTTCTTTGACTCTATCAAGATAGACTGTCATTGTCTCACTAGTGCTTTTCTTGACTCGATCCAACTCAACTTTCAAGCTCAGAACATGAGTACGTGATAGAGAGGTGTACCTTTGTTCTAGAACTCACAAAACACCACGCGTTGTAGTTTGTCCAATGACTAACATCAAAGCTGAGGGAAAGAGAGTTGCATTCATGAGAGTTTTCAATGCTTGATCTCAAGGTTTCTATTGCTAGTACAAAGGATTCTATTGCACAGTTGTTGTTCGCCACCAAGACCGCAAAGCTTGCTCTCTGGTGATCTGAATTCAGCGTAGGAGCTCATCCCCAATCAGATGAGAACAAGCTTGAAGCTTGAGAAGGATGGTGGATTGTTTGGAAGATTCTAAAGAGAAATAATAGACTTAATAGTCCAGTACTTAGTTCATAGAATTGATTTGAAGATTAGAAGTTATAATTTCTTAAACTGTTAGTTCAAACTTTCACAAAAGAGAAATAATAGTCTTGTTTTTCAATTTCAATAACTATAGAGTTAACATATTAAAAAATATATATATATATGAAAGAAACGAATTAGAAAAGACTCTTATTTAATTTAGGTAGGATAGTAGTAGTTGTCCTTCAACATGGGTCTGCCAAACAACCCACCGTGCTTCTCAAGCTTGTTCTCATCTGATCGGTGATGAGCTCTTACGCCTACTAACATCTGAGTTGGTGTCTTCTTTGTGGGTCTCTTTGGGAGGCTGCTGAAAGTAAAGGTGTGGTGTAGAAGGAAGTGAAATAAGTGGTGTTGACTTGGCTTATTTTTTACCTTCATATTTTTATGTCCTTCATCCGGCTAAAAATGCGAAGAGAATGGGAGGATTTATAATGGGAGAGGAGCAGGACCCCATAACACACACAAAAATACCATATGCTTTAAATTAATGTCTAATATAAAAAATGGAAATAATTATACTTTACCCACTTATAGACAGGGAAAAATATAATCATCCTTAAAAAGTATAATACATTTGCATGTACAAATTTGGAAATAAACAATTTTTACGATTTTCTATAGCAAACCAATCAAATTAATCTATATTTAACTAAATTTTATTTTAAGAAAATTTATATTTTAATCCCAATAGCTTAGGAGATTTAACAAATTAAACTTTATAGTCCATGATTAACTATTTGTACATAAATTTTATGTTTTTACTCTTTTTTCCTTCCTTCCCTCCCTTTCTTTTTTCTTTATTTAATTTCCCTCACTTGCTTTAATTAATGGGTGCTAGAGTAATTAATGCTCCTGTCAGTGGATCCCACTTGCTTTAGCAAAAGTCAAAATCCAAAAAACTGTGAATTCTAACTTCTACTCTAAAAATGAGAATTTGCAAAATGCATTGCCTAGAATGCATTTTTCATTTGCTAAAATCCCAACTAAAAACCTTAATTTTTTTTTAGAATGCATGTTATGCATAAAAATTCTAGATAGCTATTGTGAGTAGAGGATCCTAACACCACCTTAAAGTGCAGGGTTTAGTCCAAAAAATAATCCAATTTTAGCTTTCGGAGTCTGTGACAACCATAATTAATCTTGGATCTTCTAGAATTGTTAGAATACTCTACCACATCAAGTTTATTTAATCTTGACATTTCTTTTAGAATAAATGGTCTAAATTAGATCAAGACCCTCTAGAGTTCCTAGAGAACTCTACTACATAGATTTTTTTTAATCTGAACCATTGATTTTAAAATAAATGGTAAGATTATGCCATGTCAGAATTCCACTAACAAAATCCCCTAAAATAATGGTTTTTTAGAAAAACTTAAAAACTAACACCCTAACGTCGTTAAAGTTAACGACGTTTGCAAATAATAATAAAAACATCTCCTCCCTCTACGTTTGCAAATAATAATAAAAACATCTCCTCCCTCTACCTCTTTGTAGCACTACAATCAGGCATTCTAATTTTCCAACCGAAGATAGCAACGGTGGCCATCGGCTATTCATGATGTCGGCTAACCAATGAGACCTTCTCACCAAATTAGAAAGTTCCAAGATAGAGCTTGTTATCCTTGAATCTGGAAGAGGAAGAGAATGAAATTTGAGTAGAGTTTGTGATGATGAAAGAGAGAGATGGGGCTGTGGATGATATGTTTTGTTTTGCTGACAATGGAAAATCTCAGTGCAAATGAGGGTGAAGGTTTTAGGATTTTAGTGTTCAAAATTAATTTCAAAATTTTAGAGTGAGGCGTTTTTATCTAATATTTTGTTTTGGGAAATTAAAATTGATGCAAATTTGGAGAAAGCAATGGTGTAGACTTCGCCGAGGATTGATTGAGAAATCGAGTTGAGAGCATGCCGGCGGTAACGCAAAGAAGAGAAAGAGAGAAGAGTTAACAAAGAGTTAGAAGTTTTGTTGGGTTCTGTTAGTGATTTGCTGAGTTGGCTTTTTTAATTGAGGTGGTGTGTTTTAATTGGGACACTTAGATAATATTGTAGAGCTTGTAGGTTAAGAGATTGTAGTTAATATGGTCCGTCTAAATTATATCATGTCACCAATCCACTAATAAAATCCTTAAAATAATAGTTTTAAAAAACAATTTAAGCTTATCCTTTTATGCTAAACCACTTTTTAAAGTTTAATCAAATTTATTCACGTTAATTTAATTCAATAATGTTTTGTTTTTAACTCTAATTTATTCACTTTAATTCTAGTAAAACAGAGGAAAAAAAGAAAAGCCAAATCACTGCTCTCTCCCCCTCCTCGTCCTTAAATTCGCATCACCAATAATAACTTTCAACCTTCCTACACAAAATATAGAAAACAAAACAAAATTCAAAAGAAATTGCCAATACCCAAAAAGTTTCTCTCGTGTCTAAGAAAGTAGTGAGGGAAAGGCTAATGAAGGAGACCTGCAAGCTTAGGAACAGCTCTCCAGCAGCATTTGCCACTATTGAGAATAAAGTTGATGAGCTTCTTGTCCTCCTCACGCGGTTATTTTTACGTGATTCTGCTCTATTCCACCCATAGGCAGAGCCAGCTCAAGAGATTTTGGGGCCTAAGGCGACAATTTAAATGAGGCCTTTTCTAACATTGTGTTTTAAAAAAAAAAAATACCAATGAATCTATTATGTCATTAACTTTCTATATAGTATTTTTTTCGTTTATTTATTTTTATTAATTTCTGAGATGTAAAATCAATAATTAAATTGTTGTATTCAAGTTCAACAAACATCTCTTTTTCAATTGATACTATTGCTCCTATAAGATAATTAATAACCTATATTTTTCTTTTTTTATATAAAAAAATAATATTTTATTAAGTAATATTTGGGGCCTTCTTTCATTTGGGGGCCTAAGTTGCTAAGCCTTTTGAGCCGGCACTGCCCACGAGACCTCTATACTAGATATCAATATTAATTTTCACTGAATATGAGCCACCATCTCTGACAAAATGGCTATTCACCAAGAAACTTCACGAGTGTTACACTTGATTTCTAGGCTGCTCTTTTTAAGATCACATCAAATGCAATGATATAAACAGATAGAGCATGGATGTGGAATGATTGGCAAACACTTCAACAACTTTGGTCAAAGTTCACTACAATTACCTAGACACACTTCTTGAGCACAAGGCAATTACTACTAGCAGAAAAATTAGACTCCACATAAGTCAACCTAAGTACCGAATACAATAGAATAGGGGATTTACGGTGCACACTATCAACGGTTCTGAACACATCTGTGAATTGTCAAATTTCAAATTTGAGAACATTAATCCTCAATACTCTGATAGAGGTTCCAAGATCAGCACCCTCACTGTATAGCACATGTGCGCTTGCGCTGGCATGTACCTCATCAATTGTCTTGCACATGGACGAGCTTATGGAACACCCCTCTTCACAACATGTGGGTCCCACGTACATGTAGGACCCACCAAATGTGAGAGGAGTGCTTCATAAGATGGTCCCACATGGACGAGCTTATGGAACGTCCCTCTTTACAACATGTGGGTCCCACGTACGTTTAGGACCCACCAAATATGAGAGGAGTGCTTCATAAGATGGTCTCATGACATACTTTCTCTCGGCACAGACGTTAACAATGCAAAACATGTTTCAAAATTACTAACACTTGCAAAGGCACCATGGCTCAACTACTGCATTACACAAAGAACTTATAAACACAATACTCATCTGATGAATAATTCTATGGTACCTCTATGATCTTTTCTATCCCTCATCATGATTATAACTATCTCCCACAGCATTCTGGTCAACTAAATGTCGACTTGATTATCAAAAAAAAAAAACTAGATGTCGACTTGATATCAAGGTATATATAATGTGCACGAAAAAGGCTGCCCTCAACATGCTCTACCCATACTCCGACCAAAAAAAACTACATATTACCCATACCCCTTTGTCCAAACAGGTACAGAGTATATCAAGATCCCCAAGCCAAATGAGATGAAAATGGTAATCAAGGCATATGCATTTGCCCTCCAAGGGTGTTTGCTTTCTCTCATTGCATTGAACTCAGCAATGAAGGTAGAGACAGTACTCAGACAGCCCAAGAATCCGAGTTGTATGCCCGTTGCCACGGTATCACAAGTCTGGCTATTCACCTGCACCAAATAATTCAAGATTCTGGTCATGTGCCCAGCAAGTAACAAATGCACATTGAGACATGTTAATTTTATATAATATGGGAAACTCGCAAGATTGACTTCACCAAAACCTCCTCTCTCATGTCTGAACTCTAAACCTGTATTAGAACTTAGAAAGTAAACTAAGGTGCAAAAAGCCATTGACAGCAAGACTTGACAGTTATGCTGATGAGATCATCTGTCAATTTTGGCATTTTGAGGTCTCTGAATATGAAAGAATGTTCCACATTGCATTTAAATCAAATCTGTACAATGTGTACATGTAAAGGAACACTACCTGGACTGTGGAGAGAAGGGAGGGAGTAGAAGGGGTGACCTTACCTCTTTCTTCACAGTAGAGAGTGCTGCCATGATGCAAGCTGCAGAAACATTGGCAATTAGAGTCCCAAATGGCACCCATTTAAACAATCCAGCCCTGCCTAACCCACGACCATTAAGTCGGGCTAAGAACCACCTGATCCACACACCTGGAGGTCCAACAAAGCAAGCTAACCATAGCTGAGCACCACTGCTGCCACTGCTAAACTCCCTTTTCAATAGCTCTCCACTTACACCCCATAACAAGCCTAGCATCAAAATCAACACCACCATGACTGCTAAGTGACGCTTGCAGCTGTCCACCCTCCAGTTGCTGCTAGAACTTGAAGTGCCACTTCCTGTACTCACATCTTGCCTTGTAAGAAGCCACCTGAAACCCCTGGCTGTCTCAATCCCAAAAACAATGGAACAGGACACAAGAAACAAGCCTGCATGGACTCGTACAGGTTAAAGGACCTTCTTACTCTTAAGTGCATAGAGCAGGCTAGAGACTGTTAAGTTTTGAATAGATTCAAGTGGGAGATACAATTGAAATCTGAAATTTTACTTCTAATGGACCAGATTACTGACACTGCTACATCAACATTTTTCTGAAAGTATAAATTTTTACCTACTAGAAAACCAAGCACAGCAAGCACCCAGTGGCCATCAACAGTAAGTTCAAGCATTTTCTGATTCCAACCGCTGAAAGTTGTAAGACTTCCCAAATAACCAGTTGTCAATCCAATTGCTAGGTAGTCTGACACGGCACATATGTCTGCTTTGAAAACAATACCAAACCACCCCATCAAGAAAGAACCAACCTAAAAATGGCAAAAAAAAAAAAGGGTATAATTTGAAGAAGAATATCTTATATCTTTCAATTAAAGTCTTTTATGACATATATACACAAACATATAAAGGGCTGAAGGTGAGAAACTACAAGAATGTCAAGTCCTAAGGAGCTCTTAAGCCCAAGACCAAGCAGAAAGTTCCATCAAGAAGCCTTTACCAAACCAAAGAATCAAGATGAATTTCTAATTAGCCAATCCTAGCTAGCCTGTTCTGTGAGAGACCTTCATAATAAATGCCAGAGATTAGTTGTAATTATGAACATATTATAATATAAGTGATTCTTCTGACCTAGGGAAAAAATAGGCTTAAAAACTCTCGTAGTCTCATCCACTATTGTAGTTGATTATGGAGAGTGACAACCATGAAAGTCCCTACTGTAGAAGCAAATGTTTAGGTCCAAACACTTGTACAATATGGTCTTAGATGTAAATTTGATGTGAAATACCTCACAAACAATTTTACTTTACATGAACACCAAGAATCTAAAACATTTGACCATAGTTATCATCAGAGCATGTTCAACGTATGCCCTCTCAAATCTCGTAACTTAATTTGATTCCAGATCAATTTATCACTGTATTATCACAGGATTATAGGGCTCAGATTGGTTCAAGAATGAGTGATTCCTCAACCATATCACCAGACACTATAATTTTCTTACCAAGGTCAAGCATTTGTATGAGATACACATATTAATCCAAAAGACCAAAATCTAGTGATTAACAATGATTCTTTTAATGGTAATAAATCAACATTTAAATACCATTGAAACAAGACACATCTAAATGTCAAATGTATAGTTGTTCAGCCGCATTTTTTTCTAGTTAATCCATTAAAATGCTTTGTATGTGTCACGAGAGAGAGAGAGAGAGAGAGAGAGAGAGAGAGAGACCATATTAGAAGGAAGGTCAAGGTACAGAATGTTTTCATCACTTGTCAAGTCAGCGACTCCGGGGCCAAACAATTTTTGCAGCACATACCTAGTCAAAACCTGCACATTGTGGCATGTTAAATATAAGAATCTTGCCAAGTACAGTTACTAACAGGAAATTCACAATTAATGAAATGCAAAAGTAGCAATTCTGTCTGATCCAGAGAAGCCAACCAGCCCGATCACAAAACTACAATTCAGAATGTCTGATGTAAATTAATGTTAGTTATTTCCAAACTATTACGACAAAATAGAGGTAGTGTGTCCAAATGATTAGACACCAATATGAGCCTCTCTGAGTTTTCTCAAAAATTAAGTTTCATTTAGTAATGAACTACTGCTTCTTTAAATGATTAAGAAAACTAATCAGTTACTTCCATGAGGTTGGGTTGCTCAGAACTTCAGTCCTATGATCCTCATCTGGTTCTGTCAAACTTTGATAATTAACAATATTAATTACAATGATGTTCTTATGTGACTTCCTTTTCTTTTTCTTTTTTCTGTTTTTTCTTTTTTTGGATATCATATCCTTTGATCTGGATACATTTAGTTGACTAAAAAGAAACAAGCACAATGGCATTATTAGTTATGATTATATAGCCTTTTTAAACCTAAATAAAAAACCAAAACTAAATAGAGTGAGCATATTACCCCAAGAATCCCAAAAACAGCTAAATGAATGAGACACAAAGCATAATCCAATAACTTTGGCAACTCTATCTTATTGTCCTGCATAAAGAAACATAAAACATGCACGTTACTTGCACAATCAGATCATGGGGAAACAAGAAATTTTTAAATAAGTCATGAAATAATCAACAACTACCAAATAAGTTCAGGAATTTCTTTTGACAATGATAAACAAATGAGAAAATGTTTATGAAGGCTCACTTGCTTTTTGTCTTCAGAGCACACAATTGCATCCGTGGAAAGGGGAGAAAAGATTTCATCTGGCAATGGCGACACTGGGGAGATTGTATTCATGGTTGGAGGATCACGAGAACAATACCCATTAAGGTCTAACAGAGTATCCTTAGAAGTGGGAGCAGCTACTCCATGCTGTAATGCATGATCAACAGAAAAGCGGAGGCTGCCACTCTCACTGTGCCTGTTGCTGTGAAGAGCCCGATCCCCAATATCTCCCGCCTCTGAAACAATCCCACTTTCAATGTCATCATCAATATGAACGGGTACAGCTGCTGACAAACTTATAGAACGCCTTCTCAAAGAAGAATTGGCACTGCTTCTGCAACTAAATGATCCACTTCGTCTGGGTTCAGAGTCAGCAGTCCCATGATCCATGACTTCCCTCAAGAACCTCAGGGGTTGATTACTCTTGGAATAACTTGAAAAGTCACAGAAATAAATTAGGATGTTGATTCAAAGGCCAATATTATATGAAATAATAATAATCCAGCTACTGCTGATAATGACGATAATGTGAGTACTTCTAATTCCTGCAAGCAATTCTCAACTAATCCACCTTTGAAAAAACTAATAATGTACACATAGGAGCTAGTGATGACACCCATTCTAATTCGTTTAACTAAAGGTCAAGCTTGAGAAAAATAAGTTCATTTATATATTGTTGGCATCTAATTTCTGTGAGTCATGACATCAGAGAGATAAAGAACCAAAAGTAATAACATATGATGATCCAAACATTTCAATTTTAAATAGCTCCCTCAAACAAATCCCACTCAGACCAATATCTAAATACTTTGTCTAAAAGATCATGGACTTAATGAATGATGTCTTTGATTTTAATTTAAAACTTGGAACATCTATTAATTTAATTTTTCAATTTAAAGCATGATTGTCATAATGTTAAGACATATAAATCTTCTAGCATGATCATAATTTAATTTTTCATTTCCGTAACCATTTAATGATTAAATATATATGAAGTTACAAATAACTTTCTACACTGCTAGAGAGAGAACTTGTGATTATGCCACTGATTCCCATTTCTAAGCAATGAAGCATGGTTAAAACCATAAAATAAATGAAAGTTCACTCAACTTTCTCAGCATTACATCCACATCAGATCTAAAGTTCACCAAGACCACGAATTATTTTTTATTTTCTTAGTACAAGTTCTATTTAAACAATAGATAGATTAAATAAAAATAGTAAAAAAAATAGGGAACATAAAAACAAAATAAAACGACCTTCCTGACAGCTGACAAGGACCCTATGGCTGAAACTTAGCACATGCACCATGAAGATTTGTTAGAAAAAATTAAAAGATTTAGACAAGTCAGGCTGAGCAATCACATGTACCAACTAGGAATATCAAACTTGGATCACTGTGTACTCTGAAAACCATAGATATTCCCTACAAAGTAAAAAGAGATAAAAGCACTAAAAAATTAAGATTCCTATGAACACTAGAAAGCCTGAAGTGATTCAATAAGGAAACCAACCGGTCAAAAAGTCTTTCTAAACTTTTATTTTCAAAACACCAGCATCAGGAGGCACTGTTGAAACTCAAGAGGGAATAAAACGAGAAAGATATATAAAAAAAGAATAAATAAATAAAAACAGAGGAAATAGCATTGCTATTCATGTTTGAAACATACATATAAGAACAACTGATACGACCTACTCCAGATCTTATTTAACAAAAAGTCAAGCTTAAAACTTATAAGAAAGGATATAAAATTATTGATACTTACTTGCATCTGGGGTCTGATAATCATGACATGAGAGAGATAAAGACACAAAACCAAGCATGATTGATTATTCACTCAATTCATTTCCCAAATCTATCACGTATCATTACCTTAGCCCTCATACATAATCCATTAAAACCACTAGTGCATATAGGATAACACTGACTTTTCTCTTTTTTACATCATCTTTAGACTTATCTGTCTTCTTAGATCAGCAGATTGCAATATTAAATCTGATGCCTATACTTTTCTTCTTCTTCATTTTTATAACATAGGAGAACTTCACTCATAGAGCATATATTATACAACAATTTTCACTACTATCAAACTCCTACGGATAACAAACAGTGACGATACCTGAAATTGTTAATAATTAAATCTAATACCACTAAATTGTTAACCAATAAAAGTGAATCTCATGTCTAAGCACAATTAGCAAATTTTTCAGCAAAAAACTAATATTGTTAATGGCAATCCAATCATATAAAAGAACTTGTTAAGAGCTTAAAGATATGTCCTCCACTAAGAGATCATAAATAAAGGAAAAGCAAAACAAAACAAACCACACTCAAATCCTATTGGACGTGAGCTAAATGTCTTTGAATTATTAAAGTGATGAACAAACAAACAATCCGAAGTGAACCTTTTTAGTGCTTTTTTAAATTAGCTACAGGCATAATTGTCTAATCAAATCATGTGAACAATCAGCAAATAATAATAATTAAAGAAACAACATGAAAAGTGGAACAAAAAGCTAACTTTTAGTGTCCATTATAATAATGCTAATTTAAATATAGTGCTTGGTTCAATATGAAGTAGAAAAATAAAAAAAATAATTGATGCGTGTAGGTGTAAGAAAAAGAGAGAGAGAGAGAGAGAGATACCAGGGAAGCCGCAAAGGCGGAAAGAATGTCAAACGCGAATATCTCAGAATTCTCTTTCAACACGACAAGGAGTTGCAATGGTGAAAATGTGTGAAAGAGAACAACAGAAGAGAAGCGAATGTTTTGAATCTCCGAGCTGTAAAGAGGAAATTGGACCGCGGTTTCTGATTTTTTTTTTTTTTTTCTTCTAAACTAACGGTGTGGAGAAAAAGAAGCGGTGAAATAGTATCAGAAAACGGGGCGGGGTTTAAGGTTATTGAATGTTGTATGGGAGTTGTGAAGGTTGTAAATGGAGCTGAGAAGCGTCGGCTTGAAAGTTAGGAAGGATGGCTATGGTGGTTTGATGGTGCAGCAAAGAGAGAGAGAGAGATGCCGTATATGAATTGGTTTTATTTGTGGCCTCACTTGGACGCCCCTGTGGAAATCAATATATATGAATAATATATCAATAAAGATTAGGTGTAAAAATAAGGTTTTACAACCTCCAATACCATCCTGTCACATCAGTTTTTTGCAATTAAGAGTTTAAACACAACCATACACAATCACACCCACTCATACCTACAATAATCAGAAAATTAAAAATCAAACCCAAAGAAACGTTTTCACCTCCACGCCGTCAAGCCAAGCAATCGCCGGAGACGCCGCCGACCCGAGAATCCTTTTGTGACGTTGTCGGATCTAGAAAAGATGTCGGAGCCACTGTGGGCTTTCTCCCTCAATTGAAATCTACCCATCCTGAGCTTTCTCTTTTTTGCTCCTCTCTTTCTAATGTATAGATCAGTTTCTCATAGATGGTTTCGGTTGCTCTTTGAATCAATTCCCTCTTGTCCATATAGATATTGTAGAAAAGGTATGTTGGTTTTTCATTGTTATACTGTTGGGTTGTCATTATAGGAAATTGAAAATTGTAGTTAACCGAATATATTGAAAAAAAAAATCAAGCTGGCACATGCATCTAGTCTGGGAGCAAGAAAGAGTTTTGATTGTTAAAATCAAGATGCAGTTTTCTTCTTTGTTGTTTGTTCATATAAACTTTTGTTTGCTTTTATTAAAGTTGCTCATAAGAAGCAACTGTTCTTGACTCAACAACATCAAGAAATTAGGCCTAGACCACCACGCCCACAGTGGCTTCGGCATCTTTTCCAGAATCCAAAGACGTTGCCGGAGGATTCTCGGGTCAACGGCGTCACCAGCGACTGCTTGGCTCGATTGCGTGGAGCTGAAAACGTTGACTTTGGTTTTGATTTTAATTTTTCTGATTATTGTATTTTGTAAGAGTGGGTGTGATTGTGTGGGGTTACTGTTTAAACTCTTATTTGCAATTATTTGCAAAAAACTGATGTGGCAGGATCGTATTGGTGGGTGTAAAACCCAATTTTACACCTGATCCTTATTGAATTATTGAATTTATTTTCGTAGACCTTCAACAGCTGAGATTCTGTCATTTGACATACTTAGAATTTGATATGTTGAGATCTTTTTTTCTTTTTTTTTAAAAAAAAATTAAGATGAAGATAAAGATTAAGAAAAAATTAAGATGAAGATAATGATAAAAAAAATTCAAGATGATGATAAAAATTAAGAAAAAATTAAGATAAAAATAAATAAATAAATAAGATACATATAAAGATTTAGATGGAAATAAAGATAAAGATAAAGATTAAGATGGAAATAAAGATAAAGATAAAAATTAATCTCTTCTATTTATAAATACACTGAAAAAATTAAGATGAAGATAAAGATTAATTTCTTCTATTTATAAATACACGTTAAAACATATAATATTGCAAATAATTAAGATGAAGAAAAGAAAAAATTAAGATGAAGATAAAGATAAAAAAAATTAAAATGAAGATAAAGATTAAGAAAAAATTAAGATGAAGATAAAAATAAAAAAATAAATAAAATGTAGATAAAGATTAAGATGGAATTAAAGATAAAGATAAAGATTAATCTCTTCTATTTATAAATACACTGAAAAAATTAAGATGAAGATAAAAATAAAAATAAAAATTAAGATGAAGATAAAGATTAAGAAAAGATAAAGATTAATTTCTTCTATTTATAAATACACGTTAAAACTTAAAACATATAATATTACAAATATTTTGTTTTGGTTAATGTTTGTTTTTGGGTGTGATAAACTAAGTTGAATGATGTGACTTTCGACCATATAAAAGCAGTGACCTTCAGCTGAGGTTCTGCCATTTGGCATATTTAAAATTTGACATGTTGAGATCCTTTTTTTTTATTTATTCATTTAAAAAAATTAAGATGCAGATAAAGATTAAGAAAAAATTAAGATAAAGATAAAATAAATAAATAAGATGCAGATAAAGATAAAGATTAATCTCTTCTATTTATAAATACACTGAAAAAATTAAGATGAAGATAAAGATAAAAAAAAAATTAAGATAAAGATAAAGATTAATTTCTTCTATTTATAAATATACGTTAAAACATATAATATTGCAAATAATTAAGATGAAAAAAAAAATTAAGATGAAGATAAAGATTAAGAAAAAATTAAGATGAAGATAAAATAAATAAATAAGATGCAGATAAAGATTAAGATGGAAATAAAGATAAAGATAAAGATTAATCTCTTCTATTTATAAATACACTTAAAAAATTAAAATGAAGATAAAGATAAAAAATTAAATTAAGATAAGGATATAATTTTAGAAAAAATACTGTTTTTCATGTTACCCATTTTCCCTTCCCAAAGTTTTTCTCTCTCACACTTTTTCTCTCCCTCTACACCTTTCTCAATAATTGAAAGTCCAATTTATGGTTGTCATCAATTAACTGGAGTGGCGGGCAACACTTAACCTCCATCATCGGCAAGAAGCACGGTGAAGGAACGTGTAGAACAGTGCTGCCGTCAATTCGGTGGACAGGTTCACCGTAGAACAGTGTTGTAGATTTGTTGTCGAGGTGCAGCTAGTGTAAAAGTTCCATGGCTAGGGTCCCTGTGGGAGCTCGCATTTTTTAACAACACAGTCATGGACCAACGGAGATAATACAAAGAGAGAAACAAAGTGACCCCAACTGTGCTTTCTATAAGGCTCCGTTTGTTTCGGCTGAAAACGTTTTCCGTAAAACGTTTTCAGCATTTGCAGGCGTTTGTTGCAACGGAAAACAAAAGTCAAACTGAAAATGTTTGTAGTTGACCGTAAAATTGTGAAGGAAAAAACGGAAAACGGTTTACGGAAAAATTTTCCGTAAACCATTTTCCAAAAATTTCACGCCTATGCTCTCTCACTCTCCTCTCTTTCTGCTCTCTTTTTCTGCTCTTCCAGCCACCCCCAGCCACCCCGAGCCACCCCCAGCCACCCCAAGCCGGCCTCTCCTCGCACAAAACCCCCCACCTCGAGCCGATCTCGCTCTCGCTCTCGCACCCGATCTGAAGATTTCACCATCGCCGATCTGGAGATCGCAACCGTGACCCACCGCCTCTCGCAACCGTGACCCTCGAGCCGGTCTCTCTCTCGCACCCTGGAGATCGCACCGTCGCCGAGCTGAAGATCTCAAGCCGTGACCCACCTCGAGCCGGTCCCTCTCTCGGAACCTGGAGATCGCACCGTCGCCGATGAGATCCCGTGACCCACCGCCTCTCGCAAGCCGTGACGCACCTCGATCTGGAGATCCCGTGACCCACCGCCTCTCCGCCGAGCTTGATCTCAGCTCTTCCTTTTCTTTTCGATTCTGTTTGTTTGTTTGTTTTTTTTTTTTTTTTTTTTTTTTCCTTGTTAACGATTTGTGGCTTTAATTTGCTGTTATTGTGGTGGGTTTGTGGTGATTTTACGGTGGTCTACAGTGGAATTATGGTGGTTTGCAGTGGATTATGGTGGGACTGCAGTGGTTTCTGATTGTGTTTTTCTTCTTCATTTTACGTGGTCCCAAACATCGTAAAATATTTTCAGAAGCATTTTCCAAAATGCAAACAAACACAGGAAAAACAAATATTTTCATGTAAATCATTTGCATTTACAAACATTTTACGGTGGAGAATATTTTACGTCGAAACAAACGGAGCCTAAGTGCTTTTTATTGAAATCAAAAAGCCGAAAGAAAGATAAATGTCTTAAATTTAGCAAAATTCTTATTTTCATAGAAACAAAGAAACGTCCTTTTGAGAGATTTAATTTGGTTCCTAAATATCCCTTCGATTAATCAACTGTGAGAGAGCATCAAAGTAGCCATATCAAAACAGAGCCTTCAACCCAGCTATGGTGAAAGTGAAACGCATGATATTAATGCCTTTGCTTACCACCTTCTCGGATTACCCCATATTATAAGAATAAATAATAATAAAATCATAGCTAGATCCAGCCCCTACCTACCAAGCACACCCAAAGGAATTGGACTTAAATCGCACTTATGACCAAGTTGCCAAGAAAAACGTCGTACCCATGAGGGAAGTTAAGTGCGATGCATGACAACCATAAATTGGACTTTCAACCCATATCTCCAAATAAAATAGCATTAACATTCTATGAGAGAAAGAGGAATACCAGTGGTGGTTACCGGTCGAGTGGGTTGGGGGTGGAGCCGCAGGGGACAAGGTTAGCGGGGCGACTGGAGAGCTGGATCTCTGGCGAGACAGCAACGACTGTAGGGATTAGGGAGCGTGATGGGCCATGTTAGAATATAAGCCCAATTGGTCTTAGGCCTATTACATTGTCTTGTATAGCACTCTTCTTACTTGTGCATTACTCTTACCTCTGCCTATATAAAGGCTCTCTTGTACTACATTTATTCATATAATATAATACACAGACTTTCAGTCTTTAACACTAGCACACTGGTTGTTTTTTTTTTTTTTTTTTTTTTTACTTGACGAATAGACACACGCACACATATCTATTTTATATAAACTGGAGATCGAACCCACGCCCTTTAGAGGTGGGGATCAAGGGGAGAGGGTGCACCACTAGACCAAATGCCTAGTGGGCGCCACAAAGCTAATATACATCAATACAGAATAGTCCAAAATAACTTCACAAAAGTTTATATCGTTTATATCTTTTTTTAGACTGTAGATTTCTAAAAAAAAAAATCAAACAGTGAAAAAAAAATTAATTCATTTATTGATCTCTACATCCATTAACCTCATTGCATTTTTTTTTTTTTAACTCTCCCACGCTTACTTAATTTTCCAAGACACTAATTTTAATGTTACTGTTGATGTTTGGAATTTGCACCTCTATGGAAATGACCGGAGTTTTGCATCTTCATATCAACAGTTGCACAACCAGCCAAGCTTCCTCGTTCTGGAAGGTTGTCGAACCGTGGGCGCCTGAGCCAAGACTGCCATCAGTCGAGCTGAGGATTTGAAGACCTGCAAAAGCAAAGATGCTGATCGGAATTGGCACCGGTTTAGGGCCGGCCAAAGGGGCTCTGATGCCTTTGTCAGTATTGATTCCCAGAAAAACCTTGAGAATGAATTTCTGTATTGGAAAGTACTGTTCATACCTGAGAGTAGGAGAGAGAATGGTCTCTTATGCTTTCTGGTCAGACCACGTGGCCTTCCAGACTCCGTTAGATCTGAGGACACGTGGTGAGCTGATGACCCTTCGACTGGAAGGTTGTTACTGGCTTTGGGGCGTAGTGCTGAGTGAGGTGACGAGGCTTCATCCCCCTATATTCGCGTTGAAGAACACCTGTACGTGATGAGGGATCAGCTTGGTGAGTTGTCCCTCCTAATTCCCGTAAAGGATAAAGAGTGAGTCACAGTTGGATGACTAAGAGAACATTCGCAATACAAGGGCGTCGGTCATTCTGAGAGATGGGACGGTCTTCTTCTTAGATTAAAGGTCGTCATTCCTGACTTAGGAGAACCTGATAAATATTCCCTTCAGTCACGGACAGTTAGAATAGTTGAGCATGCATGAGGGACGGTCGTCATTCTGCTTAGTAATTGGAAGGTCGTCATCTCTTACTTAGGGAAAAGTTGTAAAATATTCCCATCAGTTACTTTTAATTTATTCATTTTCGTTGTATATGTTATTGCTAGTCATGTATCAATTTGCATTGAATCGGTGATTTTGTTAACCTATCGTTTGATTTAAAAGTTACAGTAATACCAATATTATAGATATTAGTAATCGGTTTCATTTTGGTAAAATTGAACGTCATACTGAGACTTGTTTCTGATAAATCCCAAATGCAACCTTAAAGTATTCACAAGATAGCCCTTCAATTTATTGCCCTTCAATTTATTGAAGATTTCCAGAGGATCAATATGCTTAGTGCCGTTGCTTCTGCTCCATGCCTCCATTGGTTTAAGCTGGACCTGTTGTACTTTAATTGTCATTCTCTATCTTTTCCTTTTGGTTTGTCTCCTGTAGGAGTCTTTCTGAACAACTGGATTTGTAATTTCAATTTACTGTTAATGAAATTTTCTACCTTTTCCTAAAAATAAAAATTGATACCTGACTAGCACTACCACATAAAACAAAAATGAAAATAAAAATAAAAATGGAAAAAAACGTACCTTTAAAATTAATGTCATGGAAAATTTAGTAAGGGAAAAAGAGTAAAAAAAAAAAATGCAATAAATAAGATTAGTTGATGTAAAGGTTAATAAATGAATAATGAACTTTTTAAACCGTTAGATTTTTAGAAATCTTGGTCGAAAAATTGGGTAATTTTTGTAAAGTTATACCGGGTGGAATTTGAAACCCATCTCAATTTGAAAAAATAAAAATAAAAAATCTAACAATCACATAGTCATGTTGAGAAGGATGGCTTATAGCCTTATACAGATTCCCAAATGTGTGGCAAGGAAACCCCTTCAAACTACAATCGCTCTTATACAGATTCCCAAATGGGTGGCAAGGAAACGCCTTCAAACTCCAATCGCTCAACGAGACGCATGTTCTTTTGTCTCTTTCAGCATGTGATGCATGTCATCTCACGACTCACAAGCACACCATTGACCAAGTGAAAAGGACAACACATGTTTTGGAGGACCTTTTCTGGCACTTGAACAGCATCGATTCGTCCTTGTAAAGGCCACCCAATTCTGCATGATTGGCATCAAATGGAGAGGATGAGCGTTGTGGTAGTAGTTCTCCATGAATGCCCATCTAAACACTTTATCACCACCCTTCCTTTATTCTCCATGATTGCCCATCTAAACACTTTATCACCACCCTTCCTTTATTCCATCTGCTTCACTTCATTTCATATTCTCTCTATTTTATATATTTCACGATTAAAATTTTATTTTTCAGATCAGACGGTTGTTTGTCAAGTAATTTCAAATTTTAAATATTATGATAGTTTATACACTGTTAGATTTGTAATATTTAATTTAAATAATAAAATTAATTCATTTTAAATAAAAAAAAATATACATTTCCTTCCAAATCCGCTACTTATGAGTCATAAGTTAAGACTCACCCCAAGAGGATGCAACAATTAGAAGTTAGGTTTTGTTTTGGACAAACTCATGGTAATTACGAAATTACCATTAATTGGAGAATTAACTTGTCCCCAGTGATTTCAATATTTTTTTTTTAAATACATTTTTAAGGAGGAGAGTGGAAATTCAAACCCTGAATGCATAGTATTTAAACTCGAATCGAAAAACCCAATAAACTAATACCTAAGCTGATTTGGTTGTTTAATTGGACCACTTATGCAATTGAACTTGTAAAACCCAAATTGGACCACTTATGCAATTGAACCGGTAAAACCCAATGAGGTTTTTACAACTTGGAGGAGTTGTTTTCACCCGGTTGGTTTTATAATTCTGAACAAAAACGTTTTATAAATCCATTGTAGTTTCATTTTCTACTTCTTTGCTACTATTTAAAATGTGACAATTTGATAATTTGGATTAACATTCATTCCGAGTTTAATAACTGGATATCTTTGTTGGAATCAACATAAAATACCATTTGACCATGCTTTCAAATTTTGCATAAAGAATTGAGTTGATCTTTTTAAGCCGTTGGATCTCATAAAATCGACGATCTAAAAAATATATGTAACTTTTTGTTAGGTGTAATTTGGAAAAATGCAATCATAGAGAGATGGGTTCAAGTTACACTTAATAGACACCCTTTTTAGACTCATTAAATTTTTAAGAGATCTAATGGCTAAAAAACATATTATCTACTAATAACTTTGAGGTCAGCTAACCTTATTTATTGCATTTTTAACTCTTTTTATCTCCCTTGCTAAATGTTACAAGATAGACCCCCAAAAAAACAAAAAAAGTCATTTTTGTTTCCTCTGCTCTGGTGGAGCTTTTACAGGTTGCCATGTCCCAGCCACGCTCCTGGCTGAATCCAACATGGGAATCCATTGGTTGTTTGAAGAATAGAAAACTTGTCACTCGGACATTTCTCATCTGGTGGTCTACCTCTATCAATTTATATATAAATAGTTTTGAAATAGTAAAATAAAATGTGTAAAAGATCTTCCATAATCATCGGAGCCCACATGTGTAAAAATGTCATAGACCACATTTCTTTTGCCATTGAAATTGAATAGACCCTTTCCTTTATTATTGTTTTGATCTGAAATAGTTGAGGCCTTGCACATCTCTACTATTCATAAAGTAGGAAAAACAAAATTTGAATGGGCTGACGCTAAGTCTGCCATGACAACAGGTACAAGGGGATATAAAGTCAGATATATCTATAACTATAAGATAAATACAAACTGGCCCATTGAAAAATATCATGGGCTATCACATTACATTGTCCCATAATTTTCCCAAGAGAAACAGAGATTGATGATAATTACTGGCACCATTTTGAAAGGGCGACTGGTGGAGGGTTCCCTGAGCTATCAGTATTAGACCATTCCTAGCTCGCACAGTAAAGCCGCTTTTTAATTTTAACCAACATGAGTAACGTAACAAAGAATCACAAAAAATAAAAGTAAAAAGTATGAGGAGGGATGACAAATAGAGGCATATGTGTGAGCTAAGACTCTCACATCGCTTACGTTAGCATCTAAGGCTTGGTTCATAAAGAGGGATGCTTCTTTAATTGATATAAGGCCTTTTACCCGCTAAGACTCTCACATCGCTTACGTTAGCATCTAAGGCTTGGTTCATAAAGAGGGATGCTTCTTTAATTGATATAAGGCCTTTTACCCACAAAGTATGAACTTTGTGGGTGTGAACAAAACCTTGAGGGCATGGGCGGATCCACTATATGGCTAGGGTGGGCACCCTCAAATATTTCTTTTTAAAAAAATTATTAGGTATAAAATATAAAAAATAATTGGATTTTATAAAGTGTCCACCCTCAATTTTTTTATACTTTTACAATACCCACACTTTTTTTATGCGTGTAGTACTTATAAGTTTTAATAGATAAAATGTCACATTGATGGTATTAGTGTCACACATGATGGTAATTATCCACATATGTTAGTACCTATGATCACATTACTTGATACCCTAAATTTTTATTTATTTATTTAAATTTAATACATATAAAATTGGAGAGTACCAACATCACATTGGATAACACTACCATCACATATTATGACACCAACATCATAATTGATGATAACAATTGAGTGAGTACCAAACTCACAAAAAGAGAGTATTGTAGAATGACCCTAATTTTTTTGTTAAATTTTTTTTTCCTAGGTATATATATATAACGGTTTCAAAACACACGTGGAAATCAATTGTAAAAGGCTATAATGAGCTTCTTATTTGTTACTTTTTGGTTATATAAATAATGTATATCGGCTTTTGACATTTTTTGTATTATATCTATTAAAATTTAGGATTAAAAGGTGTCCACCTTAGATTGAATCCCTGGATCCGCTCTTTCTTGAGAGGGGTTAGGTCCTACCAAAGAGAACAATATCATGTCAGTTGTGAGCGGGTCCTTACAGATGGTATCAAAGTTGTCCTTAGCTCTCCTATGAGGATGTGGGTAAGGCATATGTGTGAGCAAGAGTCCTATATCGCTTAAGTGAGCGTCTAAGACTTAGTTCAGAAGGAAAGATACTTCTTTAATTGGTATCGCTTAAGTGAGCGTCTAAGACTTAGTTCAGAAGGAAAGATACTTTTTTAATTGGTATGAGGCCTTTTACCCATAAAGTATAGGTTTTGTGAGTGAGAATAAAACCTTGAGGGGGAGGGTAGGACCTTTTTTTTTAACTATTACATAATATAAGGAATAACTATTATGTTCATTTTAATAAGAAATGACTATTTCTCATTTCAAAGAATAGTCATTCCTAAAGAATAAATATTCTATGTAATGAAAGCGTAGCAATAACAACTGAACATTATAAGATCTATTACATTGTATTAAACGTGCCCTAAGTAAATAATAAGTTCTCAAATAAACCGTTCTCAACACGATAATTTGCAAAGTATTCACAAATCTTTCTCAAAACATCATGAGCAAAATTAAAGTAATAATTTCTCATATCAAATCATAGGTAACTTAACCCATGAGATTTTTAAAACATTCACCCATTTGAAATGCGAAATAGCTTCTTAATTCCCCAAAAATATGTGTGAAGCAATGCAACAATACTTTAATTTTAATTTTTCTCTTTTAGAAGAGAAGTGAAGCCAAAAATTGTGACACGTCCTTTGTGGATGAACCCTTGTTCCCTTCAACACATTCGATACGGTCCAACAGTCCAATAGCCTCGTTGGATCCCAACACATCTGGTCCCGCCTAAATTCTCACCCTCTAAAAAACCACTGGATAAGGCAACTTCAACTTTGACGCAACCGTAGATTTCAAGCAAACCAGAACGATTCTTTCTCCTTCCTTCCTCAATGCACAAAAAAGCATCGGAATAAAAAAGAAAGAAAGAAAGTTCTTCTTAGAACATTCCAAATTCAAGATCATTGGCGGAGTGATGGCCGAGACAAAGAGATCGACGGGCGTAGTGAAGTGGTTCAGTGCACAAAAGGGGTTCGGCTTCATAACCCCAGACGATGAAAGCGAGGATCTGTTCGTACACCAGACCTCGATCCGATCCGACGGGTTTAGAACCCTGTCGGAGGGTGAAGCGGTGGAGTTCTTCGTGGATTATGGTGAGGATGGGCGCACCAAGGCCATCGAGGTCACCAACCTCACTCGATCCCGACGCGGGGGTGGGAGCAGCAGGGGTTTTGGAGGGAGGGGCAGAGCTGGTAATTTTGGCAGATTCGGTGGTGGTGGTGGTGGTGGTTATGGTAGTTATGGAAGGATTGGTGGTGGTGGTGGCGGTGGC
Source organism: Fagus sylvatica (assembly GCA_907173295.1). Classification (NCBI taxonomy): domain Eukaryota; kingdom Viridiplantae; phylum Streptophyta; class Magnoliopsida; order Fagales; family Fagaceae; genus Fagus; species Fagus sylvatica. The sequence goes on from OU015763.1 coordinate 31,482,305, forward strand.
GGCGGCCAGAGAGGTGGAAGAGATGGAGGCTATGGCAGTGGTGGTGTTGAGTGCTACAATTGTGGCCGATTTGGTCATTTGGCTAGGGATTGTTATCAACAAGGCAGTAGTGGTGTTGGTGTTGGTGGTGGTGGGACCAGGAGATACGGCGGTGGCCGTGGGTATTATGGTGGCGGTGGCGGTGGTGGAGGAGGGTGTTATAATTGTGGAGAGGAAGGTCATTTTGCAAGGGATTGCCCAAACGTCTAGATTATATTGAACGTGGAGTGTCCCGGTTAATAGATTTTGTTTTTTTTCTTGGCTTTGTTTGGTGATTGGTGTTGGGGATGGAATGCGATTGCGATTGCGAGGTGATGATGAGTCAGAAGCGCGCTTCTTTTTGTCACCGATTATTTTCTCGCTGTTGGGTTTTTGCTGGGTAAGCTTGTTTAGCAATTTCGTAAAAAGTCGTAAATTGTTTTCTTTAAAAATTATATTTTTATTTTTCTTTGTTTCATAACCTTTACATGTTGTTAATTATGGAATTAATGAAAAGGTATATTTGTTCATACATGTCTCTGTTTATTTTTTTTTTCTTTCTTTCTTTTGTGTCCGTTTAATTTGTTGATACATGTCTCTGTTAAGTGTTAACTATGGGATTAATGAAAAGGTATATTTGTTGATACAAGTCCGTCTGTGCATATGTTTTCATAACCTTTACATGTTAATTTTATTTTTGAATTATATCATCCATGTTGAACAGCCATTGTTGGTCGATGTAGGTTTTATATTTGAGTTTCCAAAATTTAATCTTAAAACCCACTGTAATGTTTTTGTACCTTTGGATAAATTTGGAATGACATCTTGTCCAAGAGCTTGTAACTTAATAGCATTGCATGCCCCCTCTCATTGTTTTTATTTTTTATTTGTTTTTGAGAAATTATTAGAAATTTTATTGATAGACTTAAAAATTGATTACATCAATTGCCACAAAAGCAGAAAAAACAAAGAGGTAACTCCTCTAACCATACAACAGTTTCAAGGCAATTCCTGGCAAAGGCAGTGAGTGATCCAGCGACTCTGTTGCCCACAATAGCAACTAGAGATAACTTCCATCTGTGGCAATGCTTAGCAGAAGCGGTAATTCACGAATTAAATGGCCAGACGGTGAGAATGAGTTATTACCACACTGCTTAACTTGCACAGACTCAGAATTATCACATTCAAAAACTAAGAAACAAGATCTTGGGATCTTTTTCCTTTCTTAATAAAAGGAGTTGACAAACTGATCGAGGGTTCCCAAGCCCTCGACAATTTCAACTTATGAGATTCATGAAGATCGGTGAGGTTGCTGCGTAACCTCCTCCGCTGCTGAAGCAGCATTACTGTGACCAACAGTTATTGCCTTGGGACGTTTGATTACTTTGTGAGGGGAAGGGGCATAGGTTGCCTCTCATTGTTGTAACTATTGAATTATAAAAAAGAACCAAAAAAAAAATAGTATGATATGTTGGTCATACTTTCTGAAAGAGATAGTGTGAACTGTTGTGTCTGGGTTTTTATGTGGATAGAATAGATGGTAGTTTGCATTTGCAATCCTTATCTTGAAGAAAATATTGTGGATGTTCTTTTTTGGTAGTTGATGAAATTATTGACATTAGAAGAAACATGTGGGGTGCAGTAGAGAATAATTTGCATTGCTGTTTGTAGTCCTTTGGTGTAGTTTATCTACTTACTCTGTTCGCTACCTTAGAAAGTGCACATCCAACGACTGGACACAACGAGTTGTATATATAACCAAATTAATTATATTTCTCATGAAGAAAGAGGAAGAACCCTGGGCCCTGGCAAAAGAGAGAGTCTGTTATTTTCAAAGCCATGCATGTCTAGGGGACCTTGTGATCACATACACCTTATCCTTGGTTGTAGCCAGTGAGAGGTTGATGTAGATGGATAAAGATTGCATTCCATTAGGCGTAATCAGCCACTTTCCAAAAAGTCTTAGTATTTGGCCTTATCTTTTGCGTCCCTTTTTGTTTTTCACATTCAATTGTTACACTCATTGTCACTATTCCTGATAACCTTCTCCTTTTGGTGATGTTTCTGTTATAAATTCTTGAGAAGAGAAATAGAGATGACCAGATAAAATCTAAGTTGATGTATACTTATCACAAGAGCAAGACAAAATTCAGCATAAATAATGTGTGGTATGTTGTGATGATAAGGATGTTAGCCTAGACCTTCCTGCAGATGTGATGGTTAATCTTTTAATAATTGAAAACTTCTTTACTTTGACTGTGCATTTATATGTATAATTGTGATTGTAAGGAATCCACTTCACTAATGGATATGATTGTGATAATTTTGCTCATTTTAACATATGCACAGACTGATGGCTTTCAGATTTACTTATTATGTCTTCACACAAGGGCCTATAATGGAGCAGACATCTACTAACTCATGCTTATGCATAGGTTTGCTCAATAACACCATCGTTTACTTGGTGGTTTCTGAATCCCGATGATCTCATTCATGCTACCATAAATCATTTTTACCATTTGAATTCCATCAATCTTCCTTTCTTATTGGAATGAACTACCTTAGTTCAATTGTTTGTTGACTAGCTAACTTGAAAGTTATTTAGTCTTGTGATGCAATTTACTTAGGCTTGTGATTAGTAGCATATGACCCCATCACATCCAATGTATCTCATCATTTAGCATACCAAGCAAACAGTTTCTACAGAGGGGCTCTATTCCCTGTTCAATCTCAGAGGCACTTTCTTTTTGATAAACGTATTCAATTCAACCATTTGCTATCTTGTTTTCGGGAAAAAACTGCAATGAAGGGTGTCTGAATGTTTAGACTGAATAAATCTTCCTTACAATTTGCAAGTTGGAGCATTTCTTTGAGTCCAATTTTTTAATTTTGTCTTCTTTATTATTTTTTTGTGCATCTGGGTGAATGCTCTGATCAAATACTGCTGAGAAATAGCCCATGTCTTTCAAGGAAATTGGCACTCTTCTCAATCTCTCTTTTGAGTCAAAATTTATTTGATACTCCAACAATATTCTCTATTTCACATGAATGGTAGATGTAACAATCAATTTTGCCTATAGTGATGCATTAATTGATTAAATCTTAGGAGGGTATGTTTGAACAAACTAGGGTGACATTGTAGGCATTTCAGATATATTGAGTATTGACCCCAAAATAAATGCATTTCAATTTTGACATGCTCAAGTGACTGACAGTTTGACAAACATAAGGACAGTTGAGTCTATCGTTTAAGTATCTATTCTCAGATCAAAAGTATGGTTTAAGGCCCATTTTCAGTTTTCCTTTTAATGGTCAATCGACTTTGGTTTTTGTTGATTTTAATATTGATAACTTGCTTTCTGGTGCGCTAACAAAAATTTATTTAAACTAATGTCTGATGTCTTTGCTTACCCAAGATGAACTTTAGAATTTGTTTGCAGGGATTGGATACTAAAAAGGAATGATGTAGGTGAAGAATTGTTATTTAGATTTACCAATCATATTTGTCTTGATTGTGATGTGTGGTTAGAGAAACAATATCCTCTTTGGAAGTCCGTGGGTGAATGCCCCTGGATTATCCCAACTGGTTTTGGCGGGTGAAATCAGTTGCTCGTAAGTATTACTGTCTAGAAGCAAGTCCAAATGACTCTTCTTTAGTAAGATTCCTTACGTTTTCAAAAAAAAGAAAAAAAGTTTAAATACCGTTTTGGTCCTCAACCTTTGGTCTTTGTGTCAAATTGGTCCCTAATGTTTCAACTGTGTCAAATTGGTCATCAACCTTTCAACCTTGTGTCAAAATGGTCCTTACTGTTAAGTGTTGGATGAAAAATACTGACGTGGATCTTTTGTTGGGTTATTCCGAGGAGTGTGGTGGATCTTTTGTTGGGTTGGAGGAACTGGTTTGGCAAGCACCAGTCCAGCATTTGGAATTTAGTTCCATCATGCTTAATGTGGTCGGTTTGGAGAGAGCGGAATGCTCGCACATTCGAAAACACGTGTCGTTCTGCAGACCAGCTTCAGGAACTTTTTGTAAATTCCTTGTATGATTGGTCCCGGGTTTGGGGTTTCACTACAGCAAACACTGTAGCTGAGTTTATTGCTTCTTTAGTCTCTGTTTCTAATTCCTCTTGATGTATTTGTTTCTCCCCCAGTGCACTCTTTGTGCACCTTGAGGTGGTCTTTTTAATAAAATCTTATTACCTATCAAAAAAAGAAAAATACTGACGTGACATGTCAACTCAAATTTTAATAATAAAAAAATACGAATAAATTGAATAAGGACCAAGTGTAATATCCCAGTTTTACACCCACCAATAAGAACATGCCACATCAGTTTTTTTCATTTAGATTCACACTTCAAAATTAGCTCATCCATACACAACAATTATCTAAAAAAATTATACTTACTGTATTAAAAAAAAAAAAAAAAAAAAAAACTAGATCTTATGAAGAAGAAGAAGAGCAGCGAAGAAAGAGGGAGAATGGGGGAATTTTTTTCAATTGTGATATTCGGTCAACACTGGGGGGAGTTTATTGCCGAATGGAAAATTACATGACATGGCCATGGAATTATATATAAAACTCAAGCAGGAATGAAATTGAAAGATGGTTTATGATAGATTGAACAAAGTGGATCCTACGTCTGAGTGAGGAATTGATCATTATAAGATACCGGAACGGAGGACTTCATTAGGAACTGGAGACATCAATCTCAAGTGGTGGTGTGAGGTACAATCTTCTAGCGGCGTTGTGTTGCTTGGTCTCTGATCTTTCGATGTTAATAGTTGCTAACTCAAATTGGAGCAGAGATGACCTATATTTGATAAGGTAGAGGTTGAAACGACAATGGGACACCTGTTACTGAAGAAAGACTCTAGGAAAGAATACAAGAATTTTTCTATTGTATACATGTATAGAAAATTGTACATGGCCACCTTTAATTGTTATTAAAACTCTAGAATATTTCATCCAACACTTAATGGCAAAGACCATTTTAACACAAAGTTAAAAGGTTGAGGCCCAATTCGACAAAGTTGAAACGTTAAGGATCAATTTGACACAAAGGCCAAAGGTTGAAGACAAAAATGGTATTTAAACCAAAAAAAAAAAAAAAAGATTAAGGCAAAGTCCAAGAATAAGTGTCCTTGGTAGTTATTTAGGTTTTGTATTTTATTTGGTCATTCTAGAGTTAAGAATATTTTAGTAATTCTACAATTGTTGGGTTTCGGCCATAATTATGGGCCTTGGGTTTTCTTTATTTAACAAGTGAGTCTTATTTGTTTTATAGGTCTTTATGTGTGGGCTTTGATCCAATTCAATTAGGGTTTGGTTTACTAGTTTAAGTAGAAGTTCTAATTCTACTAGGAGAAGTTAAGAGTAAGGTCTATACAAATGTTTTGTTGTACTCAAACAAGTTAGAGTTCATTAATAGAATTATAGAGTGTTTTGAGCATTGAGGCATGTTGGCCATTGTGTGTTGATTTCTCCCTTTCTCTTCTTTTCTCTGCTTTCTTTTCTCTTTCTTATGCTATTGTTTGGGGTTGGGGTTTTTGTGTTTAAAAGACTGAAAGAAAGAAACATTGCCAAATTTTGTTGTACATAGAGGTGAAAAGCCGCCGCTGCTCTGCCATTCCACTATGTAGGTTTGGTTGTCGTTCATCTTCGTTGTACGTCTACACTCCCACCAAGTCATTCCGACATTTTTAGAGCCTGTTTTGACCCCCGTTGGCGTGAAGGAAAATAATGTTTTGAATCAAAATCACAGAATTGGATGAGTTTGGGCCCGCGATTTTTAAAAAGTTGTGGTTTTAAAAATGCCAAACTCTAGATTTTTAACATCGAAGATAAACCCAGCTTTTTTGAAAACTGTGATTTTAACGTTTGCGCATCACACTTTTTTACATTCTAATTTACTAAACTAACCTCAAATATTTGTTTATTGACCAAAAGCCTAGAAGCAGGTATATAAGCAAAAAAAAAAACCACTCTTTTTCTCCTCTGCTCTTTCTCCTATATTGTGCCGCTCACAAAAATGAGAAACTAACTTTGTGACAAAACTTACAAAACTTGGAGTATGAGAACCAGATCTGAAGTGACTCAGGCATGAGAAGACTCTAAAGCTTCAATGAAAATATTAAGCGTGGGCTTGATGAATGTTAAACTGTCCCTTTACTCATGCTTAGTTGATGATTTTCAAACAAAATGAGGTGAGGAGAGTGAGTGAAGTTTCTGATGATTCAATGAAAATAAGAAAAGAAAACATATAAATGTGGGGTTGGGAGAAGATTTTGGATGATGGGTTCAATGAAAATAAGAAAAGAAGAAAAGTAAAGTGAGGTGGGGAGTGAATAAAAAAGAAAGGGTAAAACTTAGGTACAGTTTTTTAGGTTAGGTACATTAGATTTCCTAATTGAATTCAAACACATGGTTGCATTAATCAATGAAAACACAAACAATGTTATCTTTTCCAAGAATATTTAAATTTAATATGTTTGAATTCAATTAGAAACCTAATGTATTTGACCTAAGGGATTGCACCTAAGTTTTACCCAAAAAAAAGAAAAGAAAAAAAGTGGTGAGGAGTGGTGCACGTGTGGTATTGTAGTGGAGCTAGGAGAAAACATTAATAGCTTTGGTAGAATTTTGAATTGTGCTTTGGCTTAATTTTGTATAAGGACTAGTCAAACTCAAGGCCATCTTCATGAATTGTTGTGTATGAATTTATTACTATCTTCATAATTTTAAAACATTGACGACATTTAAACAAAAATGGCAAGATAACTTTAACTATATAGATAAGTCTATTTTGGCTATTTGTATCAGAAACGGCAGTTTTAAACTAAAATTATCCAAATGTTCAATTGACAGAAACCACACTTTTTCACAATTTTATCAAATGCTTAAATGTGATTTTTAAAATCGTGTTTTCAAAACACTCATTTTAAAATCATTAATTTAAAAAAAAACACTTTTTTTTTTTAAACAACTTACCCAAACGGATCCGGTCAAAATAATGTGAAATGGACTATTAGGGAAAAAAGTAGACGGAGAAACTAAATCCATAAACCAAAATGGAGTACAAAAATCCTAGGTGTGAAAGTTAACGTAGACTGGCATGGATGAAAGGTAAAAAAATATGGGTGGGCTTGTCATGGTATTTTGGGATGCAAATGGAAACATTCTTTTTGGGTTTGGTTAAGGCTCGCTCTGATCCCACACAAACAACTATCTTTCTTTGGGAAAAACAACTCGTTCATGTCCTCAGTTTCTACTGGTGAGGCTTGCCTGGGCGGCGATATTTTTTATTCAGAAAATGGGAGTGATTGGAAGTTGGATCTTGCAGGGTATTTTGATCTTTTTCACTTTTGTTTATGGGTGATGTATAGCTGAGTCATTAAATAATAAATTAAAGCATATGTCAATTTTTTATATGACTGGTGAACAGATGACGTGGTTCATCTAATAAACTGAATAATTTCTTACTTTTTAGGTAAGTAATAAGAATTTGCCATTTTGTGTGGGAGCTTATCAAGTTTTAATTGATTTACTTTCTTTTTTTTTTTCTTTTTTTTTGCTAAATGTTTTAATTGATTTATTACTAATGGTTGACCTGACCTTTTGATTTTTATTAAAATTATATTCCGTCCGTTTGGGAACAGGGAAATGGGTGGAAAGGAATTTTTAATTATATTTTAATGTATTTTCCTTTTCTTTAATTTTTATATGCTGAAAAAAATTGTCTAGCTTTTTTTTTTTTAAGTAATCTTTAGCATTAGTCGTGTCTTTATTTACCTCGTTTATGGTGCTTCTACTGTAATTTTAACTTTGGTGTTGATGAGTATCTCTCCCTCACGGTCACGGGCCACACTGGCACTTGGCAGGTAGAAACTAGCCGATAAAAGAGTCTTTACATGGCAATCGGGTCAGGTTGGACGAGGTTGGGTTTGACCCAATCAGGTATGAGTCAGACTAAACGCGTCATTATTAAATCTTGTACACTTGATGATGCTACATCAAATTAAATCAAAGGTATTCACCTAAATCCTTCTCTTGGCAAAAATTGTGGGGATCGGATGTTCCTAATAAAATCAAAACCTTTATGTGGAGAACCTGTAATTCCATACTTCCTACCAAGACCAAGCTTTTTCAACGTGGCATTGTAGCTTCCAGTTCTTGCCCCGTATGTCATGATGAAGCGGAAACAGAGAAGCATATTTTATGGGAGTGCGATTTTGCTCGTGAGGCTTGGACTAATTCTTCGTTAGAGATTTTGTGCCATCGTACTGATACCGAATCATGGAATGATTTAGTGGAACTTGTGCTCTTGCAAAAATCAAAGCCTGATATTGAACTTTTCTTTACCATGGCATGGAGGATTTGGGCAAATAGAAATGCAACATGGCAAAATAATCCCCAGCTCAATGCCAAAACATTGGGAACCTATGCATCTACATATGTTGAAGAGTATATGGAAGCCAATAAAAAACTTGAAACATCACTCTCCACGGTAAAGCGGCATTGGGAACCTCCAACGGAACCTATGTTCAAAATGAACGTTGCATGGCAATCATTCAATACCAGACACTCCAAAGGAGTTGGTGCAGGTTATAAGAGATCATTCGGGATCCATAATGGCGGCTTTTTGTGAAGAATTTCCGTCGTCAGGCGCTGACTTACCCATGGCTGCTCTCGCCCTGTCCAAAGCGATGCAATTTGGTTTGGAAGCAGGATTTCAAAGCTAGTGGTGGAATTCACTGATTCTCAGATTGGAGCATTGTTAACGTCCAAGGAAGATTGTTTTATAGAGCTTGATGAGATGCTAACTCAGCTTCGTGCATTGCAACGAGAATTTAGTCAATTAAGCTATCATTTAGTCCCTCGTTCTTGTAATATGGCTGCTAAAACTATGGCGGGTTATTCTAAGGAAAACAACGAACCCTCGTTTTGGTTAGAAGAGGGTCCGGCGTTTCTCCTTCCAATTGTTATTGCGGATTTATCCTTTTAATACTATTCTATCGTTTTCTTTCAAAAAATCCTTCTCTTGTACTTCTATAAAATAAAAATCCTTCTCTTGTACAGATTTGCATGAGTTCACAATGGCAATGGTAAGTTCACAACAAAATCTACTTATTTAGTTGATCAAAGTCAAAGATTTTCCTCCACTTCTAGTCCTTAAGTTTAAGTCCTTCAATTTGAAAGTTATTGTGGAAACTTGAAAAAGAAAAAGTAATGAGACTCAAATACATATGGTTAAAGCTGTCTTGGGGAATTTTTCCTATAAAAGCTTCACTTAGAAGCAGGCTTAACTTCAGTAGTGTTCTTTGCCTCTGATGTGACACTGCTCCGGTGCTCTTCAGTTAGCAAAAATGATTAAAAACAAATTATTATACCCATGCATCTTCAAGCTTGGTCTTCCCAAAAGCCAAAGACCCCCCACCACAAGGATGACATCGGCATAAAGTGAATTTCGATACCATTGTCCGAAAGGAAGGCATTTTCATGGCAGCACTCATGAGGGGAATATTACTAATGTTGGGGTAGATTCTGATGTAGTTGGAAATGCAAATTGGGCAGAATCAAAGTTGCGCTTCTTGCTATTTCTCAAGTTGTACAGGCTAGCCTCAGTTATGTTATTTTTCTAGGAGACTCTCACTGTGCAATCTTGGAATATAAATTAGCAGCTTATTGGGCTGCCACTTGTACTGCTTGGGAATCCTCCCCATCTCTTTTATTCCTATTTATGCCTTTTGCCCTTTTAGTTGAGCACATGGTCTGACCCATTGGCCCTTTTGTATATATATATATATATTTGTGTCAAAGTTAATTTCAGCTTAATGGAATCCAATCACAGTGCCATTTCGACCAAGTGACCCAATTTCTTAAGCAAGAATGAGAGTTCAGGTTACAATATAGCAGAATTGGGCTCATGGGAAGGCCCAAAGCCAACCCATTGTCATATTTCTATTCCTACAAGACATAGCCCAGACCCATGCAAAATTGTAAATATCGTAAAGTGATTTTGTGAGATCCTTTTTTTTATATTTATTCCATCAATGCATATCAGTTGTACTACTAGCTTGCTCTCAGTACTCACAGTCAGAGGGTGGTGTTATTTCTATACCAAATGTTGTTATTTCCATATTATTTGATATGGAAATAACAAATAGTAGTTCAAATTTGTACTGTTATTTGTTATTTCCACACCAAATGATGCAGAAATAACAAGAATCAATGTGGAAATAACATTTCCCTTACGGTATTGTAGACTTTCAAAACGGTGTGAAAATCTTGACAAAGACAGGTCCTGAAAAGCAAAGAAATCGTTAGATCATAATCAGTAACTAGAAAGAACATCCGTAAGTTTTAGAAAAAACTTCCATGGATGGATAGATTTTCACCAACAAAGAACAAACCCTCTATGCTTTCAATGTCTTTTGTGATATTCTAAATTCTGATAAGTGTGTGTGTTTACTAAGTCTCAAATGGAACATTTATTAGATCGAACTGGACTTTATTAACAATTACAATGAACTTCAACTGTAACTTAATTAGCTTTTTTGGGTATAAATGCAAATGTGGCTAACGTTTTCATTGAATTGTTAAATCCATGATTAGAAAAAAATATCTCGTATCACATAACTCTGACATGTAGAGTCTAAAAAGAAGGCTAGTATGAACATTTGGGTGGCTTTTTCGGAATTTAAGTTTTCTTTTTGGATCTAGATCAAGATAGATAGTATTTAAAAAAAAAAAAAAAAAACAATTTTTTCATCAAATGACCAAGATGAAAAATTACTTTTAAATGAATAGATACGATGAAAAGTATTACATCAATGTTGCATACAATTTCAATCCCTCTTTTTCACTCTTTGTGAGATGTAGTAATGTACAATTTGTCAATATAACTCACCTTGTATCCTCTTTGATTTTTCAAGCCCTTCAACAACTAGCACTTATTATTATCATTATTATTAGAATATTTTTATGGATTCAACAAATTCTCATATAATATTTTTACAATAAGATAAGGTGTCAATCTAGCATAATTTAAAATAAAATATAAAAAGATACAATAGGACTCAACACAACACAAAATAAGCTTTTTGTGAAAGTGTTGTGAGATTTTGATATACCTATAAACTTTCTATTACTATTATTATGAGTAACGCTTTAGATATAACATTTTTCACACAATAATTGAATTGATAGTTTTTAATTAGTTTTCATCTTAATTCACTATTGACATCATTTTATTATCAATTATTTATAACATAACAACTCAACAATTGCGATTTTTTTTTTTTTTTTATAATTATTGTATCTGTTAATTTTTTTTTTTAATAAAATTATTGTATCTGTTATTGACTTATTGTATTATTATTATTATTATTTTTCTTAAAGCAAATATCTCATATGATACTTTCTTTTGGCCAGTTCTCACTTGTCAGATACAAATGTCACTTCTTGGTTTACGGTAAGGTGGTTTAGTCAGTACTCGGCATCAACTTTGGCGGTAAGATGGGTCATTCTTTCTCTATATAGAGAGAGAAAGAGATATTTCAATAATTATTACTTGTGTTGTCAATTTTAAAAATCTTAAAAAGGGAAGAATTTTTGTTTTCTTTTTCGCCGTGAAAATATCTTATGCAACATGTTCACATTTCACACTCATGTTTTTCTATTTAGACTACAAATCAATAACTGTTTTGTTCCAAGAATTGCATATAATTCTGGTGAATTAAAAAATTCTTGGCCACATAATCTGGTTTCAAATAGAAAGAAAAAACATGTTATTGCGAATAATGTAAATGCAGTGTAGAATTCCAAACGAGGATATAGTGTTATTTTTACTGTTACATTTATCGGATTAATACTGAAAATATTATATATTTTGTACAAAAATAAAAATTATTTATCATTTTGTCATATCTCATATATGCTAACCAGCGAGACAGGTAATGTAAGGAAAACTCCAAGTCTCCAACAATGTGATGACACATATAAGAGGCTCACATCACACAAATTATGTCAGACTATAAAAGTGACAATTGGACCCACACACGTGTGCCTTATCCAGAGTCCTTGGTCAAGATTTTGATTCCTGTTTCACAAGCTTACATCATGATGAGTGCAGAGTTTAAACCCAAAAAATAATGAGTGCAAAGGACGATAGCCTTCGAAAGTCCAGTCCGTCGGTGTCGTCGGTATAGTCTATTGTCGCTCTCGTTTCAACTCTTAAGCCATCAAAACTCAACAGATTTGTCACCTGCAAAGGTCTGTTGGTTCAAAAAACAGCATAATTATGGGAGCCTGAGAGTTGTTTTGCACCTCATACATATTATACAAATGGATAATGGATATAAAATTTTTTATGTTACAGAATCTATGTGAATTTCTTTTCTTTTTTTTTGAGTAACATCATTACAGTTGCGAAGTCTCTATTTTTTTTTACTTTCTTCTCTCATGTACTTGCTAAAAGCTTAGCCCACTCACTTGTAGGTTGGATCCCACTATTGTAATAGTTATAGGGTTCCTTTCATCTCCATTCTTTTAGTCTCGATTCTTCCGACATTGAATGTAGATGGCTTGAGTTCCTAACTTTCTTCTTCTTAATGTAATTATATAATTCAGAAAAAAGAAAATGAGTATTGATTAGGATAAAATATGAAATATATGCTTATGATTTCTTTTGTTTATCCCCTTCCCTTCTTTCTCCTATTTACACTACTTAACCAAAAAAGAAAAAGAAAAAAAAGGGTTGATTAGGGTCCCATTGATTTAGCAACTCAATGGCTAGTCAAAAGCAGTTCCTTTGTAGGATGGGCAGATTCAATGATCTTGAAAAGCACCAGAAAATAATTGAAACATTGTATTTACAATGACAAGACAATCCTAATCAAGCAAAGTTCTTAGAGAATGTATTGGTCCCCACTTGGAGACTTGTCATGTGTAATATGACCCACCATGCAGCAGGACCTTACCATCCTTCATCCATGGTCAAACTAAGATAAGAAACGGTATTGTACAGAACTTTTTCTATCACTGCTCACCTATCTCTAGCTTTTTGGGGTTAGGTCTAGAAAGGCAATATGCCAACACTGCTTTTCTGAGTTTAATGGGGCTTTAGCCTTAGGTGCTGTGGCCTAAGGCATCAAAGTTGCTTGCTTTCCCTTGCTCTTTTTTTTTTTTTTTTTTATGTGCCCATTTTTCTTAGGGAAGGCATTTCCATATCAATTGTGATGTTTTGCACCCTTTCTCTCGTCGATACACGGAAATAACAAAAAGAAATTCAAAAAAGTGTTCCCCTTTCTCTTTCAATGAAAGTGACTTTTTTGGGGGGGTCTCGGATTGAAAGTCACTTTAATCCATGAAGAAGCGAGTCATAGTGTAAAGCCCCCAACAAGACATGAACATATTCTTTGCATCCCTTTTTTTTTTTTTTTTTTTTTTTTTTTTTTCAGATATATGTGAGAATTTCTGGGGTGGTAGTAAAATTGCGTTGTCATTTTTGCTTAATAAAATGTTTTTTAAATTATTTGAAAAATAACAAGGTCTAAAATTTTTTTTTTCTTGAACTCATCCTTTGAAAAAGAGTTCCACACTGACTGTTAACTCTCTTCAATCATTTTTGAAACTCGTCCTTTGAAAATGAGTTCCACACGAGCTGAACTCTCTTCAATCATGGATTTTGTCTTTTCAAGAGATACAAAAATCGTGTTTTTATTTTAAAAAAAAAAATTTATTTTCCCAAATATTTTCAAACAGTGCAATTTTGTGTTTTTTTTTTTTTTTTTTTTTTTTTAATGTATAGCTTTTATTTTGTGGAAAGAAAAGTGCATGATTTTTTTTTTTTTGTGGCTCATTTCCCTCATTTTATATATCGTGGTGTTTGGTTAAGGGAATCTAATGTCTTCAACATCTAGATTCTCACGTTTAGTTTGATTAGGATAATTATAGATTTTTAGGAACATGATATCCCATTTTTTGTGCATTTCTGGGAATTCTATATCAATTATTTATTCCCCAAAATATCTTTAGGTTTATAAACAAAATGTCAAATGTATCACCCATTAATTTTAGGTGGCTTGTTACAAATAAATTATGTTAAATTATAACAAACTTAGGTCCATTGAAAAGCTAACTATTTGTAGCGTGAACACACTCCAATAGTTTTCCAAAACTGTAAAGAGTGAAGAAATAGATGGGAGATTTCAATAGATTAGAAATAATTACAATTTTTTTACATAAAGAATAATAAATTAGAGATATTATTGTTTTTTTCTTTTTAAAAAAAAAAAAATTCCAAGTGAATGGGATTTGGATATCCACATTTTTTTAAAATTAATTTATATTCCAACAAAAACGAGGTTTGGGTAATCTAGATTCCCTTAAATTATTTTTAATTAAACACGAGAATGCCTTAAATCCTTGAGGATTCGTAGATTCATTTTCTTTTTCTTCATGCAATAGGCAAATTCATCCACTCTCCAAATAATATGATTCCGAAATCAATGCAACATGCAATTAGGTGTATTAATGCTTTAGTTTGAGCTTTTCCGATTAAATTTTTAATTTACTCTTGTTTTGGGTCTGCAAATGAGGATATTAAGTCTTGAATAATAGAATGGCCAATGATGAAACAGCATGTGATTATATATTTGGATCTAGAAGTTGGTTTAATCCTAGGCCTCTCTGTCACATAGACATATGGGGAACACCAATAATTTATGTTCCATCAGCTACTTCTGCCAATCACTAAGTTGTTGAACTGACAAACTAAATTGCTCATATTGTTTGTCGTTTAGGACATGTCCAAAGAGAGCACATCAAATTAGGCAGATTGTCCAATTTAGCAAAGGAAGGTACTTCAAATGCCCAATGATAGATTGGCGAGCCAAATTAGTCCCATACATCACTAGGTTAAAAAAACATAAACGTTTACAGCTGCCCATCAGACAATAGTTCTGGCACTAGTCTGGTTATCAACTCCACGAGTCCTTTCAGGCTTTCACACCACATGGACATTTTTAATTACTCAAGCAAAGTGTGAATGGTGTTTGGTGGTGCTGATATGATTACTTGATAAGAACCTAATTAACCAATATGTAGAAATTGATACTAAAGTAAACTCCTTTTGAACCCCATGGCACTATCAGTTAGGCGCTTGCGACCATATATCAAGTTGGCAAGTGGTTTATGGTTTTAGATTGTTCGAAAGAGACCTTGAAGATAGTAGTTCTATAATTAGATTGTGTAATGGCAGCAAGATACGTAATTAATGGCCTAATTTACTCCAATCATGGAAATGAGTAAGTTCATCTCAATTCTCACCCATAACTGACAGAATTTCCCATATATTGCAGCCAGGAAACAAATTGGGAATAGAAACAGAAAACCAACTTTTCCCACCTGGGTCTCAATTATTATTCAGAACATTATTAGTGAGGTCTATAAGTAACTTAGTATTAATCAGCTGATTTGGACAAGAAAGATGCTTTTAATGTCCTTGTGCTTGCATTCCTTCACATACTAGTGAAGTCATGTTAGTATTAGCCAGCTTATCATTTGGACAGGAAAGATAGTATTAATGTCTTGTGCTTGCCCTCCCTTTTATCATCAATTCAGGATGACATATATAATAGATTAAACAAATACTAATGAGATCTAGGAAGTCCTGGATTCGAAACTTCTAACTAGTATTTTGGAGTTATTTCATAGATTTCTCTTTATAATTACTTAGTGTGTGTAAAACGAGAGACTATATATATATATATATATATATATGAAAAATAGTAAGAAATTCAATGATCTCGATCTTTAAACCCAAAAAAGAAAAAGAAAAAAAGAGAGCAAATACTATATAATAGGTTTTTTTTTTTTTTTTTCTTTGAATATTCCAATAGATTTGAGCAAATACTACAACAGTTATAAAAATAAAAAATAAAAAATCCCGCAGAATAACCGAGGGAGTTGCATAAGAAAAAAAAAAAAAAAATAGAAGATTAATCAGCACGCGTTACAATTGTAGGTCCGTATAGGGGTGGCCATGATGGCCATTAAACCTTTTCTGAAAACCATCAACAACTTTTACAAGGAGATAGAGAAGAGGGGAACCAAATAAAGGAGGATAAGAAGAAAAGATTTCAATGCCAATCTCTTTACACACATATGTGACTTAAATTTGTAAAACCTTTATAAAAGTAGGGAATCTACTCAAGCCTTGTGTGGGGGGCACTGATAGCACTTAGTGAATAGACCAAACGTATTAACTTGTTGTATGAAATTGAGCATGCTTGCCCATCCTCCAAATCCAAATCCTACCACCAACACCCACACCACTACAAAGATGTTCATGGTGTATGATCCTGCCCAACCTCCTAAGAATGATGGTGGTCTCTCTACAGCATTCTGTGAATTGAGAAAAAGGAGAAAGAAAAAAAAAGTTAGTTTTCTCCATATAATTTCATGGTATGATGGTATCTCTCTTAAATATTGCTATGTAAAACGGAAAAATTATTATTTTTATTTTAAATGATGTGATGCATTTTTAAATCTAAAAAATAAATCAGAACTATGAATGATCGAAATGGAGAGGATTATGCTTGTGTAAAAGGATGAATAGCAATTAATCCTAAGACAAAAATAATTTATTCTTACACCAAGACCTAACCTCTCTAGCCGAAGCAGACGCAAAGGTCACCATGTGTGCTAGGGAAGGAATTATGTAAACGGTGAAGCTGACCAAAAGAGATCCAACAGTTGAGTTGATGGGGCCAAAGAAAGGGAATATGATCGCCAGGAACCATATTGGGATCACCACTGGGAGTCTAGCTAGAGCTCTCTTGAACAAGCTCTTGGTGTCATGCATCCTAAGGAATTTCTCCCACACAAAGTAGAGAGGAGTGCAAGCAAATCCAAATGTTATGAACTGCAAAAAGGTAACAAAAACCATCCAGATAATATCAATTACACATTTCTTGAATTAATGGATTCAAATTCAATCATATAAGAATAATGGAATAGTGACCTGGTGAATAAGCATAAGGATGACAGCAGTGTCCCTGTATCCAGTCCTTGGTAGCAAAGAGAGAGCATTGGCATGTGTAAGCAACATATCCCCAAAAGCCCAATACACAGCAGAAGCTGATGGTAAAGTTAGGGTAAGCACATAGAGTGTTGCTATCAAGTATATTAGCTTGAACTTCTGTGGCTTCCACATTGCATGCATAATCTCCCTGCAACACAGATTAAATTCCCACTAATCAAAACAGTTCACATACATATATTAGTGCCTGTACGTGCTCAATATGGTCAACTTACAATCCTATATAATTTTAGGGTTTCCAATAGGGAAAAATGTACCTCTTAATGGAAAACAGTTTCCAGTAATCATGTTAATGCGTACTTGTATGTTTCTAGACATCCATAGTATATATAAATATATATACTGTATATAGGTATGTGTGTTAATGTAATAATTATAATGTCTGTGAATCCTCACACTGTGACAGCATGTCCGCCAAAGGTGTAGAGAATGTTGGTGGCCCCAGTGAAGTAGAGAACCATTTTAGCTGGTCCTGAGTGTTTCACTCCCTCAACCTTCAAACACATAGAGAAAGAAAATAAATAAATAAATAAAAATAATTAAGCTAAATGAATTTTGAGAAGGAAATCATGCCAAAATTTCCTTTGGTCTTTTGCAATTAATCTACTAATCTAAAATCATAATTTACAGTACAATTTTACCTGCCCATGGAGTAGTGATGCAATGGTGAGATACCATGCAGTGTAAGTAGTCATCATAAGACCCAAGAATGACCAAATTCTGTAATTATGGAATGATGGGATGAAGACAGTTGTTGCACAACAAGCGCCAAAGATATATGTCCAAGTTCTCTTGTCAAGATTGTCGTTTATGTAGTATATGTTACTGCACCAATAATGTACATGAAAATATCAGTTACAATATATACAGTTTTCCATTTGTAAAAAAGGTATTTAGTTGTTTTGGCTAATGACTATTATTTTTAATTACCTTGCACAGGCAATTAGTTGAATTACAGATCCACATAGGAGAAAAGTGCAGTTGAAGAAGAGGCCTACATTCCTCCAATGTTTCCCCAACAGCCCATCAAGAACTTCAAACCACTGCAAACAATAAAAGTAAGAAAATTGAAGAAGAAGAAAGATAAAAAGGTCTGTATTTCTTATTTCTTTATGCTTTTTATTTTTTTAATTTTCAAATAGATGACTCATAATTAATTACGCACATTTTAGACAGAAGGAAAATTATTAAATACTCCTAAAGGAATACAGCTAGCTAGTTAGAAAATAAGGTGGAGAGAGATATATTATACCTGAATAACATGATTCCTGAAATCAACCTTTTCTCTCTCCTTTCTAGTTCTGTACTCAACATAAAGTGCACTAATTAGGTAAGCAGTCCAGCTTCCCAGCAACCCATAAAAAAGCTGAAAAACGATTCCAGATACCATCCCCAGTTGTGAAAATGAATAAGGCAGTGTGAGAAGCACTTGTGCAACCTATATTTCATAACACAATTTATTACATACATAAGTAACTCAATAATTAATAATAAAGTGTTACACAACATTAATCTTAGTCCAACAAAAAACAATGAAAATAATAATAATCTTGAACAAGTGCATGCCTGGTTAGAAGCACAGCTAAACCACGCATCATAGACTGAGCCTCCATGCCAAAACAACTTTGAAAATTTTCCCTCAGCTGACTTGGAATCGCCTTCTTCCCTCTCCATTTCTAAGTAGTTTCCGGCTATAACAGTCTCAACCTTCTCAGAAGCCATTGTCACTTATTGCCTTAGTAATGAACTAATTTAGCGTGCTATAAATAGGTAGAGAAAGTGCTTCTTTCACTCTTTGCTATATTTCTTATGCTAGCTATTCTCTTTTCTTTTATAATAAAACCTTAATGAGCAATAATTGAACCACCGGACTTGGGAGGGAACCTATCAGAGTCACCCTTAGGAATGTGATTGCAAAATTTAGTTCATGTAACATCATAACATGTGGCTTCTTTACCTCTTTCTTCATTGGTAGGTGATATGGCTATGTCCCCTACAGGTGACGTAAACAGTTTACTTCTCTTTGCTTTTTTAATTTTAATTTTTCCTTTGTGGGCTTTAATGGGCCCAAACTAGCATGCACTGCACGAGCGGGATGGCCCAATATGGGTTTTTTTTTTTTTTTTCTTTTCTTTTTTCCTTTAATAATAATGTGAAAGAACCTATTTAATACTGATGCATCATGAATGGATACAGAAAAAAAGTGAGGAAAAGAGAAACTTTTGATAGTCGAAAGGAGATTAGAAAAAGCTTGATTGGTGTGAGTGTGAGTGTGAATGTGGGGGAGTATAGAATGAAGATGGATTGAATGATTACTTTGAGATGGGCTTGGTGCTAAACATGATTATCTACACGTGTGCCAACTGGCTTTACAAAAAAAAAAAAAATCATCTAGTAAACCCTTTTCTCTTTTCAAAGTGAGGTCTTTGGACCACGGATTTTGGGACCTCTCATCATGATCCTAAGTGCCTCCTAAAGTCACAATTCGGTGGCAAATTTTGAGATTGGGCCAACATTTTTAAATAAAAAAATTAGGATGATATAATGATCTTTTTTCCTAGTTAATTTAGTAATATAGTGAAGTTGAAACATTGGTTCTTTTGATAACTCAATAATTTTTTTAGAGGAGGAGAATAATTCAGCCATTTTAAATATTTGTATTAACATACGTTCAAAACTTAATGCTAAGGTTTCCTCTTCTTTTTTTGATTAAATTGCTACGGTTAAATATAGGAGAAATTGAATCCAAAAAAAGAAGAAAAAAAGAAGTTATTTGGATAGTTAATTTGCCTAAGATTGGCCTTGCATGAACGTCTGGTAAGAGAATTATTGGGTCAGGATGGCCCATTACCTGCCCAATAGGTGATGCATGTTGCATGGGTTTAGTTTCCTATAGTTAACAATCTCAGAGACTCAGAGTTCTTACGGGTTTTCTACATTTTGGTAATGCTTCTTATCCTTGATCATTATCAAGTTTTTTATTTCAATTGCCCGCACTTTTCCCAGTCTTTCTCTATTCAATTATTAAACATGGATGATCATAGTCATAGAGAAAGGAATTTACTAGGCTTAGAAGTAAGTGTAACAAGACCGAAATAGTCTGTGATGTGGTCCAGAAAACTCTTTATTTTTTTTTAAACAAATCAACAATGTAATTAGCGTATAATTCTTTTTTTGAAATATGATAAAAATTCTAATCTAAACTCACACACACGTATATTTTGAAGATCCCGGGGATCGAACCCACACCCTCATAGAGGGAAGCTTTTTTGGGGAGGGGATTACCACTGGACCGAATACCTAAATGGTATTAGCATATAATTCAATACATCGTAATTAGGGTAATTGACTAATTCAAGTAATGAGTTGCCTTTCACATGTTTGAATGAAGCCGCTGCGCAACTCATACGTTAAAAGTATAGAAATTAAAGTCACTTAAGTAGGGTTTTTTTTTTCATTCCACGCATCTAAGAAGATTTTAATTTGTAACCTCTTGTGACTGGTCTACACCACAAACTAACTGGAGTGGCTGGGCCGGCTGAATCCATAGGCAACCAAGGCCATGGCTTAAGGCCCCCAAAAATATAAAAAATAAATGTAGAATCTTTGAAAAAAAAAAAAAAAAAAATCTCAATTATAAACTAATAAAATCTTTTGGGGAATTTTAGGGAATGTCTAAAAAACACCCTATAGTTTAACATTATGACAAATTAAACCTCATATTTTCAAAAGTGATAGTCTACCACTCATTATTTGTCACTTCACAGTTGTTACAAAATTTGTGGCACAAAAGTTGTATCTCTTAACATTCTCTTTAGTTAATAAATTAAAATCTATATCTTAGTAGGTTTACACTTTACTTTGTCTTACTTTTATTTGAGATTTTTCAGATTTTTCCATATGCATTCAGAATCTCCTATACACACTTACACTTAAAATGATCATTTCACTAGAAATATGAATTATTGTTCCTCAATAATGCCTCACTTAAAATTATTACCTTAGACCCCAAATTGCCTTGAGTCAGCCCTGGGAAGTGGAAGTGGCATTTAGACTATAAATCTCTTTAATCAGTTGTAGCATGTAAGTTGATTTTTTTTTTCGTGAATAAATAGGAAAATTTTGCTGGAACCAAAGAAAAATAAGAACAAATTTCACAGAGATTACGACCATCTCTATCTTGTGACTATATGAAAAATATTATGCACAAAAGAGATGTGGATATTTCCTTCTTTACAAAAAAGAGCCCACTTAGGTATATATGTTGTGAGCCACAAAATTAGGCTCCCTATACATGTGGTTTAAACCATTCATCAAAAGAATTTGGAATGATCTTAGTTTCATCTACAAAAAGTTTGATAGCCTTATGAGAGTTGCAAGCATTTTTGTGAAGTGGGAAAATAACATTATGCGCATCCCCTTCACAAATTAGTCAGTGCAAAACGAAGTGCTATGATGATTTTTGGCAGCATTACAGGAAAAAAAAGTGATGTTTTCGTTATAATTTGGTTAAAGCCTTTTGAAATAATTTTCATTAAATGTAAAATTGTGCATGGTCTTTCTTTGTTAGAGACTGCCTTTAGATCGACCATGCATAGCCAACAGGTCAGTTGACTGCTTGCAGATTAAGGCTCTCTTAATCCTGATTGCCTTGAATTAAAACAACATCAAAATCAAATTAAATATAATAGGGTGTTTTTTGCAATTACATGAAAAAATCTCCCCATTAGAATATGGAGTATTATACATTTGCTCGTGATATGAACCCTTTCTCTTTTTTTCTGGTAATTAAGAATAAAGATAAACTAAATGGCGTTTGGCAAAAGATGGAGACAAACGTCCTCCAAATTGTCAAAAACAACAAAACCCCAAATTGACAGAAAGTCCACTACTTTTTTTTTTTCGGTAAAACTTAAAGGCAAAGCATCAGTACAATTGTTTGCAGAGTTAGAGTGAGGGGGCGGGGCTAGGGAGGCCAGGGTCCCCCTAGTTTTGTGAAAATTCCTCCCCTCCCATATATATTTTTTTTACAAGAAATAAAAATTTATATAGAAAATTTAACTAATGGCTCCAAATTCTTTTTTTTTTTTTTTTTTAAATGTGCTACACATTATATAAAATTACTAATGCATTATTTTTTCCTTTACCATTTGTAACTCATTAAATCATAGTTTATTCAAGATATATTTTCCTAAAAATAGATAATTTTATATATGTTATTAATGCATCATTTTTTTTTTCTTTTATTACTTTTATACCATACATAGCTTTTTAAACCAAAGAATATTTAAGATATATGTTCCTAAAAATATAAGTAAATCGCTTTATTACAAGCATTCTTTATTTTCCAAAACCAAAACATTTTTTTTTCTTTTGCATTTGGAGAAATAGAGATATGCACACTATATTTTTATTTTTACAAGAAATGATAATTTCGGATTTCATGATTATTAGCTAGAGATCTTTATTGCATTTATCATGTATGAAAAAGAAGGATTTTCTTTAGTTTGTATTATTGCTATTTTTCTGAAATTCACTTGTATATGTTTAGGGATGTAAAGTAGCGTTTATGATTTAAAATTAATTATATTTTTATATGTTTCATAATTTTTAAAACTATTAGTATACTCTAATGTGTAATCTCTAAAATATTTAACAAAATATTTTGATCTAGAATTTTGAATATTAATTATGATTAATATAATTTAAAACATGGTTCCCAATTTACGAACTGACTAGTTATGAAAAAATATTTATATATTTGAGTTATATAAATACTAACTTGGTATAAATATTTGTTTATATATGAAAAAAATGATATATGTTAAATTATGTTACCAACATTCTATATATATATATATATAGCTTAACCCCGTTTGATAAAAGTTTCTAGCTCAGCCACTACTTGTTTGCTTTCCTGTAAGTATTTTTGACTTGCATATTAAGGATACTTCATAAACACATGCAATCATCCACTAAAGATATCAAACCAGAATGGACTTTTTCAATACTAACGAGAATAGAAACCACCAATAGAGCATCCAGTTCCACTACTAAATGGGAAAAGGAGGACGCAAGGTCCAAACCATCCCTTAAAAACCCAGAGTTCTAGCACTACAGTCGTGGCGGTTCCTATCTAATGTGCAAACCCACATAATCAACTGACCATTATGGTCCTGAAAGACCCCACTACCACTTACTAAACTTGGATTACCTAAAGAGGATCCATCAGTATTTAACTTGACCCATCTCTGAGACGGGGCGTATCATCACTTAATTGCGGTCGAAACCAAACTACGAGAAATGGAGACAATCTTGAAAAAGAGTAGAACTCAAAAGGTTCTAAGAAAGCATGTTTCAACAAGTTTGGTAAAGATATGTGAGCCTTACAATTGACATTGTGTAACTCAAAAACCAACCTCGTTTCTTATATATATTGATTGTTTTTAATTGATTCTTTCTTATACTGTCACACTTTTGAAAATCCACTTTTTTGCACACCATCATTATAATTATTTTATGTTGCATATTAGTCTAAACCAATTAAAATAAAATGAAAAATTCTAATTAAATTATGTTTGGTCATTTGTTTAATTTAATTATGTTTCATATTTTCTACTAATTCTCTTATTTGCCTTTTTTATTTCTTGATAAATAGGTAAATGTATCATTTATAATTAATTTTCAATAAACATTATTGGACAGAGTTTACCTCCAACCAATCCGATTTGAAGAAATTCTCCTTTAACTCATTACTTATCAATTAAATAGATTATACATATACATTATGTGACTAAAAATATATATAAATAATCTATTTAATTGTCACATAGTGTCTAAAGTGGATTGAAGATAAATTATTTTTAACATTATTTTTGCAAGAACATCGGTGTGTATGCATATATAAAAAGTGAGGTTTGGGCCCCAAGGAAGGGGGGAATGAACCCACTTTTAAAAATCATCTGAACTATTGCTTTCACATTGATTATAGATGGTCACACTATAAAGAAAGAAGACCATATCTCAGGAAAAGTTTTGCAAATGATCGATAAATCGCATAGTCTCTTTCGTTCTATGTACTCTGTTTCTGATGTCGATTACAACTGATAACCTAATCGGTATCCATCCAAATGAGTGGGTTCTAACCCCACCTTGCATGTGCAAGTGTGGAAAAAAGAGTAATATACCGGATACTAGCAATGGGGACCAAGAAGCCACCAAAAGGATCGAAAGCCAATGAAATACCCCACTTTGACCTGGTATACTAGCTAGGCACCCATCATTTTCTCAAGTATCTAATGATCAGTTGATGATTTCGGCTTGTTTGGATGAGGAGCAAAGCAACTCTCATTAAGAGTGCACAAGTTACAGGAAGAGCATGAAAATTGAGATGGCAGTAATATTTGTCTGGGATGGATCGGTAGTATATTAGTGGAGAAGGCAGAATTTTAAAAATGAAATTAAAAGATAAGGTTGGAAAAGACAGCAAGACCCACACTTGTTTGAGGCTTTAAGCCTTTTAACCTGACTCAACCTGTTATGTAGGCTCAGATGCCATTTACAATTGTGTTGGCAATAGACGGGTTTGCCAAATTTCAATCTTCGCAAAAGGAAGTGGTGTGTAGTACACAATTTGGGTTCTGATTTTCTAAACCGAACACCCAAAATTTCGAGCTACATGCCAATTACCCAAAGTTTGAACTAGGCCCAGAATGAAACTTAGCCTGTTCAAACTTCAAAGTCTACACAATATAAGTGGCCCAATGGTTCAAGCCTTGATGATCATTTCGAGTGTGTTTAGTGTGTACGTGACTTGAGAGATGTGTTACTTCTCTTTAGGTGGCAAATGGCATGGAGTTCATTTCACATATTTCTATAAAGTGAAATGCATTTTGCAATTTTTAATAGTGCTGAGCAAGTTTTTTTTTTTTGCTTACAATAAGTCTGGGTGGATGGATTTGAACACAAGTTCTTCTCTTGAAGAGAAGTAAGAAATGCAATCAAACTACAAGATTTTTGGTGCAAGCTTTTTGATTTTTGTTAAATATATTTTCCTCATTTTGTTTTTCTCATTTTCAAGAGCCAGAATGAGAATCCCTAAAATTGAGAATTCTTGCATTCTCATTTTACTTAACATTATTGGTTTAACAAATATTTTCTCTCTTTTTATTTTATCTTTTCATGCTTACCTTCTCTCTCTCTCTCTCTCTCTCTCTCTCTCTCTCTCTCTCTCTCTCTCTCTCTCTCTCTCTCTCTCTCTCTCTCTCTCTCTCTCTCTCTCTCTCTCTCTCTCTCTCTCTCTCTCTCTTCTCTCTTCTCTCTCTCTCTCTCTCTCTCTCTCTCTCTCTCCTCTCACATTTGATTCGTTTGTCATTGGTTGACGAGTTAGGAAAATGCAAAGCGGCCGATAAGCTCAAACTTGGAGAAGTGAGGTGGAGGAGGTGGGGTGTGTGGAGCGGTTGACGAGCTCAGATTAGGGGCGACTCTAAGAGAGGTCGTGGCAAAGCGAGTCGTTCATGTGGTTTAGGAAGGCACAAAAGGCTGGGGTGGCAATTAAGGCTTGAGATTAGGATTACAATTGGGGTTTGTGA
Organism: Fagus sylvatica; assembly: GCA_907173295.1. NCBI lineage: Eukaryota > Viridiplantae > Streptophyta > Magnoliopsida > Fagales > Fagaceae > Fagus > Fagus sylvatica. Next base: position 31,508,018 of record OU015763.1, read on the forward strand.
TTGCGATTGGAGCTTGGACCAATTTTTTCTATTACTTTTGAGAATGAGAATTTTTGTTTTTGTGAATGAGAACTTTATCTATTTATTTAGGCTAATTTTATTTAAATATACATTTTATTTATTAATTTTTTCTATTGCAATTGTATTTTACTTCTATCTTGATTTTTATTTTATTTTTTGTATTTCAATTTTATTATTATTTTTTTGGGGGGGTAATTGATAATTATATTAGGCATATGTCTGAAACAGGGCAACATTTTATTTTTTGTGTTATGTTTATTATTTTTAATTGGATAGTATTTTCATAATAAAGTAATATTTAATAGGAAAAATACATTAATTAAACACAATTCATTATGCATAATTAATTTTTAGTAAAAATGATAGAATAATACAAAATTTTTTTTTTTTTTTTTTAGAAAAAAAAGAAAAAAAAAAGAAAAGAATTTTGTCATTATTCATTTTTTAGAATACATTCAGTAGAATACATTCCCTTAGTAGAGCTACCAAATGCACCCTTAGTTGAGGCTTCGATTATTGGTTCTTAGATCCCTTCGGGGACATTCGATAAAATTGGAAAGATTATTGGTTCTTAGGGTCCGTTTGTTTCAATGTAAAATATTTTCTCCATTTTTAGGTGTTTGGCCTTACATAAAAATATGGTTAAACAAAAATAGGATCAAACTGAAAATACTACATTAAAATCACCCCCTTGAGGAGTAAATTGGTTTCAATAAATGAGATGCATAAACCAATTTCCAAAAAATACAGAGCATATGGCACATCCAAACTTGACCAAAATACCAACAAAAGCATCAAAATGACTAAAATATTCTTCGAATCCTTAAAATGACCAAAAGAGACTCGAAACCACCAAAATTCCTCAAAAAATAGCAAAATGACCCAAATACCTTTGGAACCCATAAAATGACCAAAATAACCCTGAAACGTTGAAAATGACAAAAGTACTCTTGGAAACACCAAAATGTCGCAAATGCCTTCGAAACCCATAAATAACCAAAATACCCTCGGAACCACTAAAATTACAAAAATATCCCTAAACCTCCAAAATTACCAAAATAATACTGAAACCTCTAAAATGAGAAAAGTAACCAGGAAACTTCTAAGGGGGTGTATATTTAAAGGTTTCGTGGAAGTTGCGGTTTATTTTTATAATTTTGGTGGTTCCAAAGGTAGTTTGGTGTTTTCAGGTATTTTGGTCATTGTTGGGGTTTCAAATGTATTTTAGTCATTTAGAGATTTTCAAAGGTATTTTGGTCATTTTAGAGATTTCGAGTTTTTTTTTTTTTTTTAACATGAGTGTTTTGGTCATTTTATGGGTTCAAGGGCTATTTGGGTCATTTTAAGGGCTTAAAGGTTATTCTAATCATTCTCGAGGTTTCAGAGTATTTGGGTGGTTTTAGATGTATTTTGTTCATTTGAAAGGTTCTAAGGGAGTTTTGGTCAATTTGGTCCGATTTTCTTTTCAGCCTTGATTCCCCAACCCCCACCACTCTCTTTTTTTTTTGGAAAATATTTTATATACGATACAAACAATGAAATTTTTTTTCTTGAGTATTTTCATAAATGCAACCAAACACCGTAAAATTTACATTGAAACAAATTGACCCTAAGTGTAGTTCAAGTCTAGGCTTCTAGCAGACGGTTTCAAACCTGTTCACCACAACGTAGGGAAATAGATTGTGTAGAGAAATAGGGAGTTACCAACAAGTATAGTATACAAGTTACAACTAAGGCATTGTCTGATTGTTTCTCCTTTTTTTAGTTGGCGTTGCAGCAAAATGTAAGATTTATTTTGTGAGCAGCATTTTTTTGTGTCAAAAACGAATTGATAGGATGCCCTGTATGACAGAGAGTTGACCGGTAAAGCCCCTTAAGTTTAATGTGATCATATATTGTTTATTGGGCTTTGGTGCACCTTAGCTACATTTGATAATGTAGGACATGGGTATTTTAATGTGTGGGCCTAAGTTGGGTAAATCCTTTATGGGTTTAGGGTTTACATCAAGGCCTTATATTTATAATATAAATATAGGGTTATAGGGGTCCCTGCTCTCACTCTAACCTACCGTCACTTTGAAGTCTCCCCATTAGACTTGAACTCAAGAGAGTAAGAGAGCAGAAGACGCCATATTGCTTCTATTAATTTCATCAATGGATTCAGGTATGTTCTCCTAATCACATCCGATAATATATTGTTGTTTATATGCTCATGCTATGATCATGTACTCGAATAGAGGATAAGTTTTACAGTTGGTATCAGAGCAATCATGCTCATACATGGGCTATGCAATAGTATATTGTTTTTCTATTATTTTACTGATTGAAAGATTTAGGTTTGTTTAAAAGAAAAACCATGAATATGATTATTCATATTGCCGGCCATATAAATATGGTTTGATTCATAAATTAATTAGTTGCTGTGAGATATTTATTCTGAAACATATCTGACGATTTGATTAAGTTATTAACATATATATGGTTTGTTATATATTACTGCTATATTAATCAATTCCTATTTGATATGGCTATTCTCAAATTCGGTTTGTTATATGTTGGTTTGTTATATGTTGCTGTTGTGTTAATATAACAAATTTTTGAGCTTCACTTTTTCAATAACAAACTTTCTGGAACAATTCCAACCACGATTGGAAATTTGACCAAGCTCACCCAGTTAAAAGGATTTCACTAAAATTGTTGGTTAGGAAATTCTTTGAAAATGTTGTAGTTTGCTCTTTACTTCAATAGAAATAGGACCTATAGGACCTATATGGCTATATTCGCACCCTAATAAAAGCGCTGAAGCACTATATTATTATTGGCTATATATACTTGCTAAGCATACAGAGAAATACTCCTCTTGACTACAATGATGGCATTTTCTCAAAATTGAATTATGATGTATACTATATTGCACTTAGTATTTCGTCAATTAGGTCTTACATGTGACCTGTTGGTATTGTGCGAGGAGCAAACCATAAGCGGTCCACGGTTTGAGGACCAGTATACTGTGACCAATTTGAAAGCTTACCAATTTCATACGACGTGGGCTTTTCTAGTGTTTTTTATACATATTTGATTGAACTTAATTTGTTCAATAATTTACTGCTATTGCAACACTGAATTGGAATAAAGAATGAAAAATAGTCCTAGCAACTATAGTAGCCTATGGTTCCTGACTTCTACAAATTAGTCTAAGTTAATAACCAATGCATATTTTATTTGTTCTCCACAATTTGGAGATAATTTTGTCACTAAAATTTGTTTTTCAAAAACTGTTATGATATTTTCAACTTTTGATGACAGTGTATACTTGCACTATAATTTTAGTGTGATTCAATTTTATTTTCTCATAGTTTGTGCATAATATTTGTTTATGAATTATGCAATATTTAATTGTAAATTAAATGAGAAAATTTGTATACATGCTGAAAATATTTTGTTGGATATTGTGATGCATCCAAAGATTCATCGGTTTTCGTAGGGCTGGATGACTATGTTTCCACGCAGTGGGCATACCATTAAGGTTGACGACAATTGTTGAATTCTTTATAATGTTTTATCATTATTAATTGTTCTTGGATTGCAATGGCATTGGGATTCAGACGGGTAATGATTATCTCCTTAAGAGGGTCTTTACTTGGTAGAATTTCCAATGGGGTTAAGTAAATGTATAGATGCCAAAATTTAGAATAATTCTTCTGCCCCAAAGGTGTTGAACTCTTCAAAAATTTTGTCATCAGTATATTTAGCTTTTCCACTTGTTTGTGAGGCCTTGTGGCATATTATGGTCTTTGCTCCAAAAGCAGATCCTAATGATGCATTAGGACTCTTGTCAGATTTATGTTTATATGGTTTACTCTGACAAATTTGAATAAATTTCTTAGTAAAATATTAATTTGCATATAGTCTGTTTACATATGCAATTTTAGTGAGCTTAAATATCTCATATTTTGTCAGCCTTGGATACCCTTTCTTTTTCTTCGCATTTGTCTTCTATCAAGACATTGAATGGGACAAACTTTAAGGAATGGAATGATACATTGTATGTTGTTTTGGCTATCATGAGGTTGGACTTAGCTTTAGAGGTTAATAAGCCTAATGCGATCACTTCTCAAAGTTCTGCTGGGGCTAAGGCCTATTTTAATAAATGGGCAGAATCTAACAAATTATGTATGATGATTATGCGATTGTCTATGGACAAGACAATCAAGAATAGCATTCCTCAGTGTGACAATGCGAAGGATTATCTTGCTGCTGTGAGTAAGAAATTTGTTGTTTTTGACAAGGTAGAGAAGAGTAATTACATGCGCCTATTGACCACCACTACTTATGATGGTACTACTGGGATTCGTGAACACATCATGAGAATGACTAATCTTGCAATGAGATTGAGGGATATGAAAGTTGACATACCTGATTCTTACCTTGTGTGGTTGATCCTTGAGTCTCTTCCAGATCAGTTTAGCGCTCTTAAGACCTCTTATAATGTTGTGAAGGGTGAATGGGGGTTAGATGAGATGACTGCAATTGTGGTGCAACATGAGGAGATGATGCGAAAGAGTAAGACTGAGAGTGCCCATATGGTGACCCATAATCATAGTGAATGCGAGAGAAAGTTTTATAAGGGCAACAGAAACAATCAAAATGGAAATAAGGGTGGCAAGTTTAACAATTCTAAACCCCAACTCAAGCATAAGAATGAGGACATGAAAGGAAAGTGTTTCTGGTGCTGAAAGAAGGGACATGTTAAGAAAGATTGTAACCGTTTTAAGAATTGGCTTGAGAAGAAAGGGATTCAAAAGCAAGAGGAGGCCAAATGATGGAGAGGTTGTAGTCTATTTGGGTAATGGAGAGAAGGCTTTAGTAGAATTCATAGGAGTAGTTAATTTATCTTTAGCTTCTGATGGTGTTTTAGTTTTGGACGATGTTGTTTATGTTCCTTCTCTTAGACGCAATTTAATTTCTGTTTCCAAATTGGATTCTAGTGGTTTTGTATTGCATTTTGGTAATAAAAGATTTTTCTTTTATTTTGGTTCTCGTGAGATAGCTTATGGTATTTTATGTGATGGCTTATACAAGTTAGATTTGGATTTAAATTATCCTTTTTCTCATAATGTGGTTGCTACTATTGGATCTAAACGTGTTAATGATGAATTTTCTTCGATGTTATGGCATAGACATTTAGGGTATATTACGAGAGATAGAATTGAGAGGTTAACCAGAAATGGTATTCTGGATTCTCTCGACTTTTCATATTTTCAGAGTATTTTGGATTCTCTTGGCTTTTCAAATTTTCAGACATGTATTAATTGTGTTAAAGGGAAAATTACAAGAGGTAGGAAGAAAAGGGCTACCCGGAATAAGGGGCTATTGGAGATCATTCATACTGATATTTGTGGACCATTTACACCTGCCATTTTGGGTGAATATAAATACTTTATTACTTTCACTAACAACTTTTCTCGTTATGGATATATTTCTCTCATACATGAAAAATCTGAGGTTTTGGATATGTTCAAAAATTTATAAAGTTGAAATAGAACTTAAAAGGGAAAAGATTGTTAGATCAGGACGGGGTGGTGAGTTTTATGACAGATATGGTTTCAAAGAAAATATTGTTGATCATTGTATATACCTGAAGATTAGTGGGAGCAAGATTATTTTCTTGGTGCTCTATGTTGATGATATTCTTCTTACTAGCAATGATTTAGATTTTGCTGCGTGAAACTAAAAGGTTTTGGTTCAATAATTTTGAGATGAAAGTTCTTAGTGAAACTTCATTTGCTCTTGGCATTAAGATTCATCATGACAGGTCTCGTGGCATTCTTCGTCTATCTCAAAAGCACTATGTTAATAGAATTCTTGAGAGGTTTTATATAAGTATGTGTTCAGCTAGTGACGCTTCTATTGTTAAAGGAGATAAACTGAGTATGTAGCTTGTTGTGAGGCAATTTTACAGGCTATTTGGTTGTGAAATTTATTTCAAGGTTAGAGATTGTGGATTCCATCTCTAAGCCTTCGACAATCTACAATGATAATTCTGCTGCGGTTATTCTCAAAGAATAATAAAAGGTCAACTGGATTAAAACATATGCACATCAAGTATTTTGTTGTTAAAGAGAAGATTCAAGAGTTGCAAACTTCTATTGTTCATATAGCCACAGAGGAGATGATTGCTGATCCCCTAACCAAAGGATTGTCTCCTGAATTTTTAAGGAGCATGTTACTCATATGTACTCATATGGGGTTGGTTGAAAGTTTTGATGTTTTTGGTTAGTGGGAGTTATGTTTTTGTTTAAGTTAACTGCAGTTTATTATTTTGACTAAGTCAATTTACATTCTCGAGAATATTGATTATGCATTGTTTATGTGTGTTATGTTATTTGTCATATTTTGTGTGCACATGTAAGTTTATTATGGCAGGAAAAGTCTTAAAGCATGTTTTAGCTTTAAGCAGGGCGGTTAACTCATACGGTATACAGGCTTGGACCTATGAGTGAAAGTTTTACTACTTAAGACATAAAGTTTTCGCCAGTCTTAAGGAGCTTCTTGGGAAGCGTTATTGGTTCTTGATAAGAACATATTGTTGGACCTTATGGAAATCGACATGGTGATCACAGTTGCATGTAATTTCCATACCACACATTACCATACCATATTACCTGAGTTGATGGAATTATAAGGGCTCGTTTGGTACGCTGTAATAGACTCTGTAATGTAATAGCTATTACATAGGAATAACTATTCAGTTGTTTGGTTAGGTTTTTATTACGAGGAATAACCATTCCTTTGTAATAGTTATTCCTTAAAATAAAGAATAGCTATTCCTCCCAAAAAGGAGTGTAATAGCTATTCCTTCACCCTACGTAATAACTAAAAAATATAAAATACCCAAAAACCCAATCAAAACATACGGCTTCTACATCCCCTCCATCTCATCTCTTTCTCTCTTTGCCGCTTCATCTTCTTCCTCGTCAGGTTCTCTCTCTCACCTCTAGCCTTTTTTTTTTTTTTCACGGTTAGCTTTGCATTGTTTGCTGTATTGTTTACTGGTTGTTCAGTTTTCTTCTTCTTTTTTTTTTTTTTTTTAAGAAGATAGAAACAACTTTATTGATTGAGAATAAAAAGTACTCTCACCTCTTGCCTTTTTTTTTCAATACTGGTTAGCTTTGCGTTGTTTGCTGTAAATACTGGTTGTTCAGTTTTCTTCTCTCTTTTTTTTGCTGTAACATACTGGTTGTTCAGTTTTCTTCTTTTTTATTATAAGAAGGTAGAAACAACTTTATTGATTGAAAATAAAAAGTGAAATTTTTTCAGTTTTAGATGGTTATAAGATATTCATACTTATGAAATTTTTCTCAAGTTCAACGGAGATCTTATATATATGTGTGTGTGTGTGGGTATTTTAACTTTTAATAAAGAAAAAAAAATTATTATTATTTTTCAATTTATACATAATAGAATAATAGAATACTAAGCAAGACTCACAAAAAGTGTAGATATATAATGCCTTTCAATATATATATATATATATGAATACAGAACAAAAAAAAGTTATTATTATTTTTTCAATTTATACATAATAGAATACTAAGCAAGACTCACATAAAGTGTAAATTTTCAAAAAAGGTATTTTAGGAATTTGACTAAAATATAATTCTATCATGTTTTTTTACTGTACCAAACTATGGAATAGAGTTCAGGGTTCTATTCATGTGTTGTTACCAAACTGATGAATAGTAATAGCTATTCCATTACAGCTTATTCTATTCCTTGTAATACTGATTCCTATTACAATGTAATAACCATTACAGCGTACCAAACGAGCCCTAAGTATTTTGACTATGTATGGTCTTATATCAATTTTGGATGTATTGACCTATATAATTGGATACTTATGTTTTCATTTAACTAAGGACAAAGTTTAAGGTGTTACTCTCTTGGGCATTCTGTTAGGATTGTGGCCACATAGAGTATTATCAATTCGGAGAGTCAATTTTTTCTTCTTTAAAAAAAAAAAAAAAAATCTTTTTACTTATGCTGCTCAAGTGGGAGAATGTAAGATTTATTTTGTGAGCAGCATTTTTTTGTGTAAAAAACGAATTGATAGGATGCCCTGTATGACAGAGAGTTGACCGGTAAAGCCCCTTAAGTTTAATGTGATCATATATTGTTTATTGGGCTTTGGTGCACCTTAGCTACATTTGATAATGTAGGACATGGGTATTTTAATGTGTGGGCCTAAGTTGGGTAAATCCTTTATGGGTTTAGGGTTTACATCAAGGCCTTATATTTATAATATAAATATAGGGTTATAGGGGTCCCTGCTCTCACTCTAACCTACCGTCACTTTGAAGTCTCCCCATTAGACTTGAACTCAAGAGAGTAAGAGAGCAGAAGACGCCCTATTGCTTCTATTAATTTCATCAATGGATTCAGGTATGTTCTCCTAATCACATCCGATAATATATTGTTGTTTATATGCTCATGCTATGATCATGTACTCGAATAGAGGATAAGTTTTACACAAAATTGTTCCATGAGAAGTACAGAATAGAAACTAGTACTTGCCGTTCCAAGAGAAGTACAGAATAGAAACCAGTACTTGCTGCCCACGTGGCAGAAACAAAACCTGTCGGTCGAAGGTGATAGTTAAAAGCAAAAAAAAATCTTGGGAGAAAGAATCGAACCTGAATAAACTTGGATTAAGGGGTTAGGAAAAGAATCATTCAGTCTTTTGCCCAAAAGCTTTCCCAGTTAGATAAGTCCTTTGATTTACTATCCCTCCTTCCGCACGTATTCTTCACCAACTTTAGCTTTATATCTACCGCTCCGTTTACACGTCTCTTCCAGTGCCTTAGTTTCCTACTAATTGAAAGCCAAGAATAGAGAGATATCAATCATGGCATTTCATATTAATGTACTTTTTCCGGTTCTTTTGATTCTAATTATAATTTCATCAGGTACTTATTCTCTAAATTTGTTTGCATTTGTCTTGCTCTTTTTATATCTATGTATAAGTTATATATGGTTAACTTGTGTTATTTATAATGGTCATTCTAGTTCTTGGAAAGATGTCATCAATGCATAAATGTTTAGTAACATTTTTCCATGACTCCTATATGGTACTCTACGATAACAAGAAAAAAATTATTTCCTTCGTGGTGAGGGAATTACTTTTTGCACCAATTCATTGTTACATACATTTCCAAATTGGGTTAAATTTAAATTTGTCTTGGATGGGCATGCAGGAGCCAAAATGTGTGAGTCCGCAAGAGTTTTCACCATAGTAAATAATTGTAAAGAGACAGTATGGCCGGGAGTTACCCCGGGGGAGAACTTTAACGGTGGTGGTTTTGCATTAAAACCAGGCCAATCTGTAGTTTTCACTGCCCCGGTTGGCTGGTCGGGCCGGATTTGGGGTCGAACCGGTTGCAACTTTGACAATAGTGGCAAAGGGCCATGCCAGACCGGGGCTTGTGGCGACACCCTCAAGTGCGGAGCCTCAGGAAAGACACCAGCTTCACTTGCTGAATTTACCCTTGCAACACTTGATTTTTATGATGTTAGCCTTGTGGATGGTTTTAACTTGCCAATGGCTGTTACACCCATTAATGGGAAGGGAAACTGTAGCATTGCCGGTTGTGATTCGGATTTGAGGACCACTTGTCCGTCCGAGCTGGCCGTCAAGTCCAACGGGAAGGTTATAGCGTGCCGGAGTGCATGCGATGTGTTCAACACTGATGACTATTGTTGCAGAGGGCTTTATGGCAACCCCGTTACATGTCAACCAACTTTTTATTCCAAGAAGTTCAAGGAGGCATGCCCTACCGCCTATAGTTATGCATATGATGATCCCACCAGTATTTTTACGTGCACAGGGACCGATTATGTGGTTTCTTTCTGCTCATCCAGGTAGTGTATTGGATCGCCAACAATTTTGTTGTTTTTGAACATTTTCTTTGTGTCATGGATTAAATGTGATAACCTAAGATTATTAATTTGTTGTTGGTTTATTTGTTTAAACTTTAAAGGTAAAATAAAAAAGTGATTTTAAGCGAATAAGTTCATTTAAAAAAAAAAATCGATTTATTTGGTTAAAATTACTTTTTATTATAAGCAAATAAGCCAATTGCAAGCTAAAATACCAAGAAATAAGTCTCCTATGGTAACTTTACGGAGTCATAACTAATATGCTAGCTCTGGCCTTTATCAACTAACATGCTTCTCCTATGCATCATTACTACGTGCCCTATATATATAAGCATCTTTACCGAGAAAAATGTATAAGCTTTGGTGAAACATGGGAGCTAGCTACGAACGAGATTAGCAACTAGCCAACTACCAATGTTATTGCAGTATGTACTATGGTAACATACAGAAAATACATTTAATCAATGTTATTGCAATCTATGTCGAACTATTTGATGCTTTGCTATCAGGTACTGAAAAAGTCTCTTGTTGTACTTCAGGAAGCAACCAGTGTGCACGTATCATAACAAGAAGCTCGTCTGTAGCGAATCAAAAGGTTTCAAATCTTTGCCTGGAAGATTGTGGGCTCTAATGATTGTGGCAATGTTGATGGTTAAGTTGTGGACTATTTGTTAAAAGCTTTTGTTCTTTTGTTCTTTTTTTTTTAATTTTTTTTGGAGGGTTTGGGCTTACATTCTTGGACCTTGGATCTTTATCAGAAAAATGTCCAAAAATGGTGTAAATATGTTATAAATTTAATCATTTTTTATTATTTCAGTAAGGAAAATAATGATTCAATTTTACTTGTCCTGATGTCAATGCATTTTAGATGTTATAGCTTTTCCTCTTTCTTCCCTTTTTGCTTAGGCACTAATTTTTCTGCAACGGTTGCTCAATCTGTAAAATTCAATTAAAATATTCTAGTAACTTAGAATGTAATTTACCATGGAAAATAGCCAAGTTTTAATCAGGTATCTCTTGATGCCATGAACAAACCTTAGAAATTCACAATAACAATATTTTCACATGCATGCATGTTAAAAAGAAAATAAAAATGAAAAAATTAATACGACTTTAGGCTCTGTTTGTTTCGATGTAAAATGTTTTTTGGAAAATGATTCATTTTCCATAAAACAATTTTTGGAAAATTGACTAATTGTCTTGTGTTTGGTAACGATCTTGAAAATGAGTTGGAAAACGTTTTCTATTGTTTGGTTTCAGTAGAAAATGACTCATTTTCCAAAAAATAAAAATTGGGTATTTGGTGTCTAGCATGTTCCTTAAAATTTTCTCTGCTATGCCCCACATTAGCATAGAGATTAGCCATGCACCAATGACGTGTGAAAGTGGGCTTTGTATCTATCATTTGGCTAAAGTAATCTCTGCCCTCTATTAAAATTCTAGCATAGGCACAAGTACAAAGAACACCAATGAAGGCTATTTCCCAGAATAACTTCAACACACACCCAAGATTCTCCCACCTTTTAAATACCCAATAATCACAATATTCCAAGCAACCACATTTCTTTCGGGTATTAAATCAAACAATTGATGAGCAACCCAAAATACTATATTCTTTTTTGATAAGTCACCCAAAATACCATATACATCTACCACATAATTCCACCAGATCAAATGCCTCTTTGACATTTAGACAAACACCTTATTAGCAAGCTCAATATCCCCACAACAACTATACATATGAATCAACTAGTTCTGCACTGACAACACACAATCAACTCCATTCTTATTAGCCTACCCACAGGGACGTAGCCGAGATTTTACATGAGTGGGGGCCGATGTATCAACCAAAATTTTTTTGTGAAAATCCTAAATAGCATTCATATAGTAACATCAATAACTGGAAAGTGTGTTATTGTAGTTGACTTACCCATAATCTACAAATCAAATAGAAATTATGTTTATTTTGTGTACTACATCACTAGTACATATTACACCATTGTTAAACAAAGTAATTTTAACACCCATGACCTACAACACAGCAAGTCAGCAATTAATAATCACACTCACAAATAACTGATTTAAGTCAATAATTAATAATCAAACAGACCAACTCAATACACAGCACTTAGCCAAAAAACAAACAAACAAAAAAAAGCATTGAGATGTGAGAAAATTGAGATGTGAGAAAGTGACTGAAGAGACACAAAAAAGAAAGAAATAGTGACAGACTGACAGTGAATGCTCAATAAAATAATTGATTTGAGAGTGGGAATACCGAATACTAAGTAAGTAAAATAAATAAGTGTGCAGTAGTCAGTAGATAAATTTTCAAAGAAAATAAAGAGTGATTCAGCAACAAGAAAGAAAAAAAAAAAAGCAAATGGAGAGTGAGAGTCAGTGAGAGTTTGAGAGAGAGAGCAGTCATACCAGATGGCAGATGCGGGCTGCGGACTGTGCGGTGTTGGTCAAGGCTTGCGTCGTTGCGTAACGGCCGGCGAGGAGGTCAACTAGTCAAGGCTTGCGCGGCCTGCATCATGACTGTGACTCCATGAGGTGAGATGCGGTGCGGTGCGGACCGTGTGGTGCTTTTTCAGGCCTTCAATCTCCAGCTAGGCGTGAGCCTCTGGTATTCCAGTCTCTAGGCGAAGCTAAGCCGAGCCTCTGGCAGTCTCGGTCCAATCCAACGAAGTCAAGGCTTGTGCAGCCTTCAATTCCTCTGGCAGTTCATAACCCTAAGTCCCTAAATCTTGCTTTTTTTTTTTAATTTAATATATTAATACTTTTTTAATTTGTTGTAAGGGCTTATTTATTTTTATTTGTTGCTATTGTTGTGAATTGGGCTTATTTGTTGAAATGATTTTGACTGAGTTGTATTTTTTCTTTTTATGATTTGGGCTGTTGATAATTTTGACTATTTTTTTGGGCTAATTTTTTGTTGGAAGGGGTCAAAAATAGTGTTAGTAGGGGCCCAAAAATTATGTGAGTGGGAACCAATTAATTTTTTATACCTACTCTAGCCTTTTTTTGTGAAGCCAGCAGGGGCTAGGGCCCCCTTTGGTCCCCATGTGGCTCCATCTCTGCCTACCCGTAACGTTCCTGTCCAGAATTAACACGCCCCATGTTTGCACAAGACCCAACTAGTGATAAAAAAGTATAGTTATTGGGCAAAAACCCAATTTTCAACCACTCAAACTAGAACACCACCTGGTGCAGAATACAACTCTTTAGAGTAGTGCAGAACTCTACCTGCGCAAAAGCAGTTGTAAGAGACCGGAAGTGATCAAATGGGCTTGGAATTGGAAGAGCTGTCTCATATTCTGACATGCTTCGAGATGTACACATCTTCGCTTAGAGATTGAGGTTCCAGTATAAGAGCAAGCACAAGAAGAGAAAAATGAAGATGAAGATAGATTGTTTTTGGAGGTGGGGTGGGTGAGAATGAGAAAAGAGAGAGAGAGAGTGAGGGAAGAGAGCGAGATGACAGATGATGGAAACTGGAAATTGCATGATATAATTATCACATAGAGAAGAGAGCGAGAGTCGAGAGCAAGCACGGGGTTCAGAGAGACAGAGGAAGTAGATTGTTTTACGGAAAATAAAACCGTAAAACAAGCTACAGAAAATTAGACAAATTTTTATTTGAGTTTTTCGTTGACCAACTTAGTTTTTTGTAGACCCATATTTTCTGATGCTAACAAACATAGGAAAACTCGGAAAACATTCTTCTGAAAACGTTTTACATCAAAACAAACGGAGCTTTAGAATACAACTCACATGCCAAGTGAGCCACTAAGCGCCACAAATAATATATGTGCGTGTGTGCATACTCAAATGCCATTTGAATAGAGTTTGGTTATAAACAAGCTACAACTCATTACGTGACAACTCATAAAATCATCCATATGTATTATGAAAACAAGTCACATGGCTCATTAAATAAGTCATGTGACTAAAATACATGTGGATAGTCTTATGAATTGTCACATAGTGTGTTGTAGTAAGATGGTTACAAACCAGTTTGTAGTCCAAATGTGTCCATTCCATATAGCGATAGATTCTCTTAATTATTTTATTTGTCAGCATTTGTACTTTATATACACATAAAAAGTTTTATTGTCTTTCCATAGGGAAAAGTTTATTTTAACACAAAAACCAACTACCTTTCATGCCACAATCTATATATACTAGATTTACAACAATCCCCAACTTTGAATGTGATATTAAGCGTTTTAGTCCAAATACCGACATTTCATGCATACAAGAAGATATCTTTCAATTAAAACTTTTAATTAGTGTAAGCATTTCAAATTCCTAACCAAGTCAAGGGTGACTTAAACTTAAACCAAGAATTTAAATATTAGGAACAAAAATACCACACACTTGATTCCATCCTATCTCAATTAAAAATTTACAAATTTAATTGCACCTATCCATGCACTCTATAATGGGTTTTCATAAACATTCGCAAAAGTAAATCTTAAAATATATAAATTAATGTTACAAAAAATTATTCATTTTTATTCCTTCTCATGAAACTCGTAAAATCTACTAGGCAGTAGCCTATTGGTGTCTCATCTCCTCTCTTGATCATCATCTCTCTTCGAAGGCGTGGATTCGAGCACTCACAAACACACTTAGACTAGGCTAGTTAGGAATATCTATTTTTTACTCCAAAGAAGTGGCCTAAAAAAATTGGTACTCCTAATTAAACTAGGTTACTTATGTTCCATTTTTTTTTTTTTTAACATCAAAACAATATAGCTTAGTTACATCCAATTTTATTCATTTTCATTCCTTATACTCATTCCATTCAAATTCATTGTTTTCTATGCCTTTATAATTTAGTCATTTCATTTCATTCATTCCTTCGTAAAAGTCAACTCCTTAAATATCAAAACCAATCTCATCTTTATCCTAAGCAAACCAAAAGATTAAAGAAGGAAGAAAAATGATATGTCCTATAAAAAGAATAATCTTCCTATTGAAATTGCATATGTCCTAGATAAAGAAGGTCAAAGTTTGGCTACAATCAGGGGTGAAGCCAAACAATTTATTGAGTGGGGTTATTCAACCATGTATGATTAAATCGACGAACACCCCAACAATATTCATTTGCGGGAATTTGTGACTAAGAGATAGACAATGACCTTTTTGCATATATACTCTTCTAATTATATGTTAATCATAGGGATGATACGATAATACTCTAATTTTTTTCGTAATCCTAGATCCATGGAATAAGCTTTCAAGTCAATACGATTTTCCTTGGAAAAATGATCACAGACACTAACACAAGTTTCTTAGATAGGAAATGAATCTTACAATACAATTGAACATTCATTGAAATTTATCCATGGTATTAGTGGCTAGATTGGCTTAACTTGAATTTAAATTTAAAATAACAATTAATCAACTGCATTTATTACTTTTTGTTACAATTTGGGACAACTTTAAAGGATACATTTTTTTTCCAGTGAAGGAAAAAGGAGAAGACGAAAGAGAGAGAGAGAAAAAAAAATGAATTGCTTTACTTTTGGGTTAGTGTTGTCCATTGTGAGTACGTGTTAGATACAATTATTTAGTTGTAATACAATAGGTTTCCCAGTGAAATTCAATTTCAAACACATGATTTTAATAATATTGACCCTAATCAAATACATATAGGTAAGTTTTATTTTGTGAGGTCAGTGGGTCAACTAATCCAGGTAAATTTTATTTATCTTTTATTTCTAACCTATACATGAATTTCGTTCATAGACTTTTTGTTAAAAGGGCAAAATTCAAGTGTAAAAACGAATTTTTTCAAAGTTTATGAATGAAAAACGAACTTCATGCAATGTTTAGGGATGAAAACAATAGTTTAACTTTCTTTCTTTTTTTCTTTTTCTTTTTTAATGCAAAATTTAAGGATAAAAATAAGGTGGGAGCAATTAGTTAGGATGGAGAGAGATTTTTTTTTTTTTTTTTTTTTTTTTTTTTTTTTCTTCTTATGAAGACTAATTAACTAAAGTGGGTTCCAGTTAGCTCAACTGGTAAAGTCTCTTGTTGTCGAGTAAGGGACCTGGGTTCAAATCCCGCCTGCACCAAAAACCAATTGGTGTCTTGGCCTGATGGTAAGAGCAACCATCATGAGCGGACGCCATAGGTTCAAATATACGTGTGTGTGAGTTTAGATTAGAATTTCTATCATATATCAAAAAAAAAAATTAAGGAGCAAGAGAGAGTAATTTGGGAAAAATGATATATCCAATATTTTTTTTTATATATTAAAAATTCATGACTAAAAATGTGTCATGACTCATGACTAAAAATTCATAACAATTATATTGATTCTTTTGACGAAAATGGTGGACTAAGAAACCTCACTAATCTGACAACTGGCGTAAAATTGAAGGACTAAAATTGAATTGTAGCTTCTTCTTTTTTCATATTTATTTATGGATACAATAAAATCAAGGCTAAAATATATGTTTGGTACTTGAAATTTGCATCAAGTTTTATTTTTATTTTAATCTCTAAAAATGGTATTAGGTTCTATTTTAGTCCTTAAAATTTGAAAAATTCTATTTTTTTTTTGAAAAATTCTATTTTAATCCTTTAAATTGACATCATATTTATTTTAATCCTTAAAAATTATAAAGTATTTCTAAAATAGTCCAATTAGAGATACTTTTTAATTTTTAAGGATTAAAATATATATGATGCCAATTTTAGGGATTAAAATAGAATTTTTCAAATTTTAAGAATTAAAATAGAACCTAATATCAATGTTAGAGATTAAAATAAAACTAACTTTATGACTAATTAAAAAAAAAATATATTAACGGAATAAAGACATAAGAACTATTTTAGAATAATTTTATAAATTTTAGAGATTAAAACTGAAAATGATGCTAATTTCAGGACTAAATGAATATTTTAGCCTAAATGAATTGCGTCATATTTTATCCGGGGCTATGTATATGTATCCAGATCTGGCTGATACTGCATACTACGAAGAACATTAAGCACTGAAAGAAATGGCGAGTGGTGGTGGTGGAAAGGTCTCCTTCAAAGTGACTCTCACCTCCGATCCAAAACTCCCTTTCAAAGTGTTCGTTATAATCAAACCCCACCACTTTATTTCTTCTTTCTGAATCCCTCATTTTCAATTTCACGGATTACTTCTCTTTCTCAGGTTTAGCGTTCCGGAAGCAGCCCCTTTCACCGCCGTTCTCAAATTCGCTGCCGAAGAGTTCAAAGTGCCTCCCCAGACCAGCGCTATCATCACCAACGGTAATTCCCTTTCCCTCTTTTTCTAGGGTTTGCCTTGCATGTTCTTCATCATCTTGTTTTTCGTATTCTTGGAATAATTTATACGTAATTCAATCGATCTGGGATTGGGACACCTTGAGATATCAATTTTTGAGTTCTTTTGGTATGGTTTAGAAAACAAAAATGTGTGTTTGTGTTAGTTTAGACACTAATTCTGTAATCAAGGCCTTAATTTGTCACTAATTTGTTAATTTAAATGGGTGTGTTGATTGTGAAATTTTGTTGTTCATTCCTGAAATTAACCCTAAAAAGAGTTATCTAAGTTAAATTTGTAAATAGGGAATTCACTACCGATTCCACAAGTATCGTCAAATTGCAAAAGATTATGAAAAGATTTACAACAAAAACTACTTGACAGAGAATTCTAAATAAATATTTATATGAGAAATTTGCGTGTTTTGATAGTTGAGACTCCTATGATGCACCTAGTAAATATGTACCATCTAGAATTATATGTTACAATCTGATTCATGGAGAGAGAGAGAGATTTAACTCAAAAGCTTCTCAATTTAACTGCGAGGACTACCATCTATGGTTGCCTTGGAATTTGGAAGTTGTTGACCGTGCAACTCGACTGAGCAGAAGTGATTGTTTAAAAAAAAAAAAAAAGATCTAGGATGATACTGTAGTGCTGACATTATCTGTTAGGCTGATAATATCTTATTGATTGAGACTTAGCCAGTTAAAAAGAGAGGATTTACGATTACCGAGCAAATAAATGAGGTAGAGTAGTACCAATTTTCAACTTCAACACGGACATTAGTAGGCTAAAGTGAACAAGATGGCTGTCATCCATAATTCCATAATTTTTTTTTTCATTACAATTATTTCTCACCGTCTTCATTGCATGTTAACTTTGTCATATTTCATGCATGTAGATGGTGTTGGAATCAATCCTCAACAAAGTGCAGGTATGCCAATGCTTTCTCTGTTACTCAGTTTTTTTCTTCCTATCCATTGCTGTTCTTGTATTGTTCATCTTTGTGTTTGAAGTTTTATGTAGCATTATATGACATCACATATTTTTATGGTTTGATAGTAAGAATCTAATTTTATATGTGTTTTAATACATGTAATTTTATATAGAAAATGATTGATGTATTCATTGCATTTGTCTAATTGCATAATAGTTTTTTTATTTTCACTTCTTTTTTAGTTGATTGAATTGGGAGCATGCATTGCTAAAATTATGTACTACAGCATTATCATGCTTAGTCTTTTAAATCTCGATGTAGAGCAGTCCCAAGGCTGGGCAATTTAGGATGGATGCAGTAGGATGATGGCCATCATTGATCCAATCAGTAATCACACCCCATAAACATGAATCCTTAGAGAAACAAGTCAAGGCATTGGAAATGGCTGTAGATAGGGTGGAATGATGGAAAAAGGATTTAATGTAGTAGTCCCCATTATTTCAATTAATTTGACTAGTTTTATATTATAGTCATGGTCCATATAATGTTGGTTTTGTTAATCATAATCACATCTTCGATGTAATTGAATTTCTTGTTCCCTTGTCAATATTGGTGCTGCATAGCCTACGTGTTTCTAATGAAATGCCCATTATCTCAACTTAAAAATTTCTCCTATCCCAATATTTCCAAGAAATATACATTATTAACCATGTGGCTTTTAGGACCACGCCTCATGAAGGAAATATCAATAGTTTGGAACTCCCCTTCCCCTTCCGGAGTGACACAAGGACTCTCTTACTTTCAACACATGCGCATGCGCACACATTCGTTTCTTCTTTGTGATATTTATCCCTCTTTCTGAATCATGTACCTTTTTGGTCCTCTGCTATTTCTAAGCCAGTATGAATACTAGGTTTGATGGTTACTTTATTTTATTATGTGGTGTCCATAACTCAAGCAAGCTTAGTATATCAGCTCCCTTCTTGTTCATTGACCGCTTTCTAAATTTTTATTTTATTTTTTTATAAGTAACTTTTTATCAACTAAACTCTTGTGTTCTTTATTTGTGTGTTTGATTTCTTTCTCTTTTCTTTAATCTTGCGCAAACAGTTAATTTTCACAACAAGAATTTAAAATGCCGACTTAACCTCAAACTCCAGTAACAAATACCACACCCAAACACATGGTTATATTAAAATTGGTAGTACCTTTAGCATTTCTTGTTTTGAAAATGTTATTGCAATAATCATGATAATGATTTGAGCACTATAATTTGAATTGGTCGTTTACAGATTAGATCCTTGTATCAGATAATATGATGTTTCTTATGCTTTTTCTTATTAAATGAAAATTTTTAGTTGAAAAGCATCGTATCATGCCTGCTATATTCATGTTCCAGCCCTATAGAGTTGTATAATTTTTTTTATTGTAATGATTGTTGGGTGGCGCCCCTTCATCCATGGTCTCACAAGAGAAAATTTGTCTCGCTTTGTAGGCAATGTCTTCCTCAAACATGGTTCTGAACTTCGCCTCATACCTCGTGATAGGGTTGGAGCTTCTATGATGTGAAAGCTGCATTATTATCAGAGCGAATAGGCTGGCCAATCTTCTCTAGTTAATTTGGGTTTACTTTCCTCAGTTTTTGTATTTCCCTTACAAATTGGAAGGAATTTTTAATTTTATACTTTCTGCGCATCATACTAGTTTAACTGAGATAATCTTTTATATATAGAGATGTAAGATATGTAATGATATATGGACTTAAATAATCGTGGAAGGAAAGATTTAAAAGTGAATTTGTCAAGGATAAAGTAACATCTTGGCTATGACGACCACAAATAAAGTCTTAGGACACAACTTAGGGAGGTGTTGTGTAGTGATTGATCGAAAATAAAGGTAGCATTAGTGGTGAGATCTAGGGGTGGGATCCTGTGATATTGATTGTTAATCATACATGATTTGTCATTTCAACAAGTTGTGATAAAAATTGTAGATGTCTCTAGTCGGATAGATAAATATAAGGATACAGTTTATCTCTAAACTGGTTTGGAGGAGGAATACAAACCTCAATAATAATTTTAGTCATATGATTTGTGTAAATAATATTGGTGGATGGTTTTATGAATTGTTATATCATGGATTGGAAGAGATTTTTTTAAATCAGTTTGGAGATAAATTTTATCTTAAATATAAAGATTTAAAAGTTTGGGCTTAACAATGTCTCAACAATGTCATCTGCTTAACAATGTCATATGCTTTACATGGTCAAGCAGAAAAACTTATTTCTGGGCCTTGGCCCTCGGGCTGTATGGTTGCTGCTGCAGTTGAGTCCATTTTCGAGCTATGACCATACAAACTTAGCGGTGGATTAGGCTTGAATTAATCTTGAAAACATTATGAAATTTCACTTGGTTTGAGTTTGCTTTTCTCATGGGTCATAGAGAAAACTGTTGAGAAATGCTTACAACTAAAAACATTATTTCGTCGCCCTCAGTCTCTCTCACATCCAGAAAGGGGATTTGTGACCATGGCGTACTAGTCAAATTGCTTTCGTTGTTTAAGTGTGAGAGGTGGGTTCGGTGAAATCGGATCTGTTTCTTGCACAACAGATCTATAACCTAATTCTAGTTCGAATAATACCTCCTTTCTACATTTCTAAAAATTACATTCAAATAATCTGAAACTGGCAAACTTCAATGAATGTTCCAAAAACTAATGTTTTCTTTTCAATACATTTTCATTGTATTTTAATTTACAATAACGAAAATCATGATTAATAGATAATAGTAAAGTATATAAATAGGTCAACAAGCTTTAAGCTATATAAATCGGTTTTTTAGGACTAACTAAAAAGTAAAAACATATTGATCGTTATACTGAAGCTCGTTTATTCTCATTGCAATTGCAATGATATATCAATCGGCTTACTTATGAACAATGATGAAATTCGGGGAAAACTTCTCCTGTGGCTGAGTATCTTCCCCAGTCATTTAGATTGGTGTGGAATTACTTAATATTTTTGTTTTCATTGTTCAATGTGAAGGAGAGAATAGAAGTAACAGATTGTGTGGTAGACTGGTGGGGGAATTGTTGGTCGTGTTCAATTGGAATGTAAATTGGGATGGGTTAAATACATCTTTTTTGTCCCAGCAATTTATTTACACTAAAGTGCGGATAGTATAGCACTACAGCCTGCCAGCCAAAACATTTAAATCCTCTCTTCACCTGTTTCAAATCGACCACATGTGCTCAGCAAGCAGTCATTAAAACTAGAAGACACACATGACACATTAATTGCTAGCAAGTTATTAAGTTGGCAAGGACAGTGAGGTGTAGGTCCACAGTGGCTATTCGCATAATATGATGATGGGTGCTCTTAACGAGTATCTTTAGGGCAATGGTTAAAGAAATATTTAATACTTCTACTTTATAGGAAGTAGTAAAATTTTAATATTAAATTAATACAAAAACAACTTTTAAGTGTATTTCAATATTTTCATTTATTATTTTAATATTAAAAGTTCGTTATTTTTCGTAAAGTGTAAGCATTTAATACTCCTAAATCATTATCCTGAGGGCATCCGTTAACAAAATCCATGATAATATCGATGATCGATATGTCTATTTACATTGTACCTAACCAAAATGACTATTTAATTGACTATTGAATCTTTCTACATCGTCCCATCTCATTTACTTTGTCTCCCTAACAACCTTTCTTCTTCCATGGCTGATAGGGGAGGCAGCCCCACCTGTAAATTTTCAGCTACTGTGAGCTTTATTGGAATATTCTTGAGTTCCTCAATTATTGTAGTAGTAGTAGTATCTTAAATGAGCATCACTTCGAAAAAGCAAGGCGGCAACTCGTGATACAAGTTTTTTCTCCAAGTAGGGTTTGTCGGTAACATATGATCTATTATAGATATGTGAGTGATCTGACAAATGATTATATATGAACATCCATGTCCATTGTATGTTAATTAATGAGGGTGGACGTACGTATTGCTTATAAAAATAATATAAGTCCGTTCTGGTTGGAATGGTGGGTGGTTGACCAATCATCCGAAGAGTATAGGCGTTTAATTAATTACACAAAAATCCACAGGTTTAATTATGTAACAATTTAACGTAAAATTCCTAGACCTCGACAAGATTAGAAATTTACACCTGGTCCGGCTCCTGGGAGAGTTTTGGGCCAACTTTTGCATGAGTATCTTACACTTTGATGAGTACATAGGGAACATCGATAGATTCACACACAAACCACGGATTAAAATACTAAAATCGATACAAATCAAAGTGGTCCAAAAGTTTTATCAAAAAAAAAATCAAAGTGGTCCAAAAGTTATCAATATAATGAAAACAATTCATTACAATGATTTTTTTTTGGATACTAAACGCATACGCAGAATGCGTCAGGGTCGCACACTTCCAAAAAAAACAAAATGTGAGTCATTGCTTATATATATTTTTTGTCTGGTTTATCGAGTGTCTTTAAAGTAATTATTAAAAAAATGTTTTATAATTTTATTTTTATTTTATGGGTATTTATAAAATTTTAATCTTAAAATAATAAAAAGATAGTTTTAAGGTATTACAGTATTTATTATTATTATTTTAATATTAAAATTTTATAATTTTTCATAAAATGTAAATATTTAATACTCCTTAACAAATACTTTTAGGACCATCCGTTAACAAAATCTTTTTATTTTTTCTTTTAGTTCTTCATTGAAGCTCCCAATTCTTTATTATTCCTTAGGCAACAATGAGAAATGGATGCATGCCGGCTCTTATTAAATATGATGTTTAGATGGTTGAGATGAAAAATTGAAAAATAACTTATAATTTTAACTATCTGAAATTATTGTAGGAAACTATTGCACCTATTTTCAATCCAAAGACTCTAAAGATTTTGCATGATTGTATTGTTTCTATGCAAAACCTCACGTACATGTCATGTGAACTCTGCACAAAGCCAACAGTTCAACACCTTCCACTTTTAAAGCGTTCTGTAGAGTTTACTTGTGCCTTAAAATTGTGTCCCCATCTTAATATCTCATTTCGCACATTTTCTTTTTCTTGGAGATTGTTAGCCAGCCAGCATTGCGATTTCAATTACAATCAATTTAGCAGTAAATTTTTTCACTACGGTTGGTTGATTTGATTTATTATGAACTTATGATGGATGAATAATAAAAATAATATCAGTGGTGACATTATGTAAAAATAATATTATTCTAATTAGAACTTGTCAACATAACAAGTTATGAAAAGAGTTGTAAAATGTTTTATGATAAATTTGTGAAAATTTTTATGTCTAATTATATTGCAATTAAAGATTAGTGTCATTTTATCAAATGGAAGATAAAGAAAGAGATCAAATTCAACAAGGATGCCATGTAAAAGCCTTTTTTACACTCCAATAAAACAATGTCATTGTCATGTTAATAATTTTTTTTTTTAATAAAATAAAAGAATAGGAACTAAAGCATATAATCAGAATTCCATTAAAATATCCTATTCAATACATTATATATATATATATATATATATATATATAATATATATATATATATATATATATATATATATATATATATATATATATAATAATATTTTAAATGTTGTAAAGTGTTGGAGTCAGATGTGTCGTTGGAAACTAGGGGAAATCAACTCCTCGTTGGAATCGACTGGGAAATAACTGTTTGAATATCTCTATCATTTTGTGCCTAAATTGCCACTTTTCCAAGCTTTGGTTTCTACGTCAAACAATGGCCATAAAGACGGTTTTGTATATTCATGATAGATTGTTAACCTTAGTCACCCAATCTCCCACACAACTACGTGATATCAACCTGAATATTAAAATCTCAAGAAAAAATAAGAGAAGAATAGAAATATTTATTGAATCTCAAACATGATATCTACGAAAGCTTAAATTGAAACATCATGGTGGTCTTCGCTCATGGTATTGGCACTAAATTGACAAAACCCTAAATTGAAACTCTACGAAAAGCATAATAAACCCAATGCTAATTTTTGTGCCAAGTGTTACGAACCACGTAACAAAGATTGTATTGTATTGCCTCCTTGAATTTTTATTTTTGTGAGAATTAAGATTTATTTTTTGAGTTATGTGTTCAATTATGGATGTCTCTATCGTCTGCTTCTCGCTGCAGTTTTAGTGGTTGGCGGTTGCCTCTTAACTCTCTAATCAAGCCTTCTTTGGCTTCTCCTGGTCAATTGCAATGACTAGCTACTTCTCCTACTCTCCAACATCATCTTCAACTCTAATCAAGGGCGGAGTTAGAAAATTAATTTAGAGTGGATTGAAAGGATTAATTAAATCTCAATGGTATGAGAGAATTTTATTTAATAAAAAAAAAAGGTACACCTAATTATGGGAGACAAAATTAAAATTTGCAAGTAAATCAACAAAAATAAAAATAAAAACTAAAACTAAAACTAATTTTTATACAACATAAATTAAAATATATATATATATATTCGTCAAAGAATCATCAATCATGGATCAATGCACTGCCTGCCCCAAGGTCCTAGGGCCCAGTCCCCTAGAATCACATACACAAACATAACCCTTCTCAAACTTCACACATCCAATAAATCAATAACAAACACAAAAACATAGTACAACCTACCCACTGACCCCTATGGTAAAACAACACATACATATTTAAGCACGTACAAACAACAAAAATTTCAAATATCAATACTTTTTGAGTTATTATATCACTCTCACTTATATATCACTAATATCAAATTTCACAGTCCGCGATTGGTAAACTGTAAAGGGTGATTTGAGATTTTTTTGTTGTTGATATGTTTGGGAATTGGGATTTGTTGTTGGATTCATGGACGGTGCTAGAGGGGGGGCATGGGGCTCCTTCTGATTTTTTGAATTTTCCATTAATTTTATTTTAAAAAATATAAACTAATAAAAATATGCTTATCGGCTCCCCTTGGAAATTTTTTTGGATGGATTCTGGCTCTGCCTCTGGTTGGATTATTAGGGAGTCCGAATTTGGAAATTGTTTTGCTAGCCTAAATACTTTTTTTTTTTTTTTTTTTTTTTTTTTTTTTTTTTTTTTTTTTTTTTTTTTTTTGTTTTTTAGTGTTTTAGGACCCTGAGTTTTGTGGGCTAGATTAGCCAAAAAAAAAAAATTTGATCAAATTTTTTTTAGGCTTTAAAACCCATGTGCTTTGTTTTTTTGGGGATTATTGGAGTTTGGGCTAATTTTATGTTAGCGGCCTAAACATTTGGGATAGGTTAAAAGGCTTAAAGAGTGGGTTAATTGCATAATTTGGATTAGGCTAATTTTTATTTTATAAATAAGAGTGCAAATTTTTATTTTTTATTTTAAAAAGTTGGGTTGGGCTATATCCCAACCCAGCCAACCTATGACTCCACCACTAACGGTAATGTTATACAATTGTTTTTTTATTTAATTTTAATTCAGAATATATTGATTTTAATGAGTTTGTGATAATATGGGTGAGTTCTTATTCTTTTATTGGGTCATAATATGGTATCGTTTTATTGGAATATCTACAATAGACTTTTACATAGAATATTTATTGAATTTTTTTTTTATATATGATAGAAATTCTTTAAACTTGAATTTAATCTTATAAAACAAAATAATAATAATGATATTATTGAGCATACCCCAAGGCGGATAATTATATCATATTCTGGGACTATATTAAATGCGTATTCCCTTCTCTCATAGGATTAAGATCATCTAGAGTTCTTAGGGTACTTTACCACATAGAGTTCTCTAAATCTTAACAATTCATTTTAAAATAAAAGGCTAAGATGATGTCATATCATTATTCCACTAACATAATAATAAAATAATAATTTCCAAACCAAACTAAAACACTCTAAGGTTAACCCATCCAAACCAAAATAAAATAATTATTATTTTATTATTATGTTAGTGGAATAATAATATGGTATTATATTAGCCTTTTATTTTAAAATGAATAGTCAAGATTTAGAGAACTCTATGTGATAGAGTATCTTAAGAACTCTAGAGGATCTTAATCCCCTCTCACGAAAATAATGGGTTTCGCTAATTAAATTCATGATGGGACCTATCACTTTTGTGAGAAAAGAAAATACTCATTTAATATACTTTCGAAATATAATATAATTTTTCTCCCATGCCCAAGCAGTAAACAAAAAAAGGTAATATTATTGGGCCAGAGAGAAGAAGAAAAGAAATTAGATCAAGACAGTAAATGAGAATAGTGAAGTTCAACCAAATGGGAAAATTTGGGGTGCGATCTACGATAAGAGTTGATGAGCCGCATGTCTCGGAGAGTTTTCGGCTCTCTCTTTGTTTGTCATTTTCCCTCCCACCTCATCACATTCCACCACCTACTTTTTCTGTCCCAAGTGACCGTTTTGCCCCTCCTTTATGATGAGCCTGTTTCATGTTTGTAATACCCTACTCTCCTTTCAAGCATAGTAGCAAGTAGAAAGTGATAGAATTGCATTTTATTTATTTATTTTTGTTTTCTCCCTTTTTGTCCTTATCTTACAATATGTTTGCCTGTTTGGCATCATAGAGGAGGGAAGAGAAAGAAATGGAAAAGGAGGGATGAAAAGAAAGGAAATAGAAATGAGAGTATTTTCTCTTCATAGTGTTTGGTTTGCAAGATTTGAAAAGAAGGGAAACAGTCACCCCATATACAACTCTTTTCTCTCTAATTTTCTTCCAATTTGGGAGGAAAGGAAAATTGTGGGTACAATGAAAAATCATTCCCTCCATTTTCCTTTCCCTCCAATCAAACCAAGAAAAGATTTTCCTTTCTCACCCATTCTTTCCCTTTTTCCCATCTTCCCTCTAACCAAACAAAGTATTATAGTGTGGTGCAGCTGTGCAGGACTATTTGTAAAATTGAAAATGGAAAATAAATTTAACAATGTCTTAGGATATTTGTAAGTATTTGTAATTTTAATGCTATGTTCTACTATTTGAGTATAACAACATTTTTTTTTTAACCAAACATCTTCCCTCTAACCAAACAAAGTATTATAGTGCGGTTTTCCTATTACACGCACCTGCACTTGCACCTATTAAGATCAGTTTTGGTGCGGTGAGGTGCGGTGTGGTTCTGTCGGTTGTGTCGGTGAAGCTTACACGCCTAGTAAGTATGTTGTATTTTAATGCTATGTTCTACTATTTGAGTATCAATAACAATTTTTTTTTAAGAACGTCTAATTTTCTCAAGTTTTACAATAATATTAAGTTCAACCTCAGACAACCAAATTGTAAAATAACCTTCAATTTCATGAACCTTACAATAATATTAAGCTTAACCTCAAACATTCACCTCTAATTAATATAAGCGATAGTACTTGTAGGTTGGGGGATTTGAAGGAGATGAATCGCAGCAAGGCCTCCAGTTGATTAGGGACTAGGTCTGGCGTCTTAAGAGTTTGTTGGGATACCTAATGATAAAAATGCTTACTTTCTAGTTCGGAGACCAACCTGTTGAGCTTAATCTCTGATCCTTCAAATGTCTATGTCTAAGTTAGAAAGTTTATTTGTAGAAAAAGATAGAGTAATGATAATACGGATACCAAGAACATACCTTTCAAGGTCCTTGGGGGTATTCATAGTCAATGGTTATCATATCACATATAGACTATAGATCGTCGGCATAAGTAAGAATTAATGT
The DNA here is from genome assembly GCA_907173295.1 of Fagus sylvatica. Classification (NCBI taxonomy): domain Eukaryota; kingdom Viridiplantae; phylum Streptophyta; class Magnoliopsida; order Fagales; family Fagaceae; genus Fagus; species Fagus sylvatica. Next base: position 31,535,920 of record OU015763.1, read on the forward strand.
AGTAGATTATCATATCATATATAGTATCTCATCGGCAATTTCTTAGAATCACTTATGAAAATTTTCGTGCAAAAGGTCTATATGTATCTCATCGGCAATTTCTTAGAATCACTCATGAAAATTTTCGTGCAAAAGGTGTTTAATAGTCATTATCAACTCAAATAAAAAGATATTGACATCTCGTCATGTTTTTTAGTTGGCATGCAAGTATGCAATGTGACCATTTATTATTATTTTAATAAAACGTTAGTAATGTAAGTATTTTTTATCGATCACTTAACGACAAAAATCAAAATGACACAAGAATGAAAGGTTAAGTATCAATTTAACACTCTTTTATAAAAAAAAAAAAAAAGTATTAATTTAACACATTTGAAACGTTGATGATCATTTTAACACAAATGTCATATGTTAAAAAAACAAAATGGTAATTAAACCAATTTATAAACATACAATTTTTTTTTTTTAATTTTTTTTTTACAATTTATTGAATTGATAAATTATTGGAGGGACAAAAATTGTAATTTTTATAAGTATAGGGGTAGGAATAAAATAGGAAGCAAAGTTGGAATAATATCTCTACTTTATAGCTTACACCACACACACTTTACAAATTGATAAATATCCCACAAAAGTATCTCACAAATATCCCATAGAAATATCTCATAAATATCTAAAATATATTCTATAGTTTTCTAAGATATTCTAGGAACAAAAACTATATAAAAGGGGAGAAGAAGACAACGGGGGATGATGGCTGAAATGGCATGGAAAACAGGAGGCAAGACTGAAAAACCAGAAAAGAGACTTGAGAGAAAGGTCTCTCAGGTGCTCCGAACAAAGGATTTACTATATTTGTAGCTATACCAGTTATATTACAAATATCTGTGTGGACGTAGGCAAGTTGCCGAACCACCTAAAATTATTGGTGTTATATCTGTATGCTCTGAATCAATTATTGTTCTGTTTTATCATCCAATCAGTCTCCAATGGACTGAGAATCATCATGGCCAAGGTTTATTTGCAGTTCTATAATTGTCACATTTTAAGTTCCTCCAATTATGATTGAAGAACCATCATTTTCACATTAACCAATTATTTAACTTATTTATTTATTCATCGATCACAACTAATTACCTCAAATAAAATGTGAAACATGGTGTGTGCATTAAATTAAATGGGTCGTTCTACAATACCCACTTCTTTTTGTGGGTATGATACTCACTCAATTGGTACTATCAAATGTGATATAAGTACCATCATATGTGAGTTGGTACTATCCAATGTGATATTGGTACTATCTGATTATTTTTATATATATTAATTTAAATAACAAATAAAAATGATAGGTACCATCATATGTGAGATAGGTACTATAATATGTAATATTGGTACCATCAATATGAGATTCTATCTATTAGAACTACGGTACCCATATGGATATTGTAGAATTAACCTAACTTCAATACGACATTCAAAATTTTGTGGTCAACTAGAAGATGTGGATGATATAAAGGCCCATTTGTCAAAATAAAATCTCAAAATTTGTGGGATCAACAAAAGCCGTTGAGGGGCTGTACTCGGTGAGAAAGCATCTCCTATTTCTGAAATACCAGCTCACCACCGTGATTTGGTATTTCAATCCAATGAAGGAATGACATTTGTATTAATAAAGCCAAGTCAACTTATTGCTACAACCAAAATGATAATTTAATTTCTTAAAAATTTCAAATCCCCAAGTTGACTTGGCTTTATTAATACAGATATCATTTCTTTATTGGATTGAAATACTAAATCACAGTGGTCTGGTATTTCAAAAATTGAAGATACTTTCTCCAAGTCGGTATGCTGTATGCTTCTCTAACAACCAGTACATTTCCGGCTCCGGGACCTCTTTTGACTTTAATGGCCATCAATAAATAATGGCTGTAAATAAATATCATGCATGCATGTGCCAATGAGTCTGACAAATTATTGTGATCGGCTTGGCTGGGGATGGAAGGATTTAGCTAATACAGATTACACTTCTGACTTCTGAGCAAGTTTTTACGCTTAGGTACAATTGCGCATGTGCCTTCTTTAACGTACCCTTTTGTCTTTTAGTGAAATTTGAAGTGACTTATTTACACTGGTTAATTTTTCTTTCTTTGCTTCGTACCCTCATTAGAATGTTTATCGGATCCAAATTTATCTATAACGTACCATGTCTTTCTTATTAGCAATAAAAATTCAGAACATGCATGATGATACACGTAACACATATATATTCAATATAATAATAGTAACATACTTTTTTTTTTGTGTTATTACTGTTTCTATTTAAAGACTAGCTCATAAATGCTACTATAATCATAAAAAATACATCTACCAAGTTTGAAACATCCTATTTTTTTTTTGATAAGTTGAAACATCCTATTTGATACATGAGACAAAATAGTTGCTAATTCTGTTAAGAACCGCACGTATCCGCATCGATCCTAGAGATCTAATGCCGGTTAATTATCTTGTACTAATTCTAGCTAGGCTCTGCCAATATTATAATGAATCCCCAAAACCAAACCAAACCCCTTAAAGAATAATAAAGAGTCTATGCAAATAATATTTTTATATAAATGTTTAATATGGTTTGTTATGAAAAGTTTAAAATAAAAATAATATTAACAATGAATCAAAGTAAAAGTGATATTATTTTAATCACAATTAATTATTAATTGTAAAAAAAATTATAATACTAACATTACTCATAAAAACGATCATTTTATAGGGATGACTTTGGTCTCGTGAAGAAGTCATTTGTAGTAATATGTCAGTTATTTTGTGATAAAATGTATGTCATTTGTGATATTATTATAAGGCTTTGGTTAATGGATGCCTTAAGGTTGTATTAAATGGATTAAAATAATCTAATTTTATTGGGAGTAAAGAAAAGAGCCGCAATTTTATTGTATTTTCCTCATACAGTCGGCTTCTTTCTCTGCTCCCAATAAAATTGGATTATTTTAATCCATTTAATATTACCTTAACTTAGGACATTTGTTAACCAAATCCTTACAATAAATGATTGAAATTTTACCACAACTAATAGATATATTATTAAAAATAATACCTAGTAAGACATTGGCGAAGGGATAAAATTTTTTTCCAACCCTTGCAATTCAAAACAAAATAAAATACCATAGCACTATTGCTCATCATAACTTAAAATAAACTTAGTACAATGCTGTTTTTGCATCACTTTTTAATATTTTCACATTATTTAGTACAGAAATATAAAAAAAAAATGAGTGATTTTGTGTACCATTTTTTTATATTTCCTCACCTAATGATTCAGAAATATAAAAAAATTGATACGAAAATATCATTAATCTAAATTTATTTTTAAAAAAGTTGTGAGCTGAAAAATCCAAAAAAGGGCCTCATATTGCGTTCTTTCTCTGACAATGTGAACGTGGTTGGAAAAATAATTGGGAAATGATCCCTTCTCATTGAATTTTTTAATTTTCTTTAATTTTTATCTAGAATTATAATATGTGATATTTATTTGATTTTGTGTAATTTTTATAAGTATTTTAAGATCGTTGAAATTTTTAAAATGCCATATATCATAATTCTAACTAAAAATTAAAAAAAATGAAAAAATCTCAATGAAAGTGATTCTCTCCCAAATAATCTCCCTCTCCCTCGTAAATCGTAACGGAACGTAGAGTAAAAAAATGTAATATCTGTTAATTAAATTCTTTTATCCCCCAATTATCTCCACTAATCCCCTAATCAGTAACCGATTTATAGCCCCCAAAAAGAAAAAAAGAAAAAAAAAAGTCACATACCCACTGACCAGTGTCACCATCAACGGCTGCAGCTCACTCTTGCAACTTACAAGCGTGCTCTTTCTCTTTAGACTGTGTGAATGTGATACAATTCTTTAGAATTTAGGAAAAAAATAAAAAAAAATCTTTGATAACGGAACGTGGAGCAGATACTTCCAAGCCAACTGGCACATAAAAATCAAATATCAAAACTACTGCCTTTTTCACTTTCCTGCAAAAAGAGAAGCAAAGAGAGAGAGAGAGAACGCACTATCTCTCTTAGTCTTTCTCTTTGAGAAAAGAGAAACACTGTTGAAGTTGAACAGTCAAGAAGAAGGAGAGTACAAGACAAGTGAAAAACATGGCTATGAAACCCAAGACTCACAACGGCAATGGCTACTCCAGCGACAACAACAACAACAACAACAGCGGTGGCGGTGGATGTAGCAGCAGCTCGCCGAGTCCGCCTCCTTCACCGCCTCTACGCTCCAAAGTATCTCAATGCCGGCGGCGAGTGCGGTCTAAAGCGCAGTCTCAGCTCTTAAAGGACAGTTTAGGCGGTAGCATTCTGTTACGACGGAACCTGCGGTACTTGCTGGTGTTGCCGTTGCTATACGTGTCGTCTGGGTTCCTGATGTGCGTAGGGGGCCCATTCTCGGCTCTGGTGGGCTGGCCCACTACCCCTGGCGCCGTCTACCGTAGCCACGACATGTTTCGCAACCTCTGGCCTCACATTCACTCTGATAATTCCTCTGCTATTCAGGTTCCGTTCGCTTTTTCTTTTTCTTTTTCTTTTTCTTTTTAAATATTTATTTATTTATTTATTTTTGGAAGATAAGCTTGTTGATCGCTTGGTTCGGAAGTAAAGCAAAATTACTTGCTTCTGATCATGGAATATATTCTACTAATGTAAACACTATTCATGTGTGAATTTTTCTGTGTTTTTATTTATTTTATTTAAGTGTAAGAATTACTGGTTTCTAAATTGTTAGCAAGATTTGGCATAGTAGATGGAAGTAGTATATGTAACGAGAAAACAAAGAACAAGAAACTACTTTTGTTTTCTTTAGTTGATTAAGGACTGAAAATTGTTACTTTGAAATTTTAATTGTCTTGGAATGATTTAGATTGGAGAGCAGGGTGGTTCTTAAAAGTTTCTACTCTGGATTTATTAAGTGTTTTCTTTCTTATACTCAGCTAGGTTTGATCATTTTGGTCTGTAAAAATAAATTTGAGAGTGGGGGGTTTGAATCGTCTCCGTGTGTGAGTGTTATTTTTATTATGATGTCAGTATTCAGCAAGTTACAATTATAGTAGCGTTAAGCTATGTAACGTGGTTAGTGCAAATGTGTTGACATTTTCTCTTAGTTTTGCTTGTTTTATTGTTATTTTGTATATATTCAAATTGAAATTTCTGTAATATTCCAAAGTGGTCATTTTGGTTTGTGGTTTTTAGTGTATGAATATATATATATACATATATGAATTTGTTGGGATCAGATGCAATGTTTTTCTTGTTGCAGTTGTCCTCTGTTTGGCAATACAAAAGAAGGGTAAAAGAGCAAAGACCTTGTCCAAATTCAACAGCTAGTCAACGTTTTGGTATGTATGAACTTAGCATCATTAAGATTGGCTTCTACAGTTACTTCTTTAATTCTCGAATGTGTCTTGTGGGATTTGAGAATCACACATATATTGATATAAATCTTCTTCTTCTCTTCAACACACAATGTTTATTTATTTTTCCCTCATCCCACCTTAAACCTTCAAAAGGCTTTAGTTCTTTTTCATTGTTTTTCATGTTGATGCTTGACTGGGATGGAATTGAGCTTTCAATAAACTGACATTACCCATTGAATTTCAGAGTCCTCTGGCCCTAGTGGTTACTTGATTGTTGAGGCTAATGGTGGTCTTAACCAACAACGCTCTGCGGTATGTTGAAGTTTCAATATTCATGACCAGCTTTCTGCTATAGTAGTTCTATTTTGTGATTTTCTTGTATTTGCAGAAACTAAAAAGGGTGTTGAAAAAAAAACCCTAGATGAGGCACTAACCTTTTATTTCTCTTTGGCAGATCTGTAATGCAGTGGCTGTAGCTGGACTTTTGAATGCAGTACTAGTTATCCCTCGTTTTGATTTCCATAATGTTTGGAGAGATCCAAGGTGAGAGACTAAATTACTCGTCTTATAATATCTCACCAGAGAGTTTCTGGAGCAATCTTCCAACCACATACCTTGTCACTAATATCTTGGTTGTCTACTATAGATATATTTCGTGTAAAGATGAAAATCACCTTCATTAAAGCGTAGATGTTAGCTTTTTTAAGCCTCGTTACACTTTAGATATTATATAGGCTAGCACTCGGAGGCCATTGGGGTTTTTGGCTTAGTAGTAGAGGATGCATCATTGGTGGTGTAGGGTCTTGGATTTTATTCTTAGTATTGACCCCAAAATTAATTTTTATGACTTGGACCAAATGATTACGTTTTGTATTTCTATCTAATGTGGGTGCTCTCTCTGCTATCTTCAGTTATCTTTTATGAGAAGTTCCTCTATAATAATAGAATTTTGGGAAAATTACATTTTAAACCCTATAGTTTAGGGGGTGTAACAAATTAAACCTTATAGTTTCAAAAGTAACAAATTAAACCCCGAAAGTTTCAATAAGTAACAAATTAAACCCAATAGTTTTAAAAGTAACAAATTAAACCAAGAAGTTTCAAAAAGTAACAAATTAAACCTTGTTTTACTTGCATGAGTTGAGGTTTAAGTTGTTATTTTTTGAAACTTCAAGGTTTAATTTGTTACTTTTGAAACTGCAAGGTTTAATGTGTTACTTTCTGAAACTTTGGGTTTAATTTGTTACTTTGGAAACTATAGGGTTTAATTTGTTAACACCCCTAAACTATAGGGTTTAAAATGTAATTTTCCCTAGAATTTTCCTGCCAAGTTCCTCTATCGTAATAAAATTTTTCTGCCAAAGTGTTTTTTCTCTATGCCTTCCAAAGGTGATGAGTTGGTTTTCATAATCATATCTCTATTATATGATTGAGGCTATAAGTAGGTGCCTTGCATTGAGTTCTTCTGTGCTCCATATGTTATTAAACATATGATTCACATGTTGATGAGAGCAATATAGACTAAGCGAGTCCCTTGAATAAGCCTGGAGTGACAATTCCTTAAGCATTTTGGATGGCCCTAGGTTTGACATATTCTCCCATTTAATATTGTTGACAAATCTTGAGAATGAGCTCTAGCTCAATTGGCACCTCCTCTCATTATAAGTGTTAGGTGGAGGGTAAGGTCATGGGTTCAAAGACCCATCAGTGCGTGTGTAACTTACCAATCAAAAAAAAATATTGTTGAGAAATCTTGCCTCTTAAGCGTTGGAAACTGGAGTATGTGTATGACCATACATAAAGTACTAGCAATATGTTTGGAGCTGAAACTAAAGTTTTTCGGCTAATATATCGCCCAAAAAATGGCCTAGAATTTATGTTAAATAGTGTGTAAGAAACGTACTATTTGAAGGTAGAGCTGATATGGGATAATGAGGGTGCTGGGTGCTCTTCATGGCTCTAGTGTATATAAGTTTTATTTTGCAAATGCACTTTTGCATGCATTCGGTCACCAAATTTTGACAATATAATGATTTGTTTCAGTGAGTTTCGTGACATATATGATGAAGATCATTTCATAGCCACCCTTGAGGGGTATGTGAAAGTGGTTAAAGAGCTACCTGAAGTATTGATGCTAAACTATGGTTACAACATTACTAATGTTCCAATCATCCGTGTCCAAGCTTGGGCTTCTGTCAGTTATTACTTGGGAGAAGTGTATCCTGTCTTGCAGAAGCAAGGGTACGTATAAACCATTGTATCTTCTCATAATGTGCTCTACCAAATTAAACTGTGAAAACTCTCATCTCTGAGAGTCAATGGTATCACGCAAACTAAATTAAAGCAGACAAGGTCTTTAATGTACCGTTGTAAACATGACTAGGATCTGACCTTTAACCTGTTGAAACTTACTACTAGGGTGTTTTTGCTTCATTTTTTTTGTCTTAAGCAGGATTATCCGCATAGCCCCCTTTGCTAATAGATTGGCGATGAATGTCCCACCTCATATTCAATTTCTAAGATGCCTGACTAATTATGAAGCACTGAGATTCTCTGCTCCCATTTCAACTCTTGCAAATAAACTAGTAAACAGAATGATTGAGAAGAGTTCAAGGACTGGAAGAAAGTACGTTTCTGTCCACCTACGTTTTGAGGAGGTACTTATGCTTATTTCCCATCATAATCTGAGCAAGTATTTGGCTTTATTATGTTTAAGTGGTTCAGAAAAATTATGATATATTGAGTGCCTTCTCCCTGCAGGACATGTTGGCATTCTCATGCTGTGTGTATGATGGAGGAGAGGCAGAAAAAATTGAAATGGATTCAGTTCGTGAAAAAGGATGGAAAGGAAAGTTCAAACAAAAAGATCGTATCATCCTGCCTGGTCTCAATCGAATCAATGGAAAATGCCCACTATCTCCCTTGGAGGTACCTCAAATATTAGCCAATGCTGTTGCCTTTTGGACCTTTGGAACTTTTTCTCTTCATTATGATTTGACATTTCAAGTTTAGTTTATCATTTTAGCTTTACGTGCTATCTAGGACCAGTTGCTCTACTTAAATTGTGCCAACATGTCTCTTCCCACAGCTTCAACCCCACATGTTTCGGACCTTCATCTTGTCCTTTTAGCATATTTAATAGTATTTGGTTGAAGTTAGAGCCGCTACAGGGAGGGAGAAGTGCCAAACTGAACTTGGGTTCGGGTCGTGGGAAAGAACATAATGGAGTGGTTTGAGGACAAAAAAAACGGGGCCTTTTATCTAATCTTTAATTCCATACGTGTTGTCATAACTCAATAGACATCTTAATTTTGCTTGGACATATTGTATATGTTGGTTATTTGATAATAAACTTTTTCTTGGATGTTTTTTCTTGTCAGTGTAGGTTGGGATGATGCTACGTGGTATGGGGTTTGCTAATGACACTTCAATTTATCTGGCCTCAGGGAAAATATACCAGGCAGAAAGACATTTAGGTCCTCTGCTAAAGATGTTTCCCCATCTCCATACGAAGGAGTCTCTTACAACCCCAGATGAGCTTGCTCCTTTTAAGGTAAACTCTTGTACTCTCTCTCCTACAATGTTTGAATAAGTCCTTTGCAATAGTGGTCCTGGTGGCTTGGCAAATCAACTAAAATTTATCCCAACATAATACATCTACAAAAAAGTCAAATGATCACTATGTTCACCAAGACCCCATGTTATCAACTAATGCGTGAGATCTTAGGAACTATCTTTTTAGTTCCAATAGCGACCATTTTTGGTCTCCCTCGTTCCTTGTTTGTGTAGTCAGTTTGCATTCTTCTTCACCATCAGTGCCCTCAAGATTCTTCGCAAATAAAGTCATAAGTCACATGGCAAGTTCATCTTAATGCCATGAAATCTCCACAGATTATCAGGAATTAGATGACAGTGCTGATAATCTGTGGCAGATAATTGTGGCAATGCCTCATTATTATTGAAGAAGCTTTTCAAATTTCTGGCCAGTGCTATGCTAGATGGTTCTCTGGTTAGAACTGGGTCCCAACCATTCAAAAATCAATATTTCAGGTTATAGACTCCGCTGGATGTATCCTGGCTGATAATTTGAAGTCTTTTATTAGTTGGAGTCAACAGGATTCATTCCTCCAAGATTTAACCAGTCCCAAATTCAAGCATGTTTCTTCTGGTGTCTAACTAACTTGACTGAGTGATAACGTCAGATAGATGACAATAATTAAGTAGAGATCAGGTTCACCCAAATATTTATTGTGATGCTGTTGTCCTAGCCATATTTTGGGTGAGCACATAACCTTCAACAACCTTGCTTTAAAACCTGTTTTCTTCTTTGGTAGGGATACTCTTCAAGATTGGCAGCTTTGGACTACACCGTATGCTTGTTTAGTGAGGTTTTTGTGACAACTCAGGGTGGAAACTTTCCTCATTTTCTGATGGGCCATCGGAGACTCATCTATGGTGGACATGCTAAGACCATTATTCCTGATAAACGAAAGCTTGTTGTTCTACTGCATGACATGGGTCTCAGGTATTCTCCATCCCTTAATTTGCAGATTTCTTTTTACTCCTTTGATGTATCTGACGACATTTTTAGGAACATATAAATGCATTAAAGTAGTTGTGAGTTTAAACCTAATCAGCTCAGGTTGTATTTATGGATGTGTCCTAATTGATAGTACAAGAGTGGTTAAACATAAAGATGATTGACTAGGATTGATTGATTAGAATTCGGAGCATTTTCATCTTGATTACAAGTTTTCAACTCATGTACCATACCCATCCTACCCGTAATTGTCTTTAAGTTGCAAAGCTGAACCTTGTAATCTCTTACATGAGCTGCATGCCTGCACTCTCAGGGCAGTCCACACTTATCTAAACTCTTATGCGGAATATTTGAAATATGAAAATAAATTTAGACCCCAACTAAATTGATTTTAAATCAAATTAATTTAAGATGGATTAATCAATCAATTTATGCAGCAAATTACAGTTAAAAAAATTAACACAAATAACCAAAAGTGCAGAAAATAAATGAGACGGTTATTTGTTCATGTAGAGAAACCCATGGGGTAAAAACTCTGTGGAGGGTTTGACATACCCACCCTCAACAAAAACAAATCCATTATGAATAGAAGTTCTTACAACTAATAGATCACCTATGACTCTGAATTAGAAAAATTTACTAAACGAACCCGTTTTGTAGCTTCAACCCTTGATTGAACTTTCACGTAGAATTTGCTTTTCCCTAGAACTGTCCCTTGAACAACAATTTCAAGATCCTCCTCGAAGTCTTGATCACCAACCTTGATGTTGTTGATTTAAGATGTGCAGCACCTTCAATTCATCAATACCCTTAGATTGATGAAGAAGGTTAGGTTTGGTTACACAAACCCTAGGTGTTACAAGAACACAACCTAAACCCTAAAACTGTGAGCTGCCCAAGAAAGTCTTCTTAGGTCGTTTCTAATGCTTTAGAGTGGAAATCGCACAAAGTGCTTCGAATTTGGACTGATCTAGGACTACTTATAAAGATCTGTATCCCGCCTTGAGAACGATCGCATGCAGTCGTGCATGCGATCGTGATTCATTTATAACAAGATCGATCAAGCGCAGTCTTCCCTACAATCGCAACGCAATTCTTGAGTCTTGACTGATTTGTAATCTTAAGCTTTTCTTGAGTCTTCAACTAGATATTTTTAATTAGCAATTCTTTGACTCAATGACTTGCATTTTTGGCATAGATTGACAATTAAACACATTGAAAATATAGACCTAACAAAATAGATAAACAAAATTGTCAAAGATTCAGCAGTCCAAATATGGACTGCTATCTGTTTGCAAAGGCGTTGATGTTCGGTTTATAGTTCAAGCATGTGGAATTATGAGACAGTTATGTTATAATGCTTTAGAAACTTGACATTGGAATTATATGTAAACCATGTCTTTATACTGGTTTTGCAGTTGGAAAGCTTTCAAAGATCGGATGAAAGAAATGTTAAATGAGAGTGATCGCAAAGGGATGATGGTACCCAGAGTGAGAAAATTCAACAGAAAAACTTCTGTTTACACATATCCTTTGCCAGAATGCGGATGTCTCCAGAAATCCCACAATACTCTAATCAGCCCAAATTCTACATTCCTTAATTACCCCCAAAAATCCATGATATAACAAACGGTCTTATTCTTTAGCAGTTTTTTCTCACTTGTGCAGTTGCCAATCATATGCTTTTTCTGGTAAATTCTTGGGCTTTGGTACGTTTCTTCTGTATTTTCTCTAAAAGCCCCTCGAAGTTGTTCAGGCAAGATGCAGGTTTACTAATTTTGGTTGCACGAGGAATTCTTCATTCCGTGTTATTTCTTTTGCCTTTTCATGGTGATAAGTTGGTCCATTCTCTGGCATTGGTTATGTATGGAGATGAAGTATAAGCTGACCGTGGCAAGTTGGGGAGACATTGGTCGACTTCATTGTGCATGAGTGAAATATCAAAACACTTCAGTATTCAGAAAGAAATATTGACTTTCCAGCCTTGATCAAATGGGCTAGGGGCTGACACGATCCTTGCAGTTTGATATAGTTCTTTCTTTGATTGTAACATAAAAGCGTATAGACATAAAATATCAGTAATATTACGTTTGTCCTTGGCATTTCAGGTTTGCCTAATGTTATCTTGCTCACATTTTTGGTGAAACGGAAGGACTTACAAGACTTCGATGCAAGTATCTTGTATGTCATGGTCTTGTTTTGTTTTGATCATTTGTGTGTGTGTGTTTAGAAGATGCAGCATTTTCAATCTAACTTGCGGTAGATCGAATTGTACCAATTTCACTACATCCTTTATCAGACTAGAAAAGTTGTATAAACTGGATTAGATGGAGAAATTATCCAATGAATACAAGATTTGTTTAGTAGAAGCCCTTCTGGCTTCTGCCTAGTTGCTATGACAACTTCCTGTTGTGCTAAGGGCCTAGGATGACATGAGCTCATTATCCACTACAACCAGTCTTTCCCATTGCTATGATAAAGCCCTTCTGGCTAGTTGCCATGCGAAGTTTCAGTTTTGCTAATTGCTTGTTTGGGGCCTTTTTAAATTGTAGCGTTTTGATGCGTCGGTGCTTGGAATTGTTCATCCGTTTGGCCGTATTTCCCATTAGACAATAAAGTAACATAATGAATAATTGAAACTGGATAATGAAAGATGTAAGAGAAATAGTTAGTAATATAGAGTGAAAGAGCCTTTCCATTATAGAGGTAAGCAAGGAAATATGTGCAAGTAAAATAGAACAAAAAATGATGGTCATAATAGAAAGGAAAGATCAAATGATGTAAACATAGAATAAATACAAAGAATATATATGGATTATGGACTGCCGTGAAACTAGAGTCAGTCGTGAAACTTTTAGTATGAGATGTTCAGCAGGAATACTATCAGCAGACAATATTCAACAGCAAGTCAGCAACAATGAAGGGCCTTCAGTGGTAATGTCGTGAAGTTTTTTGCAGCGTTGAGATAGATTATTAGTATACATAAAATAATTTTTTATTATTATTATACATAAAAAAATATATATTAGTATACATAAAAAAAATTATTTAGAGGGCAACAGACTAGATCAAGCTAAAAGAATAATGTAGGGCAATGTAACCTTAATTTTGCATTTAAAAAAAGTTTGAACTTTTATTAAAAAATAAAATAAAATTCATTTGATATAAATGGGCAACCAAAATTAGGCAGCAACCCAAACCTTGAGGTCGACCCACTAGAATTTTTTTTTTGCTAAACCGGCCCACTAGAATTGACCATATAGGAAAGCCAACAAATAATGATAATGTTAACAAGAAATGCCTATATCCTTGTTCAGCCATATAAAAGAATAATGTAGGGCAATGTAACCTTAATTTTGCATTTAAAAAAAGTTTGAACTTTTATTAAAAAATAAAATAAAATTCATTTGATATAAATGGGCAACCAAAATTAGGCAGCAACCCAAACCTTGAGGTCGACCCACTAGAATTTTTTTTTTGCTAAACCGGCCCACTAGAATTGACCATATAGGAAAGCCAACAAATAATAATAATGTTAACAAGAAATGCCTATATCCTTGTTTAGCCATATAAAAGAATAATGTAGGGCAATGTAACCTTAATTTTGCATTTAAAAAAAGTTTGAACTTTTATTAAAAAATAAAATAAAATTCATTTGATATAAATGGGCAACCAAAATTAGGCAGCAACCCAAACCTTGAGGTCGACCCACTAGAATTTTTTTTTTGCTAAACCGGCCCACTAGAATTGACCATATAGGAAAGCCAACAAATAATGATAATGTTAACAAGAAATGCCTATATCCTTGTTCAGCCATATAAAAGAGTTGTCCGTGTACTTCCAAATCCTACAAGATAAACTCGAAATATACACGGGATGGGAGAGGAAGTGCAACTAGGTGGAAAGGCATAATAAGATAACATGATCCTTCTCTCGCTAAATGCAACAATGGCCTTTTGTACAGAAGTTGTATGTTCACCCGTAGCAGGATGTTTTTGAGAGAGTTTTTTCTAGTCTCTGTTGGGGTGCACCGCACCTTAAGGTGCCAGCACACATAAGATTGAAGCCCATGATGAGCTTGACTTTTCACTCACCACAAGAACTACTATCAGAAAAGAAAAAAGGGGAGTTTTTTTTTTTTTGGTTCAAGACACACAAGTAGATAAATTGAGGATTTCTCTAGGAGGGATTTTGAATGTTACAACCTAGAGAGTTGAAGTATTCAGAATGGACATCTTCTTGCGTTTTTGGTTTTACTGGATTCTAGGTTTTTTTTTTTAATTTTTTTTTGAGATTGTATTTATTCCTAAAGAGTTATCTTTGTGATTTCTCAATTTATTGTGAACTCAACTTTGGGTATAAACTTGAGTATTGTAATCTCTATTTTATTATAGTGGATTGATGGGATTTAGCCCGTGATTTTTCTTGCTACACTAGACACGTAAATTGGCATGTTCTTGTGTGATTGATTTTCTTGATATTTGCGTGATTATTTATCTCTCTATTGCTTGAGGTTATTTAATTTAAGTCACACAGACTATAATTTGGCCTAACAATGTAGTGTCAAAGCTTTCGTTGCCCCTAACAAGTGGTATTAGAGTCCAAGGTTATTTGGAGTGATTGTCTTGTGTTGAATTAAATGGGGAATATGTCAGGCACTATAATTAAACTCTCAGCATCTAAATTATTCAATATGGAAGCCAATGATGGAGGACGTCCTTTATTGTAAGGACTTGCATGACCCTATTGAGAGTGCTAGTGCCAAGCCAAGCAGTATGTCTGACAAAAAATGGGAGAAGATGCATAGTAAAAAACTTTGGTGTATCAGGTAGTGCGTCGAAATTAGTGTGTTCCATCATGTATCTCATGAGACAAAAGCAAACACATTTTGGGAAAAATTGAAGAGTCTTTATGAGAGAAAGTCTGCTCAAAATAAAGTTTTAGCAATTAGAAAGCTTGCACTTTTGAAACTTAAGGGGAAAGATCCGTTGTCGAGCATCTAAGCAAGTTCCAAGACTTGGTAAATCAGTTGACTAGAATGAATCTAATGGTAGATGACAAGTTGCAAGTATTATTGTTATGAGCTCTTTGCTTGACAGTTGGGAGACTTTGGTGATGTTACTTAGTAACTCTACTTTGAATGGTGTGTTACAACTTGCAATAATCAAGGACAGCTTGTTCAATAATGAAACAAGAAGAAGGGCATGGGCAAGGATAATAATGCTCATACTCTTGTCACAGAGAATAGGGAGAGGAGTAGGAGTAGAAATTCTAAAGGGTGCGGTAAATTCAAAAGCCCATCACAGACAAAAGGAAAAGTTAAGTGTTTCTACTGCGACGAAGAGGGTCATATAAAAAAAAATTGAAAGGCTTGGAAAAATAAGCCAAAAGGTGAGACAAATCAGAAAAGACAGATGATCAGAATACCATAATTGTTTCGTCAGATGAAGATGTGGTAATACTTTGTATAAGAGAGGATGAGTGTTGTCATGTTGTGGATCCTTATGTTGAGTGGGTGATTGCAAATCGTCTCTTGGAAGTACAATTTTTCCGGTGAAAATTGTCTTTGAAAAAGACGAGTTTTGAGTGCTTCATCATTTATATTTGCTAAAATAATTTATAAACCTAAAAATCGTCTTTTACAAAGAAAACATTTGACTAAAATTTAATAGAAATGTTTTAGAATACACGTGAAAGTCATCTTTTGCAAAGATAACTTTCATATCAATTTAAAAAAAAAAAAATGATAATTATCTTTTACAAAAACGATATTTGATTGAAATTTGATTACAATGTTTCAAAATACACGTGAATGTCATTTTTTCCTCTGACATTTGACTTAAATTTGATAAAAACATTTCAAAATACATAACTTTTTAAATTTGTGAATGTTGTCTTTTGAAAAGACGACTTTCACTTAAAATTTTAAAATATCACTCAAAAATCATATTATTCAAACATGATTTTCATGGAAAAAATTGTCTTTCTAAAAGACAATTTGCAATCGGTTCATATTTTAAATTAATATCAATAGAGTTATATTTGGCTAAGAAAATAGAAAAAATTCATATTTTTTTGGCAAATTTTACCAATAAAATTAGGTTAAACTATTGTTTTTGTCCCTAAACTTTATATGAGTTTCATTTTTCATTCCTGAGTTTTGAAAAGTTCTTCTTCGCCCCTGAACTTTGAAAAAATTCATTTTTATACATGAATTTTGTCCCTCGGTTCTTTTTATAAAATGACGAAATTCATGTGTAAAAATGAATTATTTCAAAGTTCAGGAAGAAAAATGAATTTTTCAAAATTTAAGGAAGAAAAACGAAATTTATGTATAATTGAACAACGAAAACAATATTTTGACCTAAAATTAATGGATTTGGGTCGATTAATTAGTTCCGGTAAACTTTGCCCCCCAGTATCCGGTACGGGTATTTACTTCCCGATCTGAATCCGGTCCGATATTAAAAAAAAAAAAAAAACTTCTCTCCCTCTGTATCTCGTTCTCTCTCTCTCTCTCTCTCTTTCCCTCTGCTGCACCGTCAAACCGCCATAGCTGCTCTGTATTTCCAGGTACCAATCTCTCTCTCTCTCTCTCTTGTTTCCTTTGTTTGGTTTTGTTTTGTGTTGTGTTGTGGGTTTTCTTTCTTTTGTTTCACGTTTGTGAAAATGTGGCTTAAAAGTGAAGGAGTGATAGGAAGTTACTAGAATGGTTTGATTTGATAGTAAAGACAGATTCTTTATTGGAGAAATGAACAATGAACTGGGTTTGAGATAAAGATAGGGTTATGGGATTTTTAACAAATGTAAGAACATGGCACTAATATTTGGCGCAAGTGACATATTTTTTAGAAGTCAATTGGTTTCTGATTTTTTTGAGTGAAAATGTTTCGGTAATGAGTCTGTTAAGTTTAAGTTGTTCTTCATAAATTAGGAAATCTATGTGGTTGAATTCCAGGTCAGTGAACTTAAATGAGCTTTACAGGATTTATTGCCGTGTCAAGTGTAAGTCTCTGACTACTTAAATTCTGTCTAGTTGCACTTAGTTACATATTTTCTTATACTATGTTGGGTAATTAGGAAAAATTTAAGAAGATACATGCAAATTTGTTGTCTTTGACATGAAAACTAAGGAGTCATTCTTGATGATGATCTTTTTGATCTGCTTATGCATTGAGAATGAGATATTTCACCATAACTGTATGTGGAAACTCTAACCTTGTGGGCTCTTTTTGGCTTCCTCATCCTAACCATCTTTGTCTGCTCTATTGCAAGTTTCATCATTCTTTTTATTTTCTTTTGCTTACTTTGGAAATAAAAGAAAAAACAGCAAGAAAAAAAGGTTGGAAACTAATTATGAATTCGGGGATGTGTACAGAACATCGAAGTCACTCAGAGTCCATTCTGCCATTTAAATAGTTGCAAACATATGCCTTTTGGGCACGAGGATAAATTGCTTAGTCCGTCAGGGGTGCATGCCCCTGGTTTTCGGATTGTTTCCTATGTTTGTACCCTAAAAATTTGATAATTTCCTATGTCTATTATCTAAATCTATGAAATATGTAGATTAGAGCCCATGGAAAATCCAAGAAGCACATGTAGACTTAGTTACGTCATTCTCCTATACTAAATAATAATATATTTTTTTGATAACGAAGAACCTCACCAAGGTAGGACCCTTTGGATCCAACCTTAGGTAGTAAAACCCAAATGCACGATCCCACCCCCCAGAACCATGTATTGGATAATTTAGTGGAAGTTTTTAGTGGGGATCGAACCAAGATGCTCTACAGCTCATTCCAAGTCTCCTACCACTAACCTGCACCTTGACAGGTTAAATAATAATAATAAAAAATTGATGGATAGATATCTGTTATGTCATTCTCCTAAACATAATGACAAATGATCTTGTCAAATATTAGCTTCTAAACTCTGATATATGCACTTGTCCTGATGGTTTTATTAAGTATTTCCATCTACAATATTGAGAATGCTATGTGTTGACTCATTTATCTGGGTTTATAGTGAATTCTTGATTGACAATGATTATAACCTTGTGACCTTTGGTCTGTTTGAGGTTAATTTTTCTTGGTTGATTTGTATAATTTGAGATTGTTGATAACCGGTATGGGAGGCAAAGATATGTCTACCACAGCATCTGCCTCAACCCCAACCCCAATCCCAATCCCATCTAACACATCCTCACTGTCTTTGTCCTTTTCCAACAAAGAGTAGGTGTCTAGACTCTAGAAAGTTTTTTTTTGGTACCGTATGCAAATAATGTTTATTTTGTTTTTGTTTTTTTTATTTTTTTTACTAAGAATATATATATTTATTTCATTAACTTAATGATCATTGTAGAAAACAAAACTCCCAACAACTACCTAAGCACGTGGCATGGAACTGCCTGAAGTCCTGAAAAGTTACTTACTGAGCTCTCAGGTCTCAGTGTACTATGTTTGTGTGGTCCATACTTTGTTGAAGATCCTGAAAATGCCAATCAAGGGCAATCTATAAAATCCACCCTCTCATGGGGAATCATGGATTTGAACCGTATTGTAATAGCTTTGCGCCGTTGTGGGAGAGTTCAAGCTCTCAACCATGGCAGGACGCTTCACTCTAATTTGATCAAACTCGGGGTTTCAAATAATGTGTTCCTTGCCAACAATTTGATTGCCATGTATGTGGAATTTCGTCACCTGAAAGATGCACATAAATTGTTTGATGAGATGGTTGAAAGAAATGTGGTTGCATGGACCACCATGGTCTCTGCATATACTAATAGTGGAAGACCTCATGAAGCTCTCACATTATACAACCAGATGTTAGAGATTGGATCAGAGGTACCCAATGGGTTCATGTACTCTGCAGCTCTCAAAGCATGTGGTCTTGTGGGTGATCTTGAATTGGGTAAATTAATTCATAAAAGAATTTCTAGAGGTGGATTTGTGTTTGACAGTGTTTTGATGAATACCCTTTTGGACATGTATGTCAAATGTGGGAATTTGAGTGATGCCAGGAATGTTTTTGATGAGATTTTGTGCAAGAATGAAACAACATGGAACACTATCATTTCAGGGTACTGCAAAGGAGGTTTAATGGAAGAGGCAGTGCATTTGTTTCATCAAATGCCAGAACCAAATGTCGTATCCTGGAACAGCATTATCTCTGGTTTTGCTGATAGTGGAAGCCTGCGTGCATTGGAATTTGTGGTTATGATGCACCGGGAAGGCCTTAAGCTTGATGAATTCACATTCCCTTGTGCTCTTAAATCCTGTGCTTGTCATGGTTTCTCAGTTATTGGGAAGCAGATTCACTGTTATGTTGTAAAGTCTGGTTGTGAGTCCAACTGTTATACTGTATCATCTCTGGTTGATATGTACTCAAATTGCAATGTGTTAAATGAAGCAATAAAGCTATTTGATCTATTCTCTATGTTTAATGCTTCTGTTTGTAATAGCTTGGCACTTTGGAATTCTATGCTTTCTGGCTATGTTTTCAATGAATGCTATGGAGTGGCTCTCAATCTGGTTGCACAAATCCATCGGTCAGGTGTATATTTTGATTCCTACACTTTCAGTAGTGCTTTAAAAGTCTGTATCCACTTACATAATTTGAGACTTGGGCATCAAGTGCATGGTTTAGTTGTCACCAGTGGGTATGAGTTAGATAATGTTGTTGGAAGCATTCTTATTGATCTATATGCAAAACATGGAAATATTAAGGATGCATTAGGATTATTTCATAGGCTACAAAAGAAAGATATCATGGCTTGGTCTGGTTTGATCATAGGGTGTGCTAGAATGGGATTAAGCTCATTGGTATTTTCCCTGTTTAAAGATACGGTTAATATGGATCTTAAAGTAGATCAGTTTGTTCTTTCAAATGTTCTGAAGGTTTGTTCAAGTATAGCATCTATTCAAAGTGGCAAACAGGCTCATGCTTTCTGTGTTAAGAGTGGATTTGACACAGAGGATGTTACAGTTACAGCTCTCATTGATATGTATTCAAAATGTGGTGAAATTGAGGATGGGTTAGCTTTGTTTAATTGTATGCCAAAAAAAGATGCTGTGTGTTGGACTGGGATCATTGTGGGGTGTGGCCATAATGGAAGAGCAACAGAAGCAATTAAACTTTTCAATGAAATGGTAGAAATGGGTTTGAAGCCAAATGAAATTACATTTACAGGTGTTCTTTCTGCCTGTAGACATGCTGGTTTGGTTGAAGAGGCAAGGACCATATTTATGTCCATGAAAACTGAACATGGAGTGGAACCTCAATTGGAGCATTATTGTTGCATAGTTGATCTACTTGGCCAGGCTGGATGCTTCGAAGAGGCAGAAAAATTGATTGCTGACATGCCATTCGAGCCCAACAAAACCATATGGTGCTCATTGCTTAGGGCCTGTGGAACTCACAACAACATGGAACTTGTTAATATTATTGCTGAACACCTTCTAGCATCCTCATCAGAAGACCCTTCAGTATATGTGACACTTGCAAATGTTTATGCAACATTGGGAATGTGGGATAATTTAAGCAAGGTGAGGGAAGCAGTCATGGAAATGGATATGAAAGAAGCTGGAAAAAGCTGGATTGAGATCTCAAGTTAAGAAATCCTTCTTCATTGTGTTGCATAGTGTAACCGGTTTGTCTAACACTTGATCTAAGTGTTTCCACCTTGGGAATTTGTGTGGAACACTGTTTATCTATATCCTGAAGTTAAGGCCGCTATTGTGCCAGACAGCTGCGTTGGAAGGATCTTGAAAAGAAGATAACGCTCGGCAGCAAGATTCACGGAGTTGTTGCATTTCAGATAATGGGTATGTTGAATCACTTTTCTTTTCATATTTTAAATCCACAGCATAATTTTTGTTTTTTCTGTCTCTTCCATTGAAGTTTGGATCCCAGCCAATCTTTTTCCAACCAAAGGAGTAGGGATCAAGAAAGCAAAATTACACAGTTCTTACTCTTTGTTATTCTTTATTTTGATGTTCCTGTTTTGGTGCAGGTGTTTGATACGGTTGGCTACTCTACTTGTACATGTTTGCTTTTAAATTATTTAGGTATACAGACACTTCTCTCTACTCTTAATGTATATCTGGGTTGAGCCTATTTATTGCCATCCTGTTTCTACAACCAAATGAAACATCGTTGTGTCACATAAAATTCACAGGAAAAAGATATACTTTCTGCTTGCTGATACAATTTTCATAGCTTTCACAGTACAACACAAAGCTTTAGATGTTCCTTGTAGTACCTTAAAATACGTTGGAGGAGCACTAGCATGTTTTATGCTTTTCTAGGGATTAGTAGCAGTTAGAATTCCGAAGAATGTATTTGCAGTTGGCATACTAATCCCATGTTTTTGGTTATCGATTTAATGTCAGTTTGTTTTATTGGGAAGTCACTAAATCTTTTTATGGCATTATGTTACAAATCAACCCCAACATGCATTATAAAGCAGTTTTTCATCCCGTCTGCTAACCAGGTCATAAAATCTTTTTATGGCATTATGTTACAAATCAACCCCAATATGCATTATAAAGCAGTTTTTCATCCCCTGTCTGCTAATCAAGTCACTAAATCTTTTTATGGCATTATGTTATAAATCAACCCCAATATGCATTATAAAGCAGTTTTTCATCCCCTGTCTGCTAATCAGGTCATAAATGTGGAAGGAACAATACCATGCCTTGCTTGCAATTTTCTCTCCACATATAGTATAAAGTGGGTGGACAATTCACTTATAAGGGCAAAAAGGTTGGAATGAGTTATCAAATGACTGACTTGACCAACGGGAAAAAGAAAGAAAGGATGATGTAATTTGTTAAACCTGAACCTCCTTGCTGCTGTGGAAGGAGGGGCGGTGGAGCATGTTTCTGGCAAATGTTTGCTATCCTGAATGTAAACTGTGCCCAAACATATCGACTGAGTCAGCCAAGACTCACCAATTTTAACTGTTGTCTTTTTAACATTGTCTTGTTAATGTTATGTCACACTTAAGAACCTGTAGAGTAAATGTAGATGAATTGATTACCTACAATGCAGCACATGAATGAAATGTGATCTGATTCAGCCCATGATGTTTTTCAGAGTTTTCATAACTTTCGAGTTGAGTTTCATAATTCAGAATCTTTTCTTTGGTCAGGTATCTGTGATTGCGAGAATATGGAAGTTGTGGGGAAAGAATAACAAAAGAGAAGATCAATTTGAGGTATTGATGGCCAAGGAAAATGAGATTAAAGAGAGAACCAGGGGGGAAATATGGCTGGTTCTCTATTGGTGCTTTTACTTGGCTGATTCCCATGATCCGTTCATATGTCCAGCGTACTTTGTGACTTCTTTATGAAGGTTAGATTTGATTTCAACCTAGACATTCTGCTTGATCATATTCATCTGGTTGTTCACTACCATTAGTGCTAGTCGTTTAGATCTCCTAACATCCTGTTCATTGATTTCCTTATTTCAGGTTTCAGTCATTAATAGATGGTTATACAATAAGCGGTTCAGCAAGTTGACCATTCCAATGTTCCTATGAAAACGTTGTCTTGAAAAATTCTGTCTGAAGAGATATTAGAGGAAAAAAGGAAAAGCAAAGCTTCAATTTTTGTGATGGCAAAAGAACAAGCTGCAAGATTAAGAAAAAAAATACTAGTCAATTGTTTGAAAGAAGTTCTCCACTAGTAGTCTAAGACAAAGTTTGTTTGTATGTCACACATCAAAAGCGCCAGAGAGGAACCATAAACTGAGCAGCTCTGAGTTAAGGCTTTGACCCAAGTTTAGTGGATCACTGGTATTGTATAGTACTCTGTAAATTTTTATGTAGTTTAGATATGTATTTTTGAATTGCGAAGTGAAACCAGAGACTTATAGAAGTCAAAAGGCTCAAGATACCTTATCAAAACTAGTAACATATAAGTATATAACTATAAGTTAACTCAGACAATGATGGGATGTTAGTATGTTACTAAATAATGCTTGTTGGGGTTTACAAAAACAACAGTCTTTGGAGGCCTCGAGCAACCTTACCAAACCCAAGCTTGATCTTCTTTACACTGTATTTTTGGTCTGCCCTCCCATGTGTCACTATCTGTTTGATTAAGATGTATAAGATTATAAAAGAATCGAAACCTTAGCTTTAAGTAATGTTTACTACATAATCATCACCATTACATCCTTCAGTAAGTTCCTTGGATTTTCTTTTTCAAATAGAGCAATTTATTATTTTCTTTTCTTCTTTTGTTACTATTAATTAAATTTTTATATTCAAAAACCATAAATACTCCCAAAACGTTTTAAATATGTTGGTTGATGGGCATTACAGAAAAAAGAATCATCCCAATTGAACCAAGCACTGGAGCAACCTCATGCCAGCTGAAATCATCATAGCTTGGGCTGTGGGTGACCACAACCATGAGGCTTGAAGTGGGCTACATGGTAACTTCTCAACTGAAAGGTTGAACCCTTACTATTGGAAATAGGCATGACTATATCTTATAGGTTGCACCTGCACTCAAACTAACCCAAGTTGAGAACAATATTCCTTCCATTTTCCATATATTGGAAAAAGAGGAAAATTGCAACAGGACAGGATATAGTCTTTGCCATCCTTAATCCTTATGCTTGCCAAGGCTGCCACTTGGTAGCATGAAAATTGTCGCTACATAATATGAAAATTGCACATTTTATATAACTAAAAGTATAAAACATGTATAGTATTATACTTCTACAAGAATATTTCAACACTAAACTTTCATATTTCTATTGGTAGTATAATTGCTTATTTTGCTAAGGTGTGTCATTATATACGAAAATAAAATTATCAAAATCAAAATCAAAATTTCTAATTTCTAATTTTATTATTTATATTAATAATAAGCATTTGATCTTTTAAGATGTTTCTATAAATTGAATTATTAAATTTTAATTTTATATGTAATATGTATTTATTAATCTAAGATTTTAAATAAACGGAAATAAATTGGAATATGATAAAAGAGATTGCTTTAACATGTATAGTTGTTATTTTTGTTCAAAATTATAATACACTTGTACATACGTTTATTTGTGTTTCTTATAACATTTTTTTATAATCATTTTATCGTACAACCCACACTGCGTCACAGTGCTAATAGGGCCCTTATTTCCTCTTAACTTTATCCTGTAATATAGTTACTGTGTTTTGTCTGAATCCTGTAATATAAGTTAAACAAGAAAGGTCCTTGATGAAAAAGTTGAGCTGGTACTAGCAATTAAATTATGGTCCAGCTAATTGAGCCCGACCCAACAGAATTGAGTAATCATTCTCATATTGTCACTATTGATTCCATGTATATAATATAAATCCAAGGTCAATCCCGTGCTGTCCGACTCTTCCACACGTACAGTTCCACTTTCAACATATGCCATGGTTGTGTTGTTGTGGCAGTTGGCTGTCTGCCATAAAGCTCTTTCTCATGCTACGTTGCTGTCTTCTTCACTCATTTCACTCGCTGTTTCCCTCTTCACTCTTCCTTACGAGTGTGCTTCTATTTGTCAAGCACGGCTTATTCTTATTCTTTCCTTTCGCCATTTTCAATGACAATAAATCTAAAAAGCACACTCTGCAAAAGCTACAACTTGCATTACATACAAAAACTACTTTTGGCCCATTTGTTTGGCGCCAAACTTGACTCATGCTTGCTAGGGAGTAAGGACAAGCTAATCAAATAGGTTATGACCAATTTTACCTCTTTCCCACTACGTGGCCTAAGCCTAATATCGACTAGATACATCTTTGTGTCTCAAGTCTCACACCTCAACTCAACCCCAAAGCAGTCATGCTTCTTTTCTATGTAAAATATTTTTGGTGGAAATTTTTTGTTGCTTTAATCATGTAAGTGTTTGTTAAGCACATGCCTAGTTGTTTTAACTCTTCTTTCAAAAATCAAGAAAATCCCAAATAATAACGCAACGAGTAGTGAGTACAAAACAATAGTCAGAAATCAGTAAAACTAGGACCCATAACGCACCACAAAAACCAAGAGAGAACTCACATCCGACTGTTAATCCAAGCTAAAAAAACAAGACCATGCATGACAAAAATGCTGACGCATACAGCTTAATAGTGTAGCAAGGAAGCTTGCGATGTGCCACTCAAACCGTTAAGACCTTGACTCTTGAGACGTGGCGCATGATCATGAGATATAAGGGGGCCAATTCGGTCCTTCAGTCAAGGAAAATCATTTCATTCTCAATCAATCAAATTTCCACTACTTTATATGAATGAGGCATATGGCAATTGTTTGAGGAGATGATTGAGAAAATTGTTGTTGTTCTTTCTCGCACCATCAATACGTGCAAGTGCCAGTAGTAGTGTGTAAGACGTACATATGTACAACCGGATAGTGAGACACACACACAGATTACGAAAGTTAACAATAAACTCTCAAAGTGTAAAACCAGATTGTGAGACACACCCAGATTTCGAAGTTTGTGAAACCTTTCTTGTTTGGCAAGCATTGATAAGTCTTTCAGTCCTTGCAAATTAACACAATCATTCCCCTTGTCCCACTGACACGGTCCTCCTAGTAGACTCAGAATCCAACCTTTTTTTGTATATATGAACACTTAGCTTTAATGCATTCCAACAAAAAAAAGTCACCTTGAAAAATTTAATAGTCGTGCATAAGTTTATAATTGGCTAGATTTTAGGACCATAACATTTTGTCTGGGAAGAAGAATAATCTTAAATACCTATAGGTATTTATTTTTCATGGATTCCTTATAGACACATCTTAAAAAATAATAAATATTAAATTATGAGTTAAAATACACTTGTAAATAATTTATTGGTTTGCGCTGTAGTTTATATGTTTTTTTATTTATATTTTTACATAGTTACTTTCTTTTTTGAAAAATATTAATATATATATATATATATTAATGGAGTAATAGGTGTACCTTAACTTACATCCTCAAAATATTTATTAACCAAAGCCAAAAAATATTTTTGTACAAATTTGAATCAAAATCCTCTAGAGTTCTTAGGGTATTTTACCGAATAAAATTCTTTTAATCCTATCCTTTCATTTTATAATAAATGGTACAGATTATAATACCTCATCATTCCACTACTAAAACTCTTAGAATAATGATTTTTAAAATTAAAAGCAGAAACTAAGACTTAACGTGGTTAACTCTCCCTCCCCCTCCCTCTCCTATTAATAATAGGGACAAAATTGTCTCACGAAAAAAAAAACAGTGGAGACAAAAAGACATTCCTTCTCGATGGACGGCGGCCGCACCGACGATGAACACCTCTCCTTGTTTGCATGTGTTTTCAACTATCACTCTTTCTTTTAGGAATAGTTTGATTGAAGAGAGTAAAACTAAGCAACTACATTAAACAACCAAAATGTCGTGGCCTTGGTAGATCTACTAGTGCTGAAAAGTGAAAACACTAGAAGTGGTGGATCTACAAAGAATGGAGTATCTCATGGTCGATGTATAAACGAGTGGTATTTTCACTATGCGCCTTGAATTGAGAAAAAAATATTGTCTTGGAACTTGGAAGGAATGGAAAGGACCAAGATTAGGATCAACAAATCGGTCAAATATAAATCTTAAAAACCCGTTGAATGTTGTTGATTATTTCAAACTTAAGATCTAATTGTGGAGGAAAAAAATAGAGTGAGGGCGTGAGGGCAAAGAGGGAGAGGTTACACTATCGGTGTGGAAAAGATGGAGATGTAAATGGCCGGAAAAGGAGAATCGTTCATCACCGGTGCCGTCGTTGAGAAGAAAGAGACGGCGTTTAGTCTGATCTGAGTTACTGCTTTTAATTTTAAAAATCATTATTTTAAGAGTTTTAGTAGTGGAATGGTGAAGTATTATAATCTGTACCATCTATTATAAAATGAAAGATCAGGATTAAAAGAACTCTGTTCGTAGAGTACTCTAAGAACTCTAGAGGATCTTGATAGTGTTATAATCTTGACCATCTATTATAAAATGAAAGGTCAGTGTTAAAAGAAATATATTCGGTAGAATACACATAGAAAATCTAGAGGATCTTGATCTCACTTGTAAAATGGTGAAACTATAAACATAACAATGTACCTTTAAATATAAAACGGTGAAACTTGATGGAAGAGTTGGAGAATGGGACCTACAATAAGGCTTAATCCCAAAACTTTAGAGTTGGTTATAGATCCATAACAAATTAATCAAGGATGGTTACATGTTTTTTCTTTTTTATATTCCAAAATCATTTTTTTTTTTGTCAATTCCTTAATTGACATCTAGTGTAACTTTTAGTAATATTACTCCATTTGATAACTTTTTATTGCATGCGTCTTCTAAAATTTATGAAATCTAGAAAATGATAAAATTTATGATCGAATAATAAATAACATCTTATTAACACAAATTTGGCATGCGTATTAAGAAGAATGAGAACATATAATCAAACTGTGGAATTTTTAAAATATTCATCCAATCAGAAGTTATTGAGTGGTATAAAATTATCAAAGATTCATACCATATATATATATTCAGGATAGGATGGGATACAAACAACCTATCCCTGTCCTATGTCCTCATCAAGATAAGAAAAACTTGTAGAAATTTTCAAAAGATAGGGAAAAGAGAAGAGAGAAGACATGGAAGATTATGTAATTCGACCTAGTAGTCTACATCCACGGGAAAAAAGCACAAATGTTTACATTTTCTCATTCACTATTCTTAATAATACATTACAATGGAAACTATATTTATAATGGAATTACACACTAAGGTCACTTGCAATTTAAATTTAAATTTAATATTGATTTCTTTAATCCCAAGATTTTCTCTATTAATCAATCCCTTGATTTAAAAAATAAAAATAAAATAAATAAATCTCATGATTTTCTCTGCCATTCAATGTCTCAATTTGGTCTTCAATAAAATGGAAAGTGAATTATACATTCCAACTCTCCCCCTCAAGTAGTGCATTAATCTTTGATGGAATACACAACTTGTAGAAAAATTAATCTAAAGCTTGATCTGTCTTCCAAAGTTTTGTACTTTTTTTTTTTTTTTTTTTGGAGTTCAAGAAAAGTAGCCAACAAAAGTGAAACTTGGTATGAACCAATGAAAGTGCTTCAATTGCACATGAAAATAATAATGCCATTAAAATGGAAACTCCCCTCAATGAGAAATCCACACCCAAAAAAAAAAAAATCCTCCCATGAAGATGTTACTATAATGATGATGTGACGTAATCCTTTGCTATGAAGTAAGGTATTAAGAGTGAAAATTGCATAGGTTAAATTACCAATTTGCATGAAGATGCGGTAAAATTCCGTATTAAAATAGGAAGAAACAAAAGGTGTAGATAATACAAGATAATTGATATGATGATTATATTAGAAATCACCAATAATAGAAAAAAACATGAAAATCATGTGAATGGAGAGATTCAAGCAAGGCCGAATCGAACTGCTTTGATACCATGTTGAAAATTGTGATTAGGGGTGGACAAAAACCCGTCAAACCTGACCCGCCCGACAAACCCGCCCGATCCGATCACCAGCCCGCCCGCCCGCGAGCCATATTCGGACGGATATAGATTAGGATATTTTTATTTTTCGGATTTTCGGACGGGTATTGGATTTTACATATTTTGTCGGGTGGATACCCGACCCGCCCGACCAACTAAACCTTTAATATTTATAAAATAAAAATACTCTCTCATCTCTCCTCTCAAATAACTCACTGACTCTCTCTCCAGAATCTCATTTCTTTTTTTTTTTTTCCCCTCTCCTTCACTCCTCCGGTCCTCCCAACCTCCATCTCCCTCTCCCTCTCTCATTTTCTTTTCGGTTTCACATAAGGAAACCTTGTTGTGAACTCCACCGCCGGCGTGGTCCGATCTCCACCAGCACCGCTCTCTCATTTTCTTTTCGGTTTCAAAAAGGAAACCTCTGTTGTGAACTACACCGTCGGGGTGGTACGATCTCCACCGTCGATCTCCACCACCACGACGTCGTTCAAATCCACTCTCAACCCTCACTCTTTTTCTGGTTTTAGGTTTTTGCCTTGCCGTGCCGAGGAGTTGGTTGCCGGATCTGGTGAGATCTCGCCGGATCTGGTGAGATCTCGCCAGATCTAGCGAGATCTCGCTGGATCTGGGGAGATCTCGCCAGATCTTTGGCCGAATCTCCACCATCTCCTCCACGGCGCCACCATTTGTTTGAGTTTGTTTTTTTTTTTTTAATTGATCGGTTAACCGGATAAACCCGATCGTACCCGCCCGACAAAACCGATCAACAGACCCGCCCGATCTGACCACCTTAACGGATGGTCAACGGGTTGAGGTTTTGAAAACCCGACTCTGTCGGATAGGATAAAAAATTACCCTCAAACCCGACCCGCCCGACCCGAGTCCACCCCTAATTGTGATGGATAGATAAAAAGATAGAGAAAAGAGAAGAGAGAATGTTATTTCCTTCACGTCATCCAATATATTATATATTTGTCTAGTCTCATCCCATGTGAGGGGACCTGTTGAGAAAAAAAAAAAAAAACTTCATTTTAAACATTTAAAACCTTACATACATATAAGATTACATGTTTCTTTACTAATTGGTAATTGGTTTTGAGTGGCAGAGTCGGTACTTCGTCATTAATAAAACCTGCCTAAGGATAGAATTCCGAGTGGGGACATTTTACCATCATTAGTACTTGGTGTTCTTTCTGGGCGCATGTGGGGTTAATTTGTTATTTCTTTATACTGTTTCCACGGTTTCAATTTCACCGTCTTGTTACTTGTTTCAATGTCTAAAAAAGCAATAGAAAAAGCCCCCTGTAAAAGTGACTGAAAGTCTGAGACGCTTACCCCCAAACATATACTGAGACATTATAGTAAGGGATAAGAGTCAGAATGTCCAATGACTCGAATTTTTGGCGCGAAATTTAAGTCGACTCTTTTTAGCAAAAAGAAAATTAACTCCACTCTTCATCTTGAGTCTTGAACTGGGCATTAGTAAAAGTAGAAACCAAATGAACGTAGCAATACAAAATAATGTTTTTCTGAAAAAATATTTTATGAAAAACTTAATTCATTTTATAATATTTAATTGTGTACCTAAAAATAATTTGAAATTATTTATACGGTTTGATTCCAACCGAGAATCAATAATATTTTTTTATAATTTCAAATTATTATATGAATTAAAAATCTCACTCACAACATAAATATTTCGGGGACATGGCATGCATGAATATTTATCTATACTACAAAGGCAAAATTAAAAGTAAATAAACTACCTTACTTTTTGGCCGTTGGAATTAATGAGGTACTACGAAAAGATATCATTGTATATAATAGGTGAATGTTAATGGGTTAGATGACCTCTATGGCTCCATCTAGAGGCACACGCCAGGGTCTTGGTGCTCCATGCAATCGTGTTTACTAATATTTTACATCTTTTCTTGAGAAAGTGCTTACTAAGCCCATACTTAGCTGCTTAACTTTCACCAAAGACCAAGGAAATCCAAATCATAAGACAATGAGTACAAAACAAGAGTCAAATGATTGTACAACCGGGATGGAACTTGCTCAAAAATCTAGAATCCACGCCCAATTCGGTTCCGCCTAGAAAACAAGACCACATAATAAATGCTGATAGATGCAATCTGCTAAAATTCACCTCAAGTCGATGATTCCAGATTCCACCAAATGAAATTAACTAAATACGAGTTAGCTTTTGGACCACAAAACTTTTGTGGACAAATTTTGATAAGAGGTGTCTTCAATTGTGTTATTGATATGAAGATATCAAGCTTCAATCTTAATCAATGTACAAGTATGGAATACATCTAATCTAGGTTAATAGTATTTAGTCATATTTGGATGGAAAATAAAATAATCTTAATATTCCTTTTAGTATACAAGTAACTAGTCGGTAATCCGTACAAAGTATGAGAAAATTTAACATAATATGATTTTTTTTTTATTCTCTTTTATATCTATATTATAATGTAAAACTAAAACTTTTTTACTTTTAGTTGATTTTATAATATTGCGCCATAGACCCACATAATCTTTTAAGGTCTCACAATTTTATACCTCATTATTTTAATATATATATATATATATATATTTAATTGAATTTAAATTTTATTCTATAATTAAACATTCTATTAGAATTTTGACACATATTTTCTTTAATTAAAGAATATATTATTCCATATATTCAAACACAATCATAATAAATGTCTAATATTATAATATATTTTATATATAAACACAATAATAATAAATGTTTTTTAATAATTATCATAATTATCAATTTTCATATTTAGACAAAAAATAAAAGAGAGAAAAAATCATATTATGTTAAACTTTCACGTGTATTACACGAGTTACTGACTAGTTTTGTCTAAATATGAAAATTGATAAATGTGATAATTATTAAAAGGCTTTTATTATTATCGTGTTTATATATAGAATATAGTTTAGTATTAGACATTTATTATGATTATGTTTGTATATAATGAACAATATATAAGAAACTATGATGTGTCGAGATTCTAATGGAAAATTTAATTATAGAAAAATATATATATTAAAATAATTAGGTGTAAAATTGTGAGACCTCAAAAGTTTATGTAGCGCAATATTATAGAGTCAACTAAAAAAAAAAAAAAGTTCAGTTTTGCATTATAGTATAGATGTAATCTTGAACCCTAAGGAGTAGCTCAATTGGTCCAACTTTGGGTGTGCTCCCCAATGGTCATTAGTTCGAGTCCCCTCAATGCCCCCTACCCAAGGCAAAACCTTGCGTCTATCGTGGTACACGTGACTAGTAGGGTGTTACATGTCCCTCTAGGATTAGTCGAGGTGAATATATCTACGGAACGCTGATCCGAACACCCAAGGTCATCAAAAAACAAAAAAAAAAGATGTAATCTTGGGTTAGGTTAGACTTGGTTTAAGATTTAACCTACTATAAATATCCTCAAAGTAATTTTATTGTAAACATTTATGTTAATGCTAAAGGTATAGTCATCAAGGCTTTTTGTGTGGATGTAAGCCTCTAAAGCCAAACCATGTTAATTCTCCGGGTTCTCTCTTTCTCTTAGCCTTCTTTATTTTCTTTTTCTTATTTTCTCATATACTTTATCATTGTATCTTTTTATTTCTTGCATTTTCTAATATGGTATTAGAGTTAATATGGTCAGAGCTAGTTTTGATGACCTGCATTAATCTATATATATTTAAGCCCTAGATCTAGCTTACTTTTCTCACCTATGCTGCCAGTCACTTTGCAAGCTCATCTTGATCAATTCCTTGACGTGGACAACTTCAAGGTTCTCTCTATCACTATCGTTGCCAACCACTCTGTAGGTTCATTTGATTTATTCCCAATCATGGACAACATCATGAAAACCTTATATGCGTCTTTCTTAAATTTGATATTTATTTTTTCAAGATGATCTTAGCGATTTCAACTACATTCAATATGTACATGCATTTTTCTTCTACTCCTGGTCTTCGACTTTCCTTTTGATCATGTGTCCTCAATCATCTTGACTGAATATCATGGATCACGTTGATTGGTAGCCTCCTTTTTTACCAACTTTCTTTATGGTCACTTGTCTTTATCATCTTTAGTCCACATTACTCAAACCACACCTCTCATTAGTATCTTTTATTGACTACTAATCACACGTCTCTATCATCTCTAAGCAGAATTTTTCAAACCACGTCTTTGATCAATAGCCTCTACATGCATGTGATATACTATGTTGAGCATTTAATCCTTCAAGGTCTTAGTCTCTTTCTAATCTCAAGTTGTTTTCAAACTTCCACCTTAAGTTTGAGGAGATGTTAGACATATCAAGAGCCAATCCTAGTCAAGCCTTAAGCCTTTTATCTAACTAGTCCATGTTAATTGTGTTAAATCTTACTTGGAGTGCCAAATAGGCATGATTATTGAATGAAGCACTGATGATAAGCTACAACGAGGCCAAGTGCGTTTAATTATTGAGGTTAGAATGTTGAGCACAATGCAGATCATACGTGTGGAGAATACTAATCAAAGTCGTCGTGGTCTGAAAAGCTCTACCTAAAGATGATAGAAATGTGTGACAAGAAAAAAAAACGTCAATAAAGTTTACGATTAAAGGTGTGGTTTGAGTAACATGGAATAAATTAGGATGAGCTAGCCTATAGAATGGGTGTCAGTGATAGTGAGAAAAAATAAACTTGATGTTGTCCACGATAGGGAACAAATCATGATAAGCATGTAGAGTGATTGGCAGTGAAGGTGAAAGAATGAACCAATATCTAAATATTAAAAAGATAGATTAATTGAGGCCATCGATGTGTGGATCTAATGTGTGGATCTATTATGCCATATTAAAAAAGATAAAATATAACTCATAAAATATAACTCCTATGTTAGAATAGGCAAGACATATTGTTGACACCATGATTAAATGAATAAAAAATATGAAAAAGAAAATAAAGAATGAAAGCAGAGAAAGAGAACATATGGAATTAATGCGGATCAGTCTTAAAGGCCTACATCTATAGTGAAAAATCATTGATTACTACATCTTTACTATTAAGCTATTTATTTTACATTTCATCTATTGAAATGTATTTATAGTAATCTAAATCTTAAGAGTAAGTCTAAAGCCATAACAAATTTCATAACTGTTAAGATGGCAAATTGTGATTGGTGTACAGTAAAAGTGATACCAGTGGTAGTCATTTGTGAAAGTGATACATTAATTACAATCTGTCACCTTAATAGTTATGAAATTTATTGTGCATGTAGCATTGTTGAAATCTTACACCAACCATAGACTAATCCATGGTTGGATATCGACTAAAATTGGACTTTGATATCTCTAACAAATGGCATAGGTAGCTGACACAGGACAATCCAAAAAATTAAAAGATTGGAAAAATAAAGGATATGACCTAGGAGTTGGTACCTAGGCCTTACTATGAGCCAGCAACAAGCGAGAAAACTAATAGAAGTCGGCACCTAGGGTTGGACTGGAGTTGACACCAGACTATTAGATTTATTCCAAAAAAAAAAACTTTCATTCATAAAAAATAATCTCCTTTGAAATATTACATACTTTTGCTTATATAGGCTACTAAACCCTAATTCTATAAATAAATAAATAAACCCTAATTCTAATGGGCTTGGGCCAATTATTGAATTATAAAAAAAAAAAAAAAAACTTGACTTTAAATAAAAATATTAATAAACCTAATTAAATACTATAAGACCTAAATAAACATACAAATCAACTCCAAAATTAAATAAGTCGAAAATAAAATAATATCTTCATAAGGCTCACGCATCATCTCTCAT
The DNA here is from genome assembly GCA_907173295.1 of Fagus sylvatica. NCBI lineage: Eukaryota > Viridiplantae > Streptophyta > Magnoliopsida > Fagales > Fagaceae > Fagus > Fagus sylvatica. The sequence continues at coordinate 31,570,251 of OU015763.1, forward strand.
AAGGCTCACGCATCATTACTCTCCTAGTTAGAGAAAACCCGACCTCAAGTTTTGAAGTGTTGAAGGATCAAGATTCCAACACTAGATGCTTGCTTCAAGTCTGAAATCACCTCAAGTTTAGGAGCATGGAGAACAAAGAAGATTTTGATGTTCCACCTATATAGGAGCATTGAAGAATATGTCTAGAATTACAAATATCAAATATGTCTAGACATTACAAATCAATTGTGAGACATTAGTGTTGTGACCGAGGCAGGCTTATCTTCAGTTGCAGTTGCAAAAAGTACAATTGTAGCGATCAAGTTGTCCACTATCCATCAAGTTTTGTAGTGGGTTGAAGCACTGTAGAAGGGTTGATCAGTAGCAACATTCATTAAAATTAAATTTCATATCATGTGCGCCCTCTAATATTTCACTTTCTTGTGGTACCTTCTCTTCATCAAGTAAAGTAGAATTTTCTTCTCTATGGTACGCAATAAATTTAATTCTTCAAGTTACTAAATCAAATTTACTATACATGGTTCAGATATCTCACCATGTTGCTTAGGCTCTAAAATAAGTTCTTCCTCCATGAACATCGAAGCAACAATTGTTGGTTGACACTTGCACCTCTATTGTAGCACTAGGGTTTGGGGGCTCAACACTATTGTCTCTTGTGTGTGAAGCTTCAAACCCTAATTCTAATGGGCTTGGACCCAATTATTGATTATAAAAATAACCTTGACTTTAAATAAAAACTAGTCGCAAACCTGTGCGCAAACCTGTGCGATGCACAGGAAAATTATTGAAAATAAAATCTAAATTAATTTTGATTCCTTTTACTTCTTTTGTTGAATATATATTTTTTTTTTTTTTTATTTTTTTTTTTTTTGTAGTTCAAAATGTTTGTAGGCAAGATCGATAAAGAGACTTTACGAATCGGATTTAGAATAAATCCTACTTTTTGGTTTAAAAAAATAACTAAGAAAGTATTTATCATAGGATAATTAAAATTTAATATAATGTAATTTTTCTTTTGGCATAAGTTGAATATAGTCCAATTTTTATAAAACACGATTCATGTTTATATTTACCATATGGATCATGTTTCCATCCAAAAATAAAATAAAGGATACTTAAAATAAAAAGAAGGACAAATAAATACATGGGCACATGATTATATGATCAAACCTAAAAAAATTTCATAACTCATTTCAAGCTCACATGGTTTCATTATAACAAATCCATCCATCTTTCTCCATTGCCAGCAACAAAATTAAATGAAATACATAAGAAAAAAAAATGAACTCTAAAAATCTTGATGAAAATTGATAATTATGATTATTATTAAAAGATATTTATATTGTGTTTATATATGGAATATATTTTAGTATTAGACATTAATTATGATTGTGTTTTATATATGGAATAATATATTCTTATATTAAAGAAAATATGATGTGTCAAAATTCTAATGGAAGGTTTAATAATAGAAATAAAATTTAAATTCAATTAGAGTTAGAAAATATATATAAAAAATAATGAGGTATAAAATTGTGAGATTTCAAAAGCTTATGTGGCGCAACATGATGAGGTCAACCAAAAGTCAAAAAGCTTCGATTTTACATTATAGTATAGATAAATACTAATAAAATTATTTTGTGGGAGTCCCACGTCAGGAAATTTATTGCGCACCATATGAGACAACATCTACATTGCATGTTTCATGTGAAAATTATTTGGGGTCAAAATGTCATTTGAAATTCCAGATTATGTATAAATTGAAGAATATATCAGTATATTTGAAATTAAATTCACCTGCCATTTATGTATTCCTTTAGCCTTAAAATAATAAATGTACTCGGCTATAAATATTGCTAGAAGAAGCTCCACCATTGCAGTGTAAGGAAACCCTTTAGATCATAGTTTCCCAGGTGAAGCAAAACTAATACGATATGGAGAAGGCATCACACAAGATGGTCTTTTTGGTCGTCCTCTTCATCATTGTGTCATGTTAGTCTCTCTTTTGCTCTCTTCACCTTCTCATAATGCGCATGTTTATTGGGTCTATGCAAGACTACTATATGCATTTGAATCATTTGTGGTACCATAATAATAGCAATAACAATAACATTTAATTATCAATTTGGTCCTCCTCCTTAATATATGGTCCTTATGTGTCATATATGGTCCTCAGTCATTTGTTAATTTGTCAATTTGACCCATATACCTTGGTCCCTTTGATGTATTTCAAATATGTATTGAGTTATTGTGTAACATTTGATCCATGGGATGAAAATTATGGCATGACATGATGGATGAAAATTGACGGTTCATTAAAATAATAATAAAATGTTGACATGACATGTCAAGTCATAAAAAAAAATTCTAAATTCAAAACCCAAACAGAAAATGTTTTCCCACCTTAGGCTTTGTTTGTTTCGTTGTAAAATATTTTCCGGAAAATATTTTTAGTATTTGCAGGTGTTTGTTTGCTAGTCAAACTGTAAAATGCTAGTCAAACTGAAAATAATTTTCGCTGACAGGAAAACCCAATGTAAAAATACAGAAAATGGTTTACGCCCAAATTTTTCGTAAACCATTTTCCAAAAAATCTCTCGCACACCACCATCTCTCGCACAAAAAACACATAGGGTCCCATTCGCCTCTCTCGCACAGAATACACACCCCACCTCCCCTTCATCTCTCTTGCGCAGCGAACACACCACACACCCCACCCCCCTCTCATCTCTCTCGCACACGTTCATTAAAATGTTCATTAAAATAATAATAAAATGTTGACATGACATGTCAAGTCATAAAAAAAAATTCTAAATTCAAAACCCAAACAGAAAATGTTTTCCCACCTTAGGCTTTGTTTGTTTCGTTGTAAAATATTTTCCGGAAAATATTTTTAGTATTTGCAGGTGTTTGTTTTGTTGTAAAATGCTAGTCAAACTGAAAATAATTTTCGCTGACCGGAAAACCCAATGTAAAAATACAGAAAATGGTTTACGCCCAAATTTTTCGTAAACCATTTTCCAAAAAATCTCTCGCACACCACCATCTCTCGCACAAAAAACACATAGGGTCCCATTCGCCTCTCTAGCACAGAATACACACCCCACCTCCCCTTCATCTCTCTTGCACAGCGCACACACCACACACCCACCCCCCCTCTCATCTCTCTCGCACAACAAACACCCCTCTTCACCCAAAGCAAGATCGCAGCAAGTCAACGACTATGGAAGGCGACTGCAACTTTGCGGCTAGGCAACAACAAGGCGACCCACCAGGCGATGCGACGGCGACCAATGACAATGAGTCTCTCATCAAGCGGCGACCCACCCAGTAGGGTTTTTTTTTTTTAATCATATTTGTTGTGGATGGGTTGTGAATTTTCGATGTGATTGTTGTGTGGGTCACGAGTTGTTTGCGATGGGTCACAGGTTGTTGTTTGGGGTTTTATTTCCAATGATTTCGTGGTAGTGATTTGCGATTGGGAACCGGGTTATTGCGGTGGGTATTGGGTCTGCTCTGCCACTGCCACCACCTGGGTTTGATTCCGACGAGCTACAACTTGCTTGCGGTGAAGGATTTGTCTTCTCCTCTCTCTAATTGTTGTTGTTCTTGAGTTTTTTGTTTTTTGTTTTAATTTGTTATACGTAACCATCAAATTTGAATGCAACCAAACACAGGAAAATAAACCATTTTTCCTGAAATTATTTACATCTGAAATATTTTACGTTGGAAAATATTTTACAATGAAACAAATGGAGTCTTGCAACAAAAAGTTATCCCTTATTAACAACAACAACAACAACAACAACAACAAAAATCAAATATTCCACAACAGATCCAACTTCAAACCATATCAAATATCAAAAACCGTGATCTACCAAAACCTTAACCCAGATCAAAACAAAACCAAATCAAACAGGCAGAAACACTTATCATTTTTTTTTTTTATTTACATTTTTCTTTTTCGTTCCTCTCTTCCCTCACATCTATCTCTCGCATTTGGCTCTTCAGATCGGAGAGCCCAAAAAGTAAGTAATGTGGCTCCACCAAGGTGATGAGGGTGTGGCTCTTCAGATTGATGCTGGTAGGCGTAGCCATTGTCGATGACTTGGAAGCAGATCTCATGTAAGAGGTAGGATTTAAGAGATAACGGGTGGTGGCGACAGAGCTCCGGTGACAGAGCTCGTATTTAAGACATGGAGGTGGAACTCTCTCTCTTGTTTGGGTCAAGGACCGTGTCGAGAGGTAGATGAAGAAGAATGTCGGCAACGGAGGCCCAGTCTGGTTCAAAGAAACTGGAGAAGGTGGCGGCAGTGCGGGGACCAGGTTGTGGGGGCAATCTAGAGCCTGTAATTGTTCGAAAAAACTATAAGCCTCGCCGTTGGGTCGGCCTGACCGAACATCTTTGGTCCTTTTGTGATACTTGTAAATGTTTTCAAACTTCTGCTTGCAATTCTTGGCGCTTCGATTATATCAAAGCTCAGCTAATTTCCTGAATAATACAGTTCCATAAAACTTCATTGTTGCACTTCAAATAGGGAGCGACTCACCTCCCGTTTAAAAGCCTCCAATTCTCTCCCATTTTTATTTAGATGAATGACACGTGACAATTAAACAATCCAACGGTTAAAATAAAACCAAGCCAAAAGACAATTATTCTCTCTCTTTCTTTCTCTCTCCAACGAGACTTTCTCCCCTTAGTCATCTCTGCCTCTCTTTCTCTAATATCACCACTGGTCCACGAAGAACTCCATGGCTTGTAACAAAGACTGCTTCACTGCCTCTCTCCCACACTGGTAGCTTTTGGAGCTCTGCATAGGAAGTTGCCATGGTGGCATGTTTCGCGAAGCACTGTAACTTGTACAGAGCTCTTACTATTAGGTACCACCTTTTCTCACTCTTTGTTGTCCTCTCCACCACCACTTCCATTGCTTGCTCCAATGGAAATTTTTAGGCTTCTCTCTTCACTCTCTTGTCTCTCTAAAAAAATCTCATCTTTTGGCCAGATTGATTTGTGCAATTTCGCTAGCTTTCTTTCTCTGAACCATAGCCAAGCCACCATACCCACTTCTATTGGAAGCCTTTTCTGACCTTTAATTCTGGAATTTTGGTTATGGGTTTGAGCTAATTTGAACAAAATTGCATGAATATGTTAATTTAAATGGCTAAATTGCTAACTATGATTTTTAAATTGCTATTCTTTGAATTTTTATTTTTGGCTTCTAGTTGTTTAAGGTTTTTATTTTTTATTTTTCTTAGGAGGTGAGCCGGTTGGTTATATTGGAGAAAGCGAGGCAGAGATGATGAAGAGGAGAAAGTCTCATCGGAGAGAGAAAGAAAGAGAGAGAAGAACTGTGTTTTGGTTGGGTTTTATTTTAACCGTTGGATTGTTTAATTGCCACGTGTCATTCATCTAAATAAAAATGGGAGAGGATTGGAGGCTTCTAAACAGGAGGTGAGCCGCTCCCTATATATATATATATATATATATATATATATATATATTCTTGCAAAAAACAATTAACCATATCTAAAAGAAGGAAAATTATTCAGTAGTTCAGAACTACAAATAAATGTATAATCCTCCTCTCATATAAATGGTGGGTCCTTCCATGCATTTTATTTGGGTCCCCAGGACCACGCCTTATGTGAGAGGAAAGTAAGTAGTTTGAATCTCCCATCAATTACCTTAAACCAAAGTAACAAATAGTACATAAATATATGAGAATTGGGTTGACCTTTGTGGCCCACCGGTTTGGGTGCTATTTGGGGCATTGAAGCCTTTAAGCACCAAATGGGTTTGATATGCCTAAAAAATGTTGGATGCTCAGGAACTATAATAAAGAAAAAATTATTTTTACCACCAAGGATAGTGGTCTAGTGGTAATGAGCATACTCCCAAGTGCTTTGGGGTGTGGAGGCCAACAGGGTTCGAATGCTCACTAGTGATCAGCACTTAGGGTAAGAAAGCCACTCTAGTCTACCATTTTTTTCTTATAAAAAAAATATTTTAATTTTTTATGTTTTAGATTTTAGAAAATTCAATTTATAATTTTCAAGTTTTTTTTTTTTTTTTAAGTTGGCTATGCCACATCAACATTTATTATTATTTTAATAAAACTTTTAGTCACATCTCATCCATCACTTAACGATAAGAATTCAAAATTACACAAGATGAAAGGTGAAGGACCAAATTGAACATATTAAAACGTTGAGGACCATTTTAAGACAAACGTCATAGATTGAGGACCAAAATGATAATTAAATCTAACAACAACAATACTTTTTTTTTTTTTGATAAACTAACAACAACAATACTTATAATAATGGTGTTCGCACTAATATATATATATATATACAGCTTTCCTTAATTTCTTTTAGATAAAATATTGAATACCTATTCTCAAAAGAAAAACATATTCTATCTCTCTTCCTTTTGTAACTTAAGTTGAAAGAGTAACTTTGTACTAAATTAGATATGTGTGTTGTTGACAAAGTAGATAGTGAAATTGGTTGCAGATGGTAAGATGGCAGCTGAACCTGATAAACTTCCAATAAACTGTGATGTACCTCAGGACTGCTTTAAAGCTTGTCCTCAATGCGTATTCTATTGTGTCAAGACTTTCTGCGCATGCCCCAATCAAGGATCTAACGCAACAACAATAACAGCCGGGAATTTGAATTACTAGTGCATGTTTTGCTGTCACAAAATAGAAAGTATTGAATAAAGCATGTGTTATTAGCAAACAATAATATTAACAATAAAAGCATGTGAGTTCAACAATAATTAATAAACGACTTGGGATCATGAATCTCTCTCTCTTCTTGGTCTTTTCTCCATTTCTTTTACTTGTGCTCCTGATGATCATTGGTTCAGAGTTCTATCAGCTATGTCTGGATAAATTGATTATGAATTGTTATGATTGGGTATAGACCATTCTTTCTTTATGGGATTCTTAGGGTACCTAACATTCATGGGTCTGAACTTTCAAAATTTATTTAATCCATCCAACTTCAAGAACTTTGAGTCCAAATCTAGACAATGCAGGTACCATAATATCTGGTTTTTTTTTGCAGGTACCATAATATCATTTTTTAACATTCAAGCCGATTTTTTATAAAAAATGGCATAAAAAATATAATTAGAGTTTTTTTTTTTTTTAGATATAGATAGATAGAATTTGAACCTATGGTGTCCGCCTATGATGATTGCTTTTTACCATGATTGCAAGCCAAGACACCAATTGATTAATTGATTTTTGGTGTAGGCGGGATTCGAATTCAAGTCCCTTATACAACCACGAAAGACCTACAGTGCCGGCTGAACCCTTTGGTGACTTAGGCCATTGCCTAAGGCCCCCAAGTGGAACAAGGCCCCCAAAAAAATAAAAATAAAATAGAGTATAATCTTTGAAAAAAAAAAATCTCAATTATAAACTAATATAATTTTTTGGGGAATGTAAAAAAAAAAAAAAATCCATATAGCTTTAACATTATGACAAATTAAACCCCATATTTTTAAATGTGATGGTCCCTCACTCATTGCTTGCCATTTCAAAATTGTTGTAAAAATTTGTGGCACAAAAATTATGTCCCTTAACTTTCTCTCAAGTTAATAAATTAAAATCCCAATCTTAGTAGGTTTTACGTTTTACTTTATCTTACCTTTTATTTTAGATTGTTTAGATTTTTGCATATGCATTCCGAAACTTCTACACATATCTATACTCAAAATTATCGTCTCACATAAAATATGAATTATTATTGCTCAATAAGGCCTCACTTAAAATTATCACCTTAGGCCCCAAAATGTATTGAGCCGGCCTTGAAGACCTACATGAGATTTTAATCTCATAATCTCATACGGCTCCTTTATGGCCATAAAACCCTATTTATATGCTTAACACACCCAACTCGTATAAAGCGGACTCGGAGGAGGATATCCCCAAAAAGAAAGGAAGAGATCCTACACCAATCAATGATGCAATGGGAGGAGTTTTGATTTTTTCCTTAGATGGATAAAGTTATGCCCCTCCATTGATCTTGGCTTGCTTCATTACATTCATGAATTCTTTGTACTTTACGAGTTGAGTTAATTGGAACCCATAAAAATATAATTAGTTTAAACTGAACTGGTGAATGAATAATATGTTTGGAAATACCAATAAAGAAAAATTTCAAGTCTGTGTTGAACACATGTCAAAAATGGACACGACTAGGACATGGCTACCTTCATATCCGTGTAGTGTCCAACCAAAGATAAAAAACCAAACACGGTTGGAACCGTGTCTCGACAATGGGGAGGGAAAAAAAAAAAAAGAGTGATTTTTTTACAACTTAGAAAAATCTGAAACATCAATTAGGCTTTAGATCGGTAAAATTTCAATCACTCTCTCTTTTTCTTGCTAGAGTTCTCTCTTGCCGATATGGTCGATCTAAACCTAGAGGCTTTGGAATTGGCTCATTTTTTTGGTAATCAGGAATTATATTAAGAACAAACAAACCGAATACGAGTAGCAGAAGAAGAGTCAAAGGCCAAAGCCTCCAGCACATGCGCTGGGGCTGAGGTAAAAGAAATAAAATCAACTAGCTGTGCACAACCAGCCTTAGCTAATGCATCCGCACATCCATTAGCTTCTCGAAAAATATGATGGAGAGTGTACCGCTCAAACCTCTCCAGGAGGCACCTGCAATCACCCACAATAGCACTCAAAAAAACATTAGGCATGGTTTTGGAATTCACAAACTCAACTGCAACAAGAGAATCCATCTCAATAGCTAGATATGGGATTCCAAGGTCAATGGCTAGCATTAAGCCATCTTTGAGAGCCCTCAATTCAGCCTGAACACTAGTGGTAACCCCAATAGCCCGAGCAAAACCCCCAACCCAACCCCCATTAGAGTCCCTGATAATCCCTCCACCCCCAGCAATCCCAGGATTACCTAATGAAGCTCCATCCGTATTATAGTTTAGCCAATTTCTATATCAGAGGTTTCACTTAATTGGAGATGGAACTCGCACCTTAACTGAGAAACCTTACCCAACAAACAAAACAATTCCGATGCAAAGGCAATAGTATTAGCCACAGGGTCAGGGATTATGGAGCAAGAATTGAAAACAAAAATATTCCTGCGAAGCCAAAGATTCCAAATCCCAAATGAGAACACATTAATTCCAAGGAAGAAAACCATCATAAGGACAATCAATAGAACAGTTCAATTTTAGCCAATCAATTAAAGGCACAGAAAATGAAGCTAGGCATATGGATGGAATATTAAGATCATGCCAGAAAGAAGAAGAGTCAGGGCAATCCCTAAGAACATGAAGCAGGGATTCATTAGGCCGTAAAACAACGGGGACAAGTGTTAGGAGGATGTTAATGCCAACCTGACAACTAAGGAATGTTAATGCCCCTAGCAACTAAGGTATCCCGCTCATTGGCACTCATCTTACCTTGCCAAACCTTGTTGCCAATCGGTCAACCAAACCCCCGATTGATAGCCAACACAAAAAATCAGCCACGCATACTTAAAAATTTCCAACAGAACCTGGTTATAACCAATTTCATGAGCCACTAACCACTCTAAATCCTCGTCCACCCCTAATCCTCGTTGCAAGCTCACACGTGCTACCTCACTTAATTATGTCCACGTCAGCAAAAAAACTAATAGCATTATGGCCCTATGACCAACGTGAAACTTTGGTAATAGTTTAAGGACCAACTTGACACCAAAATTAGTTTAAGGACCAAAGTAAAATTTGGTTTATAGTTTAATAACCAAAAGTACAGTTAGTTTATTTATTTTGACTCGTAGGGTCTGTTTATTTGGAGAGAAACATGAAGGAAAATAGGAAGGAAGAAAAAAAATGGGAGAAAAACTTGAGTTTTCCCATTTAGTTCACAAATCTTTTCTATCTTCCGATTTTTTTCATACTCTCAATCAAACACACATTATGGAAAAGACAACTTTTTTCTATTCTCCCATTTTTCATTCCTTCCATCCAAACAGACCGGTTTGTGTTCACAAACCCAATAATTTAAGCCAAACGTAGTTTATGCTGTGAACCTTTCTTTTCTTGTGCCATTATGATAGCATTGTCATTTGCCAGGGACCAGAACTAAAAGTAACCATGGGAGCTGAGCAAGACATAAGCTATCCTCCATTTTCCCTCAAATGATAGGGTCAGCAAATCAATTACACAGTCATGAACATAAGAGACTCTAGAAATTACAGGGAACAATAAATCACACTGGAAGCGGTAAATGATTTGGCAATGACATTGGATTTTCATGGGTCCTAGATTGTGACTGGAATTCAAAGTCGTAATTGCCTATAGAAATAACAAATGAAGCCCTCACATCAATCTCATCGAAAAAAAGAAGAAGAAGCCCTCACATCAAGGCACAATTCAACGCATAGTGTGCTATTAATGCTCTCTGTATTGACCAGAGGCAAGGCAGTCAGGTCAGGTTTCTCTCGTATTGGTCCCGAATCACCTCCCAAAGTAGCATCAACCAACTTATTTGCCCACTACCCACCACGCACGTGAAGATATAACAAGTTAACAACTGATTATATTTTTGGTCGGTTTTTTTTTTTTTTTCCAAAGAATAAATCAAATGCACCTCAAAAAGTACCCTCACTATTTAGGATTACATTTTTAGATATTATTTTCATCTCAACTCACACTTCCAAACGAAGCTGTTTGCGTGGAAATCTTTTCCCCTCCAAAAACCATAATATTAAAACAACAAGACAAGGAAATTAGCCAGATATTTAACAGAGCAAGAAAATTGAGCGCAGCCACGAGAATCAGAAAGACAAAGAGTGTTAAATAAAATAAAATAAAATTAAAATTACAATTAGAAACCTGTATAAATCACAACAAAACAAGGCAAAATAGCCTTAGCATTAAACACATACAACTCATCCAAATTAGAGTAGACCCCAACAGCCCCAGCAAGGGAATCATATTCATCCATGCAACCTTCCATGTTCTTCTTAACCCTTCCCGCAATCACCCGGCAAACCAGCATTGCCCTCTTGTCATTGTTGCTGTCCTCCGTTCCTGACACTGACACTCCACCAGCTTTGTCATGCGCCTTCCCACTCGTTGCGGTTGTCAAAATTCCTCCGGTGGTGTCTTGTTGATCTCCAGCAACCTTGAAGCCATTCTTTATGATGCTACACACATTGCACTGTGGGATTGAATTGCATAGATTGGAGGATCCGTTTACGCCAAGTGAGCAAACAAAGGTGGTGCAGTGGAACCTGAGGAGCTCGTTTCCGTCTGCTATGCAACGTGGGTGTTTCTTGCTGAGCTTTGTGGCTTTGGCTTTGATGGAGTCTCTGTACTCCTCGAATTTGCTGATGGTTTTCTGGGTGTTGTGGACTTTCAGGATGCGGTCGATTTTGCAGATGGGGGCTTGTTTCTTTAGCCAGCTTGACTGGAATATGATTTCCACTATGTTCTTGCTTGTGTCTTCTGGACCCAGTTCAGATACTGTGGATTTTGGAATCCAGAGCAAAATAAATTGAGAAATTGGTAAAATGAGATGAGAGATAAAGAATGATAAACCCAAAATAAAGTAAAATAGAGATGAGAAAGAAAAATGCTTTACCTGCATGCCTAACAGCCTGATGAAGCTCCAAGTTTTCAGCTTTCATGAAGATCTCACCGCATTCAGGGCAAGAACAGATTGTAGCCCTGAGAGAAGGGTCTCTGGTGAAACCAAGAACAGGATCTACGACCATTCTACACTCATAGCAGCCAGAGAATCTCCTGAAAGGCATTCCTCTGAAAGACCCACCACTGGATGAATTAGAAGATGCAGAGAATGAAGAAGAAGGAGTAGAGGAAACAACCCCATTGAGTTCATGGAGAGGAGCTTTCATGGATCTGCTTGAAGTATCATTGCTACTTGAACCCATTGAAGCCCTTTTCTTGTGGACTTCAGGGGATCCTGTTTCAGGTCTGTGCATGACCTTTGTGTTGCTGCAGAGTGAGCCAGAGCACTTCATTTTCTTGCATTTCTTGGCAGTCTCTTCCATGGCTTGCTGCTGTTGCTGCAGCTCTTTCTGTTGTTGTCGCTTTTGTTGCTGCTTTGGTTGTTGTTGTTGGTGGTGGTGTTGTTTTTGTTGTTGCAGTGTTTGGAGATCCTTACAGGTTAAAAGGCCTCTTACAACTGACCAAGAGGGCGGTTTCTCAGATTTTTGGGGCTGGTGGTTTTGGTTTTGGTGGATTTGCTTGGTGGGTTTTGTTTGGTTTTTGAGTTTAGCCATTGGAAAATGAGATCCAACAATGGTGTGTCTCAGTCTCAGTATCAGCCAGTGAGTTTTGGTGTTTTGTTACAGTCTTCAGTAGAAACAGCTGGGAGAGTGGAGCTCCTTTTGTAGAAGGTTATTATGGATTTGGGACTTGTGGGCCTCTTTCATATCTACAGTACAGATTTTGATTTATATATTATATATTAATTGCTATGAGTAAGATGTTGTTAATGATGCGCATCTGACTGTTGAATTGCAAAGAGAGATTCTAGGATTGGTAGTACCGTAGGAGGAGAACTGGAGAAGAAAGAGATATTGGTCCCCACACATCATACACCAAATCGATTGCCCAGTAAAACAAAACACATCATGCGAGTTAGGATAAAGTGCCTAAAGTTGTAATAATTGTATATATCAGATGGTTCAGATGTTTTGATCGGGATCAACTTTTCTACAGGGATATCACAGTTTGACACTTATCACTCTTTCAAATTACTCTTTTCATCATAAAGACTACTAAATCTTTTTTCTTTTTCTTTTTTTGGTTGCCTTGGCCCTTGGGGGTTGGCCAAAATATTATTAAATAGTTGTATTGTCAAATTTTAGGCTGGCAGAATTGGGCCTTTTGCTATTGAGCCTGAAAAACCAGATTGAGCTATAATCGGCCCATTCTCTTGCTTGACAGTCTTTTTCTTTTTGATAGTTATTAAATACATTTGTTGTAGATTGATTTTTTTCACATAAAGTTCCGTTTGAATTTGGGTGAGAACAATATGAAAGTAATCTATAACTTCCTTTTCTTTTCCCTATCCCATAATTTCAACCAGACTTAATATTTTTAGGGTTCGATTAATCTAACAGATGGACAAGTTAATAAGATTTGGTAGTTTTTGACAAGTTTTGGGCTTGCCAAAATTTGAGACTTTAATCATGATCATGGAATTTGAGGCTTTAATCATGAATCCATGATGATGGAATGAAATGATCTTATACTATGGATGGCTCATAACTTCTGAATTTTGAAAAAAGAAACGGTATTGTACATTTTCACAACATTGCTTAGATGTCAAAATGTAAATGATAAAAATAAAGTGGTGTAAGTGATGAGTCTATGTGAAAACTAATGACAACTTTAACACCAAAGGCAATATTGTGAAAATATTGTAAGAATGTTGTGCATGTAGTATTATTCAAAGAGAACTTTAATTAACTACTAGGTTAGAAGTTTTGAGTTTTCTAATTCATAAATTATGGCTCACATTTATTACTATAATTGTTTGAAAACCTTATTTATTATAGGTTTTAGTTAGCTTAATTGGTAAAGTTTATTATTTATCGTTTCTAAAATAAAAAAAAAAAAATTTTAAAAATTTGGTATTGTTGTTAAATAAAAGATCAAATTTTGAATCTCATTTATATCAAAAAGAAATTTATTGATATCTTAACAATGTCTTAACCCAATAATAAAAAACAATAATCGTGAAACAGAAATCATAAGTTTTAAATCCTATTGAATCCCAAAACTTGGTTTAGCGTTATATACATACAAAGTTACAAATGAACAATATTGGGATCGATTTCACTACTCTGCACTATATGCAACTGAAGTCGTAGTCTCAAGTCCTCCCTTTCTTTTGGACATTACTCTCGAAAACTACAGCAAGAATTAATGGTGGCGTGGATTACAGATACACTAGGCCTATTAACCAAGGTGGCCTTTTTGGGCTTAGCGCAGCGCACAAACATTAAGGTATACACTAATTACATAATAATGGTGCCTCTTATGGGTAAAAGCTGCTTCATTGATTCCTTTTGCCTCAAAATCATGCGATACCATTTGCTTTGAATAAAGTTTTGTACTTTAATTAGCACAAAAAATCTACACTCATCTCACTAAGTTATGGGTATTTTTTTTGATAAAACTAAGTTATGGGTATTTAGTCACTTTATAATGCTACTTTTCATATTATAAATTAATAACCCGTACAGCAAGGTTTGTGTTTGCATTCAACTGTTAAGCAAAGTTCACAGAAAACATTTTTTTTTGTGATAAAAAAACATGTTTCTTGGTTACCGTTTCTGAGTGATTAATGTGTTGAGTTTGAGATCAGAGTGATAACAATTCAAATGTCAATTGAAAACTATAAAAGGGCAAAGTATTAAAGATTAATAAGCTTTAGAAGATGCTACGGAAGCTTTTGTGTAATTGTATTAAATTTTCATTGGGAAAATGACAATCCAGACTTTGTAAAAGATTGTTGTCTCACATTTCTTAGTAAAAAATGCTTTCAGTGGGACAGTAGAAAAGAATATATCGGTTACTAGTTAGATTATATAAACAATAGAAGAATTAGAATTCAGAAGCACTAAGCACTAACCATTGAGCACCATCTTGACCTATTTGAATTTTAAATGAGCTTGTGCAACTCTTAAGTTGAATTAGTATAAAAGTCTTCAATGTTACTGCAAATTAAAGGAAAACAAAAGGCTCTTTTAATTTGGAATACCTTTTTTTTTTCCAAAATGATAGCGAAACTATACATTGTTTTTTTTTGGATAGAAAAAGAAACTATACATTGTTACTGCAACTGCCTACCTGCCTCATAATATATTGATCTAGTCATCTAGAAGCATACTTCCAATTCTTATTTCCAATAATCCAATGGTATCAAAAGGGAATATTACCAGCTCCAAGGCAAAGCCAATACTTCCATGAAAGTTCGACTGGGATAGTGTCGTAAGGGTTTTGTTATACAAATAAAAACTTGTGCTTTTTTTTTAGGCCGGATTGCAAAAAGATCCTCGATGTTTTTGGGGACAATTGTAAACTGACCGTCTGACCCCGATATTATTAATTTTGTTTTAGACCCATGAGGTTTAAGAATTAACCAAATTGACCACTTTGTTATATTTATGTCAATTTTGACTTACAAAAGGTAGTCGCGTGCACTACCACTTTATAATATAAATTAGTTATGATTTAAATATCGTTTTGGTCCTCAACTTTTGGCCTTTGTGTTAAATTGGTTCCTAATCTTTCAACGGTGTCAAATTGGTCCTCAACCTTTCAACCTTGTACCAAAATGCTCATTACCATTAAGTGTTGGATGGAAAATGCTGATGTAGCTAACGGTTTTTTTTTAATGTTAAAAATGTTTGATGTAGCATGCCAACTCAAATTTTAATAATAAAAAAATGCCAACTCAAATAAAAAAGGATAAAATATTTTTTTCGTCCCTAAAATTTATACGAAGTTTGTTTTTTGTCCTAAACTTTAAAAAGTTCGTGTTTCGTCCCTGAATTTTACAAACGTCCCAATTTTCTTCCTTCTGTCAATTCATGTTAAATTTAATCCAACATGTCTTAACGGAATGATGACATGTTATTTATTTAACATTATTAAATCTTACATGAATTTTTTATTTTTCTTTTTAAAAAAATAATACACATGGCACACATTCTTTGGTCTTGCAAACTTTGTATGTGAAAGACAAAACACTTGAGATCCTTCATGTTGGCTTATGGGTTTCACAGGGTGGTGGGAGGGGTTTCACAAATTAAAACCTCAGGATCTCAAGTTTGTACCTTGTTCATATTCACAAAATTCTTTTTCTTTTTCAAGTTTTACAAATTCCTTTGTACCTTGTTCATTTTCAGATTTCAACTCCTAACTTCATTCAAAATGTTGACGGTACAAATGCAAAATCATACTCAAACGAATTAAAAAGTTATAACAAAATCTGAAAGAGAAAAAGAAAACAAAAAGTAAAGAATTCCCCAGACAAATGATCAAACTCAAAAAATAGATGCATTACAGATACAATTACAAATTCCATTTACAACCAAAAAAAGAAAAGAAAAAATCAAAGTCAATACTCAACATGCTAATAAAGGGGTCCTAGTACCAATACTTGGATCATGATCGTCCTCATCACCGCAATCGTACACAGATCCAACAAGGAGTATCTGATCCTCCAAATACCGCTGCAACAACCTCACTCCTCCCTCCACCTCTTTTTTCTCTACTTCAATGCCGCAATCATCACGGCCCTCCTCACAGCGCAGCATCCAAGCGACCTCTCTGTTGCCTCGGCAACAGCGGCATCAAACCATAAAACTCCTCCCCTTCGCCCCTACCGCGATACCCAACAGCCCCCATTGTGAAACCCTAGAAGCCAACATGAGAGAGAGAAAGCGTGCTCCATGTTAACATTTTTCATCCAACACTTAATGACAATGACCATTTTGACACAAGGTTGAGGACCAATTTGACACAGTTGAAAGGTTAGAGACTAATTTGACACAAAGGTTAAAGGTTGAGGATCAAAACGATATTTAAACCATTAGTTATAAATTATTATTTTTCTTTCTTATTTTCTCCCTCTCTCTCTTATTCTTATTTTTCTTTTATTTTTACTAGTTCTCTCTCCCTCACCACTTTCTCTCTCTCTCTCTCTCTCTCTCTCTCGTTTGAGCAAAAGAGTTCACACTAGAAATCAAACCTAACCTAAATCACAAACCGACCACGCCCCCTTAGACATGATCATTTTTGGACAAAACCGATAGCTGAGGTTACGAGTGGGTGTCAGAATCGAAACCCAAAAAGCCGAAGGAGCCACCTCCAAAATTCTTATTGGGTTTCTCTCTCTCTCTCTCTCTCTCTCTCTCTCTCTCTCTCTCTCTCAGAATTTATGTCTTGAAATCAGGTAATTGTAAGTTTGTGTGTGTGTGTGTGTTAAATTTTCAAGCAATGGCATCGTGAGATGTTTTCTGCTACATAAATGTGCTAGGCAACTTGGAACGTGTACTAGAATTACCAAAGGTGACATTTATGCTTTTGGTTTTTATTTTTATGGAGTAAAAATGGGTGAAATTTATTTACTAGAATTTGATTACCAGTTGAGTCTTAATTTGCTTTAGCGATTTAGATTTTGGTTTGTGCCAGTTAGGATTTGATTTTGGGTGAATGGGTTAATTGGGGTTTTCCGGTGCCGATTAGGTCTTGAGTAGTTATTTTTTCATAAAACAAATGTTTTTGCTTAACCTTCTGTTTGGTAGCTGTGAAAATGGAGGAAATTATAGGTTTTGTGTATAAAGGAGGTGAAAGGGACGAGACTCGGAATGAGAAAACTTGGATTTGGGTTTTGTAAAGCTTATTATATGAAAAGGAAGAAGACCTTGGTGAAAACAAAGAGATAGAGAAGCTTCGCAATGCCAAAGCCATTAAACGCTTCAAATACCACTCAAGCAAAAGACACCGAAAATGGATGAGTTAGACCAAAGTATCGATGAACTCATAACCAAGATGGGAGTAGAGGGGCTCACTTTCTTCTTCAACCCCATCAAAGTCAAAGATAGAACCCAAGTCAACCAATGATTCAACATAATAACATTTTTGTTTTGTTTTTTATTTTCTGATTTGGAAGAGGAATATAAATTAACTAGTTTCGGAGTGTATGAATGTATTTGTAACCCTTAAGAGTTTTTAATATTTTGATACCTCATGATTTTTAAAGAGAGAGAGAGAGAGAGAGAGAACTTGATGCGGGTGAAAGAGGGAGGAAGAGAAAGTAATAAGAAATCTAGAGGCACACCAGGAGAAGATTGATAATTGGGAGTCAACCTCAATCAAATGATAATATTTGAAAAATTTTAATACAAAAGGCTTGAATAGAACTCCTACATCTCCATCATAAAGATAGCCTAAGGACTCAACAACCTTTCATAATTACTACATCTCCCAATGATAACTATTATAACTACCAGTACAAAACACAACTCACAAGATAAACACAAGTTACAACTCCAACCAAAGGTTAATTCCCCAACTCAAAACCAAGGTTAATTCCCCAAGACCACATTTCCAAGTGAATTTTAATCTTCCAATGACTACCTCTTGAATGCTTTCTTGGAAATCACATACCCCATTATTGCACTACATCATCCTCCCCAGGTTGGAAAGAACTTGTCCTCGAGGGCGATAGTTTTCCCCTTAATCTTTTGGAAGACAAATCAGTGATTTCCATCTAAATACTTTCAAAAGCACAAGACAAATGAACATGTTTCTTATGATAAACATGCAAAAAGGAATGCAAATGTATAATCTTCTTTGAATTGATTGATATTGAATCAATTTGCACCTAATCACCTCGAATCTTTGAATTATTGATATGAAGTCTTCCACACAAGCTTCAATCAATTTGATCTTTGCATGTACTTAATTCGCTTTCATTATTTCACCTTTCATGAAGGCTTCTCAAATGGAATCTATCATATCTTCACCTTTTTGACATCTAAAATGAATAAGCTCCACCAATTGATCAAAAGTAAGATTAGATTGACTTTCGGTTAAAATTTGAATTATAGGTTCACCATTGTACACAATCTCAACCTCATCAACACTATCAAATTCTTGACCCCCCCCCCCCCCCCCCCCCCACACACACACACACACATATATATACACATATATGAAGACGATTCATTTGCGTAACTATCATAGATTGGTGGAGAGTCCTAATCTACAATGATATCTTAATCAAGATAACCATCATATATAAGTTGCACATCTACTTTCTTTTCTTCCATTTCTTGAGAAATGTTTTCCTCACAACTTTCGTCACCAATGACAATAGAACATACCTTGCCATGAGATTTGCATATAAACTTGAAAATGTTGTGGCAAAGCTAGTCTTCACCTGAGTCATCTTTAAGAATTGTGAGAGAGCGAAGGAACACCAAGAAATTACCTTCCTCTAGTTCAATCTCCTCATGTTGTATTTCACCATCGTTGTCAAATACAGGTTCAAAAATATTATCAACAAAATCTTCACCATTTTTAGCAAGTTTAGTCTTAACCTTCAAGGCTAATTGATAAGCATCATGCACTCGCCAAAGTTGATGCATCTCTAGTTCATCTCAAATTGGAAAACTCAATCTGCCATTGTATTCTCACGTACTTGGCAAAATCTTCACCGTTTTGAGCAAATTTAGCCTTAACATTCAAGGCTAACGGATAAGCATCATGCACTCACCAAAGTCGATGCATCTCTACTTCATCTCAAATTGGCAAATTCAATTTACAAAATCATTTCCATCAATGTATTCTCACGTACTTGTTGACGGGCAAAGGGATTCACGTTGTTGATTTCATCACTAGAATAACCACAGCTTGAAATACTCCCATTTCGAGCTTCTTTACGTTCAAGGTGCATGGTGAGTTGCTTAACTTGTCCTAGAAGGGCTTGGATCACATCATCTCGCTCGTCTCTATCGTCACCCATCATTGGAGCACCATGTCTTTCCTTACA
Organism: Fagus sylvatica; assembly: GCA_907173295.1. Classification (NCBI taxonomy): domain Eukaryota; kingdom Viridiplantae; phylum Streptophyta; class Magnoliopsida; order Fagales; family Fagaceae; genus Fagus; species Fagus sylvatica. The sequence continues at coordinate 31,589,831 of OU015763.1, forward strand.
ATGCCACCATGGAAAGATGTAAGAAAGCTATGCCAAGATCATTGCACTAACCCTAATACCAAATGATGCTAAAAAAATATAAAGGCAAAATAAAAGAAGATTGATAATTGAGAGCCAAGCTCAACCAAATTATATACATATATATATACATAAAGCAGAAGCCTTTGCCCCCGTCTCTGCCATGTGGCAAGTTCTTCAAATGGCTTTGAACAATGTGGATTAATAAAGACACATGGCATGTTGATATGGTTGACACGTCATTGCAAAGTTTTTATATGCCACTTATATGCCATGCAGCTTTCGTATTTGATTTCTACATTAATAATTTTTAGAAATTAGTTATTTAAAAGTTGTGCATTATGTCATATTCCTTAATTTGATACATATCACTTCCTGCCATAATAAGTGCACCATGTTGACCATTGCAATTCAAAACCATAGTTTCACACCATATGCATTATTGAACAATTAAGCTAAAATAAAATCACTTACAATAATGGGCATAGGTGGTACTGTAAGCTAAAAAATTGAATTTGTGCATAGATTAAACGTAAGACAAAGTTTGGCTACAAACTGGTTTGTAGCTATGGGCTACAAACCACTAGGTGTCATCATTTTAAGGTAAACACCTACCAAATCATGTGAGTTTCATGTGACTTGTTAACAGATCCACAACCCCGTTACCCCTTCCCTATCTCTCTCCTCTGGTTTCTCTCTCTCTCTCTCTCTCTCTCTCCTTTGCCTTCCAACAGCCTCACCCCTTTGAGATTCTACAATTAAGAAAATTTCAGCCTGTAGACACCCCATTTTATACCTACCAATATCCGGAATCCCCGATCCTAATGACGATAATACCTCAATCTATCAAAAGTGACTTTGAGTAGAAAGCCCGATAGGAGACCTTGAACGAGCGCAAACCCAATCAAAAGCCCAAGAGCCCAAATCAGACCATATGAGCATACACCTCTCTCCTAGAGGCGTACACCTGAATTACACGCTCAAAACCTTCCATGTCTCATTCAAGCGTACGCCACTCCTTTATAGGCATACGCCTATATCTAATAGACATACACCACTTTAAGATAAACACCTGAAATCACTTATTTTTCCATACCAGTCTCATTGACCATATTGGAGAGTTGACATTGGTCAACTAGGCTTTCATAACTCCAGCCACCCCCCCCCCCACCACACACATTCCGTTTCCTTATATAATAACCCACATTTCACCATTTCACAGACACAAAGAACTCTATAAAAATTCCTATGTAAAAATATAGCAAAATAGTTTAAGGAGTGATAGAAGAAGCTTTTTGAGGATTTTGCTATTTTCTAAGGTTCTCCAACTAAGAAAACGATCCTTCTTCTCAAGAGACTAATAACATCACTTCTCTCATTACTAATCTATCTCCTATTCTCATTGCAATTTGCGATAGACAATAACCAAATGACCGATTAAGAAAACAATTTAGACTTCAAGGTTGGTTTCAAGGTGAGAGATAAATCTTCTCCATGATCAATTCTAGACCATCTTAGCTTTATTTTCATGTTCTCGCTTTCTTCCTTTCATTCCATTGTGTTTATCTAATCTATTGCATTAAGAAATGATCATTGGAATTGTTTATTTCCATTTTTCTTGTATAAATATGTCATAGATTAGAATTGGTAGGTTAAACCCTCAAACTCTAGAAACCTTAGGGTTTTGCGAAGAGTTGATGGTATACCTAATGGGTGAGATAGGCGTACGGCTTTACCTAGTGGGTGTACACTACTTTCTAATAGTCGTACGCCTATGTCTCCAGTTTCTAGTTTCCTTTTCTCTTTCTTTTATTTGTTTCTTATTATCTTTATTATTATTTGACCTTTATGAAACTAATAATGAGTTCGAAACCCTCAAACTCTAGAAACCTTAGGGTTTCACGAAGAGTTGATATGGTGAACTCAATGATTAAGTTGAGTTGTCTCATTTATTGTTCATTGTTTATTGCCCATTCATGGATACAATGATAAGTCCCATCATTCAAACATCCATCCAAAATCCTTGGGTTTCGTGAAAGGATGATAAAATGGACTTTAGGATCTCATATATTGTCCATGCGTATTTTCTTTATGTTATGCATAAGGCCCAATGATGAGTCCCACCTTTCAAACATCCATCTGAAATCCTTGGATTTCGTGAAAGTTTGGTGAAGTAGACTTTAGGACCATGTAAATTTTTCATACTTCTTTCCTTCTTTCATGAAATCCTATGATAAGTCTCAATCACTCAAACATCCAAATCCCTAAGGTTTCATGAAAGATTGGTGAAATGACTTTAGGATCAAAATCCGTCTTATTTCCCTTTAAATCCGATGATGAACCTCATTTTCCCAAAAGACTTTAAGTCTTTGAATTTCATAAAAAGATTAATGAGAAAGATTCTAGGGTTTTGAATATTCCATTTTCTCTCACCCTTCTTCATTCATCATTTTTTGTAGAGATTTATTTCTCGCATTTACCCCCTTACAAGCTCATACATTCGTATTATATCTGTATATTCTTTGTTCCATATCTGTTTCTCCACTCTTTTTTATTATTTGTTTTGATATTACTTCATGCATTTTAAGGGTTTAACTAATAAAAATCGTTGTCAAATAATCCAAGTAATACAAATGAAGGTCAATCAAAAGGTTGTGCAGTTTTAGATGCCTAACACATTCCCAAAACTGTACTTTAATTCCAAGTTCAAAATCCAAGACTAGTACTTTCGTGCATGGATTCAATGTTGGTTCCTAAACCTAAACCATGTGCAAGATGGGCTTACATTGGGTAAACACGATCCCCCACTTTACGGTGGCGTCATACAATTCCGAAAGTATGAGAGGGGCCTCAAAAACCTCGAGGGTCGTAAGCGCTCACACTGCCCCATCAGAAACCAAACCATTTCCTTTTAGATTACCACCACCAAATCCAAACCCATCTGATTCTAAAAACAAAATCCAAACCCATCTCAGATCCGATAACATGTTTTTCAACTGTGAGAAACCCATCACAAACCCATCTCACGTCTTTGACCACCAACAATGACCACACAACAAAAACAAGGAAACAAAAAGAACCACCGCCAATGGTGGCGGTGACGGTGCTTGGTGAGTGGAACCGTGGGGCGAGGCAGAGACCAAACCTCTCTTTAGATCTCATTCTCTCCCACAAATAAAAAATACATGAGAGAAAACCTTAGATAGAGACGAAGAAGAAGAGGAAGCCGGCAGTGAGAGAGAGAAAGTGAGAGATGGGAGAAAGGAGTTAACGTTTGTAGTATGTTAATTTTTCTATGAAGATGGCTTAATAAATCACGTGAATCTCACATGATCAGGACACGTGTCCACCTTAAAATGATGACACCTACCAGTTTGTAACAGTGAGCTACAAACCGGTTTGTAACCAAATTTTTTCCTTAAACGCATATCTTACATGAGCCAACTTTTAAATGTGTCCTTAAATGTGGAGTATATTTCATGTATCATGTATCATGTACCACAAAGTTACTCCCATAATATATGTTATTAAATATGATTAGTGTCACTCAAAGGACAAATAGATTTATTGTATCCTTGAATAACTCTCATTTTTATTGCTACAATTACTCTCCTATCTTTTAAGGACTCCTTAAATTGCTCTAATGATTTATTTTATTTATCAAATTTATTTATTTATTTATTATTTTTTTTTTGGATATTGATGGCTCTACCCCTTAATCATTCACGTTCTATGTATGCCTCTATTAATTAAATGCAAAAAAATCTCCTCAAATCCTAAATTTGCACTACATTAAAAATGGGTTTTTGTTTTGGCCATAGATATGCATAATTGAGCCCGTAAATTGCTCTAATAATTTTTTTACTGGCTATTTTCAGTTATGATGTCATTTTGAAGTTTGTACTACTATTAACATCTTTTCTCTGGTCTAGGGCTTCGAAGACTGTGTCTTCCAGCCGCCAGTAGAACTCTCTTCTTGTCTTTGTACAAGCTTTTCTCCCCTTCGGTGCTTCCATCACTGATAGGGCTTCCCTCCCTTTCCCCCTCTCTCTAGCCATACACATTCTCTACCCACCCAAACACTTTTATCCATGGATTCCTTAACAAGCATGTGGGAGAACCTATCTCTTTCGGAGTTAGAGGGCAAAAAGTTCGACTTGGAGCCCGACACAATCTCTGAACAAGAGAGCATTTTGGCGGCCAGATTCTTAACCCGTCGTCCCATCAATCTGGAAGCGGTGGCTCGTACCTTTCGTCCACTCTGGCGAACAGAGAAGGGCTTCCGCCTAAAAGATATGGGGGATAACGTGGTTACCATTTATTTCGCCGACGAAGCAGATTTAGAAAGAGTCATAGCCAATGGCCCTTGGTCGTATGATAAGTACTTCATCATTTTTCAACGAACAGAAGAAGAGATCCCGATCACGGCCCTCACGTTTGACACACTCGATTTATGGGTCCAAATACATGGCCTTCCGCCCCGTCATTTAAATGCAGGTATTGGTCGACAGATAGGGTCGACTTTGGGCAAGATTATTCCCACTGTGGATTCTGAAGACGAAGCGAGTTGGGGAGATTTCGTCCGAATGCATGTCTCGGTGAATATTTCTCGACCTCTGTGTAGGGGCCGTAAGGTGGGATTAGGTGGAGGAAAGGAGGTGCTGGTCTCGTTTCAATACGAGAAACTGGCAAATTTCTGTTACTGGTGCGGCTTCATTACTCACAGTGACAAAGATTGTTCAGTTTGGCTTCGAAGCAAAGGTTCCCTGACTTCTGAGAAACAGCAATTCGGTGCTTGGATGAGGGCTCAACCTCGAGCTTCTCATAGAAGAAAGACCGTCTCAGTTGAAGGTGCTCTGTTTCGTTCTCAGCATGCAACTTCCACACCACCAGAGCAAGGGAGGAAGACGGAGACCGGAGAGGATCTGAGGGCAGTTCACCAAATGGAAAGTCTCTCCATTGACCCTGATATTCCGCCTATCATCCCTGTGGAGGAGCGCAATTATAGTAATGGGGATTGTATCTTTATGAATCCCATGAATTTTGCCCAGAATGAGTCACGCAAGGAAAATACAAATAAGGAGAACTTTCCTCATACGGATAGTCAACGAGGTTTTGTTACCATCCCCACTTCCCCCACGTCACCCCCACGTGAGGCTCTTGGAGACGTAACTAATATGGAGCGTGGGCCAGTCACCAAAGGCCCACATCAGAAGAGTTGGAAAAGAAAACCCAGTAGCTCTATCAAGGCCCCTTTCGAACATACAGTAAGTTTACCGTTGAAGCGAAATGGTGCTGAGGAAAATTGGCCCAGTGGTGATGACATATGTATTAAGAAACAAGCAGTGAATGCAGAACGTGACTTCGTGGATTTTTTGGCGGTGCCTGGCTTCCAGCACCGCCAACCCCAATGAGTTACATAGCTTGGAACTGTCGTGGGCTTGGGAACCCATGTACAGTTCAGGAACTTTTCCGTTTGGTACGGGAACAAGATCCCTTAGTTCTGTTTGTGGTCGAGACAGGACTTGACGAAGCTAGACTTGAAGTTCTTAGATGCAAGTTACATTTTTCCAGTAAGTTAGTAGTCTCTAGAAGAGAGCAAGGTGGTGGTCTTACTCTATTCTGGAAGCAAGAAGCCAATGTTACAATCAAGAGTTATTCCCTGCATCACATTGATACCGTCATCAATGAGGGGATGGATGATGCTTGGAGATTTACAGGTTTTTATGGGGCTCCGGAAACCCATAGACGGCACTTATCCTGGGCTCTTCTTCAATCTCTTCACCAACAATTTTCTCTCCCCTGGCTTTGTATGGGGGACTTTAATGAACTCCTCAGTATGGATGAAAAACAAGGAGGTCCAGTGCGATCCAGTAGACAGATGCAAGACTTTCGCGATGCCATTGATGTGTGTGGCTTCATGGACCTGGGTTATCAAGGACCCCCCTTCACATGGTGCAACAATCGAGTGGACTCTGGGACTGTTTGGGAAAGACTAGACCGTGGGCTTGCAACTATCCCATGGTTCAATAATTTTCCAGAAGCTCGGATTTTTCATCTTCACGCCACCAACTCTGATCATTATCCCATTTGTTTGGTTACCAAGCCAGCGTACACTCCTCCTAGAGCTAAACCTCGTCCTTTCAGATTTGAAGAGGTATGGTTGTCTAACCCAGGTTGCAGGGAGACGGTTATGGCAGCTTGGGCAACCCAGAAAAATGGGTCTCACATGTTCAGGGTGCAAGACAAGATCAGGAACTGCCGTATGGAATTACGCAAGTGGAGCCGCTGTAAATTTAGGAATATCTCACAGCAGTTAAAAATTAAAACTGCTCAACTCCAAGCTGCCGAGGAAAATTCAATGCGAGGTATGAGTCATTCTACTGCTTTTGAACTGAAAAAGGAAGTGCAGTATTTATTGTCGCAGGAGGAACGCATGTGGAGTCAGAGAGCTCGCACAGGTTGGCTCAAGGGGGGCGATCGGAATACCCGTTTCTTTCACCAAAGTGCATCCCAGCGTCGCCGTCGGAACCTTATCACTGAATTACATGATAACCAAGGGGTTACGCACACTGGTGATGAAGCTATAGGGCGTTTATTTGAAGAGTATTTCGACTCCCTCTTCAAAACATCCAACCCGGTTGATTTTAATTCGGTACTTGAAGGCATATCCCCAGTGGTTACTGTTGACATGAATACCCGACTATCCCAACCTTTTCAGAGACAAGAAGTGGATCATGCAATCAAGCAGATGGGCCCACTCAAAGCCCCTGGCCCCGATGGTATGTCCCCTATATTTTATCAAACATTTTGGGATTCTGTTGGTAATGATGTTAGCTCTGCCATTCTGTCTTGTCTTAATTCGGGTAATATCTTGAAGTCTATCAACCATACATACATCACTTTAATCCCAAAAAAGCAAAACCCCACAAAAGTTTCTGATTTTCGTCCCATAAGCCTGTGTAACGTGATATATAAAATCCTATCAAAAGTGCTCACCAACAGATTGAAATCCATTCTTCCTCATATTATTTCTGAGACCCAAAGTGCATTCGTCCCCGGGCGTCTAATCACTGATAATATTCTAGTAGCTTTCGAGACTCTCCATCACATGAAAACCAGAAGTACAGGAAAGGATGGGTTTATGGCCCTCAAGTTGGACATGAGTAAAGCCTATGACAGAGTAGAGTGGGTTTTCCTGAAACATGTCATGTTGAAAATGGGTTTTAATACCAAATGGGTGTCCCTAATGATGGAATGCATTAGCTCAGTTTCGTACTCTATTTTGATTAATGGATCTCCTCAAGGGCTTTTGAAGCCTACCAGGGGTCTTCGCCAGGGAGACCCTCTATCCCCATACCTCTTCCTTCTTTGTGCTGAAGGCTTACATGGTTTAATTCATCAGGCTGCTAACAATGGGTTGATCCGGGGCATCTCTTTAAGTCGAGGTGGTCCTCAGCTCACACACTTATTTTTTGCAGATGACAGCCTGTTATTTTGCCGTGCAAGAAGAGAAGAATGTGAGGCCCTCCTGCATATCCTTTTCCAGTATGAAGTCGTTTCGGGTCAGCAGATTAATAGAGATAAAACTACTCTATTCTTCAGCAAATCCACTCCAGGCCCAAAACAATCAGAGATTCTCCAGATATTGGGTGTTCCAGTAGTTCAGGAATATGAAAAATACCTTGGTCTCCCCTCCTTTGTAGGAAGATCCAGAAGAGAGAGTTTCACACAAATAAAGGAGAAAATATGGCAAAGGTTGCAGGGTTGGAAGCAGAAAATTTTATCTCAAGCTGGGCGTGAGATTCTTATCAAAGCAGTGGTGCAAGCTATCCCGGCTTTTTCCATGAGCTGTTTCAAACTTCCAATGAGTCTCTGTCAAGACATTGAAGTTCTCATTCGAAAATTCTGGTGGGGTAATGGAGGATCTCAACGGAAAATCCACTGGGTTAATTGGGACACCCTATGCACTTCAAAGAGACAAGGAGGGATGGGTTTCCGAGACATGCGAAAATTTAATGACGCACTCTTGGCTAAACAGGTGTGGAGGCTCCAGCACAATGATAATTCTCTGTTCTACAAAGTTTTCAAAGCCAAGTATTTTCCTCATTGTTCAATATTGGATGAGGGGGTTAAAACTAAGGGGTCATATGCGTGGAAAAGCATTACTCAGGCAAGAAAGGTTATTCGTGAGGGTGCCGTATGGCGTATCAGTTCAGGGCAAACTACAAAAATCTGGGGAGATCGTTGGGTTCCTGGAGTTACATCATGCCGTATCTCGTCAGATCGCCACTATTTCCCTGAAAACGCAAAGGTGGCAAACCTCATTGATCCAACTATAGGCACCTGGAAAAAAGCAGTAATAGAGCATATTTTTTCGCCTATAGAAGCTCAGCAGATTCTTGGATTACCACTTGGTTCACCAGCATCCAAAGACACCCTTTACTGGCCTTTTTCTCCTTCTGGCAAATTCAGTGTCCGTAGTGCCTACCACATGTTAATGAACTCAGATCAGCATCCACCGCCCCTAGCACACCCCAACAGGACAGACGGTGGAGTGTGGCAAGACATCTGGAGTCTTAACACCCCACCAAAAATTAGGCACTTTCTTTGGCGAGCATATAGAGAATCTCTCCCGACCAAGAAAAATCTGAAGTTTAGACATATTCCAGTGGATCCTGGCTGTCCTGAGTGCCCACATGCAGAAGAAGATGCTCTTCATTCTCTATGGGGTTGCCAAGTGGTGGTTCCTCTCTGGGCAAAAGTGGGCCCATTTCGCGATCTACAAGCCCTTCCGTTCTCATCCTTTGGTGATCTGCTTTATCATGTTTTAACTAAGTTGGATGAGCACCACCAACTGCTATTTGCCGTCCAGGCGTGGCTGGTGTGGTTCCGTCGCAACAAGGGCCGAGTAGAACACAAATGGGATGACATAGATAGCCTGGGAAGCAGAGCCGCAATTATCATTCAAGATCATCTAACGCATCACTCAAAAACGGAAAGCACCACTCTTCCTACCCCCACTACACACTGGAAGCCTCCAGACAGAGGCACTTGGAAGCTCAATTTTGATGGAGCCATGCGTAAAGATATTGGGGCTGCTGGTGTTGGGGTGGTCGTTCGGGATCATCAGGGACAAGCCATTGCAGCATTTACAAAACGATTTCACCTTCCTCAGACCCCAGCTATGATTGAAGCTTTAGCAGCCAGAGAAGCTATACAGCTTGCCTTGGAGCTAAAGCTGGATAGAGTCTCTCTGGAGGGCGATTCTGCAACCATCATCAAGGAGCTGTGCTGCCCAGAATCTCATTTCACTCCCCACGGCCACATCATTGAGGAGATTCAAGACCAGTCCAAGTCCTTTCATAGTTGCTCTTTCCAACACACACGCCGACCAGCTAATACTGTTGCCCATGTTTTGGCACAAAAGTCTTTTTCCTTTGATTCTCATTTTTTGTGGTTGACAGCTATGCCACATGATGTTATTTCCTTTTTGCAAAGTGACTTAGTCCATTAATAAAATCTTCTATTCATTCTCAAAAAAAAAAAAAAAAAAAAAAACATTTATAAAAAGTTATTAACTATTTTATTCTTAGCAAGTCTCCTCGACTTCCTTGCTATTAGTTGCTCTTCTTATTCTTAATTGTCTCACACTATTCCCTTTGTCTTTTTATTCCCTAACTCTTTATCTCTCTAAAGATTTTTTTTTTTTTTTTTTTTTTCATATTTCTTGATGGGTTTAAATTTTCTCAATTTGATTCTTTGTTTCAATTAGTTTTGTTTAGCGTTGAAGACTTGATGCTCTCTTTAATTCTTCAAAGGTAACACCGTTATTTCATTATCTATTTTTTTTCTTTGTCTAATTCTCTATTTGCTCGCCAAGAAAAATTAACAAAATGATGAGATGTAGAAGAATTTTTTATACATGTAAATGAGATTTTAATTTTTTTTTTTATTGTCTTTCTTTTTCTCCATCCTGATGGGTTTTGATTTTCTCACTGTGGTTCTATACATCAATTTTCTTTATTTAGTGACGAGTACTCATTGCTACGTTACGTTCCTCAAAGGTAACACCGTTTTTCAAGATTTTTTTTTTAATCTTTCCCATATTATCTATTTGGTCGCTAATAAAATTTAATAAAATGAGAATTTATAAGAATTTTTGGTACTTGGTATGTTGTTTGGTAGTTTCTAACATCAAAAAGGGAGGAAAGGCAACAAGGTGAGTTTTTTTTTAATCATTTATTTATTTATTTATTTCAAGCTCAAACGAAATTGTTTTATTTTACATTTGATTCTAAATTCTTTTTTGTAGATATTTTTTATATGTGATTATGAGTTTCTTTATCTTCTCTCTCAAAAATCGAATTCAACCGAAAAAGATTATAGATCAAGAAGACGCAAAAAATAGGCTACTTAGAATATTGCACACAAAATATTTTCACAATCTTATTATTAAGTAAATATTTTAGGAGTAGCACATAATTTTGTTGTTGTTAGTGTTTAATGTTAATTATAATTTTTTAGATATTGATCTGTATCCACTTTTTTTTGCTCTATTAATCTATTCTTTCAATTATATTCTTATCTCTACTACTTTAAATATATATATATATATATATATATATATATATATAGATTTCTATAAGGACTTCTATAATTAAATTGGGTCATGTTCTTCAGTCATATATTGATAAAGTTTATGGTAAAGTTCTTCAATTATATATTGTGCTATTTAGATTGGATTTCAACAAAATTACTACATTAGATTGATTTTTTCAAGTGAATTTTGTTGAAAATAAGTTGATAAAAATATCTATTGGGCGATACAATAGTTTAGTTCTGAAGGAGATTTTTATTTTTATTTTTTATGTTGGTATTTTCTAATTATTTCTTGTTATCTAAATTAGTGGTAAGATTTTATATGAACTTCTTGAATGTTTGCCTTTGTCTTGATTTCATATGCTCGATTGCATTGGATGCTGAAGAAGAGGATGAAAATGAGTAATACATAATTACCATAGTCATGTTTCTCCACCAAATTTCTTCCATGGAGCTCCTCATCATTCTCCATTTACTAGGTTTTTTATATTGCTTGGAGAACTATTTGTTTTCATCGTAGATGTCATTTTTGTTCCTTATTTGTATACTTTAGTTCTTTACTATATGCCTTAAATTAAAATGTGTGTGAAAGAAGCATATTATCATAGATACAACAAGTCAATTATATTTTTTTTTGAGACTGTTTGAAAGAATGTATATAAGATGTTGGTTGTATAGTTTGTTCATTTTTGTTGTTTCCTATTTTATTGGAAAATTTTCTATTTGGAAAGCATATGTGGTTGTTTCTAAATTAGCTATGAATTTAATTTTGTTAGTACTAATTCTAAATCACAGGATTTTTTTTTTTTTAATTTGATGCACAATGTTTCAGAGGTGAAGTATTTTTCAATTATAATATGTTATTTATAATAATTTTATAAATAAATAATAATATAATTAATTAATAAAAATGGTACATGGTCTTGCACAATTGTGTGAGTTATACAAAAGGATTGAATAGAACTCACACATCTTCACCACATATATGGCTTAAGGACTCTTCTCCCCCCCCCCCCCCCCCCCCCCCCCCCCCTCCAATAACTATTATATCTCCCAATAATAACCATTACAAATCCCAATACAAAATACAACTCACAAGATAAAACACAGTTACAACACAAGACTTAATAAGTACATAGTTTATTTTTAAAACAAATGTTAATTACTAAGACCATCTTTTCAAGTGACTTTTAATCTTCAATATGACTGCCTCTTGAATGCTTATTTGGAAGTCACATATCCCATTACTGCACTACATTAAAAAATCAATTTTTTTTTTAAATATATAATTTTAGGAATTTTTTTAATTAGATTCTAAATTTAGATAAAATTTAATTGATTAAAATTTATTTATTTATTTAAATATTCCTAAAGTCCCACTATTTCAAAAGGGTGTTAATGGCTTGCACTTTGAAATCTTTAGGTATTGAGTGGTTCTTTCTAAAAAAAAAAAAAAAAAGTATCGAGTGGTTGATGACATTGGGGATCCAAATTCCAAATTATATTGAATTAAAAAAAAAAAGATTTTTCTTTTCTCTTCTGAATTTCAATTTTTCTAAATGGAGATAGATTGTTTAAACTTTAAAGTAAAGAGATTGACCATGGGGTTTTATTTTATTTAGGACTACAATTGGGCCCTTCGAGCTATAATGTGATGTTACGGCTCCATATACAGTTATCAGTTGGTGTATAGCCCGCGAAAAGGGAATGGGCCGTAGCATATCTAGCATTTCATTCAGTACTCTTTCGCCTCATTCCTCTCAAGAGTCAAGACATATGCTGAATTTTTATTTTATTTTTTTATATTGATTCCCATCACTTTTTCAAAATATGACTAATTTCTTATGTTTGGTTTGCTAATTAAACAATACATAATTGGAATGTCTCTGTCCCACATGTATTATATTGTCATATTCAATGCACAAGGCTACCACTTTTGCAAAAAATTGATAAGAACGTTACTACTGTATTTCCAAAATTTGAAGAATACGACAATTGGATTAGAAACTAGAAAGATGTTAATGAGGCTGCATATGGGCTTTTCTACACCCACTTTTGCGGCAATGACATAGACCCAATTACAAAGTTTTTCTAACCAGGCTCACTAAAGCCCAAAATACAGCCCGAAACAAGCAAGGAGCGCCAATAAGCCGTTTCAAAATTTCACACTCTCCCTCTCTTTTTACTCTCTGAGACTCAGTGTGCGTGTGTGTGTGTGTGTGTGTGTGTGTGTGTGTGTGACCCAGACACAGAGAGTCTCGGCGAGAGCAATTCGAATCCCTCATTCTCATGGAAATTGAAAATCACTGAACCCTAATCTGAATCCCTTCCCGCCATTTCTATATATTTGTTTTTGTTGGTATATCCCCATCTTGCCCCTTCTGAACAATAGAAATGCCGTTGAGATCCGGCCATGGACGGGGAGGCTAACCTTCCGGTCCCACCTGAGTCAGAGAAGAATCTGATCATTCCCACCGTGAAGCCACCAGATACGACGACGTCGTCGTCCTCCTCCTCATCCTCTTCTCCATCGGACTTCCTCCGCCATGTCCAGGCCGCCTTCAAGCGACACCGCCCTCTTGGTATCCTTCTCTCACTCTAAACTCATGCTCCAATTGTTCACTTTGACTTCATAAATTAGGGTTTGAAAGCTCATTTTAGGGTTTCTTCTACTATTTTCTATAATTTGATGCTTCATGAAAGGTTAAAACTTAGGGTTTGTTTTTGTGGATTTTTGTTGTTGTTGTAATGAATCATCTAATGAACAAATTTTACAGTTTTCGTATCAATTTCGCTGCACTCTCTCTTTTTAGTTTTATTACTGAATTGGAGAACTTTTAAATAAATTAAAGATCACATTTGGGATTCTCTTAATGTTTGCTGTATTTGCCTTAAAATTATAGATAGGTGTGGGGTTCTTCAATGATTTAGAGTTTCGAATCTGTCGGTTTTCTTGAAGCAACTTCCAGGTTATAACTTAAATTTATTTTTATTTTTAAAACGTAAAATTGTATTCTTTGATTGCCTTGTGAATTACTACTAATAGATGATTCATAGTAATGTTTTGTGATCCGGTAATTATTTTAAAAAGCTATTTTCTCTAGATTTTTTTGTCTGAAGGTGAAAAGATGATTTGGGGGGTGAATTAAATTCATTTATACGATTGTATAAGTTTTGTCCGTTACTTCTGATCCTTTGGATTTGGTGCATGAACACACCGGGAATTTTTGTAATGTTAATTTATGAGGAAATTTCAGGCACAGCGCAGTCCAATATTTTAAAGCCTAGGCGGATGTTGGTTCCTCAAAGAGAGGCATCGAGAAATTCAGCTTCAAATCTGGTAGTTGCTAAGAAGTCTCAAGATGTGGTTTCATTGAGACAGGGTCACATGGTGAAGGATTCAATCGGAACATCTAAGAACGCAGCCACTGTTCTTGGGGAAACTCAGGAAGATGCATCGATTACTCCACCTTCCATTTCAGGCACTATTACCAAAACTTTTGATGAGGGCTTTAGTTCATTTGATGGGCAGAGAGATCATGCTAAACCCATTACTGGTTGTGAGGATGACAAAGCAATGCCTTTGTCGCATGGAGAATCTCAACAAACTGATGGTAAAAAAAAAGTTCAGCTTTCTGTTGGAAACAATGCTGTCTCCCAGGGTAATTGTTGGTCACTTCTCTTTGAATTGCTAGGAATCCAGTTTCTGTGTTTTAGTGTATTTCTGGCAGCTTTCTGGGTGAAATTGTGAAAAAAATTTCTGAGTTATTGCTAGTGCTGTATAATTCCTGAGTTTGTCACTATGTTTTGCGATATATTTTCCTCCTCTTTACACATGCAGGGGCCGATGATGGAATGGCCACTGGATTGGAGAACTTATCATCTCATATGGGTTCACTTGCATTGACAGAAATGGAATGGATCGCGAGCAATCATGTGGAGGCATCAACTGTCGTCAATCATGACTCAAAGCACCGAAATTTTCAAAACTCAGAACCTGAAATCAGTTTGAGGTCCGATGGTGGGATTGCTTCTTTATTGGCAAAGAGAACCACTGCTGTTCATGATCAGCTGCACCAGTTCAGAAACTTCTTAAGCCAGCCTGCCACTCAGTCTTCAGTTGTTGGGCCATCATGTGCAACCACAACATCTGTCCATTCAACTTCAGCACCCTTGCTAAATTTAACAACCTGTAGCACTCATTTGCATCGAGATAGTGGTTCTCATGTGGCAGTTGAACCTTTGGGAGATTTTAATATGCATTCTCAAAATATAAGTCAGGGAAATGTGGTGCAGCTGTCAAATCCTTTACCAAAGGACACCAGTGGAAAGTTAATTGACCAGAAAGCTATTGCAGGCAAAGCTTCTAACTGTGCTATTGATACCCAAACGGAAGTGAAGGAATATGACCTGTTTAAGGAGCAAAAAGATGGGGTAACAAAGGAAAGTAATATTCCTGAAAATCCTCCTTTGTTGGATAACTCAACTAAGGGGAAAGGATATGCAGGTGATGTAACCAATGTACAATCTCAGGCTCCCTTGTCCAAAGGCTCATCTTCAGATGTGAAGTTGGAGCCTTCTAAATCAGAAAAACAAGAGAGGGCTGCAAGTGGGAAAGGTGCATCAGCGCCTCGTAAAAGGAATTATGATCAGGACTTGTTCTTCAAAGTCAATGGCAAGCTCTATCAAAGGCTTGGAAAGATAGGTAGTGGAGGAAGCAGTGAGGTCCACAAAGTCATTTCATCTGACTGTACAATCTTTGCATTAAAAAAAATCAAGCTCAAAGGTCGTGATTACGCCACTGCATTTGGGTTCTGTCAGGAAATTGAGTATTTAAATAAGTTGAAAGGAAAGAACCATATTATACAGCTTATTGACTATGAGGTACCCACTTTCACCTTAAAATCATCAATTGTAATGCTATGCAAGTCATTGATTTTAGTTTTAGGAAATTCCTATATCAAGCCTCCTTTATGGCATCTCTAATCATGTATTGGGAAAAACATACTAAATTTTTTGATGTAGCTGTTACCAAGAGAAGACCCAATTTTGATAGTAAAGTCTAGTTAAAATGGGTCCATTGCTAGCTTAGTGTTTGGTAGTAAATTTTTTATTGCAAGGTGGCCTACGTCAATCAGACAAACAATTGGTTATTTGGGGGATTTTTGTTTTCCTAGATACCCTGAAAATGAATTGAGTTTGTCTAAATGGGCCACAAAGCTGCTTCAAAACCCTTAACTAGTGAGCTTCAGCTGGAAAAAATTTGGTAGTTTCTTGGGGTCAGTTGCTTGTAGGTTTTACTGTTTAGAGGCGAGTCCAAAGAGCTCTTCTTTAGAAAGGTTCCCTATGTTATAAAAAAAAATGGTGGCCTATAAAAGGGAGTAAGTGAAGCAAAGCAATTTGAAGATGGGGTTGAGGGTGCCCCTAAAGTTGGCTAATTATGGGCTGGTGGCTCATTGGACTTCCTAAGTAAGCCAAACAGCTGAAACTCAAAATATTGTCAAGGCCAAAAAAAATCACCTATCTACATTCAGCATCCTAATTTGCATTTTATGCCCACGTTACCCTTGGACCAAGTTTCAGTGACTCATGATATTGTTGTAGGAAATTCCTTGTTGGATGTTAACTTACTTGAGCAACATATCAAAAACCAAATAGAGTTAGTGACTTGAGGAAAACTTTTATGTGATTGTTATCTCTTTGAGGTACACCATTTTTTTGTTGTTGATAATTTTGTGTTAATATGTAAGTTAAGTGTAAGCTCTCTCTTGTCTTGCTATAAGACTAACTATGCTATATGATACTGAATGTTGGGCTATCAAGAAGCAACATGTTCATAAAATGAGCGTAGCCGAAATGAGGATTGTAAGATAGATAAATGGAAATACAAGGATAATTAGGGTATGAAGTGAGCAAATGCATTTAAAGATATGGGTGATTACTATTGATGAAAAGATGAGAGAGAGTCGCTTGAGATGGCTAGGTTATGTGCAAAGAAAAACAATTTAAAGGAGGGTATCATGATGGGGTGGGATGATTTTAATGCTCATTCGGGATTCTCAGTGGGTACAGGTGATAGAGTGCGTTTGTGACATGATAAGTGGTGTGGTGATATGACCTTAAAGGAGTTTTTCCTAGTGCTTTTTGAGTGTGCCTCTAATAAGGAAGCCACAATCAGCGAGGTGTTGGTTCGTGAGAATGGTAGGGTAGATTGGAACGTGACTTTTGTCCGTAATTTTAATGATTGGGAGTTGGATGATGTAGTTTCTTTCTTGCACTTGCTTCATTCTAATTTCCCTTTTTGGGAGGTGGATGATGGCTTACGGTGGAATTTAAGGAAGAATGGTATCTTTGATGTTCATTCCTTCTATGATGCATTACAGGAATCCCCAAATGTAGCTTTCCCTTGGAGGAGTATTTGGCGAACCAAAGCTCCTCGTAGGGTTTGTTTCTTTGTCTAGATGGCGGCTTGGAATAGGATTCTGACTTGCGACAATCTTGTCAAGCGGGAATATACTTTGACTAGTTGGTGCTGCATGTTTTGTTGTAGTGGAGAGATTGTAGATCATCTTTTATTACATTGTCTTGTGGTTGGTGTGTTGTGGAGGTGGGTCTTCTGAACCTTTGGGTTAGATTGGGTGCTCTCTGGGAATGTTGCGGATTTGCTATATAGTTGATGGAATGGGTTAGGCTGGCATTCTTCCGATATCTGGAATCTTGTCCCCTTATGGTTGATGTGGCTAATTTGGAAGGAACGTAACCGTCGTACTTTTGAGGATGTGTCAAGTTCGAACAGCCAGTTGTTAGACTGTTTTATTTTAACTCTCTTCGATTGGTCTAGAGCTTGGGGTTTTACTTCTAGTACTTCGGTGACTGAGTTTATTTCTTCCTTGTCTTTAAGCTCTCATATTGTAATTATTTGATTCGCTAGTGTTCATACTTTATGCATGCTTTTTCTTCATCAATAAAATTTCGATCATTACCTATCAAAAAAGAAAAGAAAAACAATTGTTGCACTGGTGAGGAATAATGATTTGATTCAAGTTGAGGGAATGAAAAGAGATAGAGGAAGAGCTAGAATAGCACTACTAGTAGTAGAAAGCAACAGACATTTAGTCATGATTGTTGAGAACAGCCACTTGTTTTCTTATTCTTCCGCTATATTGGGTTTATTATGATTTGTCAGGCATTCAGTTTATTTAGGTTAGAACAAGAATTGCTTGTTCAGAGTCTAATTTGTCTTATTTATATGCTTGAATGATTCTAATACCCACTTGCTCTTAGGTGACAGATAAGGCTTTGCTCCAAGAAGTCATGAATGGCTCCATGAGCAATAAAGATGGCAGAGTCAAGGATGATGGGTATATATACATGGTACTTGAATATGGGGAAATTGATTTAGCACGCATGCTATCCCAGAAGTGGAATGAAATGGATGGCTCCTATCAGACCATAGATGAGAACTGGCTCCGCTTCTACTGGCAGGTTCTTAAGCTGTACTTTACATTGCTTGGTAGTTCTATACATTGCTTTGTATTTGTTTTTGTACTTATATGACTATTTTCCAATGGTTTGCTTTTGTTAGCAAATGGTTTAATATTTTGATGGTTACTTCTCCGCTCTTCATTTGTAGTGTTGTTTTCTGATGTTCCGCAAATACCTTTCATCTGGTTAATCACAAAGAAAAAAAGACTGCTGTAAATTTTTCTGACAAGTTGCACATAATTTAATTTTGGAGTTGAATCTCTCTCTCTCTCTCTGAAATTTGCACACTACTTTATTATTTGTTAAGATAACTCTTGGACTAGTATGTTATGGGCATTTGGATGTCTTATTGAAGTTAAATCAATCAGTTACATTTTTACATAGGTGTTGAAATTTGGAAAATATATTGAATTTAAAATTGACTTCACTTTTAGTTAATTTGTTGATTATGGTCTGATTCCTCATTTTAGTTCCAAATTGTGCTTCTTACATTATTATACCTACAATTGGCTAGTTCACTTAGTGTTGTACATTCAAAGACCCCCTCAAAGTTAGAACCTTTTATTCACTTGCTGCCAATGCTCTCCATTTTTTGTATATAGTGTAGTTGAACAAGAGATAGGATCTGAATTTCTGTTTTTGCATTTGCTTGTGAGATGTGCCAAGGTACAGAGGCATATGCCGTCAGTATAAGATTGTTCGTACATAAACTAGTTCACTTTAGGTAGAACAGATTAATCTTGTTAATTGTTGATTGTTCTGAATATGGAAAATGAAATTATTGTTTGGAAAATCTGGCAGCAAATTCTTCAAGCTGTGAACACTATACACGAGGAACGTATAGTGCACTCTGATCTGAAGCCAGCTAATTTCCTTCTTGTCAAGGGTTCCCTAAAGCTGATAGATTTTGGTATTGCCAAGGCCATACTGAGCGATACCACCAACATCCAAAGGGATTCACAGGTAATTCTTACTTATGGCTGACAACTGGGATATATATCTCCTTTAGTTTGTGCCCCTCTCTGGCGACTGATCAGATGATGTCACCACATATAGAAGGATAGGTATCTATCTTGCAATGTCAGTTTGCAAGTTTTTAATTATTTCTGAATGTGGGGATATCAGTCATTATGTATTGGCATTGGCCCTCCGTGATACTGACCATGGCTGGTTTAGCCAAATCCAAATACTACTGAGTATGTGGTTTTGATCAGTAGAAGTTATATCACCATTTTCTGTATGATTTTACTAGCTTGACTATAATTTGCTATACACATTTCCAAATTTTTAGTCATATAGTGGATTAAATTTTATTGATATTTTATACAGTTACATTATCAAGGTAATTTCAAATCTCAAATTATGTAACTATCAATTTGGTCCTTGCATTTTCAATTTGAACAATATTATGTTTATGATAAATAGAACCTTTGGTTAAATTGTTCTATTTAATCTTAATGGAGTTAATTACTGTGTATACACATGATTTTGTAATATCACCCATATTTCTAAGATGTTATACTCATTTATCAACCCATTGAGTAAGAAAAGGAAAAGATGAAATCGTGGCCTACAAGATCTAGTTTGATTTTGAAAAAAATTATAAAGTGGAGCATACTCACAGGTGAACCACATGGCATGAAAGAAGAAGAAAAAAAAATTATGCCACTTAAGAAATTAACTTTCAAAACAAAATGGCCATGGTGAGACCTTGGGACTAAATTGACACATACATAATATCATAATTTTTAGTGGGTTAATTGTTTAAATTAGAAATGCAGGACTAATTGACACTTTCATGAAAATCCAATGGTGGAATTTGTAAAATTCACTATATTGTTTAATTTACTTGGGGCTTTTGATAAGAAGCATTTGTGAGAACCTTATTTTCAAGCTCTGACGTCAGATATAGAAGATTTTATAATTATTTATTAAGAATCATACTAATGTGTGAGGTTGTACATTAATTTAATCCATCATCGGTTATTGTATAGATTTTATTGTGACTCCAATAATAGAAGATTTTATAATTCTTTATTAAGAATCTTAGAAATGTGTGAGGTTTTAAATTTAATTTAATCCATCATTGGTAATTGTATAGATTTCATTGTGACTCCAATTTTATTTTATTTATTTCTTACGCATTTGGTCAGAAGTTTTTGACTTTAATAATCAAAACATCCTTGACTTTATGTGCATCCACAACCAATACTGGTACTGTTTTTTTTTTTTTTTTTTGATATTTAACATCATAATCTATTATATCTGAAAGTCACTTTTATAAAAAGAAACATCTATTCTTCCTGATATTGGTTCATGTTACTTTAATCACCAGATAAACCAGAGTGCTTGAAATTATGAAAAACACTATGTTATTCTTTTGCTTAGTTCTCATATTTGACTGCTGTAGGTGGGTACACTGAGCTACATGTCTCCTGAGGCATTCATGTGCAATGAAAATGATGCAAATGGAAACGCTATAAAGTGTGGTCGGCCATCAGACATCTGGTCCCTTGGTTGCATCCTTTATCAAATGGTATACGGCAGGACTCCCTTTTCAGAGTACAAGACATTTTGGGCCAAGTTCAAAGTCATAACAGATCCAAATCATGAGATTACGTATGGACCAGTTTATAACCCCTGGCTTCTTGATCTTATGAAGAAGTGTCTAGCATGGGACCGTAATGGAAGGTGGAGGATTCCCCAACTGCTTCAACACCCTTTCCTTGTCCCCCCTGTTCCAGCCCAGTTATCGTCTTCTAAAGATCAAAGCTGTAAACTGCTCCAACTTATTGCTGAAACTTGTGCTAATGACTGTGAAGCATCAATGCTATGCTGTCAGCTCCAAGAATTGCTTAGCGACCCAGTCCAGCCAATAGCATCTCAGTTATTAACATCACGAGAGCAACAATGTAAGTCACTCTCCCAAATGTCAAAACTTTGCTTTCAGCTTCGGGAACGTTTAGCAAAATCAGAGAGAAAAATTGAAGATCTGGGCATGTAATTCACTGTGTTTGATGGTTTTGACATTGGTCAGTTCTTTTTGCCTTGAAAGAGATCACACTCAGTTAAGATGCCTATTCTCCATCCTTCTGTAAGAATCTGTAATCAGTTTGTTGTCTTATTATGTTCTTTGTTAGGACAGAATATATGCTCACCCTAGATTGGTATTGGTTTCTGCATCCTTGTTTTTGTAAACATTATGTACAGTAAGAGTGTATCGATTCCATTTTTAACTTAGATGTTATTTTACTAACAAGCTCTTATGATGTAAAATGTTCCTTTTAAATAATTTTCATTATACGACATTGACGCTAGAAAAATAAGTTAACTGTAGGGTGTCAAATTGTAATAGGGCCCAAAAGCCCAACCCAATGTATATTTTGGGCCTAGCCTATTTAAGTTAGGCTTAATTGCTTGTGTACCTTTCTCTCTCTCTCTCTCTCTCTCTCTTCCTATTTCTCATGTAGCTTATAAAAAGGCTTCCCCACTTTATTGTAAATGATAGCCAATAATAGTAAGAAAAACTAGGTGGATGTAGGTACTATTGGCCGAATCACGGTAAATCCAGTGTCGCTTTTCCTTTCTTCCTTCCCAATCATGCCAAAGCCCATTTATGCGATTTTGTCCTAAAAATAAATTGGAGCTAATTTGACCTCTTACAATTGGCATTGTCTGTGGGGATCGCATGTTCTGGGAGTTTTGGCATGAGTGTGAATGTAAAATACCACAAATGGGGGTTGTTTTCGAGCAGACAAGCTCTATCAAGCATGACAGTAACTCACGAGCCTCGAAACTCGAGCTTCTGACCACCCTTACCAAGGGATAGATCTTTGTTTGATCTACCAAACCTAGAAAATCATTGCCATCGAAGTTCATACATGCCCCCACGCGTTGTTTGAATTCTTGGCCTCAATGTCGCTGCGCCACCACGCACCACTTAGTCACACCGATCTCGGAAATCGGACTTCAGAGTTTCACCTTGAACAAAGATCACCACCAACGGATAGATCGTCACCCGATCTGTCGATCTACAGTGGAAAATTGACAACCAGAATACCCATGCGCCTCCATGCGCGGATGGTAGGTCCCAAATCCATGTTTACGCGCTCCTACGAAGCTGCTACATTCGAAGACTAGAACGCAAGCTTCCGAGCTCTGGAACGGACAAGGGGCACCACCATCGGCATCCTTATCGGCCGATCTATTTGTGGTCGGTGAAAACGACTTCGTTCGACGACACGCCCGCAACGCTCCTCCACACGCCGACAAGTTCCGGAGTCTTTGTTCCACTCACAAGCCCGGCACACACGGGCACGCGGGTGGCACACGCCTTGTGCCACATGTCGCATCTTGGTTCCACCACGTCAGCCCTAGGAGTCCAATCAATTGAAATTGTCACATCAGCCATATGACGTTAGTAGGGTGACGTGATGACGTTGCATGGTGACATCAGCTCTAGCGTAGCCAACACACGCCATGAATTGAACCGGTTTTGACTTTTGGCCTGATCTGGTCTAAACCGAGCTCCTGAACAGTGAACCAAACCACAATTCAACCCAAATTAAAGCTCTGTGTAAAGAAAAAAAAAAAAAAAGTAGAGAAAATTTGGGGAGACTTAATTGGCTCTTCTATAGTCCAAATTCATCCTCAAGGCCTTTATGGCCTCGCCTCGAAGCTAAGTCTACTTAACTTTACTCGCTTGTTATGTAACTTCCTTAATTAGTGATTTGCTTTGATGGTTTTATAAAATGACATTTTAAATGTATGGTCTACACAATATTTTTATGTTCAAGGGCATAAGAACATGGTCTTAATATTTATATTTATAGGATTGAAATATAAATGAATATCTCGCTAAGACTTTGAAAAAAATGAAATTGTTTTCATTTTTTGTTCGCGGTGGTAGGCGGTTAATCATTAACCACCCAATTAATTTTATATAAACACGGTCATTATTACGACATAATAGATGATGTGAATACATATAATTTTTATAACTCCTTGTTATATTGCTTAAACGCATTGACACTTGCATGCTCATTACACGTGGACGTGTCATTTATTTATTCAAGACTCCCCATGCAAATAATTTTACAAATAGCTATTATTATGTGTGTTTGCTTTGACATGCATTACATGCAAAAATTAATAGTTAGCACGTTGAATCTATGAGATCGCATGCATATAATGACGAATCCTACTTAAATTGATTATGTCCATCCTGAACTTGACATTGTCTTTGGATGTGTGCTTTCCATATTAGAATATACTTAAGTCTAATATTGTCTACCAAAATCCCGATGCTTATAAAGTATTTGAATATATAGCTAGAAATCGTGGACAAGTTTTAGATTCATTAAGGGTTACTTCCCTTAGAAATTGCAGGTTATGAATCAGCTCTCTATCTCTTTCACACGCTGCTTAGATGTGTGGTAGCATTAATATGCTCTCCATTGATTGTGGTAATCCACAGGTTTTAAGTTGACGTTTACAACCATTAGACTCGACTTACAATATTCAAACTTGGATCTCTTAAAAACTTATAAGGCACTTGTTTAAATTAGGGCATGTTTGGTACGCTGTAATGATTATTACACTGTAATAGGAATCAGTATTATAAAGAATAAAAAAAGTTGTAATGTAATAACCATTCATCTGTTTGGTGAAAACACATGAATAGAACCTTGAATTTGTATTTTATATTTTACTACAACATAATTAATATACTAGTATTGCTTATTATACGAGTATTAATAATTTTAAAACATTTTGGAGACTTGGATTTTGAATGTTATATATATATATATATATGTGTGTGTGTAGAGAGAGAGAGGGGCAATTTTTTTAACTAGTGCAGCCTGTTCTTGGTGGAATGATGTTCTTGCTTGGCTGTAATCTCTCTTATCTTGTGATATTGAACTAGTGCAGCCTGTTGCATAGTTTTGTGCTTGTTATTCTGTTATATTTTTACCATTCTTCAATACAAGCAACCCTTTTCATAAAAAAAATAAATTGATATTAGTAGGCAACATTTAATTTTACTTATATATATATTTATGACGGAATTATGTATGTATACATATTAATAATTGGTATTAAACTATTATAGGTGTGCCAATCAAAAGGAAACACGTGGCATATTACATGCACACATGCCTAGTAATGTTCCATGTGTCAAATAGAAGATGTTGCCATAGATGCCACGTGACAGAAAGATGGTAACGTCTTTTGCTTTAATATATTATATAGATTACATTCTTACGAAATCATAACTAGCTTGTTGTATCAAAGAGTAACGGTAAGATATGGAATAATGGAGAGAAGAAGAGCCAAAAAGAGGGGTAGAGATGTAGGAAGAGTAATGGTAAAGAGAGGAAGAAGAAGAGTAAAAAAAATAAAAATAAGGAAAAGTGTTAGGAAAAGATCCATGACGTGGCATATTGAAAGATTAGGAATTATGATTGTTAATCCTCCATTATTATATATTGTATAGATGATTAGATTTGAAGCCATCTTATATAGAAAGGAATAAGAAGTGATCTTATATGTACTAAATAACTAGTCAGTAACCCGTACAATGTATGAGAAAGTTTAATATAATTTTTTTTTTTTTTGTCTAAATATAAAATTTGATGATTATGAAATTAATAAGCATTTATTATTATTATGTTTGTATATGGAACTATATATATTCTAGTATTAGAAATTTATTTTGATTGTGTGTGTATATGAAATTATAGGAAAATTATTCTATAGTCTTGGAATACAAATAAATACGTACTCCCTCCTCAAACAGAGTGGTGGGTCCTATCATGAATTTAATTAGTGAGACCCACCATTTATGTGAGAGGAGGGGGTACATATTTATTTGTACTTCGAGACTACTGAATAATCACTCGAAATTATATATTCTACTTTTAGGTATTTAGTATAATTGTGTTGAATTATATACATTTTAAAGAAAATATTATGTGTCAAGATTCTAATGTAGGGTTTAAATAATATATATATATATATTATATTATATTATATATATATATATATATATATATATGAGAGAGAGAGAGAGAGAGAGAGAGAGAGAGAGAGAGAGAGAGAGAGAGAAATCTTTGTTTAAAAATTTAATAAAAATTAAATGATGATTTGTAAAATTGTAAAGGAGTTAAAAAAAAAAAAAAAAAAAAAAACCTCATACATCATTGATTTTATATATTATATAGATTAAAGTGGAAACTTATTAAAACTAATTTGTTCAAATTTTTGTATTAAATGTTTCAAATTACATTTCAATTCCATTCTAATTTTGTATCAAGTGTTTTCCAAATTCACAGTCTTTGTTTGCAT
Organism: Fagus sylvatica; assembly: GCA_907173295.1. NCBI lineage: Eukaryota > Viridiplantae > Streptophyta > Magnoliopsida > Fagales > Fagaceae > Fagus > Fagus sylvatica. The sequence goes on from OU015763.1 coordinate 31,615,283, forward strand.
AACTCGAACTTTTCTTTATTCTGTCTCTTTAGTACCACAATGGTAGATTTAATTCTTTCAAATAGTTACCTCATTTTAGATCCCTCAAGAGCCTTGTAGCTCAATTGACACTTCCTTGTATTAGGGTTTAAATCACTCCCCCAATTTTTAATCATAAAAAGAAAAAAAAAAAAAAAAAAAAAAAAAAAAAAAAAAAAAAAAGAAAAAAAAAAAAAAAAGAATCCCCTAGTTGAGATATCTTGAGCTTGCCCTACAATCATTCTTGATTCTTCATCTCACAACCATATGGCTTCGAATCTAAAGGGTCGAGGAAGGTTTTAAATCTCCATTTAGTTGTTAAGGATCAAAGGACTCTATGATTAGATTGACAAATGTCAATAAATGCAAGACCCTAGCTTTTGAGTAGAGAAGTTGCCGCTCAGGATTACACACTGCTCTATGTACTATCTAGTCTCTCTCTGTCTAATGTTTTCAACTCCTCTTTAGTTACTTCAAGCAAACTTCTTGCCCATAAATCCCAAGTCTATGCCCTCTTTTCTTGAACAAGAATTCATTTCCTTCTGCCTTATATTGGATTAAAATATGTGGCATCATTATTGTAATGTTAACTAGTGCACAAGACATGCTTCACTATGCCACAACAAAGTCATCCACACAATCTATAAATAACCAAAGTGAATTTGATAACTCTCATAAATAGATATGAATCGATAACAAATTCATAAGAAAGCAGTGAATAGATGACTAAGGTAGAGTGCGGATACGTCCTTCACCTCAGTTCAAGAAAAGAAAAAGAAACAATAACATGATAACTTAAACACTATATCACCATTTAACGCACTAGATAATTATCGACCATCATCAAGTCCTGATATGATAACTTGGTTTCTTATGCTGTCGTAACATACAGAATCGCTATTAACACCACCAAAACAATCATCATATGATTTACCGGGTAAGTTCTCAGTCTCTTCTGAACCCAGATTGCGCTTCATCCATGGATGCTTCTCCATTGCTTTCAACCCCTCTAGTTCCATTGCGACTTCCTTCATAGTAGGCCTTTCTTCTCCCTTCAATTTCAAGCATCTCTTCGTTAACATAGCAATTTCTTTTAGCTGCTCAACATTTCCCTCCTTCAACACTTGTTGGTCTAGAATTTCAAACAAGCGGTTCTCATTCATTGATGAGACGAAATATATGGCTAAGTTTCTTTCTTTGTCGGGCCTATCAAAAGAAAGCGCTTTTTTTCCAGTTAGTAACTCTGCAAGGAGAACTCCAAAGCTATAAACATCACTCTTTTCAGTCAACTGGCTTGAATGAAAGTATTCTGGATCCAAGTATCCAAGTGTCCCTTGCACCAATGTGGTTAATTGACTTTGATCTAGAGGAACTAGCCTTGAAGCTCCAAAATCAGATACCTTAGCTGTGTACTTATCATCTAAAAGTATGTTAGTACTCTTGATATCTCTATGAATGATTGGAATGGAAGTAGCAAAATGCAAATAAGAAAGTGCCCCCGCAGTTTCTACAGCTATTTGCAAACGTAATGGCCATGGAAGCATGGAGGCATGGCTTGTGTTGTGTATATGCTCAAAGAGGTTACCATTAGTAACGAATTCATACACTAAAAGAGGAACTTGAGTCTCCAAACAACATCCCAACAGTTTTACCACATTTCTATGGTTCACTTGTGAGAGGACACTCACTTCATTAATGAATTGTTCAACTTGGCTTTGATCTAATATTTTGGACTTCTTAATGGCAACAACTCTGTTATCGGGTAATATTCCTTTGTAGACAGTTCCTTGGCCTCCTTGGCCGAGGATTCTATTTTCATGGTAATTGTTTGTTGCTTTCTTGAGTTCTTCTGCTGTAAATATTTGAGTTGTTTCGACAGATCCATTATGCCTAGAAAGTTGTTGCTGTAGCTGAATGCCACCATTCTGTTCAAAAAACTTCTCTTTAAGTTTGATGAACTTTCTTTTCCTCAGTCCCAAATGTACCCAAGAAATGCCCAAAAGTAGCACCAAGAGGCTAATAGTAACACCTACACATTCAATGAATTGAACATTCACTATCGACGAACTACAAGTCTGACAAGGACATTTTAAATCAAATGAAATGGGAAAAAAACATACGATCAAGGGAGCCTTAAAATAAATTGGATTTTATTTGCATTTTGCATCTCAGACATCACGCAGATTTTATGTAACATCAGTAGTAGCATATCCTTGCGGTGCTTGGATTAATAAAAAATAATATGTAATCTAATATAACATTTTAATAATATATTGAAATTGAAAAATAAAATAGACTGTTATAAATATGAAGAACAAAAATTAGTTTAACATTTTTAAGACCGAGTTTTTATCAATACCAAAAATTATAATATATTATTGTAATTAATTAAAATAAATAATGAAATTTGTTTTAAATTTATTAAAACTTCTATTTGAGTTTTATCCATGACATTATTTAAAATTTCTTAGAACTTTGGTATTAAAATTTTACTACGTCAATTATTTTTATATACTTTGTACCTATATTGGTGCCTTTTGATATTAAAATGATTAAATGAATTAATTAAATAATAATTAAATGAGTAGAAGTGGGAGTTTCATGTAGTTAAGTGAAGAGTTGGTGTTTTAATAAAAAAGAAGAAGCTCAAATTAATAAGGAGAGAGAGTCCTTTTTAATTTATAAGTGTTTGAAGTTATATTAAGCTCTAGTGTCTTAGTCTAATACTTGACAAATAAGTCTAGTTCACATACACGGGAGCACGTGAAGAGATAGAGCTATGAATCTTCGGTTTGGATCACCTAATCTCTATTTATTGAGAAATAATAAGATATTGACCATTAATAGTTGTAATTGTAATTTCAATATGTTATCTAGCTTAGTTCAAAAAAATATGTTATCTAGCTTATTTTTCCCAAATACGGCATTTTAAACCCTCACCTTTTTTAGACTGTGTCACTCATACAAATGCTTGAGAAAGGAAGTGTCATTTGGATAAAATTGAAAGCAGAGTATACTTTATCCTAATATATATTTTTTAAAATCTTTGATAATAAAGTTTCAAGCAAAATTATGTTTAACAATATTAAAAGTACTCATAACATATAAGGAGACATCCATGTTGCCAAGAGCCTTAGCAAAATATGTTAAAATTTTTTAAGTACTCGTAACGTATAACTACATCCATGTTACACAACCCCAAGGATAGGTCCAAGTGGTGAAGGTTTTTTTATTTATTATTATTTTTTTTAATGAGTAAGTGGTGAAGATCTTGGCCTTGAAGGATTGCTCCTTTCAAGGTCCAAGGTTCAACATCTCTTGAATGCAAACAATTTCTTGAGACTGCACTCACTAGTGAAAAGCTTGCGACTTATCCTAATCCGTGTAGGAAATTTCTAACCCTAATCCCATGCCCGGACACCTAAGGTTATAAAGAAAAATCCATGTTACACACCACACACCTTGGTGAAAAACTAACAATTTACTCTGATCTGTGTAGGGAATTTTCGACCCTAATTCCTAGTTCGAACACCCAATGTAAATATATATATATATATATATATATATATATATATATATATATATATATATAATATATATATATATATTATATATATATTTTAAAAAAAGAGAGAGAGAGAGAGGACATATTCACTTATAGAAAGCCAACTTATTAATGTTTCTCACCTAGCGCAACTCTAACAAGCAAGGTACTGTGTTTGGGCTTGCAGCCTGTTCCATTGCTTTTGCCATCACCTTCATATCCTGGCTCACAGGAACACTCATAACTACCATTATAATTGGTGCATTTTTGATCGCAAAGAGAGAGAGTTGCATTTTGGCACTCATCGATATCTGCCAAAATATTAAAGTAGAAAAAAAAATCACCAGGATCAAAAAGTCAGCAATCCATTGTCAATAACATAAAAGTCAGAAAACGATAACCAATATATAATATTGCTTAAATGGATATGGTAACCTTGGCAGCCATCTGGAAGGTACGGGTTGCCTTCGAATCCCTTGGAACAACTGCACCAGTACCCTGGACCATTCTCAGAGTCATGACAGACAGTTCTGTTATCCTTGCTTGTGCATGCGTAACTTTTTAGATCTTTTTTAGCTTCACTGCAATTTTGATCCCCTATTGCCCAATTTAGCACCACCGGGGTCATCATAGTTCGGTTTCTGAAATCTCGAAGATCTCGTATAGAAAAGTTGTAAGTCCCTACCTCTGCTACAAAAGCATAGTTGCAAGGATTGAAGTCCCACACATTCTGGTGATTATTATAATAGCTATCGAGACTCATATTCAAAGCCTTTACTCTTTTTGGAATATTCGTTTGGCAACAACCAATGCCAGAGCAAGACCCCTCAATCACGTCCTCAATGCGATCACATAGAGAAATGCACCCAGTTGTGTAAGTTGTCCCTTTAGAACCCTTTATCACAGCAGATGTGTCACAACCAATGGCTGTGAACTTGTTTCGGGTGTCGGAGATGGGGAACTTGGCTAATGTGATCCAAGGATCTTTATAAGATGTTCTCCCACCACTTTGGTTGTAGCAATCCTCAGCAACGTAGGAATAAATGCGCAATTCACCCGAAAGCCATATGTGCGTCACATTTATATTGCTCGTACCCAAGAACGCCAAAGGAGGGTTGTAGGTGGTATTACAAGTGATGCGGAAAGTTTCATTCAAGTAACATCCTTCTTTTGTGCCGAATGGATATGGAATACTGACGTTGCCACAGTGGTCGTCACAGCCTTCCAAGGCTAGCGGGTTAACAACCGCTGCTTCTATTGCCCACAGTAAGATCAATGACAAGACTACCTTATGCCAGTTGCCAGTGGCAAGAGTACCTTGTGTATTAAGACCACCACACATTTTTGTACAGATCAGGTAACTTTGTTTATATATGGACCTATCTATATGGATAGATATCCCATGATTTTTAATCTCGATCGTGTTGATTGAAATATATTAAAAAGTTCAAAAAAATTACTTTTTTATTTAATGATCGAGATTAAAAATCACTTTTAATCAGACAACTATGATAAAAAGTATTGCGTCATGACTTTTGGTTACGTAGGAGGCTAACAAGTTTTCTCGAAAGAAGGAGAAAAAATAAAAAATAAAAAAGGAGGCGAAGAGGTCGTTCCTAAAATTAAAAGAACTGACATGGAATTTCTACTTACTCGAAACTTGTTGGGGGCAGTGAGGCATGGCTTGAGCTGCTGCCACCATTGCTGATAGTATCACACCAACCTGTGTGATTTGGATAATCGTCCTATGCAACTTTGTTTCTCAACGCATATACTTATCTATTTTGTGTATGGATGTGCTAGAGACCCTGCTCCTTTTATAGGCAAAGGGAAGGAAAAAGATTTTATGCTGGCCTTGACTTGGGTCTTCTTTCCCTTTGAGGTGGAATTACATGTTATATCTCTCTTATATGAGAGTGAATCTCGCACCTCTATTATATGTGAGATGGATGTTATATGTAATATCATTTCAAAGGGAAGAAAGAGAGACAAAAAATTTAAGTGAATTTTTTAATATTTAAATATTGTTTTGTAGCGAAATAGTTTAAGATTTTAGCTGGGTTATTTTAAAGGATTCTTTTGGATTTGGAGTGAAGAATATAAAATTAATCGATATTTTTTTCTTCAATTTTCATCCTATAATTTTTGAAAAAGGAAAAAAAATGTGGAGTTTTTGTTTTGGTTTTATGTAACGGAAGTGGGAATACTGGACCCGTTGAGATATTACCATATATATAAAAATTATACAAAATTGAACACGTGACAACATCTCAATGGGGTCAACAGCACTTGACCAAGCCTTTAACGATGTCTGCTTGAGCCGCCGCCATGGTCAATGCCCCAGTTTTTGGGTTAGAAAATAGAAGCATAAGATACTTTAAGTCTTTAGGCGTGTTCCATCAAAAAAAAAAAAAAAAAAAAAAAAAAAAAAAAAAAACGTGTCAATTTATTAGTCACTGGTGTGCTCAGCTGTGTGTTCTGAATTTTCTGTATGAATGCTAAAGTCCCCACGCGGAATGCTATTAAGATGAGGAATGCCGACAGAAAACAATAAATTCAGTGGCATATAAATTTTCGCGATATATGTATATTTTTAATCCCATTGACGTGGTCAGTCAATGGCATATAAATTTTCCCAATATTTTCTTTTTTAAATCCCATTGACGTGGTCGGTTGTTGTGATTGATACATTTAAAAAAAAAACTATGAAATTCAGTAACATAATATTTTTGCAAATTTTTTTAGCGGTTTAAATGGTCCATTGTGATGTTGTATAATAAAAATAATGTTGCTGACGGACTTATGTAAAATTGATATTACTCCAATAATAATGGTATTGATTTCAATTGTCATAAAAAAGAGGAAGATAATATCAACTAAGGTACAAGACTCTTAACAAAATATCTCAAGACAGATCCTATATACAAAAATATCAAAAGAGTTTTACAATTTTCAATTTTTTATATTACTAATATTAAAACAAAGTTAAATAAAACATACAGAAAGAGATCTCATCTCCATTCTCCAACAAAACTATAAAACAAGGATGAGAACTAAGGAGATGGGATCCTTCCCTTAAAAAGATCACTAAGTAGGGATGGTAATGGGGCGGGTTTGGGGTGGAGATCCCATCCCCCGCCCCCGCCCCATTATCCTTGCCCCATCCCCCGTACCCGCCCCATCCCGTCTCGGGGGGACTTTCTTCCCCCTATCCCCACCCCACAGGGTATCCACCCCGCCTCGCCCCAATATAAATTCCTTGTTAATTTTTTTTTTTTTTTTTCCAAAAAATATCTATGACAACAATCAATTTACCTGTATCAAACCATCAATTTACATGAAACAATAATCCACAAAAAGATAATAATCTCATAATGATATTATGACTAAATGTTCCAAAAACCACTAAGTTGTAAAACATGAAATTGAAATTACAATCTCATTGTTCAAAAAAATAAAAATATCATAATAAATCAACAACGAATTCTTCCAAATATCATCTAAATGCAAAACATCAAATTTAAATCACAAATATTATATTCACTTGTGACATACTTTCCAACTATTTAGGATCTTCAACATCATCAAGCATGCTTCGGATTGTGCAATCTTTTGGCATAGGTGAAGAACCTACAACCAAATAGAACAATAAATAAATAAACATCATCAAATATTTAACCTGCAAAAACTAATATAATCTTAATTTAATGAGATGAATAAAAATAATCACCTTTAATTTCAAATTACAAATGTTCTAATCACATTTGACACCACTTTCCTCCTCTTTAGGATCTTCAACATCATCAAGAATGCTTTGGATTGTGCAATCTTTTGGCATAGGTGAAGAACCTACAACCAAAAAGAACAATAAATAAATAAACATTATCAAATATTTAACATGCAAAAAATATATCTTTATCTTGAATTCATGAAAAAAAAAAAAAAAAAAAAAAAATCACCTTTAATTTCAGTCCATAACCAACTCTGTGCACACATCAATGCCTCAATGGTCTTTGGATGGAGTCGGCTACGATGTGGACTTAACAATCTCCCACTAGTGCTAAAAGCAGATTCTGAAGCAACAGTTGTGATAGGAATTGCTAAAATATCCCTCGCAATTTTTTGTAAAGAAGGATACTTGATACTATTACTTTTCCACCAGGTCAAAATATCAAAATTCTCATTTCTTGGCAACACTTCGTCGTCAATGTAATGATCAAATTCCAGTCTAACACTCTCATTCTTTTTTGGAGTATCACCACTAACAAACAAATCATAGGATTGAAGGGAGCTCTGGAACCTAGATTTAGATGGTCCAACAAAACTTGAAGTTGTGGGCATAAGAGAAAATCACCTTTAATTTCAGTCCATAACCAACTCTTTGCACACATCAATGCCTCAATGGTCTTTGGATGGAGTCGGCTACGATGTGGACTTAACAATCTCCCACTAGTGCTAAAAGCAGATTCTAAAGTAAAAATTGTGACAGAAATCATAGGATTGAAGGGAGCTCTGGAACCTAGATTTAGATGGTCCAACAAAACTTGAAGTTGTGGGCATAAGAGAAAATCACCTTTAATTTCAGTCCATAACCAAATCTGTGCACACATCAATGCCTCAATGGTCTTTGGATGGAGTCGGCTACGATGTGGACTTAACAATCTCCCACTAGTGCTAAAAGCAGATTCTAAAGTAAAAATTGTGACAGAAATCATAGGATTGAAGGGAGCTTTGGAACCTAGATTTAGATGGTCCAACAAAACTTGAAGTTGTGGGCATAAGAGAAAATCACCTGTAATTTCAGTCAATAACCAACTCTGTGCACACATCAATGCCTCAATGGTCTTTGGATGGAGTCGGCTACGATGTGGACTTAACAATCTCCCACTAGTGCTAAAAGCAGATTCTAAAGCAACAATTGTGACAGAAATTGTTAAAATATCCCTCGCAATTTTTTGTAAAGTAGGATACTTGATACCATTACTTTTCCACTAGGTCAAAATATCAAAATTCTCAGTTCTTGGCAACACTCTGTCGTTAATGTAATGATCAAACTCCAGTCTAACACTCTTATTCTTTTTTGAAGTATCACCACTAACAAACAAATCATAGGATTGAAGGGAGCTCTGGAACCTAGATTTAGATGGTCTAACAAAACTTGAAGTTTTGGGCATAAGAGAAAATCACCTTTAATTTTAGTCCATAACCAACTCTATGCACACATCAATGCCTCAATGGTCTTTGGATGGAGTCGGCTACGATGTGGACTTAACAATCTCCCACTAGTGCTAAAAGCAGATTCTGAACCAACAGTTGTGACAAGAATTGCTAAAATATCCCTCACAATTTTTTGTAAAGTAGGATACTTGATACCATTACTTTTCCACCAGGTCAAAATATCAAAATTCTCAGTTCTTGGCAACACTCCGTCGTCAATGTAATGATCAAACTCCAGTCTAACACTCTCATTCTTTTTTGGAGTATCACCACTAACAAACAAATCATAGGATTAAAGGGAGCTCTGGAACCACCATTACTTTTCCACCAGGTCAAAATATCAAAATTCTCATTTCTTGGCAACACTTCGTCGTCAATGTAATGATCAAACTCCAGTCTAACACTCTCATTCTTTTTTGGAGTATCACCACTAACAAACAAATCATAGGATTGAAGGGAGCTCTGGAACCTAGATTTAGATGGTCCAACAAAACTTGAAGTTGTGGGCATAAGAGAAAATCACCTTTAATTTCAGTCCATAACCAACTCTGTGCACACATCAATGCCTCAATGGTCTTTGGATGGAGTCGGCTACGATGTGGACTTAACAATCTCCCACTAGTGCTAAAAGCAGATTCTAAAGCAACAATTGTGACAGAAATTGTTAAAATATCCCTCGCAATTTTTTGTAAAGTAGGATACTTGATACCATTACTTTTCCACCAGGTCAAAATATTAAAATTCTCAGTTCTTGGCAACACTCTGTCGTCAATGTAATGATCAAACTCCAGTCTAACACTCTCATTCTTTTTTGGAGTATCACCACTAACAAACAAATCATAGGATTGAAGGGAGCTCTGGAACCTAGATTTAGATGGTCTAACAAAACTTGAAGTTGTGGGCATAAGAGAAAATCACCTTTAATTTCAGTCCATAACCAACTCTATGCACACATCAATGCCTCAATGGTCTTTGGATGGAGTCGGCTACGATGTGGACTTAACAATCTCCCACTAGTGCTAAAAGCAGATTCTGAAGCAACAGTTGTGACAAGAATTGCTAAAATATCCCTCACAATTTTTTGTAAAGTAGGATACTTGATACCATTACTTTTCCACCAGGTCAAAATATCAAAATTCTCAGTTCTTGGCAACACTCCGTCGTCAATGTAATGATCAAACTCCAGTCTAACACTCTCATTCTTTTTTGGAGTATCACCACTAACAAACAAATCATAGGATTGAAGGGAGCTCTGGAACCTAGATTTAGATGGTCCAACAAAACTTGAAGTTGTGGGCATAGGAGAACTCTCTTCTTTATCCTCATTTCCATCACCATATTTTCATCATTACAGAAGCTAAAATAACACAACTGGATTAACGCAAATCATAGAATTAGTAAACTATATATGTAGTAGTATTCATTATCAATATATATATATATATATATATATATATATATATATATATATATATATATATATATATGTAGTAGTATGTACAGCAATCCCAGAAAATAAAAAACTACACTGACTAATTTAATTTCCAGGGAGAGCATTGGATTTCGAAATAGTTGTAAACCTGTAATGTTTTGTATTGGAAAACATTCAAACATGCATATATATATATATATATACATAAGTAGGTACTTGAGAGTTGAGATAGGCAGGCAGCTATTTGGCGGAACTAGCAGTCCAGTATGCAACCAGCAGTCCAACGGCAACCAGCAATATAGAGGGGCTAAGGTGTGGTAGCCGGTAGCCGGTAGGTGGTAGTAGCTAGGTTTTTTTAGAGGAGAAAAATTAAATTAATGAGAGTATTTATATGTGAGTAAACTAAGTAGGGTTAAAACTTAAAAGAAATAAAAAAGGGTTTTTATTAATATATTATATTCGGGGCGGGTATGGGGCGGGGGAGGCATCCCCCCTACCCCACCCTGTACCTGCACGGGTTTTTAAAACATCACCCGCCCCCACCCCATTAACACTATGGATCGGGTAAAACCCGTTCTTAATGGGGCAGATCGGATCGGGTATCCGCGGGTCGGATGCAAATTACCATCCCTATCACTAAGGGTCCAAACTAGCCAAATTATAGCCTAGTAGCACCCTATACTCCCTCCTCCTTCCCTTTGTCATGGTTAATCCCTCCAGCTAAAAATTAGGAAAAGAATTGTCTTTCCAAACTGAAACTACTTCTAGTCAATTTTAAAAATACTTTGAGTCCATTTAAAACTGTTTTAAAATCATTTGAAACTAATTTAAATTCTCTTAAAACTTTTAAACTTCTCGTTAACTTAAGTAGAAAATTTAAGGAACTGAAATATTCATTGATAATACCATGTTTCAATTTTATTTTATATTTTTTATATGCATTAAATATAAACAAAATTTATTGAATCACAATAAGAAGATTATTGCATGATTAGCCAAAAAAAAAGATTGTTGCGTGCCCTAAGGGTTAGGGCACAAGTTAAGATGCCATTAAAAAAAGAAGAAGAAGAGAAAGCAGAGAAGATCACCTAGAATTTATGCATGCAACCTAATGAATTATACAAGAAAATAGGTCTATGGCAACAAAACCTTTTCGTCGCACAAAAGTCTCAATTTCGTCGCTTGATGTACTAGGCGACGAAATAGTACATTAGGTGATAAAAATTATTTCGTCAACTAATGTTGGTAGCTGAATAGTCCTGGCGACGAAATATTTTTGTCGCCTAATACTTTCAACATTTAGCGACGAATTTTTTCGTCGCTTATTAATTTCGTCGCCTAAATAGTATTTGGCGACAAATTTCTTTTCGTCGCCTAAAGTTCATTTGTCAACGAAACATGGTTCGTCGCCCAAAAAACTATAGGCGAAGAAACTTATTTTTGTCGCCAAATATTCTTTACGCGAGGAAATTTATATCCTCGCCTATTGAATTTCAGGCGACAAAACATTTCGTCGCCTATTGTTTTTTGTTTTTTTTTTTCCAAGCTGTTAGGCGACGAAAATGTGGGTCGCCAAATGATATATATATATATATATATATATATATATATATATATATATATATATATATATATATATATATATTAAATTAGGTTTTTGCATTTTTAATATTTTATACCTACTCATTACAACCTGTCATTAACAAATCAATTCATTTTCAACAAAATATCCATAAACAAATCTTCCATACATTCCAAAAGTAAATAATATTTAAATTTAAAATTATCATAAATACAATCAGTACAACAATTAATAGAAATGAAAAAAATGTCATCTAACAATACCAAAAAAAAAAAAAAGACTTCACACGAGAAAATATGTCTTCATTCCCCCAAGCTCATACAATCTGCACAAAATATTAAAAAAAAAAAATCAAAATATTAATAAATTCTAGGTTGTTTTGGTGAGAGAGAGTGTGTTAAAATCAATATAAAATGGCTTACCACTAGATGTATTTTTCTTCTTGATCCCTAAAAATCCAAAAAAAAAAAAAAACTATAGAAAATTTATACATCTTAAATCATCCATAAAATTGCCAAATAAAAAAGAAACCAACAAAAGTATAATATATACTCACAGTGAAACAATGGCTTCACTCCTTGTCCATGTAGCGTCTATCTCACATATATAATCAAACATTAGAAACTCAACAATCATGTTTCCAAATACACAAAAAGCAATAAACACTCCCAATACCAACTAAACCACCTTATAACACCATGCATGCTACCACAAAACCAAATTTAGCAAATATCAATTCCAAGATAAGAATTACACAACAAGAGGGTATGTTCTTTTAATTTTACATGAGAGGAGACCAAAAACAAGTTCCATGAAATTAGCAAAGAAGTAAATTAGTTAGTCATCATTTAGTCGAAAAAATTAAATAACTCTAAACAAACTTCATAACAACGCTAATTGAAACCTCTAAATAAACAAACTCCAATTAAAATCCATCAATCCCAGCAACCCACATGCAAAACCCAACACAAATCACTTAGCTAAAAAAATTAAGCAAAACCCATGTTACAAAAACAAAAAATTCCCTCAAATCATTCACATAGATATAAGCATATGTATATATTTTGAGCAACCCACATAGAAATTCACACACAAAACCCCCAAAAAATAGGATTCAGAATCAGACCGGCATGAAAATTCCAAGTCACTATATAAGAGTAGCATGTGTCCTAGAATTTTCAGCTCGAGTTAACATTTCTGTAATTTATTAAAATATTCACAAGTCTGTAAACTCAATTCTATCAAACAGCTCATTCCAAAAGAGTGTAACACACTTCTAAACATCATTTTCACTATCAAAACACATCAACATTTGATACTAATTTACAGAGACCCTTCATTATGTGTCTCAAACACAACATACAAATTTCAGTTCTAAATGAGCATCCTATAAGTTTCTAAAATTCATACAAGTCATCAATAACGAATTCGTCTGACAAATTCTAAACTTTTGTAAATAAATTCACTAAAAATCATATAGTCATCCGATGAGTATAAAACTTGTTCCAAATTGATCTAAAGGGTGTTATATTTCATTATACACATAATTGGTCTCAAAATTCCTCTTTTGTAATTTATGGAAAATTTTACAACACAAGGTGTACAAAACTGTCCAGTAGTCAGATTTGACCCGTTTTCTTGTAAATTCACAAATAAATATCAAACGATGGTATTTTCTTATGAAATTTAATACAAATATACTAGACACATGATATAACAATCCACAACAAACCGTTTTAGCATATCTATTTTCAATAAAATCAGAATTGCAATTTAAATTTACTGTTCACACAGCAGCAGAAAATTCAGCAACAAATTTGGTTCACTTTTAATAACTTAATAAACTAGATTACAATGCACCAACCATTCTCAAACTTTCCAGAATTACTCTAAATGAGCATACGGACATTTTTCGTGAAGGGTCCGTGACCCAATTCACAACCATTTAGAACTTGGTTCTCAATGGTCTCCGCAAGTCAATTTTCGGTTAAAAAACTAGATTTGCATCTACAATGCACCAACCATTCTCAAACTTTCCATCATTACTCTAAATAACCATACAAACATGTTTCGTGAAGGGATCATGACCCAATTCACAGCCGTTTAGAACTTGGTTCTCAATGGTCTCCGCAAGTAAATTTTCGGTTAAAAAACTAGATTTGCATCTACAATGCACCAACCATTCTCAAACTTTCCAGAATTACTCTAAATGAGCATACGGACATTTTTCGTGAAGGGTCCATGACCCAATTCACAACCATTTAGAACTTGGTTCTCAATGGTCTCCGCAAGTCAATTTTCGGTTAAAAAACTAAATTTGCATCTACAATGCACCAAACATTCTAAAACTTTCCAGAATTACTCTAAATGAGCATACGAACATTTTTCATGAAGGGTTTGTGACCCAATTCACAACCATTTAAAACTTGGTTCTCAATGGTCTTCACGAATCGATTTTCGGTTAAAAATTGAGATTTGCATCTACAATGCACCAATTACTCTCAAAATTTCCAGATTTATTTTAAATAATAAGACAATTGTTTTTCAAGAAGGGTGCGTGACCTAATTCTCAATAAATCACAAGGTGCCACATGAATGTCAAAATTGCATCAAATGTGACCATCTAAGCATGTTTTGTTCCTAAATTGCACAAACCATCTTAAAAATGTTTAGACTCATTCTAAATGGCAAAATAAACATTTTCAATGAAGGGTCTATGACTAAATTCTTCACCATTTGAAATTTGATTTCAAAGGGACATTTCATCAAACACTTGGTAGACAACTTACATATTACATTACACATGGGTTTTCTTCACAAACCCATTCTTCCTACATACATTTATAGAGTTTATACACACAATCTATACTCTAAACATATTTCAATAGCATTCTCAAACAACAACAACACAAACCCATTACAAATTGGAGTATAAAAACACAAAACATGCAAAAATCAACTCCAAAACACACCCAATACCCATACATCCGAAAATTACATGAATAAATTTTATTAAATTCCAGATTTGAGTGTTTGATGCTACATACCTCACTTCTAGCACCATTAGAAAGCAGAAATTTAGAGAGATTCAGATATGAAACAACAGATCTGAAACCAAAATATGAGAGAGCTTTAGATATGAAACCAAAAAATGAGAAAAAATGAGATATATGTTCAGATCTGAAACTAGAAAGAGGAAGGAGGAGAGAGGCTTTCGGTGACCCAGTGGTCCTTCAACTCGAACGGTGACAGGGCCGAGATCAGCACCGGTGTGCTTTGCTCTTGCAGTGGTTGCTGGGGTGTTTGTCTGAATGAGTTTTAACTTGTTTGGTTTTTTGAAATCATATTTTAACTTGCTTATGTGTGGGGTGTTAGTGTTATTGAGTTAATTGGGTCAAATTTATTGCAAAATTTTAAATTTATGAATTTCTTATTATTAAATCACTTTTCATTTCTTTTTCTCTTTTTGTTTGCTAATTTTATATTTTTATTGCTTATGTTACCTTACATAGTTAAATACGTAAATGAAAAATTATTTATAATGAAAAATTATTTAGTAGTCTAGAACTATAAATAAATACATAGTTCCCCCTCTCACATGAATGGTGGGTCCCACAATATATAATAATGGTGAGTCTCATTAATTAAATTCATGGTAGGACATGGTAGGACACCACCACTCTGTGAGAGAGGGACTACACATTTACTAGTATTTAAGTACGTAGTACGTAGTATGACATTACCTTTAATACGTAATATATCTAGTATTTAAGTACAAATATATCTATTAATAATTAAGTACGTAGTATACTAGATATCATTAAGTACGTATTAAGTACGTAGTATAAGTCTACTAATTAAGTACGTATTATGACGTTACCTTTAAGTACGTATTATGACGTTACCTTTAAGTACGTAGTATATCTAGTATTTAAGTACAAGTATATCTACTAGTAATTAAGTACGTAGTGTTTTTTTTTGATAACCTTGGATAACCTTGGGTCCGGGCCAATTAAGTACGTAGTGTTACATTACCTTTTTAAGTACGTAGTATATTTACTAGTATTTAAGTACGTAGTATATCTATTAGTATTTAAGTACGTAGTATGTAGTATGACATTACCTTTTTAAGTACATAGTATACTTACTAGTATTTAAGTATGTAGTACATAGTACGTAGTACGACATTACTTTTTAAGTATGTAGTATATCTACTAGTATTTAAGTACGTAGCATAAATAAAGCTTTTACAAATTAAAATATATGTTACAATTGTTTTGCCAAAAGGAATGTCACAAGAAAAGATTAAGTAGATTAGTCATAGTATCAATTGAAAAGAAGATGTTGGTAGAACTTGAATACAAAAACTTAATTCGTATTTTACATCTAAAAATTTAAAGAGAAAACCACCATATTCATTACATTCGGCGACGAAAATCAAATTTCGTCGCCAAAGTGTAAATTCAAGTGATATTAGGCGACGAAAATTGAGTTTCGTCGCCGAATTGTAATTACAAAATACATTGGGCGACGAAATTTGATTTTCGTCGCCTAAATCTTAAAAAAGGCATACATTGGGCGACGAAAATAATCTTCGTCGCCTAAATGTTGTTTTTCATTACATTCGGCGATGAAATTTGATTTTCGTCGCCTAAATCTTAAAAAAGGCATACATTAGGCGACGAAAATTAATTTTTGGCGACGAAATTTGATTTTCGCCTAAATCTTAAAAAAGGCATACATTAGGCGACGAAAATAATTTTTGTCGCCTAAATGTTTATAGAAATTACTTCCAGAAATTTCCTTGTCTATTTGTTTTCTTGTTTAGGCTTGCACTGCTTTTGTCCCTTTGTTATGCTTACCAGCTGTTAACCAATAACATCTCTTTTGTTTATAATTTTTGAGAGTGTATAACGTGTCTTTGCCTCTTGAATTGGTATATAAAAAAGCTAGTATATAAAAATGGGTAATTCTACGTACCTCTAATAGATAAAATTTTACGTTAATGATACCAATGTCACATATTATGGTACTTATCTCACATATGATGGTACTTATCATTTTTATTTATTATTTAAATTAATATATATAAAAAATCAGATAGTACCAATATCACATTGGATAGTACCAACATCACATATAATGGTACTTATATCACATTTGATAGTAACAATTGAGTGGATACCATATCCACAAAAAGAATGTGAGTATTGTAGAATGACCCTATAAAAATGGGGGTCTTTCTACAATACCCACACTCTTTTTGTGGGTATGGTACCTACTCAATTGGTATCATTAAATGTGATATAAGTACCATCATATGTGATGTTGGTACTATCCAATGTGATATTGATACTATTTGATTTTTTCTATGGATAATTTTACAGTACCCATGTGGGTATCGTACCTCTAATAAATAAAATCTCACATTAATGGTACCAATGTCACATATTATGGTACCTATCTCACATATGATGGTACCTACCATTTTTATTTATTATTTAAATTAATATATATATAAAAATTAGATAGTACCAATATCACATTGGATAGTACCAACATCACATATGATAGTACTTATATCACATTTAATGGTATCAATTAAGTGGGTATCATACCCACAAAAAGTACGTTAGTTACTATTCATTCCTAAAGTGATTTTTTTTTTTTAACGTAAATTCAGTTTTTTCCTATTTTTTTAAATTTAGTTTTTTTTTTTAACGTAAATTCAGTTTTTTTTTTTTTTTTCCTATTCATTCCTAAAGATTTTTTTTTTGTAAATTCAGTTTTTTTTTTTTTTTTTATTTTTGTTTTTTTTTTTTCCGTAAATTCAGTTTTTTTTTTTTCCTTTTTTTTTTTTTTTTTTTTTTAAAGTAAAGATTCATTTTTAGTTTTTTTTTTCCTATTCATTCCTAAAGTTTTTTTTAATTCAGTTTTTTTTTTTCGTAAATTCAGTTTTTTTTTTTTTTCTATTCATTCCTAAAGTGTACCAGCTTAATTAGGAACTGGGGTAAGGGTCGACAATACGTAGTATATCTACTAATATTTCAGTACGTAGTATATCAACTAGTATTTAAGTCCGTACGTAGTACGTAGTATGTTGGAGCGGAGGCAGAAAAAAAATTTTGGGTGGGCTAATTGCAAAAAAAAAAATTTGACTACTGGGCTAATTATTTAATTTAAGGTAATTTTTTTTATATAAAAAATATAGGTAAAAAAAAAATAAATAAAAAATAAAACTTGGGTGAACGTGGCTACGCCATTGGTAGTATGACATTACCTTTTTAAGTACATAATATATTTACTAGTATTTAAGTACGTAGTACATAGTACATATATAGTATATCTAGTGTTTAAGTACAAGTATATCTACTAGTATTTAAGTATATACGTAGTACGTAGTATGACATTACCTTTAAGTATGTAGTATATCGATCTAGTGTTTAAGTACAAGTATATTTACTAGTATTTAAGTACGTAGTATATATATTTACTATAGTATTTAACTACGTACGTAGTATGACATTACCTTTTTAATTACGTAGTATATTTACTAGTATTTAAGTACGTAGTATGACATTAATTACCTATTTAAGTACGTAGTATATTTACTAGTATTTAAGTACGTAGTATGACATTAATTACCTATTTAAGTACGTAGTATATCTAATAGTATTTAAGTACGTAATATGACATTACCTTTTTAAGTACTTAGTATATTTACTAGCTAACGGTCATGACCGGATATATAACATTACATTTTTGTCAAGATAGACATTGGTTTCTTTAACATATGACACAAATCGAGTACTTCAAGGTTAGGACCTAAATTTTATATAAAAAAAAAACCGCCACATTAAAACTTTGGGCGCCTAACTAAAAAATTGGATATTAACTAACTAAAAAATGATGGATATTTTATAATAAGGTGACGTTAAAAATCAATTTTTCCATATAGGATACATAGATCATTAAATTAGGCTAAAGACAAAACTTAAAAGGCATTTTCGTCGCCTAAATCTTAAAAAAGGCATACATTAATTTGGCGACGAAAATTATTTTCGTCGCCTAAATGTTTAAAGTGCCTAAATGTTAAAAAAAAACTGGTTATTCATTACATTTAGCGACGAAAATCAAATTTCGTCGCTAAAAGTGTAAATTCAAGTGATATTAGGCGACGAAAATTGAGTTTCGTCGCCAAATTGTAATTACAAATAACATATGGCAACGAAACTTGATTTTCGTCGCCTAAATCTTAAAAAAGGCATACATTAGGCGACGAAAATAATTTTCGTCGCCTAAATGTTTAAAGAAAAAAAACGGTTATTCATTTCATTTGGCGACGAAAATCAAATTTCGTCGCCAAAAGTGTAAATTCAAGTAATATTAGGCGACGAAAATTGAGTTTCGTCGCCGAATTGTAATTACAAATAACATTGGGCGACGAAATTTGATTTTCGTCGCCTAAATCTTAAAAAAGGCATACATTAGGCGACAAAAAAAGTTATTCGTCGCCCAATGTAATCTATGTTTTGGAATGTAGCGATGAAATATAAATTTCATCGCCTAAGATTTATATTTTGCGACAAATAAAATATTTTGTCGCCTAAGATAGATATTGGGCGACAAAAAAAAATTTGGTCGCTAAAAAAAAATTTGGTCGCTAGATTTCGTCACCAAATAATCATCTTGTTGTAGTATTTCTTCAAAAACTAAGCATTGCAACTCATAATGTAAAAATATTCCTTAATAAACCCATGCCCTAAGGGCACTAGGCAAAAGTTGCATTAAGACTAAAAACTAAGTATGCCAATAGGTAAATAAACTACTTCTTTTTCTTAATAAAATATAGCAATCAAGGATTAGAAATTTGCATACTATAATGAAAATCGTGACTTGAGTGGATTGCTTTTAGATTCTTCTTTCTAATGGATAAAGAATAAATGTGGAGTCGTCATTTAGTCCCAACTTCTCCCAAGTTGTATTTGTCTGACCAAATTTCGATTTAACAAATTGTTCAATCTATTCATTCAGTACTCTTCTCTTATTTTATAATAATAGATGCATGTTAGTAAGAACTTTAAAAATGAATTCTTTTTTCCATGAGATTAAGATCATATTATGGAATAAATAATACTGAATTGACTAGTAACCATACTTGCTATTTTATTGAAACAACTGGGACAGAACCAAGTTTAAGATTCGGTATAAGAAGTGATTCTCAAGGCTGAAATGCGAGTGTGGGTTGAGAGGACCTTAATTTGATTTGGCTTCCTATTAGAGGCAGCCGCTACTCATTGTGCAAAAAGATCATATCAATTATCCAAGAGGGCAGTGTTAAGTGGGGAATTAAGATTAGCCAATACAGACCAAAACACTTGGCCGTGGCGTTTAATTAGTGTATGTTTCTTACAAAAGTCTCAAGAAAAAGAGGAAAGGAGGAGATTTGGATCCTCAAATTTGTGTTTTTAATGTATTATTGTGTTTTTAACGGAGAAGATGATGAGGTGGGTAACGATTGCTAACGGAGTGCTAACGGAGTCAACCACAGGTGGACAAAGTGTCAGTTTTTAAACCAAAGGTAAGCAACATGTAAACGGGCCAAACCACAGGTGGGTAAAGTGTATTTATCCCTTTAATTATTAAAAAAAAAAAAAACCTTTCAACAATAAACTTATTAATAAACAATGAGATTACATGAAACAGTTGAATAGAAGTCAATTATAGGGTGTTGGTCCTAATACAATGTAGAAGGTAAAGTAAAATTACATAGCTTCATATCCTAGTTACATTCTGTTGATGGTCATTTCTGCAGGACCAACAACTAATGCAAAGTTCACGACCCAAGCCTAACTCATGGAACCAAGACCCAAATGCAATTTGGTCGGTCTGAAACAAGGCCTAACGACAAAGACTCTGTTGATGGTCATTTCTTTTTGGACCAACAACTAATGCAAAGTAGTTGGCCCAAGTCCAGTTCATGACATAAAAACACCCAAATGCTATGTGGTTTGTTAATAACAAAACCTACTGCAAAAGCTCCAAACATACAAACGGGCCCATAAGCCCATAAACCCATCAAAGGATATAAAGCAAATTCTTGGGTTCTCTCTTGGAACAAAGCCTACTACGAAGACTGCAAACATGCAAACGGGTCCACAAGCCCATAAACCTATCAAAGGATACAAAGCAGATCCTTGGGATCTCTCCAATAAAGCTTACTACAAAGGCTCCAAACATACAATCGAGCCCACAAGCCCATGATGGGCCCAAATCCTCGAGCCCTTACAAAAAAAAAAAAAAAAAGCTCATTGTATAAGGAATCCAAGAGCCTAGAAAGTCTGGACCCTTCCAAGACTTAGAACCTGTGGTAGGATAACAACACAAGCCTAGGACCTCATGGTCTGGGCCACCTTGGTGGATTCACCACAACATAACATTATGCACGATCAAACAAATTGCTTGGACATAATGAACAATCAGATTGACAAGATGCCACAAGACACCAATGTTTACGGCCCAAGCCTGTGATGTTGATGGTCTTTCCTTTTCTCCCGCAGGAATTATGTGGTATTGGTGATTTGGCGATAGGGGGATTTATCCAAGACTAAGGAGTTGTTGTTAGAGACCAACAGGTTCATTTCGGGGATTTTTTGGTCACTCAATCACTCAACCCCTTCAGTCATACGTGTATACACTACCTTCCAAAACAAACACCTTCTCACAAACAAAGCATTTAGTGTCTTCACCTTCTCTTATAAACACATTTAATGCTTTAACCTTCCCCGTAAACCCACAAAAATGACGGCAGAGGAATGGACAGAAGCAATCAAAATACATTTTCTGTAATGAAAGGACCCTCCTACTAGTATAGGAAGGGGCATGTGCCTTTGAAAAGCCCAAAATGAATTGCCTAAGGACATGTTGCTGTCCAAGGGAGTGTCTAGAGACATTTCCATGGAGCCCAACCTCTATAAAAGGGAGGAGAGCTCCACAAGGAAGGAACAATGAAAAACCCAGAACATTAACCCATACATATAGTAAAAAACCTTACTCCCAAAACAAAAAATAACTTCACACATTTATGTTTAGATCACAAAATCCCCAGTTGTGTGTACACTAATTGGATTAGTTCTACCTTAAGATTCAGTTCTCATCTCTCCTTTTATATCTCTTTTTGTTTCGTGAATATTAAAGTTTTACTAACTGAGACCACTTGTTTACTATTCATTCTTTGTATGGGCTAACTTGTATCAAGTTTCAAGCAAGAATAGCCATCTTGGGGTCTGGATCAATAGCCTAATATGAGTAGAAGTTCCCTGCAGCAAAGATCCAGTTCAAAAGCTTGGGCCATTAATGATAAGGTGCAGCCATTAGTGACGAGGTCCAATCCACGGCCTATTGAGAGTCTTGGTCTCACTTCCCTACCTCTTGCATCAACAGTACCACCCCAAAAAGACACCTACACATTCTTAAAAAATTTAAGGAAACTTTAGAAATATCCTTGGAAGAGGGATAAGTTTTTTTCTCGATAAGCAGATGCAGCACAATGGCGGAAGACTTAAAAGCCACTATATAAATATCTCACTTTTATGGCTATGAACTATTCCGATGCTTTGAAATCTTCTAATGCGGTCACGCGAACCCTCTTTGACTCGGCCTCCATAGCTTTTATCCTGTTGTCCTTCACCTTTTCACTAGCTTGGCCTCCAAGATGATCACAATGTACGAAGTCAAGCTTGTGAATTTGCACGTCGCCTAGAAAGAAAGGAAGAGCAAATGTTAGTAAAAAACTAGCAACATAGAGGAGTGAGCCAAAAGGTTCAAGGACCCACCTTCATGAATGAGTGAAAGGCCATTTTGGACAACTGGTTAACACTATAGCTTTTGACCTTATTGGTGTTATTAGTAATGATGGCCTTCGAAGCCTAGAGAGGGCCATCTCATGGCAATTCTTATAAGTTGGGAAAGCCATTCTTTTTGTGCCAACCATCCCCTTTTCCTTTGAGGATGAGCTGAGAGGAGCAATAGGAGAACTTGAAAGAAGGATTTCCAAAGAGGCTGGGGAACCAAGAATTTGGATGGGTACTAGATCAGAAGACTGGACAACTAGGGAACCGAGAACATGAAGAAGGACTTCTCCTTTAGATAGCTTAACATTCCCAAAACTTTTTTCCATTGCCGAATATTGGCCGGAAATTAGATAGGAAGAGTTTCAGAGAAATACTTGTTAAAGATAAAACTTACTCTACTTTCTCTGAAGGTAATACAAAAGGTAATGGTATGGGGTTGAGGTGGTGGATAACTTGGCTCTTTGGGTTGACAAGAGTGGGGGAACTATTTGACCTCATGCAAGAATGCTTGTTTGATCCTTGCCATGGAAAGTTCTTCGATTTCAAGTTCTTCCAAATACAAATAAAAAATAAAATAAAATAAAAAATCAGATGATTAAAAGAACAACAGAAGACAAAAGACTAGTCGACAAATATAGGTTTCACTAGAAAGATGAGGTGCTCCCCAGACTTGAGAAACTTGGATGGTTCCTTGTCCACGTCCTCTCGAGGAAGACTCCTCCAACCAAAGTAGTCAATACTGTACCGGAATCTATTTTTGGTTTGGTGTGGAGAATGAAATATTTCAGTACCGGTCCGTATATATATATATATATATATGTTGTATAATTGTGAATTTAAAAATACTATTAAATTAATAAGTATTGATTAGAGTCTATGTAATTTATTAAGAGTGTTTAAAATTATAAAATTATACCCAACTAGTATCTTATAATATTAACTCAAACTCAATAATAATATCTTTTTAGTCAAAACCCAACTAAAATATACAAATATTATTCTTGAATAATACAAAAAACACTTAAAAAAAAAGTAATAATTTAACTTAACTCTACACCATCGATTCCATCACGTGGGTTGGGGGGGCTCTAGCTAATAATGGAGTTGGTGGTAGGTGAAGGATAAGACAAGACAAAGGCACGAGAACCCATTTTAAAGTTAAATTTAAAACTACTTTGGGAGAGAGAGAGAGAGAGAAGAAGAA
Organism: Fagus sylvatica; assembly: GCA_907173295.1. Lineage (NCBI taxonomy): Eukaryota > Viridiplantae > Streptophyta > Magnoliopsida > Fagales > Fagaceae > Fagus > Fagus sylvatica. Next base: position 31,639,133 of record OU015763.1, read on the forward strand.
GAATTGAAGAAGAAGAAGAAAAAGAAAAAAAAAAAAAGAAAGACAGAAGAATAAGAGGAAAAAAGAAGAAGACACAAGAACGAGACTAAAAGCTTCAAAATTACAACAAATAAATGTAAGAAGAAGAACTGAAGAACAAGACAGAAGTATAAGGCGCAAATCTTCAAAATTAATATACCGGTCCGAAACTCATTTTCCGACTGAAACACTGAAATCCGGTCGGTACAGCTGGTACAACCCAATACACCCCGCAATATTAACAGGTATGTATCAATGGTGTATCTTGTACAGGGTGAAGTAACGGAACGAAATATTTCGGCCGAAACGGTGCAAAATTGACCACTTTGCTCCCAACCGTTTCCTAAGATAAAGAAAAATTTATGTTTTAGTTAGAATATAAGCCCAACAGGCTTAGGCTCAATATATCGCCTTGTAAAACACTCTTATTACTTGTGTAGTATTCATATTACTTGTACTTGTAGTACACACTTTATTCTTGTACTTCACTCATATATCTGCCTATATAAAGGAATCTCTTGTACAGTTTATTATTCATTCAATATAATACATAATTTCAGTCTTTAGCATGGTATCAAAGCTTGGTCTCTAGCACTTTTTTTTTTCTTTTCTTGTAATCGTCGCTATCATTGCCTTACCAACGCTGCAACCTCCACTCGTTTAATTGAGCAACCACCACTCCCTCTATACATATCAGAGACCAAGGAGCTCAAATCCATTAAGATCTGGTTGTTTTGTTGTCTCACTTGCTACTCACAACCTTGGATCGCCGTTTCACTCGCCCCAAGTCACACACACGCTTCCACGTGCCAAACATGTGCCACCCCACGCCTAACACACGACAGGAGCCACATGTTACCACCATCTACTGACACATCAGGCCTAAGACCCACATCATATGTGCCTCGTTAAGATCTAGCCACGCCACATTAGCTACCATTTCAACAACACATCAGCACCACTTCAACATTGTTGACTAACTGTTGACTTCCGTGCCCGTTATCTTTGACCGAGTTAACCATTAATTGTGACATTCGGCCATTGTCGTTGACTTCAAGTTGTTGACTTTGACTGAGCATTGACTTTTATATCTAGTTGGATTTTTAAACCCAGGTTCGTCTTATCCAGTTTTTCATGTTGATTCCATTTTTGTGGTCTGTTTTTTGCATTTGATATTTAGTTATGGCTTAAAATGAGATTTCTCACCTCATTCATGTCATTCTTGATAGGGATAACTACTCTCTTTGAGCTCAAGGGTCACAAACTATGGCTTTAGGTACTTGGACAACGTCAACCTACTATCCAACAAAAGGAAGAAAATTTCAACTTGAAGATTGAGATGGTATCAACCATCAAATCATCACTTGGCTCTGCAATACCTCCACTCCATCTATTAGTATGGAATTTTGGGGGTTATGACATTATCAAGGACATATGGGACATGCTTGCTTCTTGCTATGTTAGGTCTTATGGTGCTTAAAAACATCACCTCATGGCTACTTTGTATCATCTTCTTCTGGATCCAAGAGAGCTTATCACTGTTTTACATGCTTGTATAAGTTTTCTCAAAGATCAACTAGCTACTTATGAACCCATCATCAAGACAGTCTCTGAGGCCAAGCTTGTCAATGCACACCGAGAGCGTCTACGTCTCCTTCAATTCTTAATGGGCCTTCTAGACGACTTTGAGTCTATACATGCAGTCAGTTTCTCAATCGCTCTCCTTTGCTCACTGTTAATAAAGTAGTCAATAAATTGATTCGTAAAGAGACCCATCTGAAGTCTCATTGCTCTTCTCAGCCTCACATAGTTCTTGCAATTTCAGCCTCTGTTGCTTCCCCCACCTCAGCTCCACCAAGAGGGCATGCTAAAAAGAGGTCCAATCGGAAGAATTCTCACATTCTCTACACCTTTTGCATCAAAACCTTAGTATTTAGGGGTATGTTAGGTTCAATGTCTTCAAGTCCATTTGATTGTATGCCATGTCAGCTTGGCAAGCAACCTGCTTTGCCTTTCAATAAAAAGTGACTCCATTGCTTCTACACCTTTTGATCTTATTCATTCAAATGTATGAGGGCCCTCTCATGTTTCTACAGTGGAGGGTTAAGATTTTTTTTTATTTTTTATTTTGTAGATGATTGAGACTCAATATTCCAAAGTGATTAAGATATTATGATATGACAGTACAAGAGAATATCGACAAATTGATTTCTTTGCCATTTTCAAACATTATGGAACTATCTTTCATACCTATTGTCCTATCACTTCACAACAAAATGGACGCACTGAACGCAAACTTCGTCACATCCTATATACTATTAGGGCCCTTACGAATGCCTCTTTCACTCCCATCACATTCTAAGGTGAAGTTGCCCTTCACTTGCGGTGTACACCATCTAATGAGTCATGAATTATGACTCATTAACCTTGTTTCCATATATCTTTAGTGGAATTATCTAACATCAAACTCTATTAGTTGTGGCTTGAATTGCCACATGATAAAGTCGATCAATGACTGAATTTCCCTTTGTACAAGGAATCCTATAGCAACTAGAACTCCTATGAGTGAGCGGCAAGTAGTGTGATACTACTGTTGACGCTGAAAAATCGACGTGATGATCCAACTTCAACCCCCATTGGGCTCAACAGAATCTCTCTTATTTTGTTTGTGTGTGTGATGTGAACATATTGTAAAAAATACGTGCATTTTTATGTGTGTGTGTGCTCTGGCATATCCGTGGATATGGCAATGGGGAGTAGAAAACACAAGATTTGGAGTTGCCACTAATCATAGGGAAATTGAAGGTGTGATTGGTCACCTATGTCTAATTGGTTTTTATCTTGATTAAGACATGCTAAAAACCGAGTCTTGAACCAGAGATGGATTCGGGGATTTGATTTTGCATGGGAAAGGTGTTAGGCACTCCACAACATCCATTCGAAGACAGTTACCTCCCTCCATGTGTGCATAGTGTTTGATCAATCAAATGTTTGATTTATTAATTAGGTACAAATGTCTCGACGTTGTTGGGCGTACATCAGTTGGTGATGCACGCATTTTGATGCGGTCGGTTTTGTTATCTTTTTTTCCCCTTCGATTATCTTATATCTTTTAGGGTTTTCAGTGAAACAATGGCAAGGTGCACTTGAAACCCTAACATTGTTCACCAGAATAAAGTTAATTAGTTTAGCCAAGATCAAGACCTCATTCACCCTTGGGTTGCAAGGGAAAAGCGGTCCGTCGTACGCCCGCTTGGATTAACCTTTTTATTTTTGGGCTATTCCCCTTGGTTGTTCAGTTCTCGAATGCGTTCGAGTTCCCTATCCATGTTCACACATGCTAGGAATTCTCGAAATTTGTTGTAGGTACAACCAAAAGTAATAATCTTGTTGAGTTTTCTTTAATTCATGATTCCATAAAGAACACAACGCGTGGGAATTCTTTACATGCGTCAATGACAGCACATTTCAACTGTATTGAACCATGTGTCATGGTGTCCTAAAGTAAGCCTCGGCCTTAGTATTAAGGTAGACCAATCCAAAGTGCGTTGTATTGCTTATGGTACTACGCTTTTTTATTTTTTTATGTTTTTAAGGTTTACATGTCAAAGTTTATTCAAATGTCTTGCATAAATAAACAATGCGCAATTTATTAAAACATATGGGCAAACTACATGGCACATGAATATTTTAATTAAATGAGGGATTTAAACAAATATTCAACATAAGGGCAAACCAAATGACATATAAATATTTAGATAAATCATGGGTTAAAATCACTTAGTGTATGGGCAAACCATATGGCAAAAGAACATTGAAAATCTAATCATGGAATTAGGGTTTTGTGTGATTAGGGTTTGTATGCAAGTGAACGTAAACATGTGATTCTAAGGTTTCATGCAAGATATGCATGTTTTATGAATTTTTCGGAGACCATTAAATACCTTCCAAGCTACACAGAGAATGGTAAACTGATTCTCTTCCCTTTTTTAAGTAAAGACAAGATGCAATTCCACAACTTGTGGCTTAAATCTTATGTGTGTCAATAATTTTTAGTCATATACTTGGTACGAACTGCATTAGATGTTCCCAATAGATGGATTCACCCTAGGTATGTGATACTATCATACTACATCTTATAAAAACGTGTGATTGGCAATAAGGAAGCGATTGCATCAATACTTGATAAAAAGGAACCTTTTTTTATCAAGCTGGAGTTCAATATTTTTCATTGCTGCAACAATTTGACATACATTTTTTTTTTTTTTTTTGATAGAAACGATAGAACAATTTGACATACATAAGAACGTGTTTCTTGTTTAATTGCTCTCAAGTTTCCAACATAATAACTACTTTAGTAGACGAATTGGACATTATTTATTCAAGTTACATTTCTTTAACACCCATAAAGTGCATACTGTTTAGCCAATGGTTTTTCCCGACGCAGAGGACAAATTAGGAATTCTCCATAAATATCAATTTAACAATATAGCAGAGTTTGATCATGGCCAAAATTTGTACAACTAAGGCAAAAGTGGACATGATTGTAAAGGAACCACTAGGAATGGTCAAGGTTGTGTCGTTATGATTCAGTGCAGATGGAAGAAGATTTTTTGGAGATGAGATGTACTAATAGAGATCAAGGTGAATCCTATACGGAAATGGTTGTGACGAGTCTGGTGACTAAATAGAGATTTCAACTGAATTAATCATTACTATAAGCTCATGTATTCCCTAGGAAGGGCTCAACAGAGCAGAATCCACCGTAGAAACACAGTTGGAGGTAGATATTGTTACTCATCTTTACATGAGAGTTTGTAAGAAGCTTCAGCATGTGCCTCCTCCAACTTCATCAAGAGATCCTTCATGAAAGGCGTGTCTGTGCCATGAGTAATTCGCAGTATATCCATTGCCATGGTCAGTGATTTTATAGCATCCTCTGTATCTCCCAGTAACCTGTTACATTAATGAAAAGTTTAAAATAGAATGAATAACATTGTTTATGAGGAAAAGCTGACAGGGTCGAAAGTGCTGTGATTTTCATAATCAGAGGGGGGTGCAGGTAAATCCCCTACAAAAGCATGTAGTCCAGACTAATTTAGAAGCCAATGGGACTTATAAAACACGAGCATGTACTGCAACCTAGTCGTACTGGTTGCAGAAGTGTTCCAATGCCTTGTTAGTTTTTATTAAAATTTGAAAGGATCCTCAAAACTATTGTACCTCATAAGCTGTAACAAGTTTAAAATTATTGATGTAAAGAAGGAAAGGGGAGGGAGAAAGAACAGTAGAAGATGGGTAGATGAAGTGTCCAAGATAAATTTTCTCACTACTCTAGAGGCAGATTGCAGTCAACTAATAAACTCACAAAGTTCACAAAGTAACAATTAGTCCTATTTTAATAGACCTACGTTATGTGCACATAAGAATACCATACATGCATCACATATTCACATCTTTAAAGCCCTTATAAACCTCCACAGGGTGAGTGAAACTCCTGGCCTCGTTTAGTCACATCCAAGTTGACTTAGGAAGCCCAACTGCGTGCCAGTAGGCCAACATACTTAGGCTTATAGTAATAATCAAACACTAATAACACATGGGGAACCTTGCACAATCTAACCTGCTTAAAATACTATGATTTAACTACCAAAATTATTTTCCTTAAAAAACTAATAACATATAGCAGCATGATGGCAATGAAGATTATTTGTTACATCTCTCTCTCCTACAAAAATGTACATCAAACTGAGAGCAAGGATGAAACCTGACATGATAAATCAATAGAATATCTCCAGTTCAAACTTTGGACAGCAAATAAAAATCTGAAGTACATGCGAAAAAATGGAATTTGTTAAACATTTGGTTCCCATGTCGACTAAAACTTCATACAAAGTGTGCAATTTATGGGACACACATTACTAACCGTACAATCACGGTACTGCAACACATTCGCTCTGTAACCAAAATCACAAAAAGTAGTGAGGCAGTGAATGCCAAACCCTATACTTCTATGGCCCCCTTATAGCAACAGATGAAATCCACCAAATTCTATCATAGTTTCAAGAATATTTTTCAACTGGCGGTTTTCTATGTATTCTACTGGTCCTACACAGTAGCATCTCAGGTCCTCAGTCAGTAAACAGAGTATAATTATAAGTTTCCATAATATAAAATTAGAATCACCCAGCAGCAACTACTAAATACCATGAGGTCCTGTGGTTTTCATATTCATGCTTATTCTATAAGGCTATAGTCTCAGCTATTTTGAATTTTTGAGTAATAAGTACATACCAAGGCACAAACTTCAGAAAAAACACCACAACTTCTGTCTTTATTATGAAAAAGTGTGTAATAAGGAATCGGCTAGAGCAGTTTGAAAAATAAGCAATGAAAGAATCCATCCAGAGTGGAAGTGAAAACTAACAAATCTAAGCAAATATTCTAACCATTCAAGCTTTCCACAGGTATAATATTGTAGTCCAAGCAAGGGATGGAATCCTGGATATACTCCTGCAGTGAAACATAAAGCCAAATACGGGATGTCAGCAGCAACGATAACTGGAATTCATAACTTTTCCCCACCAAAAAAAAAAAAAAAGAAAGAAAAAATTAGAAGAATTATGTGGGTTTCATAAACATGAATTGCATAGTCCAAGCAGGCATGAAGCATATTTTGATTTAAATAAAGATGCATTAGAATTTGGAAATAATGTAATTTAAGATGAATGTTGTGCCATTTATTTTTATAATAAAAGTTTTGAAATGCTGAAGCACTGTACTGCAGTTGACAGAAGCTTAGCAATAACTACAAAAGCAATTTAAAGAACTTCGAGACACTAGACTTCAGAAGGCTTATTCCTTCTTTTGTTTGTTTATATAGAATTTTTCATCAATGTCTCCAAAGTTCTGGTGTGCATCATAGGCTCATAGCCTTCTTTCTCATTCCACATTGCTATCTCATCATATGGGTAGGTGAACTGATTTCAATTAATTAAGCCTTGTGCTTCCTTCCTTAAAATTTATTTTTCATAAGCCTTCCTTAAAATTTATGTTTCCAAGTAATTCCAAACTTTTTTCTTTTACAAAATTCTATGCCACTTACTGCACTATTAGCAGATGTCCATTTACGAAAGAGTAATATTTCAGTTTAACCCTGATGCTCCAAATTATGCTACAACACTAGAATAGCAGAAAAACTTAAACATATCTCCTGTTGCAGATTCAAGTCAAAAACATACTTTGATATACTGGAATGGTCAATTTGCAATATGCGAGAGCTTCTCTCCAGTCTTGCAGCTCCATCAAAATCTGAAAAAACAAATAAAAGAAAAAAGTGAAATTTTGTTCTACTAGGGAGTTTGGTGTTCCCATGAAAATGGATTCATTCCATTTTGGTTCAATTGGCATTTAGAGGCACAAATCCATTCTTTGGAAATAGAGGTATTACAAAGTAAAAAAGTGTTAGGAAAAATTTGTGAGTCATCATACAAAGTAAGACAAAATCTTCAAAAAGAAAACATTGCAAGCTTTAGTAACATATTACAAGGAATGGACTCCTAGAAAAATTAGTAAGGAATCACGTCCAATGCTATTTTAAGCAGAGTACCATACAGATATACATCAATAGGATGTAGAATAATCTCAAACCTTTAATCCCCCCAAAATCACAGGGATGAGGCCTGCTAGTTCTAGTTTTAATTCTTCATTAAAGCACTCTTTGTATAATTGCTAGCTTAGCCATGTCCAAAAGAAAGGTTCAGCAAGTAAAGAATTCATGTATCTGTATCTAAAGGACCCAAACAAGATCTGGGTTTGCATCCAAAATTTGAAGAAAGTTCCAGCACCATTTGACTAAGTAGAACAGGCGTCAGTAAGATTGAGTACCATATAACTTTAAAACGAGAGAAGAATTTTAAAAGGGATAAAATGCACTTGCATCCCTTTTGACCAGTTTTATTGACATCCCATGGGTTTCTAATTTTTCTAATTACACTCCTGTTAAAATCATTATAAAAAATTAGTCAAATGAGATGCACGTGACTCTCCCTATAATCACACACCCGTGGTATCCAAATATTCTCATGTGATCTATTTCATCAAATGATTTATAACAGGAAGTGGATGGAAGTAGTTGATTAGAAGAATTAGATACCACAAGGGTGTGATTAGGAAAATCAGGAAATTAGGAATTGTCAATTAAACTTATAATAAAACCATTGGGGTGTAGGTGTATTGCACCCTTAGAAAATTGATTAAAACATAAGAAAATAAAAACTAAAAATCTACCTTTAAAATATTTTCTCGAGTTTGCATCAAACTAATTGAGAAAGGATGGCACAGTTTCCTTTGGAGCTTCTCAATCATCTGATACATGGAAACAGCTTCCTGATGATCTAAACTCAGTCAAAGACAAGTTCTTGCTCTATAGGGGCAAATTTATATAAGTTGAACTATTTAAATCATGGCAGTGGAAAGGAAATAGTAGAAAGATTAATCATAGAATCATGTTGTCAAATTGCCACTAAAGAATTCTCAGCACAAACAATCAAGAAGGATACTGCCAGATGAGGAAGATATAAGAGCCTTTTCTGACATTGATTTTACTTCACTTGCAATCTTTCTTATCTCATCCTTGTCCCTAACAAGTCCACATTGTTGGCATATGAATCCTTTGTCATCTGCATTCCAAATAGCAAAAGAGAAAAATGGTAACTTTAGCCTACTAACTGACCATTGTCTTTTGTAATAAACTGATTGATTACAGCTAATCACAAACCAGAACTGCGGAGCAGGAAACTATTGCATCCTTCACCCTTGCACCTATAACCTTCCAGAATTGCACTTTCTTCGTATCATCAGACTGACCCTTCAATAGAGAATTAGCTTTAATTAACTAGCAGCAGATCTGGCTTTCCAATATTATATAACATGCTACTAGTTTAACAAGAAAAAAAAAAATTCCTAAGAAGAGCAAGTACCACTTTTATACAGCGGGGACACGTGCAAGTAAAAAGGTACTGTTCTTTGAGAGCCTTTTGCCGAGTCATTGTACTTCCAGCAGTTTCGATGTAACTAATGAACACCTTCCAAAATACAACCATAAAATAGTATTTACACTTGACTTGAAGAAAAAGGCTATGAGATAACTTCATACCCTCCAAAAAAATTTTAATAGACAGCAAAGAATTTTAGACAACACTCTGATGGGCTTATGAGATAGTAAGCTACTTATAGGAGATAAGTAAAAAAGGCATATAATGGTGAGATTGGGTTTTGTTAATGAGGCAATGAAGAACCATCTTTCCATCATCATTGGATTACACAGTCTGTTAATAAACCATTCATTTCATTCAATAGGATGAATTGCTCAGGTACACTTTCACTCTCAAGGCGGCCCAATTGAGGGGGCCCTACTCCCTTCCTCAATTACAAGCATGAAGTCTTTGATCTGGTCAAGATTATAAAATGGAGGCACAGGTAATTTTAATAAAAGGAATGTAGCAGGAAAGCTACATGTCATGTAGCATAGGAGGTGGCCAAAGCATATAAGAGAGGAAAATGAGGGTAATTCAATCTTCAGAGACGATGTAAAACGAAGGGCAATAAAAATAACAAACAAGGATCTTATAGAGGTTACCAGGAAATTAATGAAATGGCAAATAAACTGTGGTTGAAATTCTTTTTACAAGTGCTAACATGGGTAATAGCCAGAAACCTTGCCCCTTCATTTAGAGAGTAAGAAGAAATGAATAAGCTGATGCAATATGGTTCAGCCTTAGAAAAAGAAAAATGATTTACCAAGTATAATCCAGATCACAGAGACAACTTAATAATGTTTGGGAGTTGGAGGGGGATGGTGAGGAGAGTTGAGGGAATAGTTATCTCTTTTTCTATTTGGATGTTAATAAATAATAGGCCAAGAGAGGGAAGTAGGCATTCCTCTCGTTTGGTTGTGGGTGGAAAGGAGAGGGAAGGATAAGGTATTATGTAAATTGAGTATGCAATAAAATTAAGGCCAAATTACATGTTACATCTTCTATTTTTTGTCAAAGTTCAATTGAGTCCTCTAAGTTTTGACCGTTTCATTCACAAGTTTCATTCCGTTTCAATTGAAATTTTCCGTTAATTTTTGTTAAACCATTGTTTTTAAATTTAAATTAAATTTCTAGAATTATAATTAAACATTAAAAACCAAAACTAAGCCCAGTCAAACCAATATCCAACCCGATTAAACAAAACAAAAAAACACATCACAGGAAAACAATTTGATATCTTCAAATTCATTCTAAAATCCCTAATCTCAAAACCCAAACTTAGTATTAGATTGAGATTTGTGGATCATGTAAATAGAGCGTAGCTTTTTGTGATCGTTGTGACCGATATTTTGCGGAGCAACTGAACAACCTCTTCCTCACCTAGCAAACCTTCTGCCTCGCCTCAGCGTTTGGCGGCAAATTTTCTGAGGTGCTTCCACAGCGTAATCGGGAGGAGTCTTCAAAGTAGAGTGGATATTTGGACATCATGGCCAAGAAATGATGACCATATAATCCTTCCCTGTAAAGACGTCCACAATGAAATGGTATATGGTTTTGAGCCCTGGCTCCAAGTAATTGTGATAATTATTGCCGAGGAAAGAGCTATGGTTGCTCCCAATGACCGAACCATGTTCATTGCTCGTACAGTAAATAATGTTGACATTATTTTACCTTTTGCACATTTCCTTCTTTTCTGAACTCCTGCATTTCCACTGTCACTACATTCATTTATTGAACTTCTATAACACGAAATTTCTTGATGCAACCGCAAATCTCAATCTAATTCTGAAGTTTGGGTTTTGGAATTAGGGATTTCAAAATGAATTTAGGGATATCAGATTGTTTTACTATGATGTTTTTTTTTTTTTTTTAATAAAAAAAACGGGGTGGGTTGAGTGTTAGTTTAACCGGTTTAGTTTTTGGTTTTTAATGATTAAATTAAAAATCCAGAAAATCAAATTTTAAATTAAAAACTAACGGGGTATTAGTAAAAATTAACAGAAAATTGTCAATTGAAACAGAATGAAACTTAGTGGACTGAATTGAAACGGTCAAAACTTAGAGAACTCAATTGAACTTTGACCAAACATAAAGAGTGTAATGTGTAATTTGGCCTAAAATTAATGATAAAAGTTCAATAATACATTGTAGAAATTTTAATAAATTGGGAAATATAAAAAGTTAATAAATTTTCTATCTTCTCACATTAAATTCCATAGAAGGAATTGAAAAAGAGGTTTGAAGGGCTACAATATCCATCCATATCCCTCAAGTCCTCTCCCCCTCCCCACAAAAATACATCCAAACAGGGAAAAGGGTAATCCTCTGCCCTTTCCCCTCTCCTTTTCTCTCCGCTCCCTCCATCTAAACATATTCTATGTGGTTGGTGCATACAACTAAGGATTTACTCTCTAGGGGTGGGTCCAAAGGGCCCTACCTTGGCAGGGTTCCCACGTCATCAAAAAAATTGCATTGCATATTTAGAAAGAGTGGAAAGCCATATATTACAACTTCTTCACAATATGTTCCTAATATTAATTTTCAATTGACAAGCAATTTCCATGCCTCGAATGAATTCTTGAATCCTGAATTCTCACTAAAGTGCCAAGACCAATTTGCACCAGCAGTATCTCTCTTTTTCCTTTCACCATTTTCTGTATGATTTTACTAGCTTGACTATAATTTGCTATACACATTTGCAAATTTTTAGTCATATAGTGGATTAAATTTTATTGATATTTTATACAGTTACATTATCAAGGTAATTACAAATCTCAATTATGTAATTATCAATTTGGTCCATGCATTTTCAATTTGAACAATATTATGTTTATGATAAATAGAACCTTCTGTTAAATTGTTCTATTTAATCTTAATGGAGTTAATTACTGTGTATACACATGATTTTGTAATATCACCCATATTTCTAAGATGTTATACTCTCATTTATCAACCCATTGAGTAAGAAAAGGAAAAGATGAAATCGTGGCCTACAAGATCTAGTTTGATTTTGAAAAAATTTATAAAGTGGAGCATACTCAAAGGTGAACCACATGGTATGAAATTATGCCACTTAAGGAAATTAACTTTCGAAACAAAATGGCCATGAGACCTTGGGACTAAATTGACACATACAATATCATAATTTTTAGTGGGTTAATTGTTTAAATTGGAAATGCAGGACTAATTGACACTTTCAAGAAAATCCGATGGTGGAATTTGTAAAATTCACTATATTGTTTAATTTACTTGGGGCTTTTGATAAGAAACATTTGTGAGAACCTTATTTTCAAGCTCTGACGTCAGATATAGAAGATTTTATAATTATTTATTAAGAATCATACTAATGTGTGAGGTTGTACATTAATTTAATCCATCATCGGTTATTGTATAGATTTTATTGTGACTCCAATAATAGAAGATTTTATAATTCTTTATTAAGAATCTTAGAAATGTGTGAGGTTTTAAATTTAATTTAATCCATCATTGGTAATTGTATAGATTTCATTGTGACTCCAATTTTATTTTATTTATTTCTTACGCATTTGGTCAGAAGTTTTTGACTTTAATAATCAAAACATCCTTGACTTTATGTGCATCCACAACCAATACTGGTACTGTTTTTTTTTTTTTTTTTTTGATATTTAACATCATAATCTATTATATCTGAAAGTCACTTTTATAAAAAGAAACATCTATTCTTCCTGATATTGGTTCATGTTACTTTAATCACCAGATAAACCAGAGTGCTTGAAATTATGAAAAACACTATGTTATTCTTTTGCTTAGTTCTCATATTTGACTACTGTAGGTGGGTACACTGAGCTACATGTCTCCTGAGGCATTCATGTGCAATGAAAATGATGCAAATGGAAACGCTATAAAGTGTGGTCGGCCATCAGACATCTGGTCCCTTGGTTGCATCCTTTATCAAATGGTATACGGCAGGACTCCCTTTTCAGAGTACAAGACATTTTGGGCCAAGTTCAAAGTCATAACAGATCCAAATCATGAGATTACGTATGGACCAGTTTATAACCCCTGGCTTCTTGATCTTATGAAGAAGTGTCTAGCATGGGACCGTAAAGGAAGGTGGAGGATTCCCCAACTGCTTCAACACCCTTTCCTTGTCCCCCCTGTTCCAGCCCAGTTATCATCTTCTAAAGATCAAAGCTGTAAACTGCTGCAACTTATTGCTGAAACTTGTGCTAATGACTCTGAAGCATCAATGCTATGCTGTCAGCTCCAAGAATTGCTTAGCGACCCAGTCCAGCCAATAGCATCTCAGTTATTAACATCACGAGAGCAACAATGCAAGTCACTCTCCCAAATGTCAAAACTTTGCTTTCAGCTTCGGGAACGTTTAGCAAAATCAGAGAGAAAAATTGAAGATCTGGGCATGTAATTCACTGTGTTTGATGGTTTTGACATTGGTCAGTTCTTTTTGCCTTGAAAGAGATCACACTCAGTTAAGATGCCTATTCTCCATCCTTCTTTAAGAATCTGTAATCAGTTTGTTGTCTTATTATGTTCTTTGTTAGGACAGAATATATGCTCACCCTAGATTGGTATTGGTTTCTGCATCCTTGTTTTTGTAAACATTATGTACAGTAAGAGTGTATCGATTCCATTTTTAACTTAGATGTTATTTTACTAACAAGCTCTTATGATGTAAAATGTTCCTTTTAAATAATTTTCATTATACGACATTGACGCTAGAAAAATAAGTTAACTGTAGGGTGTCAAATTGTAATAGGGCCCAAAAGCCCAACCCAATGTATATTTGGGTCTAGCCTATTTAAGTTAGGCCAATTGCTTGTGTACCTTTCTCTCTTTCTCTCTCTCTCCCTATTTCCCATGTAACCTATAAAAAGGCTTCCCCACTTTATTGTAAATGATAGCCAATAATAGTAAGAAAAACTAGGTGGATGTAGGCACTATTGGCCGAATTACGGTAAATCCAGTGTCGCTTTTCCTTTCTTCCTTCCCAATCATGCCAAAGCCCATTTATGCGATTCTATCCTAAAAATAAATTGGAGCTAATTTGACCTCCTACAATTGGCATCGTCTGTGGGGATCACATGTTCTGGGAGTTTTGGCATGAGTGTGAATGTAAAATACCACAAATGGGGGTTGTTTCCGAGCAGACAAGCTCTGTCAAGCATGACAGTAACTCACGAGCCTCGAAACTCGAGCTTCTGACCACCCTTACCAAGGGATAGATCTTCGTTTAATCTACCAAACCTAGAAAATCATTGCCATCGAAGTTCATACATGCCCCCACGCGTTGTTTGAATTCTCAGCCTCAATGCCGCTGCGCCACCACGCGCCACTTAGTCACACCGATCTCGGAAATCGGACTTCAGAGCGTCACCTTGATTAGAGATCACCACCAACGGATAGATCGTCACCCGATCTGTCAATCTATGGTGGAAAATCGACAACCAGAATACCCATGCGCCTCCATGCGCGGATGGTAGGTCCGGAATCCATGTTTACGCGCTCCTACGAAGCTGCTACATTCGAAGACTAGAACGCAAGCTTCCGAGCTCTGAAACGGACAAGGGGCACCACCATCGGCATCCTTATCGGCCGATCTATTTGTGGTCGGTGAAAACGACTTCGTTCGACGACACGCCCGCAACGCTCCTCCACACGCCGGCAAGTTCCTGAGTCTTCGTTCCACGCACAAGCTCGGCACACATGGGCACGTGGCTGGCACATGCCTTGTGCCACATGTCGCCTCTCGGTTCCACCACGTCAGCCCTAGGAGTCCAATCAATTGAAACTGTCACATCAGCCATATGACGTTAGTAGGGTGACGTGATGACGTCGCATGGTGATGTCAGCCCTAGCGTAGCCAACACACGCCATGAACTGAACCGATTTTGACTTTTGGCCCGATCTGGTCTGAACCGAGCTCCTGAACAGTGAACCAAACCACAATTCAACCCGAATTAAAGCTCTGTGTAAAGAACAAAAAAAAAAAAAAAAAAAAAAAAGTAGAGAAAATTTGGGGAGACTTAATTGGCTCTTCTAGTCCAAATTCATCCTCAAGGCCTTTATGGCCTCGCCTCGAAGCTAAGTCTACTTAACTTTACTCGCTTGTTATGTAACTTCCTTAATTAGTGATTTGCTTTGATGGTTTTATAAAATGACATTTTAAATGTATGGTCTACACAATATTTTTATGTTCAAGGGCATAAGAACATGGTCTTAATATTTATATTTAGGATTGAAATATAAATATTGTGAAATATAAATGAATATCTTGCTAAGACTTTGAAAAAAATGAAATTGTTTTCATTTTTTGTTCACGGTGGTAGGCGGTTAATCATTAACCACCCAATTAATTTTATATAAACACAGTCATTATTACGACATAATAGATGATGTGAATACATATAATTTTTATAACTCCTTGTTATATTGCTTAAACGCATTGACACTTGCATGCTCATTACACGTGGACGTGTCATTTATTCAAGACTCCCCATGCAAATAATTTTGCAAATAGCTATTATTATGTGTGTTTGCTTTGACATGCATTACATGCAAAAATTAATAGTTAGCACGTCGAATCTATGAGATCGCATGCATATAATGACGAATCCTACTTAAATTGATTATGTCCATCCTGAACTTGACATTGTCTTTGGATGTGTGCTTTCCATATTAGAATATACTTAAGTCTAATATTGTCTACCAAAATCCCGATGCTTATAAAGTATTTGAATATATAGCTAGAAATCGTGGACAAGTTTTAGATTCATTAATTAAGGGTTACTTCCCTTAGAAATTGCATGTTATGAATCAGCTCTCTATCTCTTTCACACGCTGCTTAGATGTGTGGTAGCATTAATATGCTCTCCATTGATTGTGGTAATCCAGAGGTTTTAAGTTGACGTTTACAACAATTAGACTCGACTTACAATATACAAACTTGGATCTCTTAAAAACTTATAAGGCACTTGCTTCAAATTAGGGCATGTTTGGTACGTTGTAATGATTATTACACTGTAATAGGAATCAGTATTACAGGGAATAAAAAAAGTTATAATGTAATTCATCTGTTTGGTGAAAACACATGAATAGAACCTTGAATTTGTATTCTATATTTTACTACAACATAATTAATATACTAGTATTGCTTATTATACGAGTATTAATAATTTTAAAACATTTTGGAGACTTGGATTTTGAATGTTATATATATATATATATATTTGTGTGTGTGTGTAGAGAGAGAGAGGGGCAATTTTTTTAACTAGTGCAGCCTGTTCTTGGTGGAATGATGTTCTTGCTTGGCTGTAATCTCTCTTATCTTGTGATATTGAACTAGTGCAGCCTGTTGCATAGTTTTGTGCTTGTTATTCTGTTATATTTTTACCATTCTTCAATACAAGCAACCCTTTTCATAAAAAAAATAAAATAATAAATAAATAAATAAAGGGATTGATATTAGTAGGCAACATTTAATTTTACTTATATATATATTTATGACGGAATTATGTATGTATACATATTAATAATTGGTATTAAACTATTATAGGTGTGCCAATCAAAAGGAAACACGTGGCATATTACATCCACACATGCCTAGTAATGTTCCATGTGTCAAGTAAAAGATGTTGCCATAGATGTCACGTGACAGAAAGATGGTAATGTCTTTTGCTTTAATATATTATATAGATTACATTCTTACGAAATCATAACTAGCTTGTTGTATCAAAGAGTAACGGTAAGATATGGAATAATGAAGAGAAGAAGAGCCAAAAAGAGAGGGGTAGAGTTGTAGGAAGAGTAATGGTAAAGAGAGGAAGAAGAAGAGTCAAAAAAATAAAAATAAGGAAAAGTGTTAGAAAAAGATCCATGACGTGGCATATTGAAAGATTAGGAATTATGATTGTTAATCCTCCATTATTATATATTGTATAGATGATTAGATTTGAAGCCATCTTATATAGAAAGGAATAAGAAGTGATCTTATATATACTAAATAACTAGTCAGTAACCCGTACAATGCATGAGAAAGTTTAATACAATTTTTTTTTTTGTCTAAATATAAAATTTGATGATTATGAAATTAATAAGCATTTATTATTATTATGTTTGTATATGGAACTATATATATTCTAGTATTAGAAATTTATTTTGATTGTGTGTGTATATGAAATTATAGGAAAATTATTCAATAGTCCTGGAGTACAAATAAATACGTACTCCCTCCTCAAACAGAGTGGTGGGTCCTATCATGAATTTAATTAGTGAGACCCACCATTTATGTGAGAGGAGGGGGTACATATTTATTTGTACTTCGAGACTACTGAATAATCACTCGAAATTATATATTCTACTTTTAGGTATTTATTATAATTGTGTGGAATTATATACATTTTAAAGAAAATATTATTTGTCAAGATTCTAATGTAGGGTTTAAATAATATATATATATATATATAGAGATATATATGAAGAGATAGAGAGAGAGGTGAGAGAGAGAGAGAGAGAGAGAGAGAGAGAGAGAGAGAGAGGAAATCTTTGTTTAAAAATTTAATAAAAATTAAATGATGATTTGTAAAATTGTAAAGGAGTAAAAAAAAAAAAAAAAACCTCATACATCATTGATTTTATATATTATATAGATTAAAGTGGAAACTTATTAAAACTAATTTGTTCAAATTTTTGTATTAAATGTTTCAAATTACATTTCAATTCCATTCTAATTTTGTATCAAGTGTTTTCCAAATTCACACAGTCTTTGTTTGCATAACTCGAACTTTTCTTTATTCTGTCTCTTTAGTACCACAATGGTAGATTTAATTCTTTCAAATAGTTACCTCATTTTAGATCCCTCAAGAGCCTTGTAGCTCAGTTGACAAGGAAGTTCCTTGTATTACCAAAGGCCTTGTTTTTTAAATCACTCCCCCAATTTTTAATCATAAAAAAAGAAAGAAAAAAAAAGAATCCCCTAGTTGAGATATCTTGAGCTTGCCCTGCAATCATTCTTGATTCTTCATCTCACAACCATATGGCTTCGAATCTAAGGGTCGAGGAAGGTTTTAAATCTCCATTTAGTTGTTATGGATCAAAGGACTCTATGATTAGATTGACAACTGTCAATAAATGCAAGACCCTAGCTTTTGAGAAGAGAAGTTGCCGCTCAAGGATTACACACTGCTCTATGTACTATCCAGAGGCGGAGCTGTGTATAAGCTTGATTGGGCTATTTTTTAAAATTTCATAAGTAATTTTTTTTTTTAATAGTCTTGTACCTAGCCCAGTCTAAATTTCAACCACAATCTTAGCCCTAATCCAGCAATTCCAATTTAAAACCCAAAATCAGATAAAATCAAACCCAACAATTCCAATCAAACCCTTTAACCCAATTAATTCCAATTTCAATATCATCTAAACATAAAATTCCCAATTAATTCCAAAAAAAAAAAACTCAAAATCAATTAATAAAGCCCTCACTGTGGAGAACGGGAAATCTCCTCTGCGCAGCGCCTCTGCCACTCCGCCTGTAACCCTCTGGTATGTTTTCTCTCTTTCCCTCTTTCCCTCTTTCATGGTTTCATCTTTGCCTCTTTGCCTCTCTCTCATCTCTGCACAGTGCCTCCGCCAGTCACGCCGTCACGCTGCCGGCCTGATGCAGTGATGCCACTCATGAACCATTGGCCACACCGGCCACGGGCCACCAGCTCTCTTTCTTTCTTTCTTTTTCTTCTCTCTTCTCCCTTTCTTTCTTTCTTTCTTTTTCTTCTTTCTTCTCCTTCTCCAGTACTCCGGTTCTACCTTTCTTTCTTTCTCTGTCTTATTTTCTGCTTCTCTACAGCTGTACAGCAGTACAGGTAGAGGGGCTCTCTTATTTTCTGCATTCTGTACAGCAGTACAGTTTTAACTTTTAAATTATATTCTTTTACTTTATTACTTTTGTTTGATGAATTTCTTTTACTTTATTACTTATTTGAGTTATTTCATTGTCTCAATAATCAATACACAGTAATCAGTATACAGTAGAGATAACTTTTATAATTTAGATGTTTAGTATTTTACACAGTAATCATACACAGTATTAGATTTATTTTTTTTTTTTTTTTTTTTTCTTTTTGCTTATGTATAGAATATGCATTGAGGAGTAAGGTTTATTATGTCCCCCCTGACTAGGTGTATTTTTCTTTCTATTTAATGAAATTTTATCATACCGTCGAGATTTACTTACTTGATATTCTAGCCCACACTAAAATAAATTCCTGGCTTCGCCCTGGGTACTATCTAGTCTCTCTCTGTCTAATGTTTTCAACTCCTCTTTTGTTACTTCAAGCAAACTTCTTGCCCATAAATCCCAAGTCTATGCCATCTTTTCTTGAACAAGAATTCATTTCCTTCTGCCTTATATTGGATTAAAATATGTGGTATCATTATTGTAATGTTAACTAGTGCACAAGACATGCTTCACTATGCCACAACAAAGTCATTCACACAATCTATAAATAACCAAAGTGAATTTGATAGCTCTCATAAATAGATATGAATCGATAACAAATTCATAAGAAAGCAGTGAATAGATGACTAATGTAGAGTGCGGATACGTCCTTCACCTCAGTTCAAGAAAAGAAAAAGAAACAATAACATGATAACTTAAACACTATATCACCATTTAACGCACTAGATAATTATCGACCATCATCAAGTCCTGATATGATAACTTGGTTTCTTATGCTATCGTAACATACAGAATCGCTATTAACACCACCCAAACAATCATCATATGATTTACCGAGTAAGTTCTCAGTCTCTTCTGAACCCAGATTGCGCTTCATCCATGGATGCTTCTCCATTGCTTTCAACCCCTCTAGTTCCATTGCGACTTCCTTCATAGTAGGCCTTTCCTCTCCCTTCAATTTAAGCATCTCTTCGTTAACATAGCAATTTCTTTTAGCTGCTCAACATTTCCCTCCTTCAACACTTGTTGGTCTAGAATTTCAAACAAGCGGTTCTCATTCATTGATGAGACGAAATGCATGGCTAAGTTTCTTTCTTCGTCGGGCCTATCAAAAGAAAGCGCTTTTTTTCCAGTTAGTAACTCTGCAAGGAGAACTCCAAAGCTATAAACATCACTCTTTTCAGTCAACTGGCTTGAATGAAAGTATTCTGGATCCAAGTATCCAAGCGTCCCTTGCACCAATGTGGTTAATTGACTTTGATCTAGAGGAATTAGCCTTGAAGCTCCAAAATCAGATACCTTAGCTGTGTACTTATCATCTAAAAGTATGTTAGTACTCTTGATATCTCTATGAATGATTGGAATGGAAGTAGCAAAATGCAAATAAGAAAATGCCCCCGCAGTTTCTACAGCTATTTGCAAACGTAATGGCCATGGAAGCATGGAGGCATGGCTTGTGTTGTGTATATGCTCAAAGAGGTTACCATTAGTAACAAATTCATACACTAACAGAGGTACTTGAGTCTCCAAACAACATCCCAACAGTTTTACCACATTTCTATGGTTCACTTGTGAGAGAACACTCACTTCATTAATGAATTGTTCAACTTGGCTTTGATCTAATATTTTGGACTTTTTAATGGCAACAACTCTGTTATCGGGTAATATTCCTTTGTATACAGTTCCTTGGCCTCCTTGGCCGAGGATTCTATTTTCATGGTAATTGTTTGTTGCCTTCTTGAGTTCTTCTGCTGTAAATATTTGAGTTGTTTCGACAGATCCATTATGCCTAGAAAGTTGTTGCTGTAGCAGAATGCCACCATTCTGTTCAAAACACTTCTCTTTGAGTTTGATGAACTTTCTTTTCCTCAGTCCCAAATGTACCCAAGAAATGCCCAAAAGTAGCACCAAGAGGCTAATAGTAACACCTACACATTCAATGAATTGAAGATTCACTATCGATGAACTACAAGTCTGACAAGGACATTTTAAATCAAATGAAATGGGAAAAAAACATACGATCAGGGGAGCCTTAAAATATATTGGATTTTATTTGCATTTTGCATCTCAGACATCACGCAGATTTTATGTAACATCAGTAGTAGCATATCCTTGCGGTGCTTGGATTAATAAAAAAAAATATGTAATCTAATATAACATTTTAATAATATGATTGAAATTGAAAAATAAAATAGACTGTTATAAATATGAAGAACAAAAATTAGTTTAACATTTTTAAGACCGAGTTTTTATCAATACCAAAAATTATAATATATTATTGTAATTAATTAAAATAAATAATGAAATTTGTTTTAAATTTATTGAAACTTCTATTTGAGTTTTATCCATGACATTATTTAAAATTTCTTAGAACTTTGGTATTAAAATTTTACTACGTCAATTATTTTTATATACTTAGTACCTATATTGGTGCCTTTTGATATTAAAATGATTAAATGAATTAATTAAATGAGTAGAAGTGGGAGTTTCATGTAGTTAAGTGAAGAGTTGGTGTTTTAATAAAAAAGAAGAAGCTCAAATTAATAAGGAGAGAGAGTCCTTTTTAATTTATAAGTGTTTGA
>OU015763.1:31660819-31766576 GCA_907173295.1 Fagus sylvatica
CAGCATCCTAATTTGCATTTTATGCCCACGTTACCCTTGGACCAAGTTTCAGTGACTCATGATATTGTTGTAGGAAATTCCTTGTTGGATGTTAACTTACTTGAGCAACATATCAAAAACCAAATAGAGTTAGTGACTTGAGGAAAACTTTTATGTGATTGTTATCTCTTTGAGGTACACCATTTTTTTGTTGTTGATAATTTTGTGTTAATATGTAAGTTAAGTGTAAGCTCTCTCTTGTCTTGCTATAAGACTAACTATGCTATATGATACTGAATGTTGGGCTATCAAGAAGCAACATGTTCATAAAATGAGCGTAGCCGAAATGAGGATTGTAAGATAGATAAATGGAAATACAAGGATAATTAGGGTATGAAGTGAGCAAATGCATTTAAAGATATGGGTGATTACTATTGATGAAAAGATGAGAGAGAGTCGCTTGAGATGGCTAGGTTATGTGCAAAGAAAAACAATTTAAAGGAGGGTATCATGATGGGGTGGGATGATTTTAATGCTCATTCGGGATTCTCAGTGGGTACAGGTGATAGAGTGCGTTTGTGACATGATAAGTGGTGTGGTGATATGACCTTAAAGGAGTTTTTCCTAGTGCTTTTTGAGTGTGCCTCTAATAAGGAAGCCACAATCAGCGAGGTGTTGGTTCGTGAGAATGGTAGGGTAGATTGGAACGTGACTTTTGTCCGTAATTTTAATGATTGGGAGTTGGATGATGTAGTTTCTTTCTTGCACTTGCTTCATTCTAATTTCCCTTTTTGGGAGGTGGATGATGGCTTACGGTGGAATTTAAGGAAGAATGGTATCTTTGATGTTCATTCCTTCTATGATGCATTACAGGAATCCCCAAATGTAGCTTTCCCTTGGAGGAGTATTTGGCGAACCAAAGCTCCTCGTAGGGTTTGTTTCTTTGTCTAGATGGCGGCTTGGAATAGGATTCTGACTTGCGACAATCTTGTCAAGCGGGAATATACTTTGACTAGTTGGTGCTGCATGTTTTGTTGTAGTGGAGAGATTGTAGATCATCTTTTATTACATTGTCTTGTGGTTGGTGTGTTGTGGAGGTGGGTCTTCTGAACCTTTGGGTTAGATTGGGTGCTCTCTGGGAATGTTGCGGATTTGCTATATAGTTGATGGAATGGGTTAGGCTGGCATTCTTCCGATATCTGGAATCTTGTCCCCTTATGGTTGATGTGGCTAATTTGGAAGGAACGTAACCGTCGTACTTTTGAGGATGTGTCAAGTTCGAACAGCCAGTTGTTAGACTGTTTTATTTTAACTCTCTTCGATTGGTCTAGAGCTTGGGGTTTTACTTCTAGTACTTCGGTGACTGAGTTTATTTCTTCCTTGTCTTTAAGCTCTCATATTGTAATTATTTGATTCGCTAGTGTTCATACTTTATGCATGCTTTTTCTTCATCAATAAAATTTCGATCATTACCTATCAAAAAAGAAAAGAAAAACAATTGTTGCACTGGTGAGGAATAATGATTTGATTCAAGTTGAGGGAATGAAAAGAGATAGAGGAAGAGCTAGAATAGCACTACTAGTAGTAGAAAGCAACAGACATTTAGTCATGATTGTTGAGAACAGCCACTTGTTTTCTTATTCTTCCGCTATATTGGGTTTATTATGATTTGTCAGGCATTCAGTTTATTTAGGTTAGAACAAGAATTGCTTGTTCAGAGTCTAATTTGTCTTATTTATATGCTTGAATGATTCTAATACCCACTTGCTCTTAGGTGACAGATAAGGCTTTGCTCCAAGAAGTCATGAATGGCTCCATGAGCAATAAAGATGGCAGAGTCAAGGATGATGGGTATATATACATGGTACTTGAATATGGGGAAATTGATTTAGCACGCATGCTATCCCAGAAGTGGAATGAAATGGATGGCTCCTATCAGACCATAGATGAGAACTGGCTCCGCTTCTACTGGCAGGTTCTTAAGCTGTACTTTACATTGCTTGGTAGTTCTATACATTGCTTTGTATTTGTTTTTGTACTTATATGACTATTTTCCAATGGTTTGCTTTTGTTAGCAAATGGTTTAATATTTTGATGGTTACTTCTCCGCTCTTCGTTTGTAGTGTTGTTTTCTGATGTTCCGCAAATACCTTTCATCTGGTTAATCACAAAGAAAAAAAGACTGCTGTAAATTTTTCTGACAAGTTGCACATAATTTAATTTTGGAGTTGAATCTCTCTCTCTCTCTCTGAAATTTGCACACTACTTTATTATTTGTTAAGATAACTCTTGGACTAGTATGTTATGGGCATTTGGATGTCTTATTGAAGTTAAATCAATCAGTTACATTTTTACATAGGTGTTGAAATTTGGAAAATATATTGAATTTAAAATTGACTTCACTTTTAGTTAATTTGTTGATTATGGTCTGATTCCTCATTTTAGTTCCAAATTGTGCTTCTTACATTATTATACCTACAATTGGCTAGTTCACTTAGTGTTGTACATTCAAAGACCCCCTCAAAGTTAGAACCTTTTATTCACTTGCTGCCAATGCTCTCCATTTTTTGTATATAGTGTAGTTGAACAAGAGATAGGATCTGAATTTCTGTTTTTGCATTTGCTTGTGAGATGTGCCAAGGTACAGAGGCATATGCCGTCAGTATAAGATTGTTCGTACATAAACTAGTTCACTTTAGGTAGAACAGATTAATCTTGTTAATTGTTGATTGTTCTGAATATGGAAAATGAAATTATTGTTTGGAAAATCTGGCAGCAAATTCTTCAAGCTGTGAACACTATACACGAGGAACGTATAGTGCACTCTGATCTGAAGCCAGCTAATTTCCTTCTTGTCAAGGGTTCCCTAAAGCTGATAGATTTTGGTATTGCCAAGGCCATACTGAGCGATACCACCAACATCCAAAGGGATTCACAGGTAATTCTTACTTATGGCTGACAACTGGGATATATATCTCCTTTAGTTTGTGCCCCTCTCTGGCGACTGATCAGATGATGTCACCACATATAGAAGGATAGGTATCTATCTTGCAATGTCAGTTTGCAAGTTTTTAATTATTTCTGAATGTGGGGATATCAGTCATTATGTATTGGCATTGGCCCTCCGTGATACTGACCATGGCTGGTTTAGCCAAATCCAAATACTACTGAGTATGTGGTTTTGATCAGTAGAAGTTATATCACCATTTTCTGTATGATTTTACTAGCTTGACTATAATTTGCTATACACATTTCCAAATTTTTAGTCATATAGTGGATTAAATTTTATTGATATTTTATACAGTTACATTATCAAGGTAATTTCAAATCTCAAATTATGTAACTATCAATTTGGTCCTTGCATTTTCAATTTGAACAATATTATGTTTATGATAAATAGAACCTTTGGTTAAATTGTTCTATTTAATCTTAATGGAGTTAATTACTGTGTATACACATGATTATGTAATATCACCCATATTTCTAAGATGTTATACTCTCATTTATCAACCCATTGAGTAAGAAAAGGAAAAGATGAAATCGTGGCCTACAAGATCTAGTTTGATTTTGAAAAAAATTATAAAATGGAGCATACTCACAGGTGAACCACATGGTATGAAAGAAGAAGAAAAAAAAATTATGCCACTTAAGAAATTAACTTTCAAAACAAAATGGCCATGGTGAGACCTTGGGACTAAATTGACACATACATAATATCATCATTTTTAGTGGGTTAATTGTTTAAATTAGAAATGCAGGACTAATTGACACTTTCATGAAAATCCAATGGTGGAATTTGTAAAATTCACTATATTGTTTAA
The DNA here is from genome assembly GCA_907173295.1 of Fagus sylvatica. Classification (NCBI taxonomy): domain Eukaryota; kingdom Viridiplantae; phylum Streptophyta; class Magnoliopsida; order Fagales; family Fagaceae; genus Fagus; species Fagus sylvatica. The sequence continues at coordinate 31,664,620 of OU015763.1, forward strand.
TTTACTTGGGGCTTTTGATAAGAAGCATTTGTGAGAACCTTATTTTCAAGCTCTGACGTCAGATATAGAAGATTTTATAATTATTTATTAAGAATCATACTAATGTGTGAGGTTGTACATTAATTTAATCCATCATCGGTTATTGTATAGATTTTATTGTGACTCCAATAATAGAAGATTTTATAATTCTTTATTAAGAATCTTAGAAATGTGTGAGGTTTTAAATTTAATTTAATCCATCATTGGTAATTGTATAGATTTCATTGTGACTCCAATTTTATTTTATTTATTTCTTACGCATTTGGTCAGAAGTTTTTGACTTTAATAATCAAAACATCCTTGACTTTATGTGCATCCACAACCAATACTGGTACTGTTTTTTTTTTTTTTTTTGATATTTAACATCATAATCTATTATATCTGAAAGTCACTTTTATAAAAAGAAACATCTATTCTTCCTGATATTGGTTCATGTTACTTTAATCACCAGATAAACCAGAGTGCTTGAAATTATGAAAAACACTATGTTATTCTTTTGCTTAGTTCTCATATTTGACTACTGTAGGTGGGTACACTGAGCTACATGTCTCCTGAGGCATTCATGTGCAATGAAAATGATGCAAATGGAAACGCTATAAAGTGTGGTCGGCCATCAGACATCTGGTCCCTTGGTTGCATCCTTTATCAAATGGTATACGGCAGGACTCCCTTTTCAGAGTACAAGACATTTTGGGCCAAGTTCAAAGTCATAACAGATCCAAATCATGAGATTACGTATGGACCAGTTTATAACCCCTGGCTTCTTGATCTTATGAAGAAGTGTCTAGCATGGGACCGTAATGGAAGGTGGAGGATTCCCCAACTGCTTCAACACCCTTTCCTTGTCCCCCCTGTTCCAGCCCAGTTATCGTCTTCTAAAGATCAAAGCTGTAAACTGCTCCAACTTATTGCTGAAACTTGTGCTAATGACTGTGAAGCATCAATGCTATGCTGTCAGCTCCAAGAATTGCTTAGCGCTATGCTGTCAGCTCCAGAATTGCTTAGCACCCAGCCAGCCATAGCATCTCAGTTATTAACATCACGAGAGCAACAATGTAAGTCACTCTCCCAAATGTCAAAACTTTGCTTTCAGCTTCGGGAACGTTTAGCAAAATCAGAGAGAAAAATTGAAGATCTGGGCATGTAATTCACTGTGTTTGATGGTTTTGACATTGGTCAGTTCTTTTTGCCTTGAAAGAGATCACACTCAGTTAAGATGCCTATTCTCCATCCTTCTGTAAGAATCTGTAATCAGTTTGTTGTCTTATTATGTTCTTTGTTAGGACAGAATATATGCTCACCCTAGATTGGTATTGGTTTCTGCATCCTTGTTTTTGTAAACATTATGTACAGTAAGAGTGTATCGATTCCATTTTTAACTTAGATGTTATTTTACTAACAAGCTCTTATGATGTAAAATGTTCCTTTTAAATAATTTTCATTATACGACATTGACGCTAGAAAAATAAGTTAACTGTAGGGTGTCAAATTGTAATAGGGCCCAAAAGCCCAACCCAATGTATATTTTGGGCCTAGCCTATTTAAGTTAGGCTTAATTGCTTGTGTACCTTTCTCTCTCTCTCTCTCTCTCTATTTCCCATGTAACCTATAAAAAGGCTTCCCCACTTTATTGTAAATGATAGCCAATAATAGTAAGAAAAACTAGGTGGATGTAGGCACTATTGGCCGAATTACGGTAAATCCAGTGTCGCTTTTCCTTTCTTCCTTCCCAATCATGCCAAAGCCCATTTATGCGATTCTTGTCCTAAAAATAAATTGGAGCTAATTTGACCTCCTTACAATTGGCATTGTCTGTGGGGATCGCATGTTCTGGGAGTTTTGGCATGAGTGTGAATGTAAAATACCACAAATGGGGGTTGTTTTCGAGCAGACAAGCTCTATCAAGCATGACAGTAACTCACGAGCCTCGAAACTCGAGCTTCTGACCACCCTTACCAAGGGATAGATCTTTGTTTAATCTACCAAACCTAGAAAATCATTGCCATCGAAGTTCATACATGCCCCCACGCGTTGTTTGAATTCTTGGCCTCAATGCCGCTGCGCCACCACGCGCCACTTAGTCACACCGATCTCGGAAATCGGACTTCAGAGCGTTCACCTTGATTAGAAGATCACCACCAACGGATAGATCGTCACCCGATCTGTCAATCTATGGTGGAAAATCGACAACCAGAATACCCATGCGCCTCCATGCGCGGATGGTAGGTCCGGAAATCCATGTTTACGCGCTCCTACGAAGCTGCTACATTCGAAGACTAGAACGCAAGCTTCCGAGCTCTGGAACGGACAAGGGGCACCACCATCGGCATCCTTATCGGCCGATCTATTTGTGGTCGATGAAAACGACTTCGTTCGACGACACGCTTGTGGTCGGTGAAAACGACTTCGTTCGACGACACGCCCGCAACGCTCCTCCACACGCCGGCAAGTTCCTGAGTCTTCGTTCCACGCACAAGCTCGGCACACACAGGGCACGCGGCTGGCACATGCCTTGTGCCACATGTCGCCTCTCGGTTCCACCACGTCAGCCCTAGGAGTCCAATCAATTGAAACTTGTCACATCAGCCATATGACGTTAGTAGGGTGACGTGATGACGTTGCATGGTGACATCAGCCCTAGCGTAGCCAACACACGCCATGAACTGAACCGGTTTTGACTTTTGGCCCGATCTGGTCTGAACCGAGCTCCTGAACAGTGAACCAAACCACAATTCAACCCGAATTAAAGCTCTGTGTAAAGAAAAAAAAAAAAAAAAAAAAAGTAGAGAAAATTTGGGGAGACTTAATTGGCTCTTCTATAGTCCAAATTCATCCTCAAGGCCTTTATGGCCTCGCCTCGAAGCTAAGTCTACTTAACTTTACTCGCTTGTTATGTAACTTCCTTAATTAGTGATTTGCTTTGATGGTTTTATAAAATGACATTTTAAATGTATGGTCTACACAATATTTTTATGTTCAAGGGCATAAGAACATGGTCTTAATATTTATATTTAGGATTGAAATATAAATATTGTGAAATATAAATGAATATCTTGCTAAGACTTTGAAAAAAATGAAATTGTTTTCATTTTTTGTTCACGGTGGTAGGCGGTTAATCATTAACCACCCAATTAATTTTATATAAACACAGGTCATTATTACGACATAATAGATGATGTGAATACATATAATTTTTATAACTCCTTGTTATATTGCTTAAACGCATTGACACTTGCATGCTCATTACACGTGGACGTGTCATTTATTTATTCAAGACTCCCCATGCAAATAATTTTGCAAATAGCTATTATTATGTGTGTTTGCTTTGACATGCATTACATGCAAAAATTAATAGTTAGCACGTTGAATCTATGAGATCGCATGCATATAATGACGAATCCTACTTAAATTGATTATGTCCATCCTGAACTTGACATTGTCTTTGGATGTGTGCTTTCCATATTAGAATATACTTAAGTCTAATATTGTCTACCAAAATCCCGATGCTTATAAAGTATTTGAATATATAGCTAGAAATCGTGGACAAGTTTTAGATTCATTAATTAAGGGTTACTTCCCTTAGAAATTGCATGGTTATGAATCAGCTCTCTATCTCTTTCACACGCTGCTTAGATGTGTGGTAGCATTAATATGCTCTCCATTGATTGTGGTAATCCAGAGGTTTTAAGTTGACGTTTACAACCATTAGACTCGACTTACAATATTCAAACTTGGATCTCTTAAAAACTTATAAGGCACTTGCTTTAAATTAGGGCATGTTTGGTACGCTGTAATGATTATTACACTGTAATAGGAATCAGTATTACAAAGAATAAAAAAAGTTGTAATGTAATAAAAGTTATAATCTGTAATTCATCTGTTTGAAAACACATGAATAGAACCTTGAATTTGTATTTTATATTTTATTTTACTACAACATAATTAATATACTAGTATTGCTTATTATACGAGTAGTATTAATAATTTTAAAACATTTTGGAGACTTGGATTTTGAATGTTATATATATATATATATATATATATATATTGTGTGTGTGTGTAGAGAGAGAGAGGGGCAATTTTTTTAACTAGTGCAGCCTGTTCTTGGTGGAATGATGTTCTTGCTTGGCTCTTAATCTCTTGTTATCTTGTGTATATTGAACTCTGCAGCCTGTTGCATTGTTTTGTGCTTGTTATATTGTTATATTTTTACTATTCTTCAATACAAGCAACCCTTTTCATAAAAAATCAGCAAAAATTACTAAAAAGTAAATAGTTTTGGGATTGATTTAGTAGGCAATTATTTAATTTTACATTATATATATATTTATTAAACGGAATTATGTATGTATACATGTTATATAATTGGTATTAAACTATTATAGGTGTGCCTATATCAAAATGACGGAAACAAGTAACATATACATCACACATTAGTATGTTCCATGTGTCAAGTAAAAGGTCAATGTTGCCATAGGTGTCAATCGTGACAAGAAACCGATGGCATATTCATTCCATTGCTTACTAAATATGCCTAGCTTACGAATCATGATTATCATGTAGTATCAATAGAGTAAAAGGATAAGTTATGTTTAATAGATAGTCACGGAAGAAGAGCATACAAAAAGAGAAGATGGTAAAGTATTAATGTCTTTTGCCAAAAAAGTAATTATAAGATATACAATGCCTAATTGTTAAGAAAATCATAAGTAAAATTGCCATAATGTATGACAAAGAAGATGGTAACTTTTGGTAATATATATAGATTAATAACGAAATCAAGAGAAGAAGAGCTCAAAAAAGAGTAACATGAAGGTATAATGGCATGAAGAAGAGCCAAAGAGTTAGGGTATTATGATTGAAGAAGAAGAGTCAAAAAAATAAAAATAAGGAAAAGTGTTAGAAAAAGATCCATGACGTGGCATATTGAAAGATTAGGAATTATGATTGTTAATCCTCCATTATTATATATTGTATAGATGATTAGATTTGAAGCCATCTTATATAGAAAGGAATAAGAAGTGATCTTATATATACTAAATAACTAGTCAGTAACCCGTACAATGTATGATAACTAGTTTTTTTTTAACTAAATATAAAATTTGATGATTATGAAATTAATAAGCATTTATTATGTATTATGAGTTGTATATGTTAGAACTATATTATTCTAGTATTAGAAATTTATTTTGATTGTGTGTGTATATGAAATTATAGGAAAATTATTCAATAGTAATGGATAAAAATAAATACGATGATGGTGGGTCCTATCATGAATTTAATCCATGATGAAGATTATTTATGTGATAGGATACCCATTTGCATTTACTTTTTTAGTAAGATTTCACTAGAAATTATATATATATTTTAGGTTCTAGTATTAGAAATTTATTTTAAAATTGTGTACATGTTTATAAGATGAAATTATAGGAAAATTATTCTAATGTAGTCCTGGAGTACAAATAAATACGTATCTCCCTCCTCAAACAGAGTGGTGGGTCCTATCATAATTTAATTAGTGAGACCCACCATTTATGTGAGAGGAGGGGGTACATATTTATTTGTACTTCGAGACTACTGAATAATCACTCGAAATTATATATTCTACTTTTAGGTATTTAGTATAATTGTGTTGAATTATATACATTTTAAAGAAAATATTATGTGTCAAGATTCTAAATAAATAATATAATATATTAAAGATATTTATAAAATATATATATATATATAGAGAGAGAGAGAGAGAGAGAGAGAGAGAGAGAGAGAGAGAGAGAGAGGAAATCTTTGTTTAAAAATTTAATAAAAATTAAATGATGATTTGTAAAATTGTAAAGGAGTAAAAAAAAAAAAAAAAAAAACCTCATACATCATTGATTTTATATATATATATTAAAGTGGAAAGTGGACTTATTAAAACTAATTTGTTCAAATTTTTGTATTAAATGTTTCAAATTACATTTCAATTCCATTCTAATTTTGTATCAAGTGTTTTCCAAATTCACACTGTCTTTGTTTGCATAACTCGAACTTTTCTTTATTCCGTCTCTTTAGTACCACAATGGTAGATTTAATTCTTTCAAATAGTTACCTCATTTTAGATCCCTCAAGAGCCTTGTAGCTCAGTTGACAAGGAAGTAATTCTTTCAAATAGTTACCAAAGCCTTGTACCTCATTTTAAATCACTCCCCCAATTTTTAATCATAAAAAGAAAAAAGAAAAAAAAAAGAAAAAAAAAAAGAATCCCCTAGTTGAGATATCTTGAGCTTGCCCTGCAATCATTCTTGATTCTTCATCTCACAACCATTTGGCTTCGAATCTAAGGGTCGAGGAAGGTTTTAAATCTCCATTTAGTTGTTATGGATCAAAGGACTCTATGATTAGATTGACAACTGTCAATAAATGCAAGACCCTAGCTTTTGAGAAGAGAAGTTGCCGCTCAGGATTACACACTGCTCTATGTACTATCCAGAGGCGGAGCTGTGTATAAGCTTGATTGGGCTATTTTTTAAAATTTCATAAGTAATTTTTTTTTTTAATAGTCTTGTACCTAGTAAATTTCAACCACAATCTTAGCCCTAATCCAGCAATTCCAATTTAAAACCCAAAATCAGATAAAATCAAACCCAACAATTCCAATCAAACTTTAACCCAATTAATTCCAATTTCAATATCATCTAAACATAAAATTCCCAATTAATTCCAAAAAAAAAAAACTCAAAATCAATTAATAAAGCCCTCACTGTGGAGAACGGGAAATCTCCTCTGCGCAGCGCCTCTGCCACTCCGCCTGTAACCCTCTGGTATGTTTTCTCTCTTTCCCTCTTTCCCTCTTTCATGGTTTCATCTTTGCCTCTTTGCCTCTCTCTCATCTCTGCACAGTGCCTCCGCCAGTCACGCCGTCACGCTGCCGGCCTGATGCAGTGATGCCACTCATGCCATTGGCCACACCGGCCACGGGCCACCAGCTCTCTTTCTTTCTTTCTTTTTCTTCTCTCTTCTCCCTTTCTTTCTTTCTTTCTTTTTCTTCTTTCTTCTCCTTCTCCAGTACTCCGGTTCTACCTTTCTTTCTTTCTCTGTCTTATTTTCTGCTTCTCTACAGCTGTACAGCAGTACAGGTAGAGGGGCTCTCTTATTTTCTGCATTCTGTACAGCAGTACAGTTTTAACTTTTAAATTATATTCTTTTACTTTATTACTTTTGTTTGATTTTCTTTTACTTTATTACTTATTTGATTATTTCATTGTCTCAATAATCAATACACAGTAATCAGTATACATAGAGATAACTTTTATTATTGTATTTTATGTTAAGATTATTTTTTTTTTTTTTTTTCTTTTTGCTTATGTATAGAATATGCATTGAGGGGTAAGGTTCATTATGTCCCCCCTGACTAGGTGTATTTTTCTTTCTATTTAATGAAATTTTCTCGTACCGTCGAGATTTACTTACTTGATATTCTAGCCCACCCTAAAATAAATTCCTGGCTTCGCCCTGGGTACTATCTAGTCTCTCTCTGTCTATGTTTTCAACTCCTCTTTTGTTACTTCAAGCAAACTTCTTGCCCATAAATCCCAAGTCTATGCCATCTTTTCTTGAACAAGAATTCATTTCCTTCTGCCTTATATTGGATTAAAATATGTGGTATCATTATTGTAATGTTAACTAGTGCACAAGACATGCTTCACTATGCCACAACAAAGTCATTCACACAATCTATAAATAACCAAAGTGAATTTGATAGCTCTCATAAATAGATATGAATCGATAACAAATTCATAAGAAAGCAGTGAATAGATGACTAATGGTAGAGTGCGGATACGTCCTTCACCTCAGTTCAAGAAAAGAAAAAGAAACAATAACATGATAACTTAAACACTATATCACCATTTAACGCACTAGATAATTATCGACCATCATCAAGTCCTGATATGATAACTTGGTTTCTTATGCTGTCGTAACATACAGAATCGCTATTAACACCACCAAAACAATCATCATATGATTTACCGGGTAAGTTCTCAGTCTCTTCTGAACCCAGATTGCGCTTCATCCATGGATGCTTCTCCATTGCTTTCAACCCCTCTAGTTCCATTGCGACTTCCTTCATAGTAGGCCTTTCTTCTCCCTTCAATTTCAAGCATCTCTTCGTTAACATAGCAATTTCTTTTAGCTGCTCAACATTTCCCTCCTTCAACACTTGTTGGTCTAGAATTTCAAACAAGCGGTTCTCATTCATTGATGAGACGAAATATATGGCTAAGTTTCTTTCTTTGTCGGGCCTATCAAAAGAAAGCGCTTTTTTTCCAGTTAGTAACTCTGCAAGGAGAACTCCAAAGCTATAAACATCACTCTTTTCAGTCAACTGGCTTGAATGAAAGTATTCTGGATCCAAGTATCCAAGTGTCCCTTGCACCAATGTGGTTAATTGACTTTGATCTAGAGGAACTAGCCTTGAAGCTCCAAAATCAGATACCTTAGCTGTGTACTTATCATCTAAAAGTATGTTAGTACTCTTGATATCTCTATGAATGATTGGAATGGAAGTAGCAAAATGCAAATAAGAAAGTGCCCCCGCAGTTTCTACAGCTATTTGCAAACGTAATGGCCATGGAAGCATGGAGGCATGGCTTGTGTTGTGTATATGCTCAAAGAGGTTACCATTAGTAACGAATTCATACACTAACAAGAGGAACTTGAGTCTCCAAACAACATCCCAACAGTTTTACCACATTTCTATGGTTCACTTGTGAGAGGACACTCACTTCATTAATGAATTGTTCAACTTGGCTTTGATCTAATATTTTGGACTTCTTAATGGCAACAACTCTGTTATCGGGTAATATTCCTTTGTAGACAGTTCCTTGGCCTCCTTGGCCGAGGATTCTATTTTCATGGTAATTGTTTGTTGCTTTCTTGAGTTCTTCTGCTGTAAATATTTGAGTTGTTTCGACAGATCCATTATGCCTAGAAAGTTGTTGCTGTAGCAGAATGCCACCATTCTGTTCAAAACACTTCTCTTTGAGTTTGATGAACTTTCTTTTCCTCAGTCCCAAATGTACCCAAGAAATGCCCAAAAGTAGCACCAAGAGGCTAATAGTAACACCTACACATTCAATGAATTGAACATTCACTATCGACGAACTACAAGTCTGACAAGGACATTTTAAATCAAATGAAATGGGAAAAAAACATACGATCAAGGGAGCCTTAAAATAAATTGGATTTTATTTGCATTTTGCATCTCAGACATCACGCAGATTTTATGTAACATCAGTAGTAGCATATCCTTGCGGTGCTTGGATTAATAAAAAATAATATGTAATCTAATATAACATTTTAATAATATGATTGAAATTGAAAAATAAAATAGACTGTTATAAATATGAAGAACAAAAATTAGTTTAACATTTTTAAGACCGAGTTTTTATCAATACCAAAAATTATAATATATTATTGTAATTAATTAAAATAAATAATGAAATTTGTTTTAAATTTATTGAAACTTCTATTTGAGTTTTATCCATGACATTATTTAAAATTTCTTAGAACTTTGGTATTAAAATTTTACTACGTCAATTATTTTTATATACTTTGTACCTATATTGGTGCCTTTTGATATTAAAATGATTAAATGAATTAATTAAATAATAATTAAATGAGTAGAAGTGGGAGTTTCATGTAGTTAAGTGAAGAGTTGGTGTTTTAATAAAAAAGAAGAAGCTCAAATTAATAAGGAGAGAGAGTCCTTTTTAATTTATAAGTGTTTGAAGTTATATTAAGCTCTAGTGTCTTAGTCTAATACTTGACAAATAAGTCTAGTTCACACACACGGGAGCACGTGAAGAGATAGAGCTATGAATCTTCGGTTTGGATCACCTAATCTCTATTTATTGAGAAATAATAAGATATTGACCATTAATAGTTGTAATTGTAATTTCAATATGTTATCTACTTAGTTCAAAAAAATTGTTATTAGCTTTTTTTCCCAAATACAGCATTTTAAACCCTCACCTTTTTTAGACTGTGTCACTCATACAAATGCTTGAGAGTGGAAATGTCATTTGGATAAAATTGAAAGCAGAGTATACTTTATCCTAATATATATTTTTTAAAATGATAAAGTTTCAAGCAAAATTATGTTTAACAATATTAAAAGTACTCGTAACATATAAGGAGACATCCATGTTGCCAAGAGCCTTAGCAAAATATGTTAACAATTTTTAAGTACTCGTAATTTTAAACAACCCCAAGTACTGGTGAAGGTTTTTTTATTTATTATTATTTTTTTTAATGAGTAAGTGGTGAAGATCTTGGCCTTGAAGGATTGCTCCTTTCAAGGTCCAAGGTAACATCTCTTGAATGCAAACAATTTCTTGAACTGCAAAAAAAGCTTGCGAATCCTAATCCGTGTGTGAGAAGAAAAATCCATGTTACACACCACACACCTTGGAGGACATATTCACTTATAGAAAGCCAACTTATTAATGTTTCTCACCTAGCGCAACTTTAACAAGCAAGGTACTGTGTTTGGGCTTGCAGCCTGTTCCATCGCTTTTGCCATCACCTTCATATCCTGGCTCACAGGAACACTCATAACTACCATTATAATTGGTGCATTTTTGAACGCAAAGAGAGAGAGTTGCATTTTGGCACTCATCGATATCTGCCAAAAATATTAAAGTAGGAAAAAAAAAATCATCAGGATCAAAAAGTCAGCAATCCATTGTCAGTAACATAAAAGTCAGAAAACGATGACCAATATATAATATTGCTTAAATGGATATGGTAACCTTGGCAGCCATCTGGAAGGTACGGGTTGCCTTCGAATCCCTTGGAACAACTGCACCAGTATCCCGGACGATTCTCAGAGTCATGACAGACAGTTCTGTTATCCTTGCTCGTGCATACGTAACTTTTTAGATCTTTTTTAGCTTCACTGCAATTTTGATCCCCTATTGCCCAATTTAGCACCACCGGGGTCTTCATGGTTCGGTTTCTGAAATCTCGAAGATCTTGTACAGAAAAGTTGTAAGTCCCTACCTCTGCTACAAAAGCATAGCTGCAAGGATTGAAGTCCCACACTTTCTGGTGATGATAATAGCTATTGAGACTGATATTCAAAGCCTTTACTCCTTTTGGAATATCAGTCTGGCAACAACCAATGCCAGAGCAAGACCCCTCAATCACGCTCTCGTTGCGATTACATAGAGAAATGCACCCAGTTGAGTAAGATCCCCCTTCAAAACTGGACATCACAGCAGATGTATCACAACCAATGACTGTGAACTTGTTTTTGGTGTCGGAGATGGGGAATTTGGCTAATTTGATCCAAGGATCTTTATAAGATGTTCTCCCACCACTTTGGTTGTAGCAATCCTCAGCAACGTAGGAATAAATGCGCAATTCACCCGAAAGCCATATGTGCGTCACATTTATAGGGCTCGTACCCAAGAACGCCAAAGGAGGGTTGTAGGTGGTATTACAAGTGATGAGGAAAGTTTCATTCAAGTAACATCCTTCTCTTGTGCCGAATGGATATGGAATACTGACGTTGCCGCAGTGGTCGTCACAGCCTTCCAAGGCTTGCGGGTTAACAACCGCTGCTTCTATTGCCCACAGTAAGATCAATGACAAGACTACCTTATGCCAGTTGCCAGTGGCAAGAGTACCTTGTGTATTAAGACCACCACACATTTTTGTACAGATCAGGTAACTTTGTTTATATATGGACCTATCTATATGGATAGATATCCCATGATTTTTAATCTCGATCGTGTCGATTCAAATATATGAAAAAGTTTTAAAAAATTACTTTTTTATTGGACGATCGAGATTAAAAATTACTTTTAATTAGACAACTGAGATAAAAAGTATTGCAGCATGCATTTTGGTTATGTAGGAGGCTAACAAGTTTTCTCAAAAGAAGGAGAAAAAATAAAAAATAAAAAAGGAGGCGAACAGGTCGTTCCTAAAATTAAAAGAACTGACATGGAATTTCTACTTACTCGAAACTTGTTGGGGGCAGTGAGGCATGGCTTGAGCTGCTGCCACCATTGCTGATAGTATCACACCAACCTGTGTGATTTGGATAATCATCCCATGCAACTTTGTTTCTCAACGCATATACTTATCTATTTTGTATTTTTGTATGGATGTGCTAGAGACCCTGCTCCTTTTATAGGCAAAGGGAAGGAAAAAGGATTTTATGCTGGCCTTGACTTGGGTCTTCTTTCCCTTCCTTACATGAGAGTGGATCTCGCACCTCTATTACATGTAAGATGGATGTTATATGTAATATCATTTCAAAGGGAAGAAAGAGAGACAAAAAATTTAAGTGAATTTTTTAATATTTAAATATTGTTTTGTAGCGAAATAGTTTAAGATTTTAGCTGGGTTATTTTAAAGGATTCTTTTGGATTTGGAGGGAAGAATATTAAATTAATCGATATTTTTTTCTTCAATTATCATCCTGTAATTTTTGAAAAAAGAAAAAAAAAAATATGGAGTTTTTGTTTTGGTTTTATGTAACAGGAGCGGCTTGGGTCCAGTGCACAAGAGCATTGGACCCGTTGAGATGTTGCTACGTATACAAAAATTGTACAAAACTAGATATGTGACAGCATCTCAATGGGTTAGTGCTCCTGTGCACTGGACCCAAGCCTTTAACGATGTCTGCTTGAGTCGCCACCCTGGTCAATGCCCCAGTTTTTGGGTTAGAAAATAGAAGCATAAGATACTTTAAGCATGTGTTTGGATCCTCTACTTAAAAGTGATTTCACGGATTTTTATGCATAGAATGCATTCTGTAAAAAATCTGAGGTGTTTGGTTGGGATTTTGGAAAATACAAAATGCATTCTAGGCAAAATGCATTTTGCATATTCTCATTTCTAGAGTAGAAGTCAGAATCCAAAATATTTTGGATTTTGAATCTAGCTTCTACTTTTAATTTTTGTTAAAATAAATAGGACCCACTTGCAACAATTTATTACTCGAACAACTCTTTTTTTCCTCTCTTAATTTTTCTCTTTCTTTATTTTATTTTCCTTCCCTCTCTTTTGTTCCCTACTTTTTCTCTTTTTTTGATGTGTTCCCTATTTTTTCTCTTTCTTTCTTTTATCTTTGAAAAAGTATTCTCATTTTCTCATTTTGTATCAAAGAACCAGGAAGATGTGCACAAATCATGACCAACTCATTTCTCTATATTTTTTTATTACATTGTTCAAATTTTATAAAAATGTGTGCAAGGAGATGTGCACAAATCATGACCTATTTTTTTTATTAGTAGACATTAATTTAAATCACAACGTAATACTTTATTTCTTTATTACATTGTTAATTTTGTATTGGTAGTAAATGTATTTTTAGCCTTATATTGAGATATTTAAAAAAAAAAATGTTAATTACATAATGTATACTAATAATATATTATTTAATAGGAAGAATGCATTATTTAAAATACCAACCAAACATAATTCTTTTCAGCATAATCACTTCTTATAAATAATTTCAATATTTTATCAAAAGTATTATTTTCAGTAAAATGCATTATAGAAAATACATTCTTGATAATACATTATAATAAAAATATATTCTCTAGAATGAATTCTCAGAATAGAAGATTGAAACACAGACTAAGTCTTTAGGCGTGTTCCATGAAAAAAATAAAAAAAGCGTGTCAATTTATTAGTCAATGGAGTCTGGTATTAATGGGTAATTATATTATACTTCGGGAGTACATTAAATGCGTATTTCCTCCTCTCACAGAAGTTGTGAGACCCAATAATTAAATTCATGATGGAACCTACCACTTCTGTGAGAGGAGGGAGTACACATTTAATGTACTCTCTCGGATTACCTAATAATTTTCCGGTATTAAGTCCAAATCCACAGCTGTGTGTTCTGAATTTTCTGTATGAATGCCAGCTGTGTGTTCTGAATTTTCTGTGCGAATGCCAAAGTCAACACGCGGAATGCTATTAAGATGAGGAATGCCGACAAAAAACAATAAATTCAGTGGCATATAAATTTTCGCAATATATGTATACGCCATATTTTTTTAATCCCATTGACGTGGTCAGTCAGTGGCATATAAATTTTCCCAATATTTTCTTTTTTAAATCTCATTGACGTGATCAGTTGTTGTGATTGATACATTTAAAAAAAAAACTATGAAATTCAGTAACATAATATTTTTGCAATTTTTTTTAGCGGTTTAAATGGTTCATTGTGATGGTGTATAATAAAAATAATATTATTGACAGACTTATGTAAAATTGATATTACTCTAATAATAATGGAATTGATTTCAATTGTTATAAAAAAGAGGAAGATAATACCAACTAAGGTACAGCAGTTTTAACAAAATATCTCAAAACATATCTTATATACAAAAATATCAAAAGAGTTTTACAATTTTCAATTTTTTTTTATTACTAATATTAAAACAAAGTTAAATAAAACATACAGAAAGAGATCTCATCTCCATTCTCCAACAAAACTATAAAACAAGGATGAGAACTAAGGAGATGGGATCCTTCCCTCAAAAAGATCACTAAGGGTCCAAACTAGCCAAATAATAGCCTAGTAGCACCCTATACTCCCTCCTCCTTCCCTTTGTCATGGTTAATCCCTCCAGCTAAAAATTAGGAAAAGAATTGTCTTTCCAAACTGAAACTACTTCTAGTCAATTTTAAAAATACTTCGAGTCCATTTAAAACTGTTTTAAAATCATTTGAAACTAATTTAAATTCTCTTAAAACTTTTAAACTTCTCATTAACTTAAGTAGAAAAATTTAAGGAACTGAACTATTCATTGATAATACCATGTTTCAATTTTATTTTATTTTTTTATATGCATTAAATATAAACAAAATTTATTGAATCACAATAAGAAGATTATTGCATGATTAGCCAAAAAAAAAAAGATTGTTGCGTGCCCTAAGGGTTAGGGCACAAGTTAAGATGCAATTAAAAAAAAGAAGAGAAAGCAGAGAAGATCACCTAGAATTTATGCATGCAACCTAATGAATATTGACAATTGTATTTCTTCAAAAAGTAAGCATGGCAACTCATAATGTAAAAATATTCCTTAATAAACCCATGCCCTAAGGGCACTAGGCAAAAGTTGCATTAAGACTAAAAACTAAGTATGCCAATAGGTAAATAAACTACTTCTTTTTCTTAATAAAATAGAGCAATCAAGGATTAGAAATTTGCATACTATAATGAAAATCGTGACTTGAGTGGATTGCTTTTAGATTCTTCTTTCTAATGGATAAAGAATCAATGTGGAGTCGTCATTTAGTCCCAACTCCTCCCAAGTTGTATTTGTCTGACCAAATTTCGATTTAACAAATTGTTCAATCTATTCATTCAGTACTCTTCTCTTATTTTATAATAATAGATGCATGTTAGTAAGAACTTTAAAAATGAATTCTTTTTTCCATGAGATTAAGATCATATTATGGAATAAATAATACTGAATTGACTAGTAACCATACTTGCTATTTTATTGAAACAACTGGGACAGAACCAAGTTTAAGATTCGGTATAAGAAGTGATTCTCAAGGCTGAAATGCGAGTGTGGGTTGAGAGGACCTTAATTTGATTTGGCTTCCTATTAGAGGCAGCCGCTACTCATTGTGCAAAAAGATCATATCAATTATCCAAGAGGGCAGTGTTAAGTGGGGAATTAAGATTAGCCAATACAGACCAAAACACTTGGCCGTGGCGTTTAATTAGTGTATGTTTCTTACAAAAGTCTCAAGAAAAAGAGGAAGGAGGAGATTTTGATCCTCAAATTTGTGTTTTTAATGTATTATTGTGTTTTTAACGGAGAAGATGATGAGGTGGGTAACGATTGCTAACGGAGTGCTAACGGAGTCAACCACAGGTGGACAAAGTGTCAGTTTTTAAACCAAAGGTAAGCAACATGTAAACGGGCCAAACCACAGGTGGGTAAAGTGTATTTATCCCTTTAATTATTAAAAAAAAAAAACCTTTCAACAATAAACTTATTAATAAACAATGAGATTACATGAAACAGTTGAATAGAAGTCAATTATAGGGTGTTGGTCCTAATACAATGTAGAAGGTAAAGTAAAATTACATAGCTTCATATCCTAGTTACATTCTGTTGATGGTCATTTCTGCAGGACCAACAACTAATGCAAAGTTCACGACCCAAGCCTAACTCATGGAACCAAGACCCAAATGCAATTTGGTCGGTCTGAAACAAGGCCTAACGACAAAGACTCTGTTGATGGTCATTTCTTTTTGGACCAACAACTAATGCAAAGTAGTTGGCCCAAGTCCAGTTCATGACATAAAAACACCCAAATGCTATGTGGTTTGTTAATAACAAAACCTACTGCAAAAGCTCCAAACATACAAACGGGCCCATAAGCCCATAAACCCATCAAAGGATATAAAGCAAATTCTTGGGTTCTCTCTTGGAACAAAGCCTACTACGAAGACTGCAAACATGCAAACGGGTCCACAAGCCCATAAACCTATCAAAGGATACAAAGCAGATCCTTGGGATCTCTCCAATAAAGCTTACTACAAAGGCTCCAAACATACAATCGAGCCCACAAGCCCATGATGGGCCCAAATCCTCGAGCCCTTACAAAAAAAAAAAGAAGCTCATTGTATAAGGAATCCAAGAGCCTAGAAAGTCTGGACCCTTCCAAGACTTAGAACCTATGGTAGGATAACAACACAAGCCTAGGACCTCATGGTCTAGGGCCACCTTGGTGGATTCACCACAACATAACATTATGCACGATCAAACAAATTGCTTGGACATAATGAACAATCAGATTGACAAGATGCCACAAGACACCAATGTTTACGGCCCAAGCCTGTGATGTTGATGGTCTTTCCTTTTCTCCTGCAGGAATTATGTGGTATTGGTGATTTGGCGATAGGGGGATTTATCCAAGACTAAGGAGTTGTTGTTAGAGACCAACAGGTTCATTTCAGGGGATTTTTTGGTCACTCAATCACTCAACCCCTTCAGTCATACGTGTACACACTACCTTCCAAAACAAACACCTTCTCACAAACAAAGCATTTAGTGTCTTCACCTTCTCTTATAAACACATTTAATGCTTTAACCTTCCCCGTAAACCCACAAAAATGACGGCAGAGGAATGGACAGAAGCAATCAAAATACATTTTCTGTAATGAAAGGACCCTCCTACTAGTATAGGAAGGGGCATGTGCCTTTGAAAAGCCCAAAATGAATTGCCTAAGGACATGTTGCTGTCCAAGGGAGTGTCTAGAGACATTTCCATGGAGCCCAACCTCTATAAAAGGGAGGAGAGCTCCACAAGGAAGGAACAATGAAAAACCCAGAACATTAACCCATACATATAGTAAAAAACCTTACTCCCAAAACAAAAAATAACTTCACACATTTATGTTTAGATCACAAAATCCCCAGTTGTGTGTACACTAATTGGATTAGTTCTACCTTAAGATTCAGTTCTCATCTCTCCTTTTATATCTCTTTTTGTTTCGTGAATATTAAAGTTTTACTAACTGAGACCACTTGTTTACTATTCATTCTTTGTATGGGCTAACTTGTATCAAGTTTCAAGCAAGAATAGCCATCTTGGGGTCTGGATCAATAGCCTAATATGAGTAGAAGTTCCCTGCAGCAAAGATCCAGTTCAAAAGCTTGGGCCATTAATGATAAGGTGCAGCCATTAGTGACGAGGTCCAATCCACGGCCTATTGAGAGTCTTGGTCTCACTTCCCTACCTCTTGCATCAACAGTACCACCCCAAAAAGACACCTACACATTCTTAAAAAATTTAAGGAAACTTTAGAAATATCCTTGGAAGAGGGATAAGTTTTTTTCTCGATAAGCAGATGCAGCACAATGGCGGAAGACTTAAAAGCCACTATATAAATATCTCACTTTTATGGCTATGAACTATTCCGATGCTTTGAAATCTTCTAATGCGGTCACGCGAACCCTCTTTGACTCGGCCTCCATAGCTTTTATCCTGTTGTCCTTCACCTTTTCACTAGCTTGGCCTCCAAGATGATCACAATGTACGAAGTCAAGCTTGTGAATTTGCACGTCGCCTAGAAAGAAAGGAAGAGCAAATGTTAGTAAAAAACTAGCAACATAGAGGAGTGAGCCAAAAGGTTCAAGGACCCACCTTCATGAATGAGTGAAAGGCCATTTTGGACAACTGGTTAACACTATAGCTTTTGACCTTATTGGTGTTATTAGTAATGATGGCCTTCGAAGCCTAGAGAGGGCCATCTCATGGCAATTCTTATAAGTTGGGAAAGCCATTCTTTTTGTGCCAACCATCCCCTTTTCCTTTGAGGATGAGCTGAGAGGAGCAATAGGAGAACTTGAAAGAAGGATTTCCAAAGAGGCTGGGGAACCAAGAATTTGGATGGGTACTAGATCAGAAGACTGGACAACTAGGGAACCGAGAACATGAAGAAGGACTTCTCCTTTAGATAGCTTAACATTCCCAAAACTTTTTTCCATTGCCGAATATTGGCCGGAAATTAGATAGGAAGAGTTTCAGAGAAATACTTGTTAAAGATAAAACTTACTCTACTTTCTCTGAAGGTAATACAAAAGGTAATGGTATGGGGTTGAGGTGGTGGATAACTTGGCTCTTTGGGTTGACAAGAGTGGGGGAACTATTTGACCTCATGCAAGAATGCTTGTTTGATCCTTGCCATGGAAAGTTCTTCGATTTCAAGTTCTTCCAAATACAAATAAAAAATAAAATAAAATAAAAAATCAGATGATTAAAAGAACAACAGAAGACAAAAGACTAGTCGACAAATATAGGTTTCACTAGAAAGATGAGGTGCTCCCCAGACTTGAGAAACTTGGATGGTTCCTTGTCCACGTCCTCTCGAGGAAGACTCCTCCAACCAAAGTAGTCAATACTGTACCGGAATCTATTTTTGGTTTGGTGTGGAGAATGAAATATTTCAGTACCGGTCCGTATATATATATATATATAGTTGTATAATTTTGAATTTAAAAATACTATTAAATTAATAAGTATTGATTAGAGTCTATATAATTTATTAAGAGTGTTTAAAATTATAAAATTATACCCAACTAGTATCTTATAATATTAACTCAAACTCAATAATAATATCTTTTTAGTCAAAACCCAACTAAAATATACAAATATTATTCTTGAATAATACAAAAAACACTTAAAAAAAAGTAATAATTTAACTTAACTCTACACCATCGATTCCATCACGTGGGTTGGGGGGGCTCTAGCTAATAATGGAGTTGGTGGTAGGTGAAGGATAAGACAAGACAAAGGCACAAGAACCCATTTTAAAGTTAAATTTAAAACTACTTCGAGAGAGAGAGAGAGAGAGAGAGAGAGAGAGAGAGAGAGAGAGAGAGAGAGAGAGAGAGAGAGAGAGAGAAGAAGAAGAAGAAAGAAAAGAAAAAGAAAAAAAAAAAAAAAAAAAGACAGAAGAATAAGAGGAAAAAAGAAGAAGACACAAGAACGAGACTAAAAGCTTCAAAATTACAACAAATAAATGTAAGAAGAAGAACTGAAGAACAAGACAGAAGTATAAGGCGCAAATCTTCAAAATTAATATACCGGTCCGAAACTCATTTTCCGACTGAAACACTGAAATCCGGTCGGTACAGCTGGTACAACCCAATACACCCCGCAATATTAACAGGTATGTATCAATGGTGTATCTTGTACAGGGTGAAGTAACGGAACGAAATATTTCGGCCGAAACGGTGCAAAATTGACCACTTTGCTCCCAACCGTTTCCTAAGATAAAGAAAAATTTATGTTTTAGTTAGAATATAAGCCCAACAGGCTTAGGCTCAATATATCGCCTTGTAAAACACTCTTATTACTTGTGTAGTATTCATATTACTTGTACTTGTAGTACACACTTTATTCTTGTACTTCACTCATATATCTGCCTATATAAAGGAATCTCTTGTACAGTTTATTATTCATTCAATATAATACATAATTTCAGTCTTTAGCATGGTATCAAAGCTTGGTCTCTAGCACTTTTTTTTTTCTTTTCTTGTAATCGTCGCTATCATTGCCTTACCAACGCTGCAACCTCCACTCGTTTAATTGAGCAACCACCACTCCCTCTATACATATCAGAGACCGAAGGAGCTCAAATCCATTAAGATCTGATTGTTTTGTCGTCTCACTTGCTACTCACAACCTTGGATCGCCGTTTCACTCGCCCTAAGTCACACACACGCGTCCACGTGCCAAACATGTGCCACCCACGCCTAACACACGACAGGAGCCACATGTTACCACCATCTGCTGACACATCAGCCCTAAGACCCACGTCATATGTGCCCCGTTAAGATCTAGCCACGCCACATTAGCTACCATTTCAACAACACATCAGCACCACTTCAACACTGTTGACTTTCGTGCCCGTTATCTTTGACCGAGTTAACCATTAATTGTGACATTCGGCCATTGTTGTTGACTTCAAGTCGTTGACTTTGACTGAGCATTGACTTTTATATCTAGTTGGATTTTTAAACACAGGTTCGTCTTATCCAGTTTTTCATGTTGATTCCATTTTTGTGGTCTGTTTTTTGCATTTGATATTTAGTTATGGCTTAAAATGAGATTTCTCACCTCATTCATGTCATTCTTGATAGGGATAACTACTCTCTTTGAGCTCAAGGGTCACAAACTATGGCTTTAGGTACTTGGACAACGTCAACCTGCTATCCAACAAAAGGAAGAAAATTTCGACTTGAAGATTGAGATGGTATCAACCATCAAATCATCACTTGGCTCCGCAATACCTCCACTCCATCTATTAGTATGGAATTTTGGGGGTTATGACATTATCAAGGACATATGGGACATGCTTGCTTCTTGCTATGTTAGGTCTTATGGTGCTCAAAAACATCACCTCATGGCTACTTTGTATCATCTTCTTTCGGATCCAAGAGAGCGCATCACTGTTTTACATGCTTGTATAAGTTTTCTCAAAGATCAACTAGCTACTTATGAACCCATCATCAAGACAGTCTCTGAGGCCAAGCTTGTCAATGCACATCCGAGAGCGTCTACGTCTCCTTCAATTCTTAATGGGCCTTCTAGACGACTTTGAGTCTATACATGCAGTCAGTTTCTCAATCGCTCTCCTTTGCTCACTGTTAATAAAGTAGTCAATAAATTGATTCGTAAAGAGACCCATCTGAAGTCTCATTGCTCTTCTCAGCCTCACATAGTTCTTGCAATTTCAGCCTCTGTTGCTTCCCCCACCTCAGCTCCACCAAGAGGGCATGCTAAAAAGAGGTCCAATCGGAAGAATTCTCACATTCTCTACACCTTTTGCATCAAAACCTTAGTATTTAGGGGTATGTTAGGTTCAATGTCTTCAAGTCCATTTGATTGTATGCCATGTCAGCTTGGCAAGCAACCTGCTTTGCCTTTCAATAAAAAGTGACTCCATTGCTTCTACACCTTTTGATCTTATTCATTCAAATGTATGAGGGCCCTCTCATGTTTCTACAGTGGAGGGTTAAGATTTTTTTTTATTTTTTATTTTGTAGATGATTGAGACTCAATATTCCAAAGTGATTAAGATATTATGATATGACAGTACAAGAGAATATCGACAAATTGATTTCTTTGCCATTTTCAAACATTATGGAACTATCTTTCATACCTATTGTCCTATCACTTCACAACAAAATGGACGCACTGAACGCAAACTTCGTCACATCCTATATACTATTAGGGCCCTTACGAGTGCCTCTTTCACTCCCATCACATTCTAAGGTGAAGTTGCCTTCATTGCGGTGTACACCATCTAATGAGTCATGAATTATGACTCATTAACCTTGTTTCCATATATCTTTAGTGGAATTATCTAACATCAAACTCTATTAGTTGTGGCTTGAATTGCCACATGATAAAGTCGATCAATGACTGAATTTCCCTTTGTACAAGGAATCCTATAGCAACTAGAACTCCTATGAGTGAGCGGCAAGTAGTGTGATACTACTGTTGACGCTGAAAAATCGACGTGATGATCCAACTTCAACCCCCATTGGGCTCAACAAAATCTCGCTTATTTTGTTTGTGTGTGTGATGTGAACATATTGTAAAAAATACGTGCATTTTTGTGTGTGTGTGTGCTTCGGCATATCCGTGGATATGGCAATGGGGAGTAGAAAACACAAGATTTGGAGTTGCCACTAATCATCGGGAAATTGAAGGTGTGATTGGTCACCTATGTCTAATTGGTTTTTATCTTGATTAAGACATGCTAAAAACCGAGTCTTGAACCAGAGATGGATTCGGGGATTTGATTTTGCATGGGAAAGGTGTTAGGCACTCCACAACATCCATTCGAAGACAGTTACCTCCCTCCATGTGTGCATAGTGTTTGATCAATCAAATGTTTGATTTATTAATTAGGTACAAATGTCTCGACGTTGTTGGGCGTACATCAGTTGGTGATGCACGCATTTTGATGCGGTCGGTTTTGTTATCTTTTTTTCCCCTTCGATTATCTTATATCTTTTAGGGTTTTCAGTGAAACAATGGCAAGGTGCACTTGAAACCCTAACATTGTTCACCAGAATAAAGTTAATTAGTTTAGCCAAGATCAAGACCTCATTCACCCTTGGGTTGCAAGGGAAAAGCGGTCCGTCGTACGCCCGCTTGGATTAACCTTTTTATTTTTGGGCTATTCCCCTTGGTTGTTCAGTTCTCGAATGCGTTCGAGTTCCCTATCCATGTTCACACATGCTAGGAATTCTCGAAATTTGTTGTAGGTACAACCAAAAGTAATAGTCTTATTCCCATAAAGAACACAACGCGTGGGAATTCTTTACATGCGTCAATGACAGCACATTTCAACTGTATTGAACCATGTGTCATGGTGTCCTAAAGTAAGCCTCGGCCTTAGTATTAAGGTAGACCAATCCAAAGTGCGTTGTATTGCTTATGGTACTACGCTTTTTTATTTTTTTATGTTTTTAAGGTTTACATGTCAAAGTTTATTCAAATGTCTTGCATAAATAAACAATGCGCAATTTATTAAAACATATGGGCAAACTACATGGCACATGAATATTTTAATTAAATGAGGGATTTAAACAAATATTCAACATAAGGGCAAACCAAATGACATATAAATATTTAGATAAATCATGGGTTAAAATCACTTAGTGTATGGGCAAACCATATGGCAAAAGAACATTGAAAATCTAATCATGGAATTAGGGTTTTGTGTGATTAGGGTTTGTATGCAAGTGAACGTAAACATGTGATTCTAAGGTTTCATGCAAGATATGCATGTTTTATGAATTTTTCGGAGACCATTAAATACCTTCCAAGCTACACAGAGAATGGTAAACTGATTCTCTTCCCTTTTTTAAGTAAAGACAAGATGCAATTCCACAACTTGTGGCTTAAATCTTATGTGTGTCAATAATTTTTAGTCATATACTTGGTACGAACTGCATTAGATGTTCCCAATAGATGGATTCACCCTAGGTATGTGATACTATCATACTACATCTTATAAAAACGTGTGATTGGCAATAAGGAAGCGATTGCATCAATACTTGATAAAAAGGAACCTTTTTTTATCAAGCTGGAGTTCAATATTTTTCATTGCTGCAACAATTTGACATACATTTTTTTTTTTTTTTTTGATAGAAACGATAGAACAATTTGACATACATAAGAACGTGTTTCTTGTTTAATTGCTCTCAAGTTTCCAACATAATAACTACTTTAGTAGACGAATTGGACATTATTTATTCAAGTTACATTTCTTTAACACCCATAAAGTGCATACTGTTTAGCCAATGGTTTTTCCCGACGCAGAGGACAAATTAGGAATTCTCCATAAATATCAATTTAACAATATAGCAGAGTTTGATCATGGCCAAAATTTGTACAACTAAGGCAAAAGTGGACATGATTGTAAAGGAACCACTAGGAATGGTCAAGGTTGTGTCGTTATGATTCAGTGCAGATGGAAGAAGATTTTTTGGAGATGAGATGTACTAATAGAGATCAAGGTGAATCCTATACGGAAATGGTTGTGACGAGTCTGGTGACTAAATAGAGATTTCAACTGAATTAATCATTACTATAAGCTCATGTATTCCCTAGGAAGGGCTCAACAGAGCAGAATCCACCGTAGAAACACAGTTGGAGGTAGATATTGTTACTCATCTTTACATGAGAGTTTGTAAGAAGCTTCAGCATGTGCCTCCTCCAACTTCATCAAGAGATCCTTCATGAAAGGCGTGTCTGTGCCATGAGTAATTCGCAGTATATCCATTGCCATGGTCAGTGATTTTATAGCATCCTCTGTATCTCCCAGTAACCTGTTACATTAATGAAAAGTTTAAAATAGAATGAATAACATTGTTTATGAGGAAAAGCTGACAGGGTCGAAAGTGCTGTGATTTTCATAATCAGAGGGGGGTGCAGGTAAATCCCCTACAAAAGCATGTAGTCCAGACTAATTTAGAAGCCAATGGGACTTATAAAACACGAGCATGTACTGCAACCTAGTCGTACTGGTTGCAGAAGTGTTCCAATGCCTTGTTAGTTTTTATTAAAATTTGAAAGGATCCTCAAAACTATTGTACCTCATAAGCTGTAACAAGTTTAAAATTATTGATGTAAAGAAGGAAAGGGGAGGGAGAAAGAACAGTAGAAGATGGGTAGATGAAGTGTCCAAGATAAATTTTCTCACTACTCTAGAGGCAGATTGCAGTCAACTAATAAACTCACAAAGTTCACAAAGTAACAATTAGTCCTATTTTAATAGACCTACGTTATGTGCACATAAGAATACCATACATGCATCACATATTCACATCTTTAAAGCCCTTATAAACCTCCACAGGGTGAGTGAAACTCCTGGCCTCGTTTAGTCACATCCAAGTTGACTTAGGAAGCCCAACTGCGTGCCAGTAGGCCAACATACTTAGGCTTATAGTAATAATCAAACACTAATAACACATGGGGAACCTTGCACAATCTAACCTGCTTAAAATACTATGATTTAACTACCAAAATTATTTTCCTTAAAAAACTAATAACATATAGCAGCATGATGGCAATGAAGATTATTTGTTACATCTCTCTCTCCTACAAAAATGTACATCAAACTGAGAGCAAGGATGAAACCTGACATGATAAATCAATAGAATATCTCCAGTTCAAACTTTGGACAGCAAATAAAAATCTGAAGTACATGCAAAAAATGGAATTTGTTAAACATTTGGTTCCCATGTCGACTAAAACTTCATACAAAGTGTGCAATTTATGGGACACACATTACTAACCGTACAATCACGGTACTGCAACACATTCGCTCTGTAACCAAAATCACAAAAAGTAGTGAGGCAGTGAATGCCAAACCCTATACTTCTATGGCCCCCTTATAGCAACAGATGAAATCCACCAAATTCTATCATAGTTTCAAGAATATTTTTCAACTGGCGGTTTTCTATGTATTCTACTGGTCCTACACAGTAGCATCTCAGGTCCTCAGTCAGTAAACAGAGTATAATTATAAGTTTCCATAATATAAAATTAGAATCACCCAGCAGCAACTACTAAATACCATGAGGTCCTGTGGTTTTCATATTCATGCTTATTCTATAAGGCTATAGTCTCAGCTATTTTGAATTTTTGAGTAATAAGTACATACCAAGGCACAAACTTCAGAAAAAACACCACAACTTCTGTCTTTATTATGAAAAAGTGTGTAATAAGGAATCGGCTAGAGCAGTTTGAAAAATAAGCAATGAAAGAATCCATCCAGAGTGGAAGTGAAAACTAACAAATCTAAGCAAATATTCTAACCATTCAAGCTTTCCACAGGTATAATATTGTAGTCCAAGCAAGGGATGGAATCCTGGATATACTCCTGCAGTGAAACATAAAGCCAAATACGGGATGTCAGCAGCAACGATAACTGGAATTCATAACTTTTCCCCACCAAAAAAAAAAAAAAAAGAAAGAAAAAATTAGAAGAATTATGTGGGTTTCATAAACATGAATTGCATAGTCCAAGCAGGCATGAAGCATATTTTGATTTAAATAAAGATGCATTAGAATTTGGAAATAATGTAATTTAAGATGAATGTTGTGCCATTTATTTTTATAATAAAAGTTTTGAAATGCTGAAGCACTGTACTGCAGTTGACAGAAGCTTAGCAATAACTACAAAAGCAATTTAAAGAACTTCGAGACACTAGACTTCAGAAGGCTTATTCCTTCTTTTGTTTGTTTATATAGAATTTTTCATCAATGTCTCCAAAGTTCTGGTGTGCATCATAGGCTCATAGCCTTCTTTCTCATTCCACATTGCTATCTCATCATATGGGTAGGTGAACTGATTTCAATTAATTAAGCCTTGTGCTTCCTTCCTTAAAATTTATTTTTCATAAGCCTTCCTTAAAATTTATGTTTCCAAGTAATTCCAAACTTTTTTCTTTTACAAAATTCTATGCCACTTACTGCACTATTAGCAGATGTCCATTTACGAAAGAGTAATATTTCAGTTTAACCCTGATGCTCCAAATTATGCTACAACACTAGAATAGCAGAAAAACTTAAACATATCTCCTGTTGCAGATTCAAGTCAAAAACATACTTTGATATACTGGAATGGTCAATTTGCAATATGCGAGAGCTTCTCTCCAGTCTTGCAGCTCCATCAAAATCTGAAAAAACAAATAAAAGAAAAAAGTGAAATTTTGTTCTACTAGGGAGTTTGGTGTTCCCATGAAAATGGATTCATTCCATTTTGGTTCAATTGGCATTTAGAGGCACAAATCCATTCTTTGGAAATAGAGGTATTACAAAGTAAAAAAGTGTTAGGAAAAATTTGTGAGTCATCATACAAAGTAAGACAAAATCTTCAAAAAGAAAACATTGCAAGCTTTAGTAACATATTACAAGGAATGGACTCCTAGAAAAATTAGTAAGGAATCACGTCCAATGCTATTTTAAGCAGAGTACCATACAGATATACATCAATAGGATGTAGAATAATCTCAAACCTTTAATCCCCCCAAAATCACAGGGATGAGGCCTGCTAGTTCTAGTTTTAATTCTTCATTAAAGCACTCTTTGTATAATTGCTAGCTTAGCCATGTCCAAAAGAAAGGTTCAGCAAGTAAAGAATTCATGTATCTGTATCTAAAGGACCCAAACAAGATCTGGGTTTGCATCCAAAATTTGAAGAAAGTTCCAGCACCATTTGACTAAGTAGAACAGGCGTCAGTAAGATTGAGTACCATATAACTTTAAAACGAGAGAAGAATTTTAAAAGGGATAAAATGCACTTGCATCCCTTTTGACCAGTTTTATTGACATCCCATGGGTTTCTAATTTTTCTAATTACACTTCTGTTGTATCCAATTATTCTAATCAATTATGTCCACCCACTTCCTGTTAAAATCATTATAAAAAATTAGTCAAATGAGATGCACGTGACTCTCCCTATAATCACACACCCCTGTGGTATCCAAATATTCTCATGTGATCTATTTCATCAAATGATTTATAACAGGAAGTGGATGGAAGTAGTTGATTAGAAGAATTAGATACCACAAGGGTGTGATTAGGAAAATCAGGAAATTAGGAATTGTCAATTAAACTTATAATAAAACCATTGGGGTGTAGGTGTATTGCACCCTTAGAAAATTGATTAAAACATAAGAAAATAAAAACTAAAAATCTACCTTTAAAATATTTTCTCGAGTTTGCATCAAACTAATTGAGAAAGGATGGCACAGTTTCCTTTGGAGCTTCTCAATCATCTGATACATGGAAACAGCTTCCTGATGATCTAAACTCAGTCAAAGACAAGTTCTTGCTCTATAGGGGCAAATTTATATAAGTTGAACTATTTAAATCATGGCAGTGGAAAGGAAATAGTAGAAAGATTAATCATAGAATCATGTTGTCAAATTGCCACTAAAGAATTCTCAGCACAAACAATCAAGAAGGATACTGCCAGATGAGGAAGATATAAGAGCCTTTTCTGACATTGATTTTACTTCACTTGCAATCTTTCTTATCTCATCCTTGTCCCTAACAAGTCCACATTGTTGGCATATGAATCCTTTGTCATCTGCATTCCAAATAGCAAAAGAGAAAAATGGTAACTTTAGCCTACTAACTGACCATTGTCTTTTGTAATAAACTGATTGATTACAGCTAATCACAAACCAGAACTGCGGAGCAGGAAACTATTGCATCCTTCACCCTTGCACCTATAACCTTCCAGAATTGCACTTTCTTCAATATCATCAGACTGACCCTTCAATAGAGAATTAGCTTAATTAACTAGCAGCAGATCTGGCTTTCCAATATTATATAACATGCTACTAGTTTAACAAGAAAAAAAAAATCCTAAGAAGAGCCAGTACCACTTTTATGCAGCGGGGACACATGCAAGTAAAAAGGTACTGTTCTTTGAGAGCCTTTTGCCGAGTCATAGTACTTCCAGCAATCTCGATGTAACTAATGAACACCTTACAAAATACAACCATAAAATAGTATTTACACTTGACTTGAAGAAAAAGGCTATGAGACAACTTCATACCCTCCAAAAAAAATTTAGTAGACAGCAAAGAATTTTAGACAACACTCTGATGGTCTTATGAGATAGTAAGCTACTTATAGGAGATAAGTAAAAAAGGCATATAATGGTGAGATTGGGTTTTGTTAATGAGGCAATGAAGAACCATCTTTCCATCATCATTGGATTACACAGTCTGTTAATAAACCATTCATTTCATTCAATAGGATGAATTGCTCAGGTACACTTTCACTCTCAAGGTGGCCCAATTGAGGGGGCCCTACTCCCTTCCTCAATTACAAGCATGAAGTCTTTGATCTGGTCAAGATTATAAAATGGAGGCACAGGTAATTTTAATAAAAGGAATGTAGCAGGAAAGCTACATGTCATGTAGCATAGGAAGTGGCCAAAGCATATAAGAGAGGAAAATGAGGGTAATTCATACTTCAGAGACGATGTAAAACGAAGGGCAATAAAAATAACAAACAAGGATCTTATAGAGGTTACCAGGAAATTAATGAAATGGCAAATAAACTGTGGTTGAAATTCTTTTTACAAGTGCTAACACGGGTAGTAGCCAGAAACCTTGCCCCTTCATTTAGAGAGTAAGAAGAAATGAATAAGCTGATGCAATAGGTTCAGACTTAGAAAAAGAAAAATGATTTACCAAGTATAATCCAAATCACAGAGACAACTTAATAATGTTTGGGAGTTGGAGGGGGATGGTGAGGAGAGTTGAGGGAATAGTTATCACTTTTTCTATTTGGATGTTAATAAATAATAGGCCAAGAGAGAGAAGTAGGCATTCCTCTCGTTTGGTTGTGGGTGCAAAGGAGAGGGAAGGATAAGGTATTATGTAAATTGAGTATGCAATAAAATTAATGATAAGAGTTCAATAATACATTGTAGAAATTTTAATAAATTGGGAAATATAAAAAGTTAATAAATTTTCTATCTTCTCACATTAAATTCCGTAGAAGGAATTGAAAAAGAGGTTTGAAGGGCTACAATATCCATCCATATCCCTCAAGTCCTCTCCCCCTCCCCACAAAAATACATCCAAACAGGGAAAAGGGCAATCCTCTGCCCTTTCCCCTCTCCTTTCCTCTCTGCTCCCTCCATCTAAACATATTCTATGTGGTTGGTGCATGCAACTAAGGATTTACTCTCCAGGGGTGGGTCCAAAGGGCCCTACCTTGGCAGGGTTCCCACGTCATCAAAAAAATTGCATTGCATATTTAGAAAGAGTGGAAAGCCATATATTACAACTTCTTCACAATATGTTCATAATATTAATTTTCAATTGACAAGCAATTTCCATGCCTCGAATGAATTCTTGAATCCTGAATTCTCACTAAAGTGCCAAGACCAATTTGCACCAGCAGTATCTCTCTTTTTCCTTTCACTTTCATATTATTAGACAAAAGAATGATTCTTCGAAAAAACAAAATACTTAAATACATACATTCATGTGAGTGCACAGCAGATCAAAGTAAAAGGACAGACAAAATTCATTAGGAGTAGATCCAATTAAGAAGCATAAGATATAGGGCAGCCCAAGAATATGATGGAAAATGAAAACTGGAAAAAGCCAATTCTCAGCTCAAGCTCTGGCCAATTAAGAGTATGAATAATTATGGAGATTAAGTTGTTACATGTAGGTAAGGAGCAGTGCTCAGGCTTATTACCATTACAATCTGCAATATATCTTAATATGTCAAATAGTCAATATAAATTTTTATTTTCAGCTAAAAGATGTAAAGACCAACAATTTTTAAAAGAGTATATATTACCTCAGCTCCTTGAGGTATATATTGCACAGCACGTATCACAGCCAACCTTCCCTCAAACACCAAAACAGAATTGGGCGAGCAGCTATAGTGCCAGAACTATTTAGCAGAGTAACATCAGGATGATGAAATTCAGAACACCACAATGCATGAAAGTAGTTACCTGTGGTTAATAATGGAAACAACAGGGTACAGTCCCGTTCCCAGGGGCCTTAGTTCACTGTCGCAAATAGTATGTGCATTGCATGCAAACTGCATTGGATCAAAAGTATCACAATTCATCAGAAAATCAATCTTCCCAGTGGAGATGAATCTTATTCAGAAATCCATGTTAAACAAAAATTGGGTCCCATGAAAAAGATTTTGGAAAATCAACAGATAATGCCATTTGTAGATGAAACATGATGAGAAAATAAAAAAAGGGAAAATTGCACTTTCCCTCCTTTAACTATTGGGTCTACTTCAATCCAGCTTCTAATCTTTAAAACCGAGCAATGTCCCCCCTTATGTATTGAAAATATGCAAATAGCTCCCCACGGTCTAATTTTCTGTTAAAACTAAGCAAAAATAATGGAATCTTTTTATGGTATATTAATATGTATTGATAAATTTTGAAAATTATGACTTGGAATTGACAAAATACTTAATAAAAATTATGTTAATTTCACTTGGATTTAATAGAAAATTAGACAGTATCGGGTTATTTGCATATTTTCAATACATAAGGGGGGACATTGCTTGGTTTTATAGATTATGGGGGGAATTGAGATGGACCCAATAGTTAAAGGGAGAAAAGTGCAATTTGCCCTAAAAATAAAAATAAAAGATCTTTTTATTTAATTAGAACATTCCCTGTGATTTTGCACAAATGGTTGGACAAGTACCCATCAAGTTCATAGCATAATTTGAATACATCCATTATGCTTGAAGTACTTTGAACTATCTACAACCCCAAACCAAACCCCCTGTTTTTTTTTTTTTTTTTTTTTTTTTCTGCCAAATGGGTTCAGCACATCAGTTTTGTACAACTGCAGCTTAATAGAAGGGATGTTTAAGTACTATAGTAGCAAACTATCAAAGTGAGCTTTATGAAGAAAAAAAATTGAGGGAACTCCTATTTATTTTTAACAAAAAAAATTGTGTGACAAACTTGAGGGGCTTAAAATAATTATGCTTAACTGCAAAAAAGAATTACTAAGAAATTAACTTTAAAACTATTTATCTAGAAGACCTTGGAAAAGTTTTCTGCAATTTCTTTTATGTTGATGTCAGGCTGCTGAAGTATGAAGTTGACAAGGTTAGCCATCTGAGCATAGAGTACCAATTGCTTCTCATCAATGTCAGGAATGTCTTCATGGAAGGTTAAATAAAACAATTACCCGTGGAAATATAACAATTGAAACAAACTATGAAAGCAGAGACAAAAATGGAGAAGGATACGAGACACCAGTGCCTCCACCAAGTTGTAGTTGTCTGTAGCAGTAGTAGGGATGACCTAGCATTAAAAAAATAAAAAATAAAAACTACAATTTATGGCATGATATATTAAAATACTATACAGCCAGTTAAAACAAATATATATATATTCTGAATCTAGCTTCTTAGAAGGAAGAAAAAGAACTTAGCAGGACTATGGACAAATTTGATGTTGTAATTCATAATATTTTTCATCATTCTAATGTCTCCTCTCTTGAATTGTCTCACCCTTTTTTTTTTTTTTTTTTTTTTGCATTTTTTTTTTGCATTTTCATACACTATTCTGTGAGTAAGTAGCTAAAAAAATATTGTTGACACCACATACACCAAGACCCTCCAACATGGTGGGAAAAAAGCTACCTATTTGATTGCATAAAACATCAAGTTTGAGCCAGCCCTAACAGTTAGATGATACTAATCAGACAGGTTCTGCCTATATGAGAGTAACTGCTGGACAATGAGAGACAACTGTAGTCACACTCCAAGATTAGGAATCTAGCTCCACGTTGAGATGCATGTAATTTGACAAATACATGGAGAATGGAGTGAATAGGAAGCTAAAAGTAGTGTCCCAATAGGAGTATCCAAACTGAAGCATATAATTATAGATTAACAACAACATTTTAATTGAAATATGAAAAATAAAAATAAAAATTTTACCTTCTCACTTTGCAGTTTTCTTCGAACATAGAGTTTCACCATTAGACGTATGGAAGGTGTAACAAAATTTCTCCTGTCTTTGTCAAGCCTTGACAGAGCTTCACATTCAAGACGATGCAACTTCCAGTCCAACTTCTGAAATTATAAAGCACAAAATCAATGAATGGAGGGGAAGTATAAATCGTCCAATTAGTTATAAGAGCTGAATGCTGGATTTTATATTCCTTTCAGAGGAGATCTAAATCATCATCATCAGGGGACAAAGGATTCCAATTTTTTTTCTCTTTTATCTTCATTTTCAACTTTTTATAAGAACATATTCTTGCTCCTAGCAAACACTACAAAAGAAAGGTGATCACAATACTTCATACCTTGGCATGAAGGGTCATCATTTTTATGAGAAAAAAGAATATCCAAATACATTTGAGTATCAAGTTTAACACTTCTCCATTGGATATTTTCTGGATTAACTACTTTGTGCCAAAGTTCGATTATGATCATATGTCAACCAGTGATAAATAAACAATGACCTTTACTTAAAATTTTATATACTCAAGCCCAACAAGAACCAACATTCTGAGTAGAAAGATGGCACGCGAATTACAAAACGGATAAGATGCTGCATAACATATGTAAATTTACCTGGCATGTGCTCCCACAATACCATACAACATGACAAGCCGAGCACTTCTTAAGGTTACTTGATGAGAAGCATCCATCACACCTTGACTCAACTGGGGACTTGTTTGGTACACAGACATACGGCTCTTGGCTTATAATTACTTCTCCTGAAAAATTATAACTGCATTAAAATAAGTTAAGAACAGATAGTATACACCAAAGAACCAATAACATTTGTGCAGCTTGGAATATAGCTTTTAATTCTTCAATGGTGATAATGCTATGATCTAATTTTATCTTCACCTCTTTCAATGCTTCTTAAATACATCAATTTTCAACAACTATTATTGAGAAATGTATCACAGATTTGGCTTCGAACAAGCTTAAAAATTCTAAAACTACGTATTTACAAAACATTTAACATCATCAAATGAACAATCACAATTGAAAAAACAAACTTGAAATCTTGCAGGTGCTCATTTTATGCTGACTAATATTGGATACAAATTGTATAGCTAAAAAAAAAAAAAAAAATCAATTCCACTCTATTTTAAAAGGGTAGACAGCAGGCAATTCAACCTGAGTACAAAATATCTTCGGACTCAGAAGCTTTACTTTTTTATGTAACCGAAGCAAAGTTAAAATCCTATATGATACCGAGGCACAGATTAGAGAGAGAGAGAGACCTGGATAGAAATCTCTGGTGGTTAAGAGGCACCGGCCTTTCTCTGGGAGAGTAAAAACAGTTAGACCCTGTTTTTTAAGACCACTCTGCAACTCCTCCATGCTTGTTTCTGCTGCTCTCAAACACACACTCCCTCCAGCAAGCCGTACAAATCTGCCTTTACTTTTCTTTTTTTTTTTATCCTAAGAAAATTACATTTTAAAGTTCAAACGTATATAGTTTAGGCCTTGAAATTAACCCTGAATTTTATTTTATTTTTAAATAAATAAAATTGAAATTATTAAACCCTGAACTAAACCCGTGATTATAAAACGGCGTGAAATCTGGGGTTAAGTAAAAACGGTGCGTTTCAAGCTTAAGGGTGGGTTTGGCTTGCGTTATCTAATAGATCACGCGCGTTTTCAATTAAAAACCCACAAACTGATATGTTTGGCCCCATGTTAGATAAAATTGCAATTTTCAACACGCACGTTTTGAAACTGAAGGTAGGGTGCTGTGATTTCCAAAAAGCGCCTATTTAAAAGATTTTAACATTTGCGAAACGTGAATTTTAAAAGAGGTTCCGCATTTTTTAAAAGATGATTTACCACATATACCCTCAACAATGTTAAAAATTCCCAAGTATCAACGTGAAGCCCCCTCTTATTCCTCTCATTTTTCTTTTCTGTGTGCCCCAATGCCTTCGCCAGAGAGATAATTCTAATCAAGATGTAGATGTAGGAAAATAGTACACACAAAAATTTGGAAAAAAAAAAAATCATAAGAATGTTGACCCATTTCAACCACCACATTCCGCAAGCTTGATCTTAATGTGGTGAGATGGGGCTGGGGTTTAGGGGGAATAAAGGTAAGAAACTGAACTTTGTGGGAACAGCAGCCACTGGGCTTTAACCAAATCAAGAAAAATAAAAGATGAAATAAAAGGGAAATGAGGAAAATAAAGAGAAGATGAGAAAACTTACCGTGGAATGTGTAGAGCTTCAAGTCTTTAACGAAAGACCCAAAAAAATAAGACAAAAGAAAAGATAGGGAGAGGGGGAGTTGGAAGAATCTGGAGGCCTTATGAATGGTGGGATGGGACTTAACAAAAATAATTAAAATTAAAATAAAAAGTAAAAAGAAGAAGACAAAACATTAATGAGGTAGAGGGAGTTGGAAGACTCTGCATGCTTTATGAATGGTGGGATGAGACTTAACAAAAAAATTAAAATTAAATAAAAAGTAAAAAGAAGAAGACAAAACATTAATGAGGTAAAGGGAGTTCGAAGACTCTGCAGGCTTTATGAATGGTGGGATGAGACTTAACAAAAAAATTAAAATTAAAATAAAAAGTAAAAAGAAGAAGACAAAACATTAATGAGGTAGAGGGAGTTGGAAGACTCTGCAGGCTTTATGAATGGTGGGATGACTCATGAGACTTAAAAAAAAAATTAAAATTAAAATAAAAAGTAAAATGAAGAAGACAAAACATTAATGAGGTAGAGATGTATTTGGTGGGATGGGACTTAACAAAAATAAATAAAAAATTTAAAAGAAGAAGAAAGAACATTAAGTAAGGCAGTGATGTATGAGTGCCTATGTATGTATACGTGTCATTTAGGAAAACACAATTTGAAAGTGTGGAGTGAATATTTTATATTTTGTGCATTGTTTTATTTTATGTAATGCAGACGAAAGAGGTGACAATAAATGTCAAGAAAACATGAAGAATATACATCAGGGGATAAAAGTTATTTGTGACAACATTTGAAAAATGATACTATAACTTAACAATATTGTAAAGTCCTTTTTGGTCAATTGTACTTGAAACAGGAGTTTTATATTAAAATTATCCAAACGTTCAATTGACAAAAATAATATTTTTTTATTAGTTTTGTCAAATGCTTAATTGCGATTTCAAAATCGTGGTTTCAAAATACATATTTTAAAAATACAGTTTTTAAAAAACGCACATTTTCAAACAACTAACCCAAACCCACAAAAACCTAGAATAGGTGAGGGGTTTCTGTGCCTTAACCAGCTTTTGTTTTCTTGTAATTTATTCCCACTCCATTTTTAGTTTCATCGTGATCGAATTGAGTTGTTTCCTCCATTAACCCTCTTCACTCTCTCAATTCTCTTTAGCAAAAAAATAACCCTATTCTCTCTCTCTCTCTTCGGTAGTCGCCGGTCCAAAAGTTGGACTTCACATTTCAGCCTTCCGGTGCCGGATCTGCATCGAGCTCCTCTCTCACATCACCATGGCCAGCCAAACCTTCTCATACCCAGCGATACCCAGATCCTTATTCAAAGCACAACCAAACCTCCATTCAAATCCATGGAAGCTCGTGGCCACCTTCAACCACCGCACATGGTAACTAAGTCACCCACTTCCAAATCAAAACCCCAGCCTCGACGGAGAGATACCCAAGCTCTGAAGAGAGAGATAGGGGGAAGAGGAAGGTTAACGAAAAAAAAAAAAAAAATTGGGTTCCGTTAGTAATGAAGTGATCTGAGGTGTGTTGGATTTTTAATTGATGTGTCAAGCTCTTATTAGACCAGCTAAGATACATTGTAGGCATTTTAACACATTGCAGCTGATATCATTCCAATTACGGGTGTTTTTAATTATGTGTTGTTTCAACCAATTGACCCACATTCCAATGATATGCGACGTGTCATTTTAGCTTTAAACCCGTCTGCCACTTCACAACACAACACAAGTCGTACTAGAGGCGAAAGAAACAAGGCCAGTTTATATGCCCTTCACGACCTCACTGCGATTCTTCACTCTACGAAACTCCATCTACTTTCTCTCTCCACGCAAATTCACATTCGCATACAAGCGGCCTTTCTCAACTTCCTTCTCATCAGGTTTGAATGTTTTATCAAAACTCCTTAATCCTTATCAACTACTTTTATTTATAGGAAGAAACTTGAATTGTTTTTTCATTTTTTGTTTATGTGAAGCAATGGATTCCAATTCATCTTTTATCCTACTTTTATGTGGAAAATCAACGGCCGAGAATGAAATTGCAAAATCTATAAAGACAAATAATACTCTCAAGCTCCCTGACAATAACGAAGTTTCAATTCTTTTACAATCGGAACTGGAACAGCCACTGAAAGATGATTACTCTTTTCGGATCGATTCCTTCATGAATTCTCTTTCAACTAATCAGTTTGGTAGGTTTCTCATTTGGTCTCCGAGGTTGCCTTCCACGCACGACGTCGTTTCTAAGTAAGCTTCCGATAACTTTTACTTTTCCTCTATGTTGGAATTTTTCTTTTTCTTTTTTTAAAGTTGGGTTAGTTATTGTGTTTTTTAGTTTTCATCAGAAATTTTGGTGAGCTTCCGTTGGGAACGGTTTGTGTTGCCGATTTTCAGCTTAAAGGACGAGGTGTGAAACGCTACTTGATTAACTTTTTGTTATTGTTGCTTGCAATTTTGATATTATCTGAAATTTGAAAAATAGTAATTTGGTCCTTAAATAATATAAAAATGATCCAATTTGATTGATATGCTAATATGAATCTTAGTACGTGATCTGATTAGGTACACATCTATAACCACAATATATATAGGTGGCTCATAACTTTGACTAAGATATTTTTCTTATATTCAAATATCAATTAGAGAATATTTCACTTTACATATTATAATTTTTTAAAATTGTTTTACTCTTTGAATGCAAAATTAATAAATGAAGGTTTTGTATTCAAGTTTTGCTAACATCTCCTCTTAAGACAAAGATAATTCTCTCTAGAGATGCAAAGCGCTCCCCTTCCTTAGGGAGCCACCAGTCACCTCACCAGGCCTGCACCACCGTGGCTAACGGTAATAGGAGGCCCTCACGGTTTGAGGAGTCGGTTTTCTCTAGTTAGTTTTTTGTCAGGATGGGGGGCAATAGACACTTTTTCATTGAATCAAAGGCTTTTGAATTTGGGGTTGATCATGGCGGTGGGGCGTTCATCGTTAGACTTTACGAGAGGGGTAAAGACACTCTTCGGTCTGTCTTTATGGGGAAGGAGAGTGCCATCACACTCTTGGCTGCCATGGAGGAGCTGGTTTCGAAGAACAACACCGGAAATTTTATTCGTACTATTTGAGAGGGAGAAACTGTTTTTATTATGCAACGTTGTTCTAATACAAAGGGTCGTTTTGTGTTGATTCAAGCTATCCATAGGGCGTTGGAGACGTGGACAAATTATCATCCCTGAGGGTCAGAATTGTAATGGGTGGTGAGGCTTCGCTTTGGAGTTACGACGGACCATTTATCCCGAAACAAAGCCGAGTCACACCAATCGGGCTCCATTGAAAAAGGAGAGATCGGAGAAGATGGGGGAGGGTGCTGCAAAATCTTTCGCCGCCATAGCTTCGGGGCCAAGGCGTAACACTGGTGGGGGAAGTATTAAAGAAAAGGAAATTGTTTCGGAAAATATCCCAGATTTTGAGCAACAATCAAAGCCAAATCCCAATTTGAACAAGTTGACTTTAAATATGGAAAATTGGTTATATGGCCGAAACAAGGGAGATGGGGGTTCGTTACATTTATCCCTTAATATACACCTGATTTGCGGGCCAAATGGGGACTGGCGCGTCCAACACACATCAATTGGGGACAGCACAGCAACTAATGTCTCAAGTAAGCCCAAAGGCCCATCTCACCTTGCAGGCTCACAGACTAATTTGGGTTTTGGGTCAAGTGGGGCTTCCACTTCTTATGTTAAACCAAAACCCAGCCCAATAACAAGGCCTCAAATGGTTTGGAAACCACGGCAAGCCCATCCGAAGGCCCCGTGTAATATTGAGCCCACGGTTATATCCTCTGGAACAGATCACACGTTGACCACGACTCTAGAGCCTTCCAATAAGGTCGAGACCCAGGTTAGTGTGTCCCCAGCAATTGCGATGTGTCTTGCGTTTGAGATTCTCAGTGACGGTGTTCACCGAACCTAGTGTTCCTCCTCTGATTGGGTCTTGCAGCTACACGACGGAAAGAGGATCTCGATTCCTCTATCTCTGATTTGCCAACCAGCGATGGAGGAGAAACGGGCCCCCGACTCCTCCGATGAGCCAAAAGTCCTTCTTCTTGAGGGTTTTGCTGACATGGGCTGTTCCGGCAATGGAGAATTTGGAGTTAGCAAAGATGAAGATGAGGATAACATTTCCGTAGTCTGGGAGGATCCCGAGATGGCAGGGGATAGTGGGGGTGTGATGGTTTGTTGCGAGGATCATGAAGCTCCTCTGGAAATAAAACCACTGGCGTCGCTAGTACCTACTGTTTCCTCGGACTTTTTGTTGAAGTTGGGTCCCGATAATGACGATTGAGATATGTCGCCACCCTCGGTTTGGGCCAAAGAAAATTATCAAGAATTTGGGGCATTCTTAAGGGCATCGTATGAGGGATATGAGGAGAAGATTATCAATTTACTCAAGGCAATTGATGCAAGAAGGTCTTAGCAACCCCGTGACAATGGGAAGGTTGCTAAGTCAGGGGGAAAAGGAAGACGAGAGTTGAAGAGCCTAATAAGTACTGTGAATTATGAGATTGGGTCCTCTCGCAGGAGAGTCGATCCCAGGGATAGGGTGCTGTCTGTAGTCTAATGAATTTAAAAATTCTATCTTGGAATGCGCGTGGTTTGAATGATCGGGATAAGCGGCTCCAGGTATGAAATCTTCTCAAGCTTTGGGGTGTTGATGTTATTTGTTTGCAGGAAACAAAATTAGACCTTATTACCAAAAGTACTGTAAGAAGCCTGTGGGGTATCCATTATGTCGATTGGTCCTATTTGGGATCAGAAGGGGCTTCGGGAGGGATTCTGCTAATGTGGGATCATCGTATTGTTGAAAAAGTGGAGGAAGCTGTGGTGAGATTTTCTTTATCTTGTAAATTCAAGTGTGTTGAGGATCAATTCGAATGGGCTTTTTCTGGTATTTATGGTCTGCAAACTAGCAGGGAAACAAGGGAGTTGTGGGATGAACTGTCTGGGTTATCCAGTTGGTGGGGTTCACCTTGGTGTGTGGGCCGTGACTTCAACGTTATTCGTTTCCCTTCGGAAAGACTGGGTGCGGATCATTTCACTCCAGCTATGAATGATTTCTCTGAATTCATTTTCTCTCTTGGCTTAATGGACATTCCTCTGGAGGGTGGTAGATATACTTGGTCCAATAATCGTGAGAACGCTGCAATGTCTCGCATTGATCGCTTTCTTTACACTGGTGATTGGGAGGATCAATATCCAACTGTTGTTCAATGAAGGCTTCCGAGACTCTTATCGGATCATTTTCCGATCATGCTGGAGAGTGGTAAATTCCTTAGGGGTAATAGGCCTTTCCGTTTTGAAAACATGTGGCTTCAAGCGGAAGGGTTTGGGGAGATGGTGAGAGACTGTTGGGAATCTTACCAGTTTGAAGGTACGCCTAGTTATATTCTGGCAAAGAAACTGAAAGCTCTTAAATTGGCGTTGAAAAAATGGAATTATGAGGTGTTTGGCCATGTAGGGCACAAGAGGTAGCAACAACTCATGTCTAAGCTTAATTGCTTGGATGTGTTGGTGGAAGATTGCCCCTTATCTGCTGATGAGAATCTTCAGAAAGAGAGGATAGTTGCTGATTTAGAAAGGAATGCTTTAATGAATGAGATTAGTTGGCGTCAGAAGTCTCGAGCTTTATGGTTACGAGAAGGAGATAAAAATATCAAATTTTTCCATCGCCTGGCTAATTCCAATCGAAGGCAGAATTCTATATCTACTCTGTTAATTAATGGGGAACTCTCTTCGGAGCCGGATGCCATTGCTGATTGTATTACTCAATTCTACCAAAACTTATTTTCGGATGTGGATTGTAGGCGGCTTTACTTAGATGGTTTAGATTTTTTTATGCTCTCTAATGAGGCTATAGCTGGTTTGGAAAGACCGTTTGAAGAAGATGAGGTGACTAGAGTAGTTCACGGCTTTGTAGGGGATAAAGCTCTGGGGCCAGATAGCTTTCCCATGGCTTTCTTTCAGTTCTGTTGGGATGTAGTTCATATGGATATCATGTAGGTGCTTAACTATTTTCATGGGATGGGTTCTTTTGAAAGAAGCCTTAACGCTACTTTCTTGGCTCTCATTCCAAAAAAAGTTGAAGCAGTGGAGATGAAAGATTTCAGGCCAATAAGCCTGATAGGTGGGATCTATAAGATTCTGGCTAAACTTCTTGCCAACCGGCTGAGATTGGTCCTCCTTACCATTATTTCCCCATCTCAGAATGC
The DNA here is from genome assembly GCA_907173295.1 of Fagus sylvatica. Classification (NCBI taxonomy): domain Eukaryota; kingdom Viridiplantae; phylum Streptophyta; class Magnoliopsida; order Fagales; family Fagaceae; genus Fagus; species Fagus sylvatica. Next base: position 31,705,726 of record OU015763.1, read on the forward strand.
CTTTGTTCAAGGGTGTCAGATTTTGGACTCAGTTTTCATTGCGTCTGAATGCTTGGATAATAGATTGAAACAAGGGGTTCCTAGAGTGTTATGTAAATTGGATGTGGAGAAAGCCAATGACCATGTTAATTGGGACTTCCTGCTATATTTGCTCCAATGATGTGGCTTTCCTTCCTCGATGGAGGAATTGGATTCGTTTTTGTATTTCTACGGTACGATTTTCCATCCTTATTAATGGCTGCCCTAGCGGTTTCTTTGAGAGCTCTAGGGGCTTACGGCAAGGCGACCCTCTCTCGCCTTTGCTTTTTGTTATTGTTATGAAAGCTCTAAGTCGTTTGATGAATCGTGCTGTCCATGGAGGTCATCTATCCGGATTCAGGGTGGGTACTTCTGAAGGTGTGGAGGTTATGGTATCTCACTTGCTTTTTACAGATGATGCACTGATGTTTTGTGAAGCAGCTCCCCCTTAGATAGAGAAGTTGGGTTGTGTCCTTACTTGGTTTAAGGCCATTTCGGGCTTGAAAATCAATTTGGGAAAGTCAGAGATGGTTCCTGTAAGGGTTGTCTCGAATATGGAGGTTTTAGCCAGCATTCTGGGTTGTAACTGTGCTTCATTGCCAATGAAGTACCTTGGGCTTCCTTTGGGTGCAAAATTTAAGGAATTTGCCATTTGGAACCCAATTATTGAAAAGATGGAAAGGCGTCTTGTTGGATGGAAGAGGTTATACCTATCAAAGGGGGATAAAGGTCACTTTGATAAAGAGTACTTTGTCAAATTTACCCACATATTTTCTTTCTTTGTTTCCTATTCTGGTTGGTGTGGCTAGGAGGCTTGAAAAACTTTAGAGAGACTTTCTTTGGAGTGGTTTAGGGGAGGAGTTTTTGAGTATCATCTTGTAAGCTGGCCAAAGATTTGTGAACCAATCTGCAATGGTGGCTTGGAAATTCGGAATTTGCAAAGATTTAATCAAGCTCTCTTGGGTAAGTGGTTGTGGCGATATGGTTCTGACCGCAAAGCCCTTTGGAGATAGGTGGTGGATGCAAAATATGGGAGTCTGTGGGGTGGCTGGTGCTCCAAAGAGGTCCGTGGTACTTATGGTGTGAGTTTGTGGAAAAATATTCGCAAGGAGTGGGGGTCTTTTTGGATGCATCTCTGTTGGAAGGTTGGGAATGGAATTAGGATTAGATTTTGGCATAATCATTGGTGTGGGGAGGCGCCTCTAAAAACGTTTTTCCTGGACCTTTTCTCTATTGCCAGGGACAAGGATGCGGCTATAGCAGACCTCATGTCTTTTGGGCCTAGTGGTCTTCACTGGGACTTTTCTTTTTCTCGGAATGTGCATGACTGGGAGTTGGAGACTCTCACTTCTTTTATGGATCTCATCTATGCTACTTCATTAAATAGGATGGGGGAGGATCATCTTTGTTGGGAATGTCCCTCGAAACACAATTTTGTTGTCAAGAGGTACTATCGTTCTTTGAGCCCTCATCCTTCTATTCTTTTCCCATGGAAGCTTATTTGGAAGGCTAAGGTCCCTCCTGCCTTTTTCTCTTGGACTGCTTCTTTGGGCAAGGTTCTTACTATTGATAATTTGTGGAAGCGGGGTCTCATTATTCAGGATTGGTGCTGTATGTGCAAGCGGAGTGGGGAGAGTGTGAATCACCTCTTTCTGCATTGTTCCGTGGCTATGGATCTATGGGCCCTGGTATTTGGCATGTTTGGGGTTCAGTGGGTTATGCCCCATTCTGTGCTGGATCTTTTCTGTAGTTGGTTGGGGGGAGCGTAATTCTCATCATTTTGAGGATTCTGCAAGAATTGCTTCTGAGCTCAAGTTGTTTTTCTTTCATACTTTATTTGATTGGGTTGCAGGGTTGGGTGTTTTTTCTTTTCACTCCATATTGGAGTTGATAGATCAATGTACATTTTGATTTCTTTGGCCTAAGTATCCTTTTGTATGCTTAGGTCCCTTCTTAATAAAATTCATTATTTATCAAAAAAAAAAAAAACATCTCCTCTTAAAATATGGCTAACTCTAGAAAGTATTGCATAGAAGAACTTAGGTAGGATTTTATTAATTTGAATTTTTAAAAACTCCTTAGCAACTGCATGAGGTGTTATCAATAAACTTATATAAGCGATACTAGCATTTGAAAATGGAAATTCTTTTTATATAATTTTGCTGTTAATTGGAGTATTTTCTTCTATCTTCTTTTAAAAATTTATCGATTTTCACTTATTCTTTTTTGTTATATTTTGTTATTGTTCATCACAAATTTATCAATTGGTCCTTTTTGACATTCATTTATTTTTCTATTCCTTTTTTAAAAAGAGTTTTTCATATCTAGATTTAGGTAATTAAAACTAAAAAATATTTACAAATAAAAGAAACACCATATACAATATAAAATTATAATATAACTAAAATCAATAAATTTTTTTAGCATAGAACATTAGAACCTAATTTATCAATGGCACTATTGTGACTTAACCTAACAAATAGAACTATCTAATAATTTTAACCTTCACAAGCAAAGACAAATTCACTTAAAATCAAATTAATACTAAAAGTTTTCATATCAATTGTTTATAAAGCATAATATATAAATAAATTAAAATTAAATTAAAATAAACTTATTTACCGTAAATGTGACTCATGAGAATAATTTAGGGGTAAAGAAAAAAGAAAAAAAAAGGGTTTGATGGTGACTGATTGTCAAGAGATACTTCTAGAGAGAGAGGGAACAAAAAAAAAAAAAAGGTATATAGGTTTCTTTTATTTTTAGGTAGATATTGACCGCTTTTCCAAACAAAAACAGTCAATGGATATCATGAATATTTTACATTAGGTTACTATTCAAGCATGATATTCTATTATAGGACCAAAAAAAAATTTGATAGATCTATTATGGGATCAAAATTATGAGGTCTTATTCAAGATCTGGAACATGGATCCTCCCTATCTTCTTTGGACCTTACGGCGTGAACGGAAAAGTCGTATTTTCAAGAATATGGAGCGTACGAATTCACAGCTTCAAGCACTTTTTTCTTATACGCTATATGACTGGGCCACAGCATGGGGCTATTCCAGCTCTGATTCTGTTACTTCTTTCCTAGATTCTTCACACACTTCCTCATACATATCTCCATTGTAACTACACCACTTTTGTGTTCATACTTTATGCAAACAAAGTGTTTTTTTCAGTGTTTTTTTTTTTCATCATAAAATGGCATGCATTATTACTTATCAAAAAAAAAAAAAAAATTTAGGGGCCTTAGGCAATTGGTTAAATAACTAAGGTAGCTTAAAAATTACATGCAAGCAGTCCAAATCAATTAAAAGTGTCACGTGGGCACTGTCAATTTCTGACAACATTAATGTGGCAATAGTGAGAGCTTTGTGCACTGGTGCCAACCTTTTATTAATGTGGCAAAAGTGAGCCTTCATGGTGGCCACATGCCAGTTTTAATCTATCTGGACTGCTACGTGTAATTTTTAAGTCACCTATACCTTTTTATTTTGTAAATGTGCCAATCAGATCACACACCAGCGTTCAAATTAGCATACAAACCAAATTGGATCATTTTACATTATTTAAGGATCAAATTGCAACTTCTGAAACTCTAGGGACAACTTTGGAAAATTGTGGAAACATTAAGGACTAAGTGTGATATTTGTTCAATTACATATGATACGGGATTTTGCAGGTCGTTCAAAGAATGTGTGGGAATCTCCAGCGGGTTGTCTTATGTTTTCTTTTACATTACAAATGGAGGATGGGCGAGTCGTGCCTCTTTTGCAATATGTCGTGTCTCTTGCTATTACTGAGGCAATAAAGGATATTTGTGACAAAAATGTGAGTTGGTGGCTTGTGTATATTGCATTGTTACCTTTTGAAAGGTAACACGTACCAATTTTTCAATTGTTTTAAGCTGAGCATTCTTCTTCTGATTATTGGCATCTCTCATGTTGATCCAGTAAAAATTATGAATTTGTCAAAAAATAAACTAAGACAATTCTATCATTGGAGAAAGTTAATGAAATTGCAAGCCTAATAATTTTTAAGGACTTTTAGATTGACTTAATTAGGTGTTTGAAATGTTGCAGAGTTAAAGATTAATGTCACTCTTACATAATATACAGTTTGTAGTATACATAAAGAGTGATCATTGACATTGTCAGCTTGTTGTAGTATGCAATAGTTCAGACCATCACAGCTGCCATTATCGTAATCTAGCAAACTGAGCAAGGAGTGGCGTGGAAGGGTAAATATGGTATGCTAATTTTTTTGGTTGCACTGTCCATTTCAGGGCTTACCATGTGTTGATGTTAAGATAAAGTGGCCAAATGATCTTTACTTAAATGGCCTTAAAGTTGGAGGCATTTTATGCACCTCAACATATAAATCAAAGAAGTTCAATGTCAGTGCTGGTAATGGACTTGTCCTTTGGTTACATATGAATGTGTTGCAACAAGCCATGCTTCTGTATACGGAACTGGATGAGCTGTTTTCTTTCAAAGCTAAAATACTGCATATAAAATGTGTGTACATGATCTATATATTAAATCATTCCATGTTCTTGCAGGTATAGGTTTGAATATTGATAATGAGAAACCAACAACATGCTTGAATGCAGTTCTTAGAGAACTTTCTGTTGTGGTTTACCAATTTAGTAGAGAAGAAATACTTGCGGCCATCTTTGAAAAATTTGAGAAATTTTATGATATTTTCATAAATCAAGGTAAATATATGTTCTAATCATTTTCATTCTAACTACGCCCTTTTCTGCTTTCCTTGACTTTCATATCTCTCAGGCTATAAGAATTCCCCTGTACTTGTAGCAATTAACTTAATTTATAGAAAAAGGATAAGTGAATTATAGGTACACATCATCAATTAGTTAGATGAAAAGAGGAAATTTGGAATGCACATTTTTCTCAATATCTACTGAAACTTATAAAACATATATCAAATGCATTAGATGAATATTTTAGAATAGAGAACAGTAGACCAGAAAAACTGTTTCGAACACATCTTTGTATTGGTGAATGTACATTTTGTCGTCACCCACTTTGCATAGCATTAGTCGGAATTAGCTTCAGTAGGCTACTGATTATGTAAATATGCTAAGCGTATATTTTCTTGTCACCCACTTTGCGTAGCATTAGTTGGAATTAGCTTCAGTAGGCTACTGATTATGTAAATATGCTAAGCATATTTGGTTTTCAAGTGATTTTGAAACCTTTTTCATGATTTGTTGACGATGACCCTAATCTACCTGTTTTTAGGCAAGTCTTGTTGTGCATCAGGGTTTTGCCAGTTTGACAACAAGAAAATATTTTGTTATGCTTTTAGCAGTGCTTTATAAGCCAGCCTTTAATACCGCCCTAATAGAGGGGGTCGACGGTAAGGTAATTGTTCAATCCTGCGGGAGTATGTGAGCTATAATTACCAATAAAAAAATGGTTTGTTTGATGATATGCTATGTCATTCAATGAACACCATAGTTTGTCAAAAACTACATATAATATGTAGAATAATGCCAAGTTCTTTTTATGCGTATTTTGCAGGATTTCAAACTCTTGAGGATCTATATTATAAGGCATGGCTGCACAGGTGACATGTAGATCTTTTTCTTTCTGTGGTCGACACTGACAGCCTTTTTTTATATAAGTATACAGTTATATTATTGCAAAGAATGCATATTCTTTTGCTTGTGTGCATTAGTTGATATTTCTGAAAGAATCAAAGGTTCAGCATTATGGTTTGTGACCATGCATCTGTAAGCAGAGAAAACGTCTACTACCATGTCCAAATTACTCCCTTTTCCTTACCTTAGTATGGTAATAAAAAACCATAGAAGTCCATTTTTATTTTTAATTTGTCCTTGCTCACAACTCAGAGCTTAAATAACAGAATACTAACTACATCATCTATCCAACTCAACTCAGTACTAACCCTCCTTCTGGCCTTTGTTGTTGTTTTTTTCTTGTGACACTAAAGATCAAATAGATCTAGGGCTAGTAGAGAAAGTTGACTTGACTCATGTTAAAATCCTTTTACCTATGGGAAAATGAATTTCATTTTACAAATTGTATGTCCTATAAGGTCATATCATTTGTTGAAATCATAGACAATCAATTATTTTCCCACAGCCACGATCCCTTCCCCTCCCCCGTTCTTTTCTTCTCGTAATTCCTGACATCGAGGTGCCAAACCTTCCCGTCAATGTGAGCTCTTGGGGAAGATCAGTTCTTACGCGTTACTCACCTGTTCGCCACTGGAAACAAGTTGAAGAACAAGAAGTGAGTTATTTATCAGCCAAGCATTCTTCTTAGCCCTCATTGTGGCTTCAACTTAAACCCTGCTACTCATAAATACTTATGAATGGATCGCTTGGTCTTGGTTGCACATGACTGAAGCATTTCGGATTTCTCTCTCATCATATCCTCTATTGGTGCTACCTCCATCTTCTCTGATTGTCACAATTTCTTTCTTTTGTGTGTGTGTGTGTGTGTGTGTGTGTATCACCATTCATCCATCTCAACATTATCATTCCCTGATACCATCACTTTAGAAGATCAGGCTTGTTGTAAGGACCATAATAACATATCCTCACATCATTAATGACAAATGAGCTGCAGCTTGTTGGTTTAATGGTGAAGTCATGATGAAGTTTTGATTTCTGTGTTACATTGACATCTTGTGCATGCATATTTGCCTTAAGATTTGGTTACAAACTCATGATTGTTCTTTTTCGTTATGTGCATGCAGTGGGCAAAGAGTAATTGTACAGGAAAAGAATGAGGAGCAAGTGGTTGAAAATGTGGTAACTATTCAGGTAGGATGAAATTTCAAGGCTTCCTACTTGCTGGATAAATTGCGGAATGAAAATGTTGGATATTCATGAATATAAATGAAAATATGCATTTCTTATAAAAAATAAAAATAAAAAGAAGAAAATCTGTTTTCACTTCCTAATTTTGTAAAGTTAGGGGAAGATCTTCATACTTGGGACTTCATGATTAAGATTCTGATCTAACTGAAAAACTTATCCAATTCATTGGGATTTACTAATATTGTGATCGGAATCTTTAGCATAGTTGTTAAGATCTAGATTTAAATCATAAAATTATACAATTTTTACCATTCCCACTCCATCAAACAACCTAGATTGCTTTAAAAATTGCGAAGGTGTAAGATCGTAGGTGGATCCAATGTAAAATCAGCAAAATATAGATTTTTAAAGAAGGTTTTACCAATTCTACAAGTTAGTGGAAATTGGGATATTTTATAATATTGGAAATCTAGATTCTATGGATTCTACAATCTATTGGAAATTGGGATGTTTTATACAATCGGCCTATCAAATTACATACAGGCACCAGGCCCAAAATAGACCAAATATAAAAGAATAACTGGACACAACAAACAGCAAAATGCTTTTTTTTTTTCTTTTCTTTTTTTTCTAACAAAAACATTTGAATACATATCCAATATCATATGTGAGTTATGTTTCATTTTCTTATGGAAAATATTGATATTTTTATTTATAAGTTTTTTTCCATATTAGTTTAGTTTGGATTTTAACAAATTCTAAATGCTAGTTACACTTTGAATAAACAAAATGCAAGGATTTGAATGTTGATCGTATCATTTACTGTAAACAAAAGCTATACTTTTTAGCTACATTGCAAACTTGTATACTTTTATTTTTACAATTCTTAATGTATGCCTGTACTTTTTATAGTTATTTTCATAGTTTGTTAAATCTCACAATTTTATGATCCAATGTTGGATACCCTTCTACAATTTTATGTAGGATCTTTACTTTAAGAACCTTGATCTTTAGCTATATCCTATTAAATAATACATGGAAATGTAAATGTGGTTGTCAATGATCTGGCTAAAAATTAGATAGCAATATCATAATTTTCAAGTGTCTTCATTGCCAAAAATATGTGTCATTTCATTTCAATGGGGATTGTTCAGAGTATGTGTTGCCGATCCTAGAAAATTGTGTTTTTTATTAAATTTAATTCTCTCTTTGTAGGGCTTGACATCCTCAGGATATTTGTTAGCTATTGGTGATGACAATCAAATGTACGAGCTTCATCCTGATGGCAATAGGTAAAGTATTTGGATGGAATTTTCATGGTGGATAAAATAAAATAGCAAAAAGTTGTAGGGATTTTAAATAACTATGAAAATATTCTACGGAGTATATGTAGGTCAATACAGTATATTATCTTATATGGTTATTTGCATATTGCACTAAGAACCCATCAATTATATCTTATATTGTTATTTGCATATTGCACTAAGAAACCCATCAATTATCAAGAAAAGAATGTGATAAACAAAATGCATGAGGTCTTTGATGATTTGACAATGTGAACTCCTCTAAGTTCGGTAGGCAGAAACACCATTAAGAAACCAGGTTAGTGGCCCAGCAAAAGAGACCAATTGCATAAAGGTTTCCTCTTCAACAAAACCAATGCACTCTCAAACTTATGATAACCCGTTTCTTCCTTCTTTTTTCGATAAGTAATAATTGTATTATTAGAAAAGAAACACCATGTGTGCATAAAACATGAACACAAGGGATTTAGAATTACAAAGAAGGAGCAATATGTACAGAGCATAATGAATCAACAAAAGTAGGAATGGAAATAGTAGATGTAAGGCCCCAGGCCCGAGACCTATCAAAGAGAGCTAGCAAAGAGACCAAGAAGCTGACTCCCCATACTCTCTACATCCTCAAAAGAATGCCTATTGCGTTCCTGCCACACTGTCCACATTATACACAAAGGGAGTAGAGTCCAGACATCAGAGTTCTTACCAAAGGAAAACCCCTCCATCCAAACAAAAGATCCACAACTCTCCTAGGCAGCGCCTACTTAATCCCAAAGGATCAAAAAGCAAAGCCCCACAACTCTAAATGCCACATAACAATGTAACAAAAGATGATCTATTGTCTCCCCATTACAACAACACATGCAACACCTCCTTGCCAGAGCATCAAATTATCACAAGTAAGAATCTTACCCCAAGCCGCTGTCCACACACACACACACAAGTACCTTTCCAAGGGAACCTCACCTCATTGGAACCCCTAATGGAATTGTAGTAAAACCGAGTATCAAATACCCCGTTCTTTCTCAGCCTCCATCTCAAACCATCAGGTCCCTCCCTAGACGGAGTAGGAGAATGCAGCATAAGGAAGAAAGACACAACCACATCTACCTCCCAGTCGTTGAAACGAAACTAATATTCCATTCCCGAACCGTCCTAGAGTTTTGAGTCGCCAAAAGGGAATCGGCGGTAGTGTCATGATGAGAGGAGCACTCAAAAAGCAAAGGAAAATGTAATGACCCGGATTTTTAACAAAGAAAATAAAGATAGTTTAGTCAAATTTGAGATGACTAATCTCCTGAAATTGAGAGAGAAAGGATATTTTGTTTAACTTTTCTGATTAATTTTATGCTTACTTTATTCAATGATCCCCCCAGCTTAAATACAGAAGAGTTCAACTCCTACAGAATATGAAAATAACTATAACTATAACGAAATAGAACTCCTATTATATTAAAATGAAAATCCTATCCAAACATCTCCTATGGTATACTCCTAATATTAAAATAATGTCTCCTATTGAATAACTCCTACTCCAACCTTGCATGTATCTCCTCTGGATCCATAGCCGTTGCTGCCTTCTTTGTACTATCCATGTCATCACTAGTCACACCTTCACTCCTACCCCAGGTCATGACATTCCACCCCCCTTGAATATGAATCTTGTCCTCAAGATTCAACTGAGAGAAAAGCTGTAAATCCAAATATTTAGCCCAAGTAGTGCCATCCATTCGATTATTGGAGAAAACTCTTATCTCAAGTTTTGTAACGTCGAAGTATCACAACTTTGGCACTGGATGCTTGCTTCAAATTTGGAATCACCTTCAGAAGCACGAACAACAAAGAAGTCTAATGTTTCACCACATTATTAAAGAATTATGGGATGGCAAAATCATTGGGAGAAATCAGGGTTGTGAACGAGGCATGCTTATCTTCAGTCGCAGCCGCAGAAAACACCATTGCATCAGTCTTGTTATCCTCATCAAGCTTTGTATCTTCCTTCTTTTCATTTTCTAGTAGAACTTTCTTTTCATCAGGTTCTACATTAAATTCTTCCTATACAAACGTCGAAGCAACATTTTTGGCATTTGGTGACGCAGGACAAACCAGAAAATTCAATAGGAAAATTAAGAACATGAAAATAAAGGGATATGACCTAGGAGTTGGCACCTAGGCCTTGCTTGGAGTCAACACCAAGCGAGAAACCACTAGGAGTCAGCACCGAGGGTTAGACTGGAGTCGGCACTCAGCACCAGGCCATAGAACAATTTCAAAAGAAATCTTTTTTCATTCATCAATAATAATCCCCTTGTCCATAGGACTACAATGCTCTTATATAGGAATACTAAACCCTAATTCTAAACTGACATAGAAGACCCTAATTCTAATGGGCTTGGACCCAATTATTGAGTTATAAAAATAACCTTAACTTTAAATAAAAATACTAATAAGCCTAAATACTAGGACCTAAAATTCAATTGACCCATAAAAATACAATTGACTTGTAATATTAAATAACACTAAATTAAAATAATTATTCCTTTGAACATTCCGCATCACTTGGACCTCTACTTCAACAGTAGGTTGTGGTGGTGGCCTAAATCTTTATAGCTTGTATTCTAATAGGCGGGCCAAGCTTGTGGCATGTAATAGGGAGGTTGGCCGAAAAAGTTTTATCTCGGATCGGATCTCCTCCTTAAGTCCACCAATATAACTCTCAACTAATGTTTACTCTGACAAATTGTGGACTCACGCCGCTAAGTGTTCAAATTGTGTTTGGTATTCGCAAATTGTACCCGTTTGGCATAGCTTAGCTAGTGCTTCATCAAATTTTTCATATTCGGTATTATCGTTGTTGGTTCGCATGTTATTGTTGCGACTCAATTGAGCTACGGCCTCCATGAGGGCTACCATGCCATCACGTATGCCTGAGACCTCTGCGCGGTAAGCTTCTAGTTGTCACTCAATTCGATGAGTGCTAACCTTCAGGGCGGCGAATCATTCGTCAGGGGTGGTAGAACGTGTGGACGCCATATGTATGGCTCTTATGCCAAATGTAATGAACCGGATTTTTAAATAAAGAAATAAAGATAGTTTAGTTGAATTCGAGATGACTAATCTCCTGAAATTGAGATAAATGGATTTTGGTTTAACTTTTCTAATTAATTTTCTACTTTATTCAATGATCCTCCCTTCTTAAATACAGAAGAGTTCAACTCCTACAAAATAACTTCCTATGAAAATAACTATAATTTTAACATAATAGAACTCCTATTAAATTAAAATAACAATCCTATCCAAACATCTACTTCCTCCTAAAATTAAAATAACGTCTCCTATTGTATAACTCTTACTCCAACCTTGCACGTATCTCCTCTAGATCCATAACCGTTGCTACCTTCTTTGCACTATCCATGTCATCGCTAGTCACGCCTTCAATCCTACCCTAGGTCATGACAGAAACCTATCCATTAGAGGGTGATCCCCACACCAACAGTCATGCCAGAACCGAGCACAATTCCCCGAGCCAACCACAAAGTCACTATATTGCAAAAAAACCTTCCCACCCCACCTTAATGCCCTTCCAAAGACCACACCCATGAGCACCACGGATCCTCTTTGAACTCCACCCACCCCAATCCTCCCCATACTTCGCAACTATAACATGCCGTCATAAATGTGAAACTTCCATCCCAGAACACCATAACCATTTTCCTAGCAACGCCATAACCATTTTCTTAGCAGAGCCTTATTAAAGGAGACCAAACTCCTAACCCCCAAACCACCATTTTCCAAAGGAGTACATACTGTATCCGAACCCTCCAAATGATCCCCTATCCCTCCCCAAATAAAGTTCCTCTGCAGCCTCTCTATCTTTATAGCTACACTACTAGGGATAGTGAATAAAGAGAGATAATAAGTGGGAGGCTTTACTGTGTTTGCTCATTACAGTTATTTTCATGTCAAAATGCATAAAATTTGTTCTAATAATACTGTCATAGAACCTAACCTAATGTCTTATAGATGGTTTGGGCATCTTATATTCTACTGTTGGCCTCTCATAGCCTTCCATTGTTGCACCACTAAACCTTGGATGGTACTCGAGGGCACAACCCACATATGATTTTTACACCCTTTTTTTTTTGTTGAACCTTAGATGTTGGCATCTGTGTCAAAACATCACATTTCTGCTGAAAGATGGTGCGGACACAATACATAGGTCCCCATTTCCAAATTTCCAATTACGCATACTTATGGACATAGATGCAAGAAGATAACCTAACCACTAACTTTGTGGATGGAGCCTGCCACCAGTTGGGCCTAAGGCCTAGTCAATTAATATTTGGGATTTATTTTATTTACTTTATGTAATTGGTTGAACCTTTTATTCCTACTTGGTTTAGGGATTTAACTCTTTTTCCTTCTATGTTAGTGGAATTACTTTCAATGGTTAGAATTGTTTCCTTTCCATAGTTGGATAACAAGTTGGGAACTCTATCTAAAGAACCTAGAGTTCAACATTGTTTTACATTTTACTAGTGTTGGAGTTTTACCTCAATAGCTCGGTGCTAATTCCGGGCAACTTTAGGTGCTAATGCCTTGGTCTTGTTTTCTTTTTCTTGGTGCGGATTCCAAGCAAGTGTAGGTACTGATCCTAGGTTTATTTTATTGTTTTTGTTCTTGTTGATTCTCAATCCCATTGAGAATTTTTGCTGCATCAAAAAGCCCTCTGGGCAGTGTGTTGGGCAGTCCTTAACAACTTATTAATCCACTTTTTGCCATTTTTCAAATAAGTTTTGAGTAAATTATGCTTCTATCCCCTTTAATCAATATCATGTTTAAAATGTAAACATCACCACAATACCCCCATGACTGTTGGCAATTTAATCCATATCGTTTTATGTTTAGATATTATTGTTCTAGATGTATGTTACAGCAAAAATCTAATTATGATAGAAATATAACCTATTGTGATTTTGTTTAAATTGTGGCTGCAGTTTGGACTTCTTCAATGGGCTGGTTAGAAGAAAACTTGACTGAAGAAGATTCCTTAGCACCTTTATCCACTGGCAACTATCATATTGCACCATGTGCATACTGATGATGTTTGTTGTCCTTACTTTTCTTTGTCCATACACTTGTTCAATTCATTTATTACTATTGTTCTAACTTTTTTTTTATGAGACCTTAGTCAAACTTAGTTTTTATTATAGTTTTGTTTTTATTGGTAAGTTACACATGCACCTACTAGATCTTGAACTCACAACCTCACCTCAACTACAAAGGGGGGTGGTGTCATTTCAGTTAGAGCTCATTGGTTAGGTCAAATTTCATATATTACACCCATTTTACAATGATTCTTACAGTTTTGAACCAATATCATTCCAAGCGATATATGTAACATATAAAATAGGTTGGGTCATGGTTATTTTAGATAATCATTTTGAAGCAATTTGTCATCTCTCTGTTGCCAGCTATGAAAGAAATTCTTCCAATAAATTTGTCCTATGATAGGTTAGGTGCATAGCGATTAGGTTATACATATATTTCAAGAGGTACTCAAATAGATGCTTAATTTGGTTGTGTTGACTGTTATTGATCAACCCCATTATGATTTATGATGTAGGTGTCATAATAATTGTTTCTAAGGTTTTGTCATTATGTTGCAAACAGGACTTGTTTTATTTTTATCACTGTTTTGAGTGATTAAAACATGGAGTTTAAAGATTCCTTTCTCCAAATGAGCTGACGATCATTTTGCGTGTCTTGGCACTAGTGCTTGTCACAACACACAAAACCCCCACTTATGTCCCATGGATGTGGGGTACTTGCTATGGTGTGTGTAATCTGTTCGGTAGTGAAAATGACTTCCCGACCTTCCCACATGCACATCCTTCTATTGTTGTGGCCAGACAACGTAGGGGTCCATGTCTCGAACAATGTCTATTTCGCAATGTGGAATCATATTGAGGTTAACATCACTCTCATAAGGCTGCAAAAGTTCTCTCTCTTTACCACTGTCAGAAATCTTATAGGTCTCATTTCCATGTTCTGGGTCCACCAAATTCATTAAACTCATCAAGTTCCGGTATTCGACATGTCTTAAACTTGTACAACGTTGGCGCACAGATACCACGATTGTATTGATTAAAAGTTGAGTATAAAATCAACGTTCCGTTCGTGGCTTGTGGGGATAGAATAGAATCAAATATGTTGTGTTAGTCGCGAGTGTTGTAAGTTGCAACATATAATTCATTGTAAGTGGAATGATGTATTATTGTCTCCTAGAGTAATGGAAAAGAAAGGAAGATTGGTCAAAGATTGTTTTGGACAATCGCTTGGCAAGCAGGAATGGTGGACCAAGGTTGGTGGGGGGTGGTGACAAAAGGAGATGCTTGAAGTTGAGGGCAATGGAAATGTAGCAAATTCCACTCTCATTCGCAACGTCCTAAAAACAGTAAGGCTATTGTTTGTGTATTACGTAGCCCAGGGGGTTTTCTTTTCTTGTTTTTTTATCAATCACCAAAAATAAAAATCAGTCCGTATAATTGGTAATTTGGGAGTCAATTACTAATCAGCTACTGCTTACAGAGTCGAAAGAACGCATGATGGATATGGTTAGCTCTAATTAGAAATGGACGGGTTGATAGTGACATTCACTTACCAAATTTAGATCGGGTATGGAATGAAGATGAGTTCTTAACTTCTTATGCACTTCATACTTTCATAGTTCATACATTTTTGCTCTTTCACTTCATTTATTTTTGGACCATTTGATCACGTGAAGAATTTGTATGGATACAACCTACAAGCATCTGAATAAGTAGAGACATTGGTGACATGGTGAATCCGGCATTTTCTATGGATGATAGCCGGGTTCTTTAATTATTTACATAGTGGAGTTTTCCGTGGAAATATGGCCGGTTGGGCATTTTCTATGGATTATAGCAGGTTACTCTCCACTCCTATTCTCATCCATATAAATTTAAAGATTTTGTAGTGAAAATTCATTTTGTTAAAATATAAGGGGACTTAATATTAGAACATTTTAATCCCAAGAGATAATATAATTTGTTGAGGATGAAAACTCATTAATTATAAATTATTTTCCTTCCCTCGTGTGATTAAACTCACTCATCAACAAGGGCGGAAATAGGAATTTTGTTGGGGGATATAATATAAAATAATTTACTTTTGTACATAAGAACAGTAAACATAATATAAAATGTTTAATATATAATGAATAAGAATAATAGAATAAACTTATACGCTGGATGAATACATAATGAAAGACTTGAAATAAGGCTAGTATTTGATATTATACCCTTAAGATAGGTTTTGCCCCTCAGTGGTGTTTTAAGTCTTTTGGACATACCTACGCTTTCCAAAATATAATGATCAATAACACATAAAAGAAGCATAAAAATCTTTGTGCACAACAAACAAAATTTTCTCTCTCTCTAGAGACCGTTATGCTGGTGGTGAGAGATGTCTGGTGGAAGGATGTAATTTTTTTTTTTTTTGTAGTTAATGAAATTGTTTAATTATAAAAATAAATAAATAAACATATTGTTTTGTTTTATGGAATTAAAAAATTATAACTTGATAGACTGGGTCCAGTCTACACAGACCCGCACCCAACCCGGCCCAATTTAAAGCCGATGATAAAAGCCCAAACCCATTATGGATAGGTCCTTCCTCCTCTACAAAAGTGGCTTTCCTATTGGGGAATGTCACCATACAGTCCATGGTAATCCCCTTTTTTTCATCACTATGTACAGCGGCATGCTTCCCAATAGAAATTTTTGGGTATGCATTTTAAATTTTTCATTCCTCTTTATCGCTAGAAAACCACTCAATATATAAATTGCATCATTATATCAATTACAATGGAATGTCTTAAATAATAATCAAGCTATCATTCCTTTGAAGTTAGTGCCATCAAAACATTCAATTTTCATAAGCATTCATCAAATTTAGCTACGCATTTTAGTAAAGTCAAAGAAAAATGTGCTAGCGAGATATCTTTTTTTATTATTATTATCTAATAATCATGAACTTGCCAATTAGACTGAAGAAATAATTAATGTTATATTTTTTGCTCCATTAGCAATCAATATATATGAATTGAGTTCTCAAATTTTATCAAATTGATATATAAAAATAGAAAATATAATTACATCATACTTTTGCAAATTTATTTTGCCAGAAAATTGTTGTTCCAGTGAACATAAATTAATAAATAAAATAACTTTAATAATTTACAAAATAATGCTCTAACTAATGATATTTCACAAGAGTTGTATTTCACCATAAAATAGAGAGAGGGAAAGAAAAAAATATATATTGCCTTGTTGTCTTTCGACATATTTCATGAGATGAAATATTAAATGTTTGTTAATTTCAAAAGATTGAAGGTGATTAAGTTGAAGCGTAGATAATGTCATTCTCTTGAGACGATACACACTGTTTATAGGATATTTTATCAACTTATGAAGCAAATTTAGGCACGTCGTTCACATGATACAACAAACCAGCCACCTTTGTTGCTATCTTACTATTACTAAGTAAGATAGGAAGCTATGATATCATAGTTATAGAAAAACAAAACTAAGTATTTGTATGGACAAGGATTGAGGTACTTGTAAACTAAAGGGGGCCATGGCCCCTAAGATTTTAAATTAAAATATATATATATATATATATATATATATATATATATATATATATATATATAGAGAGAGAGAGAGAGAGAGAGAGAGAGAGAGAGAGAGAGATTGTTGTAGCGGTGGTCCACAAAAAAACTCATTTTACGTAAAAAAAATTCTTATTGGTATTAACTTGTTTGGTAATTTATTTTAATGTTTTTTATATACTCAAATTATTATTTGGCGCTTTTTTTTTTTTCAAATGAATATTTGTTTGGGATTTTAATGGCTTATGCTTGGGATCCAACCCAAAGTTTAAAAAATTGGGTAAAATACAAAAGTCATCTTTAAGGTTTGGGCTAATATCATATTCTATCAAAACTTTTTAAAAATATTCAATTTACCTCCTAAGCACAAACAACAAATTTCACAATTTTTGAAATAATGCTTCAGGAGCAACAAATTTCACAACTGTTAAGATGTTAGATTGTGATTAATGTAATATCAGTTTCACACAAGACTGTCACTGACATCACTTACAATCTGTCACTCCAATAGTTGTAAATTTTGTTGTGCCTTTAGACTTATTGTTAGTTTTAGGTTAAATTATTGTTTTTGTCTCTAAACTTTGTATAAAATTCGGTTTTCGTTTCTAAATTTTGAAAAGTTCGTTTTTTGTTTCTAAATTTTGAAAAAGTTTGTTTTTACACATGAATTTTGTCCCTAAACTTTTTTTTAAAAATGAACTTTTTCAAAATTCAAGGATAAAAAATGAACATTTCAAAGTTCAAGGACGAAAAACAAATTTCATATAAAATTTAAGGACGAAAACAATAGTTTAAACTTATTTTGACGGGTGGTAATTTACCAGAACGTAAGCATACTGAATTCGGGATTGACTCGGGTGCAATTGTTAGGTCAATTGCACCATGTGTATTTTAAAACCAAAAAGAAGGGTAAAAAGGTAAAAGATCAAAAAGTGAAAAAGTTAAGTTTAAGTTTTTTTTATTCAAAGTTGAATTAAAAGTGAATCTTTTACTTTTATCTCAATGAAAACAATATGGGTGCATAGCAATTCACCAGCAGGTCACTTTATGAGTATTCCGACAAAACGGTTCAATAATAGCAAAACGAGGACGGTAAAATACGATTATGAATGAGCACCACGGAGCTCTGCACACTTTGACTCAGTTTTGGTCAAACTGTTCCATGTACAAAACGGTCTCTCCGTGATCCTCTGTGTCGTGGTACACTTTAACATGCAGTGCTGTCTTCTTTTAACTCTTTATTGTCTGTGACCCACCGAAAGTGACCTCTCAACACGCGTTCTCCACGGAGCTTTGGGAAAAACCAATTACTCTCGAGCTACCATTGAAAATATGCCTACATAGTCTTACTGTCTTAGGCACAAAGATTTTCATATGTGAGTCAATCAATCATTGATAATAAAGTCATCTAAGTTAATAATTGATAATAAAGTCATTTAAGTGAATAATTAATAATAAAATGATGTTAGTGATAGGTACATATAAAAACTAATTAAAACTCATCAACTCAATTGTTGTGAAAAAGGGGAGTATATCAGCTGCAATGGCTGAATATGCAATCCCTACAATGTATAAGTGGTGGCCCAATAAAAATAAGACACATCATTTAAAAAATGTTACATAAGCAACTCAAAGCCAACTCAGAGCCAACTCAGCTATTATGATTCAAATCAAACCAAATAAAACTTACATTTTCCCTCTAACCAAACATTCCCGAATCCCCCATACCAGACAGATCCAGCCACTGCCTGTTTGTACAGCTCCGGCGACCCATGATAACTCGGCCATGGAGAGTATCTTGAAGGTGGCGCGAGTTTTCTGAGATCGAAGTCGACAAGTTAGACCTTCTCTCGTTCTGGGACTCCCAACTACCCCTTGTAGGTGTATTTTTTTTTTAATATTTCACTAAATTATAAATTATACTCTCTTAATTTTGTTAAGTTTCAATTCTATCTTTTAAGTTTTGATCGTTTTATTTCAATTCAGTCTTTCCATTAAGCTTGGTCATTGATTTGTGGTTGAGTGTCTTAAAAACGACACAATTTTGATTATTATTATTTTTTTTAAATTAAAAATACATATATTAAGAAAACTAATAAAAAAATATTTAAAAATTCTTTCTCTCTCTCTCTCTACAGATAAATCAATCGAAATAATCAACGCCAAGAATCTAAGGACGGTTAAGAAACAACGAGTGCCTACGCCATTGTAGACTTCAATGGTTTGAGGTGTAGAACGAAGACAAAGTACAGAGATGTGAAGCCAGAGTGGGACGAGAAGCTAAGCAGTGAGAACGAAAACCCCACGACCTCAATGATCTTGTTACGAGCTTGGCCTTAACAACAAGGGGCTTATTGTCAAGCAAGATACCCTTGCCAAGAACCTTGAAGTATTTGAATTGGGTAATATCAAAAAGTGAGACCAAAGCTTGTGTTAAGTATTGAGTTGGGTTACGAGCTAGGTCACAATGGGTTCGAGCTAGGTGCGAGATGTGTGTGATTTTGGCCAACAATGATTGTGGGCAAAGGTTGCTAATTTTTTTTTATTGTTTGTTGTGGGTTTTTTGGCGTTTTAATGGTTCAAAAACTAGAGGATTGAATTAAAATTTATCAAAGTTGGAGAGTGTAATTTCTAATTTAGCCTTGATTTTTTGGTGGCTACCAACGATGTAGTCTATCGTGAATACTTATTTTTTTCCTTTTTTCATTTTTGATGATTCAACATATAATAATGGGAGAATGGAGATTTGAACTCTGATTCTTCACGTGAAGGAGACCAATTGATGTCACTAAACTACAAGATTCTTTGGTTATCATGAAAACTTCTTCCTGGTTAACTTTTAGTGTAAACCTGAGAATCAATCATCTTCATTCATTTTCAATTATGTAAGAAATATATAATTTGAAAAAAGAAAAGTAATTTGAGGAGTGATTCTACCATTCCTCTTTTTTCCCCATTTTTTTAAAAAAGAAAAAAAGTAAGTAAGATACTTATGAGATGGAATGGGTGATCTCATAAGTTTAATATGGGTAGATCTATAAGTAGGCTCGAATGGGTTAGTCCAAACAAGACCAACCCATCCCTAAAACTGCAACCCATGGCTGACCTAAAGGCCTTTTGTTGAGCTCAAGGCCAACAAACCTATCATGTACTTGAATATAACCCTTCGGTCAGATTAGCTTAATATGGTCAAATTGCAAACAGAACAGTCGAAACCACAAGCTTGAAGCAACCTACCTTATACCATTTTCAATGGGGGCTCACTCGGAGGCTGGCTTTCGAGCAATTATGCTTAATATGAAGCGTTTGCAAATTGACACCCCTTGTCATATCCAACATTTATTATGGCTCACTTATCCTCAATTGCAATGCAATGGGACAAGTGTTGGGTGCACGACACCAAAGATATTGTCAGCCCATACATGGAATCCTAGCCCATATTGATGTGCTTGGTAAGTTAAACCAAAACAAGAAGACCTATTTCTATTAGAAATAGAAGTGGTAAGGCGGCAAAGTTATTGTTATATATAAGCAGTCTGTGTGAATGAATTAAAGTAGAGGTGTTGTAGCCGCACACTTGGGAGAAATAAAGAGAGCAAGCCAGAGAGTTACGTGAGAAAGAAGTTGTGCCGCCTAAGAATGCAAAGTGTTCAGTGAGTGTGTGTGAGAGCAAAGTAAAATTAGGAGATTTTTTCTTTAACCGTGAGACATACACAAAGTGGAGAATATTTGAGGTTTTCTGTAGAGAGTATATTGGGTGTTGATTCCTAGAGAATTATATTATTGTATTTTGCGGGGATCTCAACTTAGGTATAAACTTGAAGAAAAAGAAAAAAAAACAATGTAATGTATTTTATAATAGTGGAATTATTCGGAGTTGGTCTCGTGGTTTTTCCATGTAATTTTTTTGTGTCTTGTGCATATCTTTTATTTTCGCATCTCACAAATTTTAGGAATTAGGTTTTATTCCCAACAACAAGAGCCACCCCTCTTTAGCATTGGGAATACCTCCCTAGGATTATGCCCGACTTAAGGGGATGACATATTGTCAGGTCTTGTTCTTGACTTTGTGGAGAGTTGTCCACCAAACCCTCCATTCACGGGTTCTATAAATTACCCCTTTAGACGAAAAGGGTATGCATTCACTAACATTGTTATTATGCAGTTTTTCCTTCTAAAATTTATCTATTCTTCTCTAACTTGAGCTTAGAGTGCCTCTAGCCCATTTAATCGATATTTATCTTAATTAGTAGGTTGTCCTTCTCTTATAGTTTTATGTTGCTGAATCACTAGACATATGACCACCTCGCTTTGCCATAATCCTTGTTGTGGTTCATGTAATCTACCCTTCGACACTAATGTTGAAAATAAAAAACTATAAATCAGAGTACTCTTTTTGGGATGAACTTGGAGCTTATACCTATAAAACCTTTATCTACCTCTCATTCTCCACCTCTCATTCTCCTTTACTTAAAAAAATAAAAAATAAACAATCTAAAACAGATGCAAAAAACATCAAGATACTTCATATAACATACGATTGATAAGACTAATAGCTAAACTAATCAAAAAATTCATTTTAAGGTGATGAGAAATTATTCATTCCTCCCGTTGTATTTACACGTGGTCCTCTCAACAAATACAAATAAATGATTTCTTATTATCATTAAATTTAAAGAGCCACATAATCCACTAAACTTACAATCATTTATTTTTATTGGTTGAAAGGAACACATGTACAATACAATAAGATAAATGAATGATTTCTCGTGATCTTGAGAATTACACTAATAAATTTCATTCATTTATATTCTTTTCCTATTTAATAAAAATAATATTAATAACAAAACAAAAACAAAAACACCTACACCTCTAGAATCAGTACTCCAAGGTTCTACCACCCCTGGTTCTAATGTTTTCTATTCGACCTTTGAAAAACCCACCCATAATTAAAGTTGAATATATTCCAGTCCCATTCAATTTCAAATAGGTTTGGGATTGGCTACCTTTCCATGGGTGATAGGACATGGTCGTTGCCGTCAAAATTGGGAAGACTTATCATTACCATATCACAAAGAAAATACTTCAGATTTAAAACCCTAAAAAGAAACCAAAAAAGAAGAAGGTAGAGCTCAAGATGCAATGCATCAATGAATATGCTATTGCTATTTATATATACATTTTATTCTTCTTCTTCTTTTTGAGTAATTTTATTCCCAATTTCTAATTAAATATCTTACCGTTCTTTTACACCAGAAACTAGTGAGGAGACTTACCTAGACAATTCAAAAGAACAAGAGGCATAGCTAGTAGCTACAGCAGTAATATGCGCAATGAGAATGCAAAATAAAAAATGAAAGCATCAACGTTCTAAACAAACAAAACAAGTTGTGAGGGAAATCGGTAAGAAATTCCTTAATGAAAAGTAAACTCATACTCATGTGACCCAGCTTCGAATACTCAAATTCGTATAAGTATATAACTCAGCCACGAACCTCTGACCTTAGAGTAATAAATTTTAGCTTGGGAATTGTAAAACGAATATGATGCTTCACCAACAACTTCCTAAATTGCTTACTTTTTTTTCTCGCTAGTTGTGTCCAACCAATGGGATCCTTATTGCACCGACCGATAACCAAATTATTCAAATTTCGCTGTCAATACGCGCATGAGCGAAACACACGCGAAGGTAGACAGATTCCGAAATGGAGGGTCGGCTTAGTCTTTTTTTTTTTTTTTTTTCCTTCTACTTCTTCTTTCTTGTGATAAAAAAACGTGTCCCAATCAGTTCGTGGAAGGCTAATTCAGGTTGAAATTTTCCGTATTTTTCACTGTACAGAATCTATAGATAGGTTTGTGTTCTTGAGAACATTGACCTGACTTGAGCTCCAAAAAAGTGGACGTATTTTATTTTTTTTTTTTTTTTTTTTTTTTTTTTTTATTAGAAATTCTAATCTAAACTCACACATATGTATATTTTAAAAATCTCAGAGATTGAACCTACACCTTTATAAAAGGGTGGAGCTTTTTGGAGAAAGGAATTACCACTAGGACCAAATACCCAAGTGACAAAAAAAAAAAAAAAAAGTGGACATTATGGTACATTAGTACATGGTAATTGCCTAGGAAAATTTAGTGCCTTTAGTTAGGATGTAACTTTTTTATTTTTTATAATTTGATAACTAAGAGAGGGAGAATTTGAATATGAACATAAAATGTTACTTTTTTTGTTGAAAGTTTATTTGCTTATTTTTTTGAAAATAACTTAAAAAATATATATATATATAAAAGACTGATCAAGGGTTTAAACAGCTGTAAGGGTTATACTTAAGCAAATAAACTAAAAAAAAAAAGACTATTACCAAATAGACACTTAATCTAATTGGACCCATAAAGGCCTAGGTGTTGTGCATGATGCCTAGGAGGTATAACTCAATTGGTCAAGCTTAAGTTTGTTCCATAGTGATCACCAGTTCGAGTCCTCACTTTCTTGATAACACGGTTCTTGCGAACATGATCGTGTATCACAGGTTTGCTCTATAAGGGTGAGTCCAAAGGGCCCTGGGTTTGACAAGATTCCACATCATAAAAGAAAGGTCGTGCATAAGAATAAATAATGTTGATCCTTTGTTGACAGTAGGATCAGCTCGAAACAATTTAAATGGGATCTTTTTATATTAATTAAAAAATATTTATTTTAGTTTTCTTTTATGAAAATTAAGTTTTTTGTATTTAGGTTTGCTAAAATCTCTTTTTTAATTGATAATATGAGTAATCTAATTTATCTTTTGTGACATAATCGATCATAAGTAGAATTTTATCAATTTTAATTTTGAAAAAAAAAAAAAAAGCAATTGTAATAAGTATTGTCAGTAAAATTTTGTAAGCCATACATGGATTTGAAAAAAAAAAATTTTTATATAATTAAGAATTGTTATATTAAATTTTTAAATATAATAATGAGTATTGTCATTGTTCTTTCTATTGTATTATTTCATTTTTTTCTAACTATTTCTAATGAATATTTTATTTATTTGTGAGATTTTCTTCTAATTTTTCCATTATATTTTTTATACTACTAACAACAAATTTATCACAAGATTCTAATTGAGATTCAATTAATTTTTGTACTCTCTCTCTGATAAATATTTACAAATAAAAGAACTGTTATTTACAATATAGCATTATAATCAAGAATAAAATTAATTTAAAAAGTCTAAACTAATAGAATCTAATTTATCAAAGGTATTATTTCAACTTCACTTAACAATAGAATCACCAAATAACCTCAACCTGCTTAAGCAAACACAAGTTTAGCACATAACTCATAACTCAAAATCAAACCAAGATTAATTTCATACAGAGGAATGCAATGAAAAATTTATTACTATTTTTTCAAATGAGTTTTACTTCACCTTGGATAAGGCGATGCAAAATGAAGGAAACTTGAAATCTAATTTTCAATTTTCATTTTGGTCTTGAGAGAGAAAGAATATTTGGTGTGTGGTCATGTGAGAGATTAGGTAATATTGTTGGCGATCTAACGTGTAGAGACTGGCTTACACAAATTGAAGTTTCAAGCTGTTTAGAGAAGGTGATCATCATGGTTATTATTGCTTATTAGACATTTGGCTTAGTGGTGTAGTCTCATCCTTTGATCCTCACCTCTTAAGAGCGTGGATTCGATCCCCCACTTATACAAAATTAGCGTAGTGTGTGCGTGTGTATTTCTATCATCAATTAAAAAAAAAATGATGAAATCATGATTATTATTCGACACTCACAATTTTATTTAAAAAAAAAAAGAAAAAGAAAAAACATATTAGAGTTTTAATTGAGATGGCTTTCTACTGGCCCACAATTTTGGGGCCTTATTGGAGTGAGTGAGAGAGCACACAACTCACAAATTTATGAATATTATTATTATTATCATTTTCAACTAATTTTCCCTTTAAAAATCTCTTATCGTCGTGAAATATGCCTACAAACCCAGTTATTAAAATGTAATTAAGATGACCGGATGCATGGAAGATGTGTCATCATGTTTGAGACATGGTTGATATCAAAATTTTAAGCCGTAGTCAAAAGCTATGCATTGCAGAAAAGAATTTTATTCATGTATGCAGGCGTATGTATATAAGTGTATACAAACCCTGTGTGTTGAGTGTTGACACTAAATAATTTAAAGCTGTGCATTGAACAAAATGATTTTATTCACGTATGCAGGTGTATTTATATAATTGTATACAAAGCCTGTGTGTTGACACTAAATAATTTTGTATTCTGTGGCGGAGTAAGGATTTTAGTTTGGGCAGGAGACAAAATTAAAATAAAAATCAACGTGAAACATATTAATCTCCAATAGTCTTGAATGTATCTTTCTCGATATATATGACCAAGCAATTATTTATCCACAGACCTCCCACTTGATTGCATAATTGGCTTTTAACAATTAAAGAAAGAGATTTTTACAGTCATTTAGAATTCAATCCAAATCCATTATTATGCTCAAGTTTCTCCATAATCTCAATTAACTACAAGTATATATTTCATGTCATTAAAATAAAGAAACGAAAATCATTAATTCATAGTTAATAACAATCAAAGTAAGATATTAATCTTTTATTTTATTTTATTTATCGAAGGAAATTAATCTAAATACGTAAAGTTTAAGCATCTAATTTGATTCTTTAAAAGTTGTAGAGTAATGCTAGAGATACAACTAATTTTACAACCAGATGCTTACAAACTGACGTGGCATCCTATGTGGAAGCTACCACATCAGAAATTAAATCACAACTCAGAATTAACATTTAACACTAATATTTTCTAAAAAAAAAAACATTTAACACTAATAAAATTATTAAAAAAATGATAATCCCTAAATCTAAAATCCATCCCAAATGAAAATCTCACCGCCGGCGCTACCCACCCCTCATGTCCCCGACACTGCAAAATCAAAACAAAAGCAAGTTACTAGTAAAAAATGAGGTTCTTGAGCAAACCCACCTGCTCCACAGGCAAAACGCAGCAATCTTTTTAAAAAGGAAGAGGGCATGCGAATTGACATGGACAACAACTCCAAGCAAAAGCGTATGAGGCCCAAACTCATTTGATTTCATTTGTCGATATTTGGGCAAAACAAGCTTCCGAGTTGAAGGCATAGAAGGTGAATTTGATCTCATTTGTCGATATTATTCACACTGCCGCCTAGGAAGCCCAAAAGGCTTGCTCTGCCTCTGACCTCGCCTCTTCTTCTACCAATTTAGCTAAAATCCAAATCCAAAGCAGGGATAGGTCAGGGATTCGGTCACTGTGGGTAAAGAAGGTATAAACGGAGTTCGGTCGCAAAGCAGTTGGGTTTGCTCAAGAACATCCTTTTTCACCAGTAGCTTGCTTTTGTTTTGATTTTGCAGTGTCGGGGACATGGGCGGTGGGTAGGGCCGGCGGTGGGCTTTTCATTTGGGATGGATTTTAGATTTAGGAATTATCATTTTTTAATAATTTTATTAGTGTTAAATTTTTTTTTTTTTTTAAGAAAATATTTGTGTTAAATGTTAATGTTGAGTTGTGATTTAATTGCTGATGTGGTAACTTCCATATAGGATGCCACATCAGTTTGTAAGCATCTGGTTGTAAAATTGGTTGTGTCTCTAGTATTACTCAAAAATAAAATTAAGCAAAAACATTTGGCGTGCGTGACCAATGAAAATGGTGAAAATTGTAAACTCGATGGTACGATTGGAGTCTTTTTTGTTGTTGTTATTAGATATGTTGTTTACTATAAGAGTAATACTATAAGCACAACAATTTTCTTAACAGTTGAGTTAATAGTTTTTTATTAGTTCTTATTTGAACCCACCACTAATGTAACTTTATTATCTATCATTCACAACTTGGCATTTGTGAATATTTTATGAAATTTGTTGTACCTCAAGACTTAAAATGAAAAAATAATTAATTAGTGAGTATTATTAAGAGTATACATGGGCATTACTTAAGAAAAGTAAAACTTACTCTAATAGTTAGAAAAAAAGAAGAAGAAGAAGAAGAAGAAGAGAAGAATGGTGTAACTGATGTGCTCATGTGAAAGTAAAGGTGATATTACCAATGTTTTAAAAAACCAAACCGTTTAACAAACTGGAAAGAGAGTCGATCGAGGTTAAATTGGAGGTCGAATAGTGATGACATTATAATTAATTGGAAAAATTACAACAACCTCCCTTAAGGTTTGGCAAAATGACACTGAACCACTTCTAGTTTGAAAAATGACACTCTGTCCTTGAAAACCACTTTAACAAACACTGCTTGTGATGTGAAATGGCTGTCTTAAAAAATGATTTTTTTTTTCTTCTTTATGTTTTTTATTTTTCTTCTTCTTCTTCTTCTCTCTCTCTCTCTTTCTCTAGGAAAAGCTCACAATTAGCATATTAGAGAAAAAAAAATCCCCAAATAATAATGGGGATTTTAGGAGAGTCAATGCCATCAAATGTTCCGGCAATTGGAAAATCCAATTGTGGTGGTGGTTTGTCCTAAGATTTGAACTTCAGCAAGGACTTGGGTCCACCTCCACCTCTTCCACAAATTCAAAGAACCTAGGGTTGGTGGAGGCTACAACTACAACAATTCGATTGTGGTGGTGGTTTGTCCTGAGATTTGAACTTCAGCAAGGACTTGGGTCCACCTCCACCTCTTCCACAAATTCAAAGAACCTAGGGTTGGTGGAGGCTAAAACTACAACATGTACACAAGTTGTTGATTTTTTTCTCAAGGTAAGGCTTAATCAAATCAATTGCATCATGGAGAGAGAGAGAGAGAGAGAGAGAGAGAGAGAGAGAGAGAGAGAGAGAGAGAGAGAGGAACAAAATAAGAAAAAACATAAAGAAGAAGAATTTTTTTTTTTTTTTTTTTCAATTTTAAGACAATCATTTCTCAAACAAACTATATTAGTTAACAGTGATTTCTAGGGACAGTGTGTTATTTCCCAAAATAGGAAGGAGTCTGTGTCAATTCGTCAAACCTCAATGGAGGTTGCTATAATTTTCCCTAATTAATTTAATAATTAACTGAAATACAATGACTAAATTACACTTTTGACCCTCAAAGTATTGGATCATTTTCATTTTGGTCAACCAAGTTTGATTTCGTTTTCAAAATGGTCCTTTCGTCAATCTCCATGATTGATATAGCCGTTAAGTGTCAACAAAAAAAACGTGGCATCTCAATCCCTCTATCTCTCAATGAATTGATTAGTCATGGAGATGGACGGAAAAAATGTTGAATCAAACTTGGTGGAGCCAAATGAAAAACTTAAGGGGTTAATATGAAAACAACCCCAAACTTTAAGGAAGAAGAGCGTAAATTAGTTAAATACAAATAAATGTATTAATTTTTCAAAAATTTGAAGAATTGAATAAAAATAATATTTAAAAAAATTTAAACAACTGCCAAATGTATTTTCAAAACTTTTAAAATTCAAATAATAAATAATAAAACATAGACAAGCATAAATAAAATAATGTTTTAGTAATCCTTCAAATACCAAAAAAAAAAAAAAAAAAATATTTTTTCTAAATAAAGATATTTTTCATAATAAATATATTATTTTTTATTAATTAATATATTAATTTGTATTTTTGTGTCATTTGGACTGTCAAGTGTTTTAGGATGAGATGAAGGTGGGGTGTGGTAGACTAATTTGGCAATTTTTTTTGGGCAATTGGTAGGAGAGAGGTTGAACTCAAATAATTTGTTTTTGAAAGAAAACGATAGATTAAAATTAAGATAACTCCTTAAGAACAATTGGAAGGACAAACGCAGGACCTTTTTCTAACCAAATAGAAGGTTCCTTGTTTACCTTAGCATAATCTGCCAACACTTTGGCAACTCTATTACTAGAACCAGAAACATCACTAAATACTAACTGAGCAAAAAAATTACTATAGCTGCGAATATGATCAATTTGATCTCTTATTTCCGTTAGACACGCATCATTGGACTGAATCAGAGCTAGTAAGTGAGGATTCGAAAATTCCAACATAATTTGTTGAAATTCAGCCTCCAAACTAAGCCTATGTTTGGATCCTCTACTTAAAAGTGATTTCACTGATTTTTATGCATAGAATGCATTCTACAAAAAATCTAAGGTGTTTGGTTGGGATTTTGGAAAATGCAAAATGCATTCTGCCTATAATGTATTTTGCAAATTCTCATTTCTAGAGCAGAAGTCAGAATCCAAAATATTTTGGATTCTGATTCTAGCTTCTACTTTTAATTTTTGCTAAAGTAAATGAGACTCACTTACAACAGTTTATTATTCGAACAACTCTTTTTTCCCTCGCTTAATTTTTCTCTTTCTTTCTTTTATTTTCCTTCCCTCTCTTTTGTTCCCTACTTTTTCTCTTTTTTTGATGTGTTCCCTATTTTCTTTCTTTCTTTCTTTTATCTTTGAAAAAAGTATTCTCATTTTCTCATTTTGTATCAAAGAACCAAGGAGCTCTGGTGTAGAATTGTGAAAATTTATTTAGAGGATGTCTATGATATTTTTTTTATCATAAATGGTTTGTGTATATCTCTATTGCACACACAATACACATTTCTCTATATTTTTTTATTACATTATTCAAATTTTATAAAAATGTGTGCAAGGAGATGTGCACAAATCATGACCTATTTTTTTTATTAGTAGACATTAATTTAAATCACAACGTAATACTTTATTTCTTTATTATATTGTTAATTTTGTATTGGTAGTAAATGTATTTTTAGCCTTGTATTGAGATATTTAAAAAAAAAAAAAATGTTAATTACATAATGTATACTAATAATATATTATTTAATATGAAGAATGCATTTTTTTAAATATCAACCAAACACAATTTCTTTCAGCATAATCATTTCTTATAAATAATTTCAATATTTTACCAAACGCACTATTTTCAGTAAAATGCATTTTAGAAAATGCATTCTCGAGAATGCATTCTCTAAAATGCATTCTCAAAATAGAGGATCCAAACACAGGCTAAATTGGAGAGCTTTAGTGTATCCTGATAAGTTTTAGTTTGGAATAATCAATCCTCAAATTCTATGATTAGTTGTAAGTTTGTAACGCCCCTTTAGATTAAAAAATAAATAAAAAATTGTAACGCCCTTCACAACTAAAATGTTCTCACAATAGGATTAAAGATTTTTTTGGGGGGTTAAAACTAAAAATATCCATTCATTTAAAACGGAATTAGCGGCAGGAGTTAGTCCATTAGAGTACAGACTATGAGACTAGCAACATCTAAGTTTAACAAAATCGAAACTTCTTTAGAAGAAGGAAAAAGTTAGACTATTATTCTATTAGAATACAGACTAGCAACATCTAAATTTAAGAAAGGTAAATTACACTAGCACTCCTAATGTTTGGTAAAACTAGATTCATTACACTTTATTTTTAGAACAGAATGTGATTTTATTTTGGAACTAAGTGTTAATTATTTTGGAACGAAGTGTCAATTATTTTGGCAATTTTGAAGCGAAATGTCATTTGTTAAAAATAGGATGTAACGAGTCTAGTTTCACTAAATATCGGGAATGTCAGTGTAATTTAACCATTTAACAAAATAGAAACTTCTTTAGAAGAAGGAAAAGGTAAGATTACAAAATCTTAGGATTGTTGGGATACAACAAGCGCATTAGTACATTTATTAGCTTCGCAAAAGACATACTTTACTTGGACTTGATAAAATCTGCCCAAAAATGATCAACAATCATTTAAGAGAACTGAAATTGAATGTTCACATCTAATTCAACTTCAATATTCTTAGGAATGTTATTAAAACTCTAAAAATTCTAATGCGGACATTGGTAGGAACGTGTGCTCCCTTCTAAAAATGTGAATACCTATATTCTCATATTTGAAAAAAGTTATGTTTTATATAAATTGACAATTGTAACTTTATTTTCCCTATCATTTAACCAATAGAGATAAACTAAAAAAAATTAAAAAAATAAAAAATTTCTTTATCTCTTTATCCTCCACAACATTATCCCTATCCTTTAACCAAATAGAGATAAAACTAAATATATATATATATATATATATATATAAAATAAAAATAAAAAGGTCTCTTTTATCTCTTCACCATGGGCACCAAGGTATACAAAATAAAATAATGTTCGCGCTGGTGATAAGACAGAATGTAAAACAAGAATTTAAAAAAATTATTTTTGTATTATGTGTCATTCGACAATGTTAGACTATCATTTTAGTAAATTTGAATTGATTTATAGTGTATATTATTATTTTTCATATTTATTTTATAGAGAGAAAAAAAATGATGAGAAAAACACTCGATATTTTATTTATAAATCTAAGGATATTTTAGTAAATATAAATAATTTTTATAAAATTTTTAGGAATAGACCAAATATGAGAATCTCATATTTTTTACAATCTTAATAGATTTCTGATCAAACTAAACATGAAAATAATTATATTCCTAGACATCTGAATACTCAGACATCACATTATTAAAATTCTAAATATCAGAAGAATAATGTGAATTTCACATACCAAAATGTCGGTAGACCATCCCATCTAATGAGAAAATATTGCATCAAATTGTATAAAATATAAAATTGATTGCTCAAATGCTCAAATATAAAATTTAAAACTGACACTGCAACAAATAATTTATATTGAGAATATTTAAAATGTGCTTATTTATTTACGGACCACGCTGACACAAGCACACAAGATTATCGAAAAAATTTATATCGGAATATTCAATCTACTTGTAAAGAATTTAACAGCTGTTTAACAACTCGGGGATACGTGTGCGCCGTACTATTGACTTTCTGCTCCACACTGATACCCGTACAAATGCAAACATCCGATGCCAGATTTACACGTTCCAACTTCCAACGGAAACGGAATCTGCGTTCCGTCAGAATTTTATTTTTATTTTTTAAAAAAGCATTTTATTGGCAATTCGTAATCACATGGATGACGACACACAGTAAAAGCCCACGAAACTGAGGCACAAACACAAGCGCAAGAACCTCATAACACATACCCAGACTGATTGATTTGCTTTTGACGACGACAACACAATACGCTCTCCACACCTTAGTATCATTCATTCAGTAAAACTAAAATCGCTCCCGCAAGTTTCGGTTTTGGCTCTATCCTGCCACGTCAGCCTCACAGAATGGTCAGGGTCCCACTTTAGAAAATGGGAGTGAATTCGATGACATTTGTTTCACCTTTTTGTTCTTTTTCACTCGTATGATTTGCATTAGATTCCTTCGTGGAACTTTTATTCTTTTAAGATTTTTCCTTGATTTGGTTAAGATATGGGGGATTAAAAGCCAAAGTGATTTTATCTTTTCAAAAGAACAAGATGGCATGATTTAGAAGCAAATGATTGTTTATTAAAGGAAGATTTGAAGCAATACCAATGATAGTGGAAGTCTTAAGGATCTTAAACTATTCTTTTATTGTTCGGTTGAAAAAGACTATTCTTTTCATAATTGTCAACATAAATTGTTGTAATTATGTTAATATAATTTTATTTTTTATGCTATTTTTATTATATATCACTTTCTTTTACAATTTTCTTCATAATTGTTCACATAAATTGTTGTACTTAGAGTAACATCATTGTTAATTAGGTATATTATGAATACTTTTTTTTATAATTCATCAACTTCTTTTACAATTTTTTTTTTCACAATTGTTAACATAAATTATTGTAATTAAAGTAAGGACAGAGTTTAACTACAAACCAGTATGTAACTCAAGGCTACAAACAAACTATGTGGCAATTTATAAGACCATCCACGTGTACTTTTAGTCACATGACCTATTTAATGAATCATGTGACTTGTTTTAATAATATATCTTGATGGTTTTATGAGTTGCCACATAGTTGGTTTGTAGCTAAACTTTGTCTTTAAAGTAATATAATTTCATTTCAGTAATCCCCCTCCCAAAAAGCCCCACCCCTCAATAAGGGTGTGGGTTCAATCCCCGGGATCTTCAAAAAATATACGTGTGTGTGAGTTTAGATTAGAATTTCTATTATATATCAAAAAAAAAAAAAAATTCACCCGTCGAGTTAATAGTTATAAAAAAAAAATGTTAATAAATACTTGAGATTTAATAGTAGAAAAAAAATATGTCAATGCAATGATAAGTCATCAATGGTGGGTTTTGATGAATGATTATTTTTTCTTAATTAATTAATATTTTTTGGTACTGCTCAAAAGTCAAAACCTTGCTGTAAACATAGTGTTAAATAGTGAAGTTTAGTTTGATATATCTTAGAGTTTGGGATGTTGACTTGAAATGCTTTTTCTTTTGTTTTGTTAAATAATAATTTCAATACTTGATGGAGGGTAGATTTGAATCATCAATGCCTTTGTTGGATACATTGGGAAGTGATGATTCTTGACAAAATGCAATTATCTTGAGCAACGTTATTGATTTTACAAATAAAATAAAAATAGTATATTAATTTGAGTTTCAATTGAGATTTTAATTCAACTATGGTAATTAAATATGCATACGTGGTAATAAGGTGGACTTAGGGAAAAAGACAATGCAGTGAATGAAGGCTACCACTACATTGGCTTAACAGACCCAAAAAAGGAAAAACAAAAAAGAAAAGAAAAAAGAAATGACTTTGCTCAAGGGAGATACATAAGACAGCACCAATGTTTTTTTAGGTGGAGAACTCATACACAAGCACTAAGGTTATTTTAGGTGGAAAACTCTATAAGAGGGACCCAGAGAGAAAAACTACAATCTAAAGCTAATCTATCTTTTGTACTATTTATTGAATGACCAAAGTCACTCCGATGGTAAAGTCAGTAAGTGCTTTTCTATTTCTATTTTATATGTCATTGTCTTCTCTTATTACCATGTTCTTGGGATGGGGTTTCCGTGTTTATACATGGTTGGTCTTCTTCCTTATCCAACTAGACACATTCCTTGGGATTTCAATAATTAGGATGACATGACCCTAATCATTTCAACCCTAAAGTCTAAAGAGAACCATTGGGCGGCTTCCTTGGGATAACAAAATCAAGGGAATGGGTCAAGTTGTACTAAACATGCCCAGTATTGCTATCATGTAATAAATATCGAAGAGACTTATTGGGGCGTAATAAATTTCCCTCCTATTTTTTTTTCAAACCCTAACCGCCCCCCCCCCCCCCCCCCTCTTCCTCTAACCAGTGGTGCTTCCACTTCATGGGGCCGCATGGCCACCTTCACTTCTGTGTGAGGGAAATCGTGGTCGTTGGTGGCTAGATCTAAGCCACACGACCCTCCCCCCTGCTGCTGCCGCCGTCCCTTCCTCCCTCTCCCACCAGACGACCTTTTTGCCTCGCACAACCTCACTCCCCTGCTGCTGCTGTTGTCTTCTCCCTCCCCTTTCACAAGCATGACACTTTTCCCACTTTCTCTCTCATCATGGTGGCTCGACATGCGTCGACTTTGGAATGCCGACAATCTCTTCAGATGAAGCTCTTGTTCTCTTGGCAACTGATTTGGGGGATTCTCCCATCTCGAGATCTTCTATTTGAGAGTTTCAATTTTGGATCTCTCTCCTACCTTCCCTGTGTGAAGGTAGGTTATCCTGAGCATCTCGTATTTGAGTGCCCCTTTCGAATCGCATGGTTTTGGCAACCATGGATAACCCGATTCAATTTATTCAATCCTCGCTCTGATGAAATCTTGTTCGCTTACCATTTGTTGATTTGAACAGGTCGGATTGCTAAAGCTTCTATTGGTCTTCTATGGTTCACAAGTCACCATTTGTTTTGTTGTTTGTGTTGTTTTTTCTGTATGTTTTTATTTGCCGCCCTTGTTTATGGGGTCTTGGACTATGATATATGTCATTTTTTCCTCTCTCATTGTAGAGTCTGGGCTTTGTTATGTAATCAGTTATGGTTCCCTTCCATCTTGTTTGAGTGAAAGCATTCCATTGTTTAATTTTCAATGAAGTATGTGTTTATTCAGCAAAATAAAATGGAGGGGGGGGGGGGGGTGCAATAAATGTCCAGGGAACATGCAGTGGCGCAATAAATGTTGAAGCGTCTAAAGGGGCACATTGAATTTTTAAGAGACTGTCATCCTAAATTTTATTTTATTTTAGTTTGTGGTAAAAAACTTTGACCCCCCACAATCAATTTTATTTTATTTTATTTTGGATGAAATCTAAATTATACCATTTTAAAGACTACATTTTTTTCTTTCTTTCTTTTTTTCCCTAAAGTTTATTTTTATTTTTATCATTTTAGTTATTAAAGTGTACCATTCTTATTAAGTTAGTAATTTCATTTATTGTCGTTTATAAAATTACTATTAAGTCCAGCAAAGCGACGTTGCATTACTTATTAACAAGGGATGTTAATGGAAGGACCAACTTGAAAGAAAATATTAGCTTAATGAGTAAAATGACAAAAAATTCAATTTAGGAACGAAAATGATATTTCAGCTAAACTTAAAAGCTAATTTGAATTTCGACATTTACTTTTTAAATTTATTCATTCATCCAGAAAGATTTTAATCTATCATTGATTACCATATTTATAAATAAAATGACAAATTGCATTTTCCTCCTTAAGTGTAGGTCAGTTGCAATTTACCCCATTTAGTTTCGAATGTAGCAATTCTCCCTTTTAAGTATTCATAATAAACACTTTGCCCCCTTTGTTAGTTTTTTAGCCAGTTTAACAGATTTTTATTTTTTAATTTTTTTTTCGGGAGCCACACTAAATTGATCTTAATACCCTTGGGAATGTTTTTTTTTTTTTTTTTTTTAACTTAAAACCATCTTCTTCAACTCCCTCGTCTCCCTCATCTATTCATTATCGAGATTACACAACACAATGAATTAACAAGACATCTTCATGAGATGATTTCCCTTTACAATCAAGAAATTTATCGCTATAGTTTTTTTTTTTTTTAAATAAAAAATATTTTGTTTTATTTTTATAAAAAGCAAAGGATTGAGCAATGAGCACCCTTATCATCACTTCACTCTCCATCGCCACCACTCCACCACTCTCTCTAGCCGCTCATCCAATTCTAAGAGACAAAGGCCATGTACTATCCCTACTACTCTTGTTTATTTATTTATTTATTTTTGTTCCTTATACCATCAAAATTTGGAAACACCCAAACCCACCCTGCGGTGACCATGCACTCGACTCAAATGCACCGTCGTGGCAACAAGCCCTACCAAAAACATTGAAAGCATCAAAGAGCCACATTCAACACCCATTTGACATTCATTCAACAAAACCCATTCACAAAATCTATTAAAAAAAGACCATTGGATTTCAACTGCATTTTTGCAGCCAACATTGACAAGCAAATGGCCATAATCAGAAGTCAAAACCCACGATCTGCACCAATGAACGATCAACACCACCCATGAATAAAAACCCAAATCACCTCAAAGACCAAAATTCGTTGCCTTGCCACCGTGAACGCAACCAACATCATTTTGCACTGCCTCTTTGAAGCCCACACTCATAATCAAATCAACTTGCCCCTACCATGACACCTAAATTAGTAGCGTTGCGACTCGAATGAAATCACAAGCACCGTAGCCCCTAGTATAGGGCTACGATTTGGGTTTGAGTCAGAGCTGAGCGATTGGTCGTAATCTTGGGTCCCTTAGGCGGCATCTGAGAGAGAGAGAGAGAGAGAGAGAGAGAGAGATGGGATGAGGGAATTGAAGATGGTGTTGAGTTAAAAAGTATTTTTAAGGGGTATTAAGGTCAATTTAGTGTGGGTTTGGAAAAAAAAAATCTATTAAATTGACAAAAAAACTAACAGAGGGGGGCAAACTGTTTCTTATGAATACTTAAGGAGAAAACTGATACGTTTGAAATTAAAGGGAGAAAACTGCACTTGACTAGCTCAATTGGTCCGGCCTTGAGTGTGTTCCCCAATGGTCACTAGTTCGAGTCTCCTTAGGGTCACCTACCCAAGACAAAATCTTGCGTCTATCGTGGTACACGTGCTAGTAAGGTGTTGCGTCTCTTTAAGATTAATCGAGATTATGCGTATCTACGAAACCTTGGCTCGAACACTCAAGGTTATAAAAAAAAAAAAGTACAACTTGCCTAAATAAAATGGTTACTGCATTAGACTCAAATATAAGTGGTTATTAATGTCAACTCAAGTTGGAAACTCGGAATAATTTAGCTTTCATATCTATACTGTAATGTAAAACCAAAACTTTTTTTAACTTTTGGTTGATTTCATAATATTACGTCGCATAAGCTAGTTCTCACAATTTTACACCTCATTATTTTAATATATATATATATATATAATTGAATTTAAATTTTATTCTATAATTAAACATCTCATTAGAATCTTGACATATTATATTTTCTTTAATAAAAATAATATATTATTCCATATATATAAACACAATCATAATAAATGCCTAATACTATAATATATTTTATATATAATGTCTTTTAATAATTATCAATTTTCATATTTAGATAAAATATAAAAGAAAAAAAATCATATTTAGATCAATAATTCTTTAAATTTTATTTTAAATAATTTTTTCATGCGTCGTATAAGTTTGAAACTAATGTAAATAATAATAATAATAAGCCTTGAGCAACAATCAAATATTTTGCAGCAGGAAGGGACTAATTTAGTCAGAATAGGCTGTTCAAACTTTAAAGTGAGGTCGAGTGCTACTGCTAGGAGCTTGGGCGGTGGGCCATTACGGCATTACCTTTGAGTTCGAGTCCCTCTCTTTTTGTTTCTTTTGATCTTAACTTGGACCAAGTCCTGCTTCACATTCGCTCCGAAGCGTCAAGGCTCAAAGGGGGCCACTCTTTAACCACTCCTCCAAATTCCCCACGTGTCATCATCCACCGTGTCCACCTTTCACTCTCACACCGATCCGGCGGCGATCTCCACATTTATTCCCCTGCACCGTCTCCGCACCCAAATAAAACCCCTTCTAGAGCGAAAAAAGAAAAGTAAAAAAAGTTGAAAAGCCAAAGCCCAAAAAAAAAAAAAAAAGCCAGAGAGAGAGAGAGTCACACAAACACGACGCAATCATAAATTCATAACTCTTGACCAACCACCTCATATATAAACCTCGATACCTGGCATATCATACTGGCAGTTCGTTCAAATCAATTTTTGCGTCTTGACCGCTACTCTCTTATTTTAGCCTTAGGATATTAAAAAGTTTTTTATTTTATTTTTACTTTAGTTAGCTTTCACATTACGAGTGCCACGCATGACGAACCTCGTCTTACCGGTCCCTCCTTCTCCAGTCTCCACCTGATTCTTTCTCTCTCCGACCACTCCATCCCATTCTAAGTTCTATTCCCCTTCCCTTCCCCCCTTTGCCAATACCCAAAGAAGTCGCTAATTTTTCAAAATTTTCCTCTCACTTTCTTTTAAGTCTTTGAACCAATCAAATCGATATTCATCATTTAGCGTTCTTATATGATAACGGTCTTATCCCTATACACATAGCAAGCCTCGCTGTTTCCGTTTTTCAGTATCTTCCTTCATTTCATTGACCAAAAGAAAAATAATAAAATTAATACCATGAAAATCCTCATCACCACCACCACCATAAAACTAGTTCTTCGCCGCCACGTCAGCAAGCCCCTCCGATTCCTCGATCTGATCGGTCTCTCAAATTAATTATTAGTATTAATATTTATATATAATTAATCTATGCATCCTTTCTGTTGCATATCCACCGTGTCCGACCATTCACCGGCTAAACACTCGGCGACGGCTTTGCTAGACATCCACAGCATGTCGCCTCTCCCCGCTGCCACGTCAGTCAGATCCGATCCCAACAACAATAACAACCACAACACTAACGGTGAGTGCGGGCGGTTGAGCCAGTCGCGAGCGACAGCTTCGGTGGCGTCTCAGTCGGCGCGGGAGCAGCCGGTGGACGTGAAGATCAATGACATAGTAGGGAACGGGATCTCGGGGATACTGTACAAGTGGGTGAATTACGGGAAAGGATGGAGGCCACGGTGGTTCGTGTTGCTGGACGGCGTTTTGTCTTACTATAAGATTCATGGACCCGATAAGATCGTCGTTAACCAAGAGACCGAGAAAGGTTCCAAGGTCATCGGCGAGGAATCCTTGCGAAGGATTTCCAGGCGTAGTCGCGCCTCGCTTCCGCAACAAAATCTTCCTCGCAAGCCCTTCGGCGAAATTCATCTCAAGGTCTTTCATCAATCACACTCGCATTTTTTTTTTTTTTTTTTAATTCTGGTTTTCATTTCTTATTTTGATTGCTCGAGTATATATATATTTTAGGAACTTTTTCTTCTTCTCAATAACCTGATTCAGTTTCGGTTTCCCTATATATGTGATTTTGATTCAATACTAGTTAGGAGAAATATCTTCTTTCCCTTCATAAATCATAGTCTTTCATAATTTTATTTTACTTGCTAATTTAAGTTTGTCTGATTAGCTTCTCTTACAATTTTTCCTTTCTGATAGTCTCAAAGTTGCTATTTATTTTAATTTTGAGATATAAGCTTCAATGTGATATGAAGATTATTTATTTATTTATTTTTTTAATTTCCAATTTGACTGGTATAACTATATTTCAGGTTTCCTCGATTCGTGAAAGCAAATCAGATGACAAAAGATTCTCGATTTTCACTGGTACAAAGAGGCTCCACCTAAGGGCCGAGACTCGGGAAGATCGAATCGCGTGGGTGGAGGCATTGCAAGCAGTGAAGGACATGTTCCCGCGGATGTCCAACAGCGAGCTAATGGCTCCCATAAACAACGTCCCTGTGTCAACGGACAAGCTGAGGCAGCGGCTTTTGGAAGAGGGTGTCAGTGAGGCAGCCATCCAGGACAGCGAGCAGATCATGAGGGCTGAGTTTACGGCACTGCAGAGCCAACTCGTGCTGCTCAAGCAGAAGCAGTGGCTCCTCATCGACACGCTGCGGCAGTTAGAGGTACATGTAACGAAATATAGAAAACTTCATCCCAGTCAAATTCGGAATTCTTCTTCATTTTGTTCTACTACCACTACTAGCACTACTATTAATGCATAGAATTCTGTGCCTCAGCCTCTCAAATAAATTGCTTGGAGGCTGGGAGTTTATCATTGTTCTGTTCTTTTGTATAGAGTCTCAGATGGGGCTCGTTGTTTGAATTCTTGTGTATCTATTTTGAATTAATGATAATTGTTATTAATGATGTTTTAATTATTAAATTGATAACTTTTAATTTGATGGTAGCCAGTATGAACTCCGTTTTATGGTGAGGTCATTTGATCATTGGATTACATAATAAACTCCATTTCATTGTGGAATGGGCCAAACTTTTCCTCCAAACTAGGATAGAGAAATCTTCTCTAATCTATTACGTGACAGTTTATAAGACAATCCCTGTTTATTAAAACAAATGATTTATTACATAATTTAAACAAGTCACATGACTATCAAGCAGGTCATGTGACTAAAAGAACACGTAGATAGTTTCTTAAGTTGCTACGTAGTGGGTTGGAGGAACCTTTTTTTCAAACAGGTTTGAAGGAAAACTATGTCCGGAATGAAACGTAATTGTAACTGAGTTGAGACCTCTCATGTATATTTCCTTTGTTATACTACAGTATACCCAGTAGATGTATATGACTTGTTTTTGAGAGTTTCATGTGGGATATGGTATAGCCAGTGAATTGCCAGTAGATTGTCAATTTTCTCTTGAGGGTTTCTTCTAAACAGGTTAGTGCTCTTTTATTCTAGATTGCTGAGGTGCTGTTGAAACAGGTAGCAGTAGAGTCCTTCCTCAGTGATGCGTAGAAAATAGTGTTCATATATTTTCTTGGAAATAATTTTATTTTTGATATGTCCTTTTTCTGAAATGGGAAACAAAATATAAGTAGTAGACTTTCCTATTATGTAGCATGTTCTTTTTTATTCCTCCAGCCAGTACATTGAAGAATATGGATAGAAACTGTCAATAGTATAGTAGTTTTTTAGTGTCTCAGTGTTTTGAGTAAAATAACAGAACTTGATGGCAGTGTACTTGCTTTTGTAGCAACAGCTGTAGTTACTGGTTGTTGTGATTGTGTTTGGGGTGGGGGTGACTGTGGTACGCATTGGTTGTTGTGGCAAAGTAGCACCAACAATTTTGGCACTGGCTGCTTTAGTTGTGGTGAGGGGAGGGGCGGTGATTTTGGTGGCTTTACGAGGGTGAGAATTGAGACACTTGACCTATGTTTGGATGTTTTGAGTTTTCTTGCAAAGAATAAGTTTTGTGAGTCACTCTCCTGATATATAATTCCCAAAAGTAGGCTAGTTGATTGGTTCGAGAATTTTTTAGATCGGTATCTATTTGAGTGGTAATGTTGCATGCATGCATTCTCTGTATGTTAATTCACATAGTATGTTGTTTAATTGCGAAACAGATATTCTTTACACATATGCTATCTACATTCACCACATGAGATCATGTGGGGCATCTTAGCTTAAGTAATTTGTTTCAGTGCTTGTCAGTCACGTACCTGTTTCACATTAAGCTTGGCTTGCCCATAATTGTCTTTTTACTGTTATGGAATTATTTGAAAGAGGGTTTTCATGAAATTTCTGTAAAGTCTTACCTTCCTATTTTAAAATCAGCTTGTGCATCCAGCAATACCACTCCTTATTTTGCCAATCCTATTTACTGCTCGTCAATCAAATACTCTCTCACATTAAGATAGGTCTTCTATTTTTGTCATTTTTCTGTAATGGAAGTATTTCAACATATAGGATTATCACCATAAGTTCTTA
Source organism: Fagus sylvatica (assembly GCA_907173295.1). Classification (NCBI taxonomy): domain Eukaryota; kingdom Viridiplantae; phylum Streptophyta; class Magnoliopsida; order Fagales; family Fagaceae; genus Fagus; species Fagus sylvatica. The sequence goes on from OU015763.1 coordinate 31,747,367, forward strand.
AGCTTATCTTTGCAGTTATCAGCTAGTGCATCTGGATTTATCACTCCTTATTTTTTGCAAATTCCTATCTTGCTATTCTGATTTTACGTTTGTTAATTGAAAAGAGAATTGCTGACTTTATTGCATCCTGGGACATTCAAGGGAAAGAATGAAAAAGGTTACCTTCCCCACCCCAACATTTTTTTTTTTCAGAAAAAGAAAAAAAAGAAAAAGAAAAAGAAAACTGTAATGCAACATATTGTGCTGTTCAGATGCGATAACTGTGCATTGCAGTGACTGATAATTAAGGGAAACCTTAAGACTTTAGAGGACACCATTGGAGAGCTTTTCATTTCTTTACAAATCGGAGACTTGACAGTGTCTCTAGTGCAGAAGTAGTTAGTTAAATATCCATCTGTTTTTTTTTTTGCTTGCTCTCTCAGTCTTGTTTGTTTCAAATGTGGCTAAGCTAGAACTAATCAAATTTAAAATTTAATGTGGTCGATCTAGGATAGGTGATATTCTAGTGTTTGCAGCTTTAAGCTAAGGGTGGATGTAGGTGATTTTATACTAGGATGCTCTACTTGATGCTTTGAATAACTGTGCAAGTCCTTTACCAGCACTTTCTGTTTTCCCATTTTCAGTATCTTACTATCTTCTTAATTCTTTTTATCACATTATAGTCATGTATCAGGGTCTGGGTGCTTACAAGTTACAGCAGCCAGTATTGAGGCTTTTACCTGCTTCTTAACACTTGACATCTTTTTGTTCTTGCAATCAAAGTTTTTTACCTATCAAAAGAAAAAAAAAAGCAATCAAAGTTTTGGTTAGTGGCATGTTGACAGTTACTTTTCCACTAAAAGGTTCAAATATCCAGTCTATCTAGAAATTGTTTCATAATCTGTAGTCTCATAGTATTAAATTAGTATCAAACGCTCTAAATTAGGTATGAGTTTTTGACATTTTATTGAAGGAGCATATTCTTTGTGTCAATCTGAAGGTCTTTCATTGGATCTGACTGTTCTTATTAGAATGAATATTTACCTTCTAGTACAAGGTTTAAATTCTTAATGTTTGTATCCTTCTAAGAAACTGTTGTTATATTGTATTATGTAGACAGAAAAGGTTGATCTGGAGAATACGGTGGTTGATGAGAGCCAAAGACAGTTCCATGATCAAGGGGCTTCTTCTAGATTAAGACAAGACAAATTTAGTGGTAAGTTTTAATGCTATAATCTGTTGATTAGCAAGTTTTAGCTCTGTAAGCTATTATCACCTGGATCATCTGGTACAATTAAATATGGTTTGGTTGATGTGTGGAATTGACATTTAGGGTTTGGTCTAAGTCCAGCTTCAAATAAGGCATTTCTGGGTTATTTTAAAAAATAATGAAATGTGTCACAATCTTGCAATGTTTTTTTTTTTTTATTGAAAGTCAGAAGACATGAGTTTGCCTGTCTTTTTCATTATTAGCTAATATATGCCAAGCATCATAATAAAAAAAAAAACCTGCCTTTTTTGGACAGTCCATGAGTGTTTACTTGGGTTTTTCTATTCTGTTAAAGGGAACAAGGCTTGACAGCAAACTCGTGGCATCAGATGTGGTTGCCATGTACAACTCATAACAGAATGATTGCCAATCTCGTGTTTGGACAAGTACGGCTCATAAATTAACTTGCCTATCCTCATGTTACCTTGGTTGTGGTGGTTGGATACATAAAATTACACTTCATGTTTGTACTTGTTTTCTTCCTTCCTTTAATTCTTATGTCATAACAAATATCATTCTTCTCCATTTCAGTTGTTATATAATTTTTGAAAATGGTTAGAAGTACAAATTGTTTTGTGATTTTTTCTCCTCTAATTATCTTTTTCTAGTTTTCGCTTCTATGCTTTGTTATAGTAATTTACTCCTTAAATTCCTTATTCTCAGAAGCAAGTGCTAGTGAATCTGAAGATGATAATGAAAGAGTAGATGCTGCGGAGGAAGAAACAGATGATGAAGACAATACATTTTTTGACACTCGTGACTTTCTGTCATCCAGCTCTTTCAAAAGTAATGGGTCAGATTTTCGGGTATCATCTTTCTCTTCAGATGATGATGGACTTTATGCAGTCGAATCTGAAGATGATATTGACCCTTCCATGAGATCTGTTGGAACTAACCATTCTTACGTTAAGCGTCGTAAGAAATTGCCTGACCCTGTTGAAAAAGAGAAGGGTGTCAGTCTTTGGTCAATGATTAAAGATAACATTGGAAAGGATCTTACAAAAATATGTCTTCCTGTTTACTTTAATGAGCCTCTCTCTTCTCTGCAAAAATGCTTCGAAGATTTGGAATATTCTTATCTCCTTGATCGAGCATATGAGTGGGGAAAAAGGGTAAGTATGGCAGCAAGAATTGATGTTTTTTATTTTTTTTAAGCATTGTTTGCTATACATGTCTTCATATTACTGGTCACTTTGAATTACCAGATAGCTCTCATGCTTTTTAAAGTGCTCTCATTAATCTTGATTTTTGTTATCACAGATTTACTTTTACAACTTCCTGTCGTCCATGTAGATCATGTAAATGCAAGGAATTTTGTTCTGTATATTAATGACTTGTACTGTGTTTCCAGCAACCAAAAAACAAAACCAAAAAAGGAAGATAGAGAGAAGGCATTTATATGAGCTTTTTATACATGGAATGTACATCTATTCAGTTTGTTGTAACTTGTAACATATGGTTTGAAATAAGTTTCTCTCTTTCAACTTTTTGGAGTGAACCAATGTGTTTCTAAAATTAGTTGAATTCTGGAATTTATAATCTTGGTGATCATGGTGATTTTACTGAAGCCTCCATGATAGACTTTATTTTTGCATGGTCAAATTGTAACTAAGGCATCTAATACTAGTGGCTTCTCTTGCTAGTAGCGTCTGGAAAAGATTAATAATACCACTCATTTAGAATTTTGGGACACCTGGTGGCCAATTGAGCTGCATTTTAAAGAAGCTTAGGAAGATGATAAATTTGTGAACAATCTTTGTTAGTTTGCATTTTATTTGTAGAGCACTAGAAGGAAGATTTGTTTAATTTATTGCTAATGGGTTTAGAACCATTTTTTTGGGTAATTAATTAATTTTTTTCTTTTATTTATTATATTGGCTACAATGGTGCTCTCTTCATCTGTCTTGGTTTTGGTGTCCCATTTCTTTTCTATCATAGGGTACAATGATATTTGGCATTAAATCTAATTGAGACATAATAGATGGAACTCTTTTTTATCATTTTCATTAGGCAATGCTGTCAATTATTCCTGTGTGGTTTTGTTTAAATTTTGATACGTATGAAAAAGCCTTCAATCAATGTTATTAGAGAGTCTACTCCCATTATAAGTTTCTGTTGATGCATTAATTAAATTGTTCAGCTATTCCCTTTCTTCTTAATTTTTAGTTTACTCCTTGATATTTTGCAGGGTAATAGCCTCATGAGGATTCTTAATGTGGCTGCTTTTGCTGTGTCTGGATATTCTTCAACTGAAGGAAGAATGTGCAAACCCTTTAATCCTTTATTAGGGGAAACCTATGAGGCTGATTATCCAGATAAAGGCCTCCGCTTTTTCTCGGAGAAGGTTTAAATTTTCACTCCTGACACTTCAAATTTATTATCGATATGGTCTCTCCATTTTGTATTTTGTTCATTCCTGTACTTTTAAACAATAATGTTTGTTTTCAGTAACTTAAGATAGTAAAGCTAATCTAAACCCTAACATATAGTGGGCTGGTTGGATTTAGTGATCCCTGTTCAACCCAGGTTGGCAACCATATGATTAACTTAGTTAAACCCTGAGAGGAATTTTTTTTTTCTTTCAAATGTTTGGAAAACAGAGACTATGATATGATTATTGTGATATGTATTATTCTGTCTAAATTATGTGGCATCTAAATATATCAGATAGATTTTTCACTGAGTTAATACATAATGTAGCAAAATCTGAATTTTCCCTTGTATTTTTAAATTTAACACATGTTGTTGATCCAGCATATTGGGGATACAATTTTTTTGATAAATTTTTTTTGGGGTGTGCGGGGGGGACGCAAGATGTGGTAGTTTTTTAAAAAAATAATAATAATTTTACTATATTAAAACCAATGAGCTCTAGTTCAACTCACATCTCCTCCCCCTTATAAGTTCTAGGTGGAGAGTGAGGTCGTGGGTTCAAGACCCACTGGGTACGAAATTTACTAATAAAAATAACCATATGATAAAATTTAACTAAAATGAGTACTAAATTACTGATGCAATTCAAAGCTGTTGAACAGCCTTACCCTAACATGAATTCTATGTGTCTAATGTGATGTAGAAAAGAGAATCAACACAAAAATGATGAACCTTATTTCAGGAAAAGAAAAAAAGAGAAAAAAGAAAAAAAAAAGAAGAAGAAAAAGAAAGAACTCAGCACATTTTACTTAAAAAAAAAAGAAAAGAACTCAGCACATTTATGACAAAAAACGGAAAAAATGGGGCAAAAGTCTAAAAATATGAACTTAAGATGGCTCTCTTTGTGGAGAAATTTGCCTTACAATAATTATACTAGAAGGGTGAGAGAAATGACTCCGACATATGAGTCACTGCATTTCATAGACAATATTCTGTAACAGATGGCCTTTATATGGTCAAACCTTTCAAATGTGTACAATTGCTAAGTTGTTTTCACTTTTGGTGTCAGGTCAGTCATCACCCTATGATTGTAGCATGTCACTGTGAGGGTACAGGATGGAAATTCTGGGGAGATAGCAATCTAAAGAGCAAATTTTGGGGTCGATCAATTCAGCTTGATCCTGTTGGTACTTTGACACTGGAATTTGATGATGGGGAAGTGTTGCAATGGAGTAAGGTATTTCTCCAACAGTTCAAGTGATATTTATTCTATCTTGGGTAGTCCTGTTCCAGTTTGAAATGGGCTTTCTTCTGACAGGTCACAACATCAATATACAATCTCATATTGGGAAAGCTGTACTGTGATCACTATGGTACAATGCGTATTCAGGGAAATCATGAGTATTCATGCAAGCTGAAATTCAAGGAACAGTCTATCATTGACCGAAATCCTCATCAGGTGCACCCTTAAGTTTTAAATTTTCATAGATGATGTAAGCTTTACATCTCTTATATAAGAATGTATGATGATTCTCATATTCCTTTGCCATTGCAAATTATTGCTCAATCTTATGGCTACTGAAAAATGGAAGAGAAGTGTAGCTTGTAACATCTACATTGTTTAATTAGGTAGAGGAGAGGAAGCTGAATAAGTAATTGTGCTATCAGAACCTTTATTTTAGCATTATCTAACCTATATTGATTCAGCTTGCTTCTGTTACTAATATGAGTGTTATGACTTGTGTAGTACTCGTGGTGTATGTGGAATATTTTGGAATTTAAACAGAAGAGTATGGCTTATAGAAGGCAATCATATATATATATATATATTAAAATAGTAAATAAGAGGAAAAAGAAGTAAGCTTATTTTTGGGAGTTTATAAAAGAATGGAATGGAACATGGTGTATTTAGTATTATACCCTTCACCTTTTATTTTTCTTTTCTAAGAATAGGAATAAAATCGATAATTTCTACTCCATTTCAGTAAAGGAATGAATGTCCCTCCCGTTTTTGGGAAATATGCTTAGGAGGGAATGGAGTGGAATAAGATTTCCCTCATAGCCATTCCATTCCTTTCCACTATACTCTCAAATAGGGGAATTAAATATTCCTCAAAAAATCCATCCCGTTCCTTTCCCCATCCCAAACAAGCTGTAAATGAGAAAGATATTTGAGTCATTTATTCTGTTTGTATAACACATACACATACATAATTCTTGTGCATAATTCTTTGTAATTCTTTTAGGTTATTTTGTGTTTATGATTGTGAACATGCAATAACCTATTTTTCAATAAAATACTTTTACTTATAAACACACACACACACACATGCATGTATGAAAGTAGCCAGTGCTGTGAGAGCAAAACATGATAATAAATGAGATTTATTTATATATTTATTTTTGGATAAACTTTCACCTCTTATGAATCCCCTCCAAGTTGGTGCAATTACATTATGTGCCTGTATCTGCAGAATTTAAGCCACTGAGCTTTTAATTCCCTTGTTACGAACACCATCTGGCTGTAAGCTCAGTTATCATGCTAGTAGAAAAACTGGTATATCTTTTGCTCGTTCTTAAATGTAGTGAAATTTCTTCAATGTGTTTGGTGCTGGATTGTGAGTAATCGTCACAGTGCAAGCACAGTGATTTATTTAATTGTTATCATCCATTCTGTTCAGGAGAAGTTTAAAATATCTAGGACTGAGATTCGCTGGATATTGCTTGTAAAGTTTATCACCTACTTGTTATATATTCCTGCTTTATTTTAAATCGTCAGTAACTTGAGTGGAAAGACCCTCAAAATGCCAGATTCTGTTGTGTGACTGCAATTCATGTGCCATAAAACCTGGACCCTAAAGCTCTAATACCAAAGGAAATATAAAATAAAAAAGTAAGACTAGGTTAGTTTTATTGCATTAGACTCATCCAAAAATATTTTTTTTAACAGAGTACATAAATAAGCTAGAAGGTAAAAACTGAAGTATTTTGTAACATTTGCCTAGTCAAGTCCTAATGAATATCTGGTCATTTAAAGTCAAGCTACACTCCTGACAGGATCTGTACTCCGAATTGCCAGGGATGTGATGTGATTTACTAGTAACAATCTTGTAAATCTTATTCCATGCTGTAATCTTATGTATTTATTACATCCTCGGTAGAAGTTTCTTTGAAACAAAGTAGTTTGCATGCACCATGGCAAAGGCTTACTTCTCTAAATAATAAATAATTGTAAATATTTTTGTTTCTTGCTTTGAGCAAGCAGGTTGTCTAAGGTGGAGTATACACCCTGTGTGCATTGTACCTATTCTAGTACTCGTGTTTTGTACAGAACTCCTTTTCCTCATCTTGCTGGTTTATGTTGCTATTGTAAAATGTTTGTGTCGGAAATAAATGGGTTGATATCCAGGGTTATGTTGTTTGAAGATACAGCAGAGAGTATGAAGAAATAGAGAAATTATAACTTGAATTGGAAATTTTTCTCACTGCTGGGAAATAACTAATGTTGCATTTTGTGGCCATTCCTCATTTTCTTTTTCTAGCATGTAGTTGACCACTGTGTATGATCAACTGGATTCTAACCCACTCTTGTTCATTAGACTTCTTATCTAAGCAAGTGATGCTTGCATCACAGAATTCATGGCATTTTAGGATGTTATTGGATGATTAAATTTCAATTTCATTGCTGTGGTCGTGGTGTTTGTACCCACTAGAACTGTTGTCAGTAGAATTATTGGCTAATTCAAAAATGATTGTTCTTTTAGGTACATGGTGTAGTTCAAGATAGGCATGGAAAAACAGTGGCGACTCTTTATGGAAAATGGGATGAAAGCATGTATTATGTGAATGGAGACTCTTCTGGTAAGGGAAAAGGATTTGAGTCTTTATCAGATGCGCATCTGCTTTGGAAGCGAAGCAAACCTCCTACATTTCCCACTAGATATAACTTAACACGCTTTGCCATCACATTGAATGAGCTCACCCCTGGACTGAAGGTATTTTTTCATGAGTTCACTGTAGTTTCCAATTTGATGTCAACGTTTGTTTAATTGGTGGTATGGAGACACTGCACTGAAGGGAAGTTATTTGATTTAGTTTCCATTGCATTACATGCTAAAGAGATTCCTAGAAAAGCTTATAATTATGTAAAATAATAGTGATTCCCTGGAATCCTAAAATTGTTAATTGGAAATGGTATCATTTCACTTCAGTGTGCTGTCCAGATACCCCAACTTTGCTCGTAATTTGTTGAGATATTTATATCTATCTTATGTGTACTTATACATGCATATCCAGGAAAAATTGCCACCAACAGATTCAAGGCTAAGACCTGACCAAAGGTATTTGGAAAATGGAGAGTATGAAATGGCAAATTCAGAGAAGTTGCGGCTAGAGCAGCGGCAACGGCAGGTAAACTTAATGTTCCATTTTATCAACTCCACATATAGATATTAGCATTTGTGTAATTACATAATTTAATAATTACTGGGCCATAGTATTATTAGATTTCACAATAGCACAAGACATCCATTCTTTAAGGCTCTCAGGCCTGAAAAAAGGCCATACAGGCCGAAGTCAGATATCAACGAGTCACCCATTAACATTCTCTTTCAGTTGGTTAAATTGAGCAAAACCTAATGGGGAATTTTAGACACTCAGAACCATTTTCGTGCATGATATCTTTCTGAGCCTGGCCTGTATTTTCTATGTTCCTAAATTTCCTAACAACAGACAAGTAATAGAAAGTTGTCTAAATTGATCTGGGAAAGATGTCCATTGCCTCCAGCAGTGAAGACAGTGGCAAATTGAAGACTGTCCTCACTCATCAGTTTCGAAGTGCAAGAGCGTTTGGAAGCTGATAAGATACCTTGTTTGTTGAACATTCAAATTAATAGATAGCATATATAATAAATGTTTTACCATGAAGACACAAATTTCATGTGGAACTTGCAACTTCCATTCAAGTACCCACTAATTGAATATTTCAAGGTCTGTTGGATAAAATGATTTCTCAAATATTTTCAACTTGGAATCAATCATGTGAACAGTGTTGGTAAAAGCATCAAACATACTTAAGTGCACAAGCCTCTTGAAGCCTAGGCACAAAGCGCAAGCGTGCACTTGATTGAAACTGCACATTTTTCAACTATAATCTATAATAACTTCTAATAAAAAATAATTGAAAAAACCTAATAAACTCAAAATAGTAATATATTTTGCCTATTAGTTCAAATGGACAGTGCAATTGCACAAAATTTGTAAATTCAAATGTTACCTAGGTTATTTTTAATTTCTGAAAGTTTTATATTAGCAAATTTGAAAATCTGTGCTTGAACAATGGACAATATGATAATATTTAGTTATATGAAGTTTAAACATAAAATTTATATAATTTTCTTGTACTTTATAAAAATACATAAATGTGACACCTATGATAAAAATGAAATATATGGTACAATCAAAATATATCCAAAAGGCAAAGGCCAAGATGCACAAGAATAGTAAATGGGTAAAATTTAAGTACAGTTCCTTAGCTGCTGTATCTTAGGTTCCCTTAATTAAATTTAAACACATAATTGCATTGATTTTAATTTTCTTTGGGAAATATAATATTATTTGTGCTGCATTGATTAATATAACCATGTGTTTGAATATAATTCAAGAACCTAAGGTACTGCACTTAAAAAACTGTACTTAAGTTTTGTCCATATTAAATTATCCTTGTTCATGTCTTTTGATATACAACCTTAGTCCCAAAATATTGTTTATATATATATATATTAATTGTTTGTTTATTACTTATCGTTAAAAATAGTTTTTGTATAATAAATCAATGGCCCATATCATTTCCTTCATGATCAAGCTTTTACTTTTAATGATTATAAAAGCGTGCTTAGGTGTGCTTTGTGCTTCTTCAAAAAGCGTGGGAAAAGAGGCTTCATTAAGTGAGCTTTGATTTAGCCGAGTAAGTGCTTAGATCTTGGGACTTTGAGCTTTAAGCGCAAGCGCGCCTTTAACAACACTGCATACAAAGAAAAGCCTATATGGTATTGTGGACAAATAATTTGTGTGGATTTTTCATTTTTCTTTACACTAATTGTTAGTTAAAACATTTGAAGGGTGGTTGGATAAATTGCCAAGTGGCTTTCTCAGTATTCTGTTATTGAATCTGGCATTCAAAGAATAGCCTAACTCGCATTGTAGATGAACAAGTCATGCTACTGAATACACAGAAGACTCTCTCTCTCTCTCCTTCCCCCCCTCTTTCGGCCTCTCTTTTTCTATAGATGGAAACCTAGTAGGTTGCCTCTTAACATATATATATATATGTATTGTCACCCGAGGTTCTGCACCTTTCTAGAGTGATCGTGTATACAGAGTAATGATTGTTTTAACTAGATGGTTACCGCAGGCCAATCAAATTTAGATGTTTCTTTTGGATTTTAATACCCTAAAGCGTGGTATCTGATAAGTTGTGTAATTTTTTCTTGAATAATTTAATTTTGTAATAGAAGTAAACTGTTTTTATATTATTTTACTTTATGTTTCCATTATACACAAGAAGTTGCTTCAAACTGTGTGAATAATGCAAAGCTTTGTGTCGCATATAATAAGTGACAAACTTGGCCACTGCCCAGGCACCTAGGCAATGACCAAGTTTGTTACACCCTAGGTTTTTAGATTAGTATGTCATGTCCATTATCTTAAATGTTTTTAGAATGTCATTTGGTTTTTATGATAATTGAAGGGACATTGTTTCAATTGTGATTCAGGCTCGAAAGATGCAAGAGCAGGGTTGGAAACCACGGTGGTTTGCGAAAGATAAAGAAAGAGATACATACCACTATATCGGTGGGTATTGGGAAGCCAGAGAACAGGGAAATTGGGTTTCATGTCCTGATATCTTTGGTCAAATCCCATCTGAACAGTTATCTGAGTAGGTTCAAATTGTTGTTCTCTTAGTTTCTCAATTCTTTCTCATTTTTCTGATGGGTGGCAAACGACTGCACATCTGAGTAGTTGAGGCCCATGACGAGCATGTAAAGTAAATTAGATGAAAGATGGTAAAAGGTAATAATAGAAATTTTTTTCCATCTGTGTCCTTCCATTGTGTACTGCGGAAATTGGCATATGATCTTGGTGTATGAGGAATATCACTGTAGGCAACGCTTCTAGAATTCCAGTTGGAGATTAAATTTGTGGAAGTAAACCTAGAATGGTGCAATACCTATCATATGTAATGGAGCATCGTAACTGGTAGTCTGGTACTCCACTATGTCTATGTTGATGCTTCTTATGACAACCGGTACCAAAGGGGGAAAAAATTGTATCTTGGAAACAGTATTTAAGCATTCTACTCAAAATCCAGCTCCTGTAAAGTTTTCACTTCATGTGTTTGGAGATCACACATGAAGCTTTTGTGAGGTAGTTTGAAAAGCCGTTGAACATTTTAAGAAGAATGCTTGAATGTGAAAGCTAATAGCAGAAATGTCTGGTGGCATTTCCTATGGTTTTTAAGAATTTCTAGATTGACAGTAATTGCGTGTAAGATATTTGATGAAGCTCTCCGCCAGGAGAATTGGAAATTGGGTTTTGCCCGAGTTGGATTTTAAGGCTTTTAATATGCAAGGTTAGTTGTAGAGCTCATTTAGGTTCTCAGTTAAAGCATTCCATGTCGGAGAAGAGTTTGACATTATATTTTAAATCTAAAATTGATTTTGCAATAAAGTCTAGATATATTAAGAGTATTTTTTGTTGTTGTTGGTGATAGTTTGATAGTTGGGACTCTTGGAGGATAGAAGATTTGAATTTTGATGTCTCTTTTAAAGAAAAAGTGTCAACCTGCTATAAGGCTCTCGGCAAAATTACCCGATAATGGGCGTGATTTTTAAAGTCCACTTTGGTTCTACTTCTACCCACTCCTATGTTCAGGTATTTTTTGAAAAATATAGCGTTTTTCTTCTCATAGGGGGGAGGGCTAGGAAACCTTAGGTTTGGGCTTTGAATGGTCATACGTCATCCATGCCAAGATCATTATTGACTATGCTGTTTGCCATGTTTCGGGTTTGATAAGTTCGTATGCTTTTGTTTCAAAGGCTAAAATGCAGCCAAAAAAAAAAAACGGCTAAAATAATGTAGAGAACCCATACGATGAGAGGCTTTCAAATTTCAATACATGTAACTGGCCATTTTAATTTTTATCTACTTATTGTTACTAGACCTGTGATTTTGTCCGTCCACCCTTGAATTCTTCGAAGACTTCAACATCATGTACAGGTTCTCCTTACAATACTAGGTGCCCGTTTAGTACAATTTATTTTTTTCAGCTTTGAAAATTGACTTTTTGAAAAAAAAAAAAACTGTACATAGAAAAAGTGAGATTTAAAAAACATTGTATTTTAAAATAGGATGCCCAGAGAGTTACATACTCCTCGACATAGCATGAATTCTGTGTCCTGCACTCATGTTGTGATACCCTTTTCGAAAACCATCTTAATTCAGCAAAAGCTCTCTAATGAGAGTCCGGCTCCCCTCCCATTTAAAATCATCCAATTCTCTCCTATTTTAATACCAATTGATGACACGTGTCATAAATATGATCCAACGGTTAAGAATAAACCCCATCAAACACCATTTCTTTTTCCCTTTCTCTTTTTCTTTCTCTCTGGCAGCCTCACCCCAAAATCACATATGTCATACCCTCTTCTTTGCCTCTCTCTCTTCTCTCTTCCCTTTGCAACTGCAACATCATCACCATCACTTGAACATGGCACAAGGAGAAGGTGATCCATCCGCTAGCTTTGATTCAATCCAAGCAAAGCAAAAAGAACCAAAAACAAATCACTCACCCACCAAAAGCACTGAAAATCAAAAGCAAAAAGAACTAGAAACATATCATTCACCCACAAATTCAAAAGCCTAGAAAAAAGAAAAAAAAAAAAAATCTTGAAGTTCAGCCAGCCACAAGGAAAAGGAAGAGAGTTTTCAAATTTTTGAGCCAAAGAGGAAAGAAATCCTCTAGGGAATTTCAGCCAAGAACTAAAAAGAAAAAGTTGAGATTTTTTTGAAAGAATTCCTCTGTGAGTTACTTGTTAAAGCAAGAACAATTTATAATTTTTTTTTAAGTTCCTCTAGGATTCAGTTAAAGAAAAAGGGGAAGTTTGAGAAAGAAAATTATTTAGAGAGAAATTGAATTCCATTTCCTCAATGAACCGCTTGATTCTGTAGTTTGATTTGCTTTGTAATCTTGGATTGAATCAAATCTTGCCGTGACAATGGCTTGATGATGTTGCAGCTGCAAAGAGAAAAGGGGCAAAGAAGAGGTCTGTGACTTTTGGGGCGGGAGAGAGAGAAATTGTGTTTATTATGTCTTAATTTTTAACCGATGGATCATATTTATGCCACGTGTCATCAATCAGGATTAAAATGGGAGAGAATGGGAGGGGAGCCGGACCCCTCTAATGATTCCCTCCAACATTTGCCCAAAAAAAAAAAACCTCCACAACAATGCTAAAAGTCATTCTTATACTTAGCTCTTTATGTTGGTAATAGCTAGCCAAATGGATAAATTGATATTTTTTTGCTAAATCAAAGAGCAGATCTAACCCCCTAGACTGCTCTAGGACAGAAGGAATTATTACAACAAAACAAAGACAAAGACAGAGAGAGAGAGATGACAGACTTGGCTAATGCGTGTGTTACCTCATTAGCTTCCATTCTTAGTTTCTTACCCAATTGGTTGTACAAGAAATAAATTGCTATGCTAGTATCCAACTCCAAAATCAAATTCTAGATATTAGACCAATCTGAAATGAATGCATAAGCCACGAGTTGGAGTTTTTACTTTCCAAAAACTCGACAATGAAAAGAATTTGTATTGCCCTAAAAATATAAAAAGTGAAGATTAAATAAATATTTTTCAAAGCCTTTGTCCACATCACCAAATGGCCAAAAACACCAATCTTTTTATTTATTTATTTTATTTTAAAAAAACACCAAAAATTATTGTGAGGTGACTTGGTAAGAAAAATAACACCAGAGTGGCAAGATAGTAGAAAATGAACCGTTTGAAAATGTTGTGCCTAATAGAAAGTAAAGTTTTTATATTTTTTATATTTATATTTATTTATTTATTTTATATAAGATAGAAATTCTATTCTAAACTCACACACGTAGATTTGGAAAAGAAAGTAAAGTTTTAAAGAATTGCAATTTGAAGAAGTACTCTTTTGAAAACTCACTGAAGGTGCAATAATGGAAATATATACGCTGCAATATTATATTGCCGGGTTCTTGAAAAATATTGCAACATTTGATGAAAAATGTTGCAATCTATACTTTTTCATGCTTTTAAAAAAGAATAACTCATTCACAATGATCCAAATATTAATAAATTACATTGATTAAATAGATATAAATGTTCCAATAATTTGATAACATCAAGATTCATAAATTTAACGTAAATTAAAGTACAAAATATCAATAATCCTAAGTTCAAGTTCTAATTAATATTTGTTTCTCACAAAATATAAATAGTTTTTGATAATTGCAGAAATGCAATCTGCTACTTCAATTTTTTACCTGTAACACAAATGATAATGACAAAAAAAAAAAGAATTAATAGAAATAAAATTTTGCATTTTTGTTTAGGTTATCGAGATTATCAATCGCTCTTTTTAGTGGGTCAGAATCTGTGTGATGGTTCGAGAGTGGTTTCGAATATTCTTCGCATCCCTTCGAGGAAAATTTTGTTCCACAGGATTGAGTTAGTGGTTGAGTCGTTTTTGGTAATGGACAGTTTGACACTCGTCGCATTAGGTTTCAATTCAAGTTCCCCTTCGACTCCCCCTCTTGTTCTTTAATTGAAACCAGGAGCCAGGGAAGGTCCTTTAACTGCGGAAGCATAGGAAGACGCCAACCTGCCAGTACTTGCCTCACCATTGCTCCAGCCACGCATACTTCCAACACCATAACAATACTAAAACTTGTAATATAAACTAATTGCATACTTCAAAAAATACATACCTTAACCCCGAGATGGCATCCTTGGCAAGATGAGGATCTTTGTTGTGGTGAATTTTGAGCTCTTGTTCCACTTGTCATATGATTTGTTTGTGATTTGCTAGGAAGCACCGGTACGGCAAAAACCCCGCCGTACCCATATCGGGTACCTCGTGGGTACGGATACTGCCGGGGTATCGCTGCATGCGTACCCCCGACGTACCCGTTTTTGGCCAAAAAAAATAAATTTCCGGTACGGTTTTGGTACGGGTCGGGTCTGGTCCGGTACGGGGCGAAGCCAAAACGGCGTCGTTTTAGGCTGAAAACTGAAGCCCTATTTAGCTTCTCAGCCACTCCAATCACCGCCGGTAAGCTCGGATCTCTCTCCTCTGCTCTCTGTCTCTCACTTCCTCCACCGCCGGTGCTCGGTTCTCTCTCCTCTACTCCCTGTCTCTCACTTCCTCCACTGTCGGTAAGCTCGGATCTCTCTCCTTTGCTCTCTGTCTCTCACTTCCTCCACCATTGGTGCTCGGTTCTCTCTCCTCTGCTCTCTGTCTCTCACTTCCTCCGCTGGTCCTCTGCTCTCTGTCTCTCAGTTCCTTCAATCTCCCAATATAAACTATTTTGTTTCTATTATCTCACCTTACACGTGGCCACATCTCCTCATCTTATGGTTAAATTTTTTTTTTTTCTCAATTAAATTATCAACCGCACATAGCATATAGCATATTATCATTTAGCAAGTTATATAGAATTTAGTAGTAATTATTTTGGTTTCAATGTTAAAATGCTTATTTCATTTATCCTTTTGAATCTTGGATGGTAATATAAAGACCATTTAATGGTATTTTATTATTTATAATTGTTATTAAATTCACATATGTTTAAAAATATATGCATAAAAATATATAATTAAAAAATACCCCGCCGTACCCGTACCTTAGTTTTTCAAAAATTGCCGTACCGCCGTACCGTACCAGTACCCGTACCCGTACCTGAAAACGTACCCGTGCTTCCTAGGTGATTTGTAATATTCAAACAACTGAAGTGTTTGATCTGATCGAATCTGAGGTTTCAGATGATGATGTGGATAAGTGGATTGGATAGCCTGTTTCTTGGAGAACAGAACAACCTGTTTGGAATCACTAATATTTGATTGTGTATAATGTCCAATAAATTTTGATGCATTGGAGAGGCTTGTGGCTAGGTCTCCATATTTGAAGAAGCTTAGGTTGAACCGTTTTCTTTCGATTAGGTAGCTATACCGATTGATGGTACGAGCTCCACAACTTACTCACCTTGGAACGGGGTCGTTTAGTTTGTTGAAGGGTGTAGGTCAGAATGATCAAGAGCTCGATTAAGTTTCTGCCTTTATTGGTTGCAAGTCCTTGGTTTTTCTGTCAGGTTTTAGGGAAATCTCGTCAGATTACTTGTCTACCATCCATGTTGTCTGTGTTGCAAAGTGTGGTTTGAAGCGATTGCGTGGAAACCGCTGCAATATTTTAGTTGTTTGCAGCGGTTTTTATTGTAGCGTTTAAAAAGCATTGCAAGAACTAGAAGTCATTTAAGTATGAAACTTTTTAAAATCCCTATAAAACGCTGTAATATAATATAGCTTATAGAGTGTTTGTGTTTCACTAAACGCTACATTTTGATTAAAATTGTTGCTCTTTATTGCTCTCTCATATAGTCATTATGGTACTTTGATATCTTCTGTTGTGATACCTTTTTCAAAAACCATCTTAATTTAGCAAAAGCTCTCTAATGATTCCCTCCAACATTTGGCTAAGGAAAAAAAAAAAAAAAACCTCCACAACATTGCTTTATACTTAACTCTTTATGTTGGTAATAGCTAGCCAAATGGAAAAATTGATATTTTTTTTGCTAAATCAAAGAACTTCCATTACTCAAGGATCCACAAGCAGATCTAACCTCCAAGCCTCCTAGACTGCTCTAGGATGGATGTAATTATTACAACAAAACAAAGACAAATAGAGGGAGATGACAGACTTGGCTAATGTGTGTGCTACCTCATTAGCTTCCATTCTCACCCAATTGGAACCATAAGAAATAAAATATCCAATTCCAAAATCAAATTCTAGATATTAGACCAATCTCAAATGAATGCATAAGCCACGAGTTGAAGAATTTACTTTCCAAAAACTCGGCAATGAAAAGAATTTGTATTGTCCTACGAATATAAAAGTGAGATTTTCGAATAAATATTTTTCAAAGCCCTTATCCACATCACCAGATGGCCAAAAACACTAATCTTTTTATTTTTTTTTTTTTTTTTTTTGAGAAAAAATGACAAAATTACACTGACACCTCCTTCTTTTGGGGAAATTAGACTCGCTACATCCTATTTTGTGGAAATGACACTCCGCTCTCAAATTTGCAAAATAATTAACACTCCGCCCCATTTTCTCCCATTTTTAAAAGAATATTCCCCACTTAAACTTAAAATAATTGGAATATAATTTTTATTTTATTATTTTTTTAACTTTAGTTAGTTAAGTATTGGTTAAAAAATTCAATAGTACTCGTATGCAAGATTTCCAACAGCACCAACCAAGCACACCCAAAACGGAGGCGAGGGCCGTCAATTGAGTGTGCAAAGTTGGAACCTCGAAAAGGACAACTTATGATTGCACCTCCATCCACACCAGCCATATTTATTTTAAGCTATGAAGCGTGGATACTCCAAAATGGAGCCGTACCAGTACGAGATACTTTTTGGGTACTTGTACCCTTAGGGTACTGCTGCTAGCATACCTAACCATACCCAAAATTTTTCAAATTTTTATTTTTTTAATTTTTTTTTAATTTTTTTAATTTTTTATTTTGGATATGACACAAAAATCGATAAAAGTAGTGAAAGTGGTAGAAACATTAATTTTAAGTGTAACTTATATGAATGTACACTTCTTTTATTACTCTTTTGGATCTTGATTTGTAATTTAAAAACCAGTTGATGGCAATGGATATATTTTATAATCCATATTTGCTCTTAAATTCACATATGCTTAACAATATATGAAAAATATATGCATAATAATATATATATTTTTTTTAATAAAACCTATATCCCGCCGTACCTGTACCCTACTTTTCTAAGAATTGTTGTATCATCATACCGTACCGGTACCTATACTTGAAAACGTACCCGTGCTTCTTAGATTTTAAGCACTTTCCTTTGATGCATGTATTTGTAGGATGAATCAAAATGCTAAGCTTGCTTTGGACAAGAGATATTCATACTCAAAGAGGAAACATCCTTGACAGTGTATCTCTCTAGACCTCAGGATCTGCGTATGTGCTTAACACGAAAACTGCAACTATAGTTGTGGAGCTAGAAATTTTTTCTAGGATTAATCCAAAAAATAACCTATCATATTTATATGCTAATTCCCCACAACAACAACCAAGACTTGGTCCCAATATTTTTGGGATTGCTAAATTGCTAATTCTCAACGAAATTTGTAACTTTTCTTAAAAGAAAAGAAAACTTCTATTAAAGAGATTTACTTATTTATTTATAGGAACATATATTTTAAATATGTTTTGATTTAATGAGTTATGTATGACATAAGAGTATTAAGAATGCATTAATCATTTATATAAACTAATTTATTTTAAGAAAATATACTTTGATCTAATGAGCTACATCTAGTATATGAGTAATATAAGGAAAACAAATGATGTACCAATCATTTACATAAATGTAATACAATTTTTTTTTTTGTTGTTGTTGTTTTTTTTTTTTTTTTTTTTTTTTTTTTCTCTATGGGACATTAATTAAATTTCATAGCCAAATTGATATTTTTTTTAATTAAAAAATACAAGGGAGAGGGGTAAAATTGTAAAAGCCAAGGAAGCTAAGGCTGGCTGCAAGCATATGTGTATGCAACGGGAGGATACGTACTATATTGATTCACATGTGTGATTTGTCTTACCCATGTCAAATAGTGACACATGATCTCGTTTTATGTATGACACGTAACATGTGGAAACCTGATCAGGGGCGGAGCTGTGTACAAGCTTGACTTGGGCTATAGCCCAGTCAAGCTTTTTTTTTTTTTTTAAATTTCATAGGTAAATTTTTTTTTTTTTTTTTAATAGTCCTATACCTAGCCCAGTCTAAATTTCAATCACAATCCCAGCCCTAGCCCAGTCCAATTCATTAGCCCAGCAATTCCAATTTAAAACCCAAAATTATCTAAACATAAAATCAACCCAGCAAATCCAATCAAACCCTAACCCAATTAATTCCAACTTCAATATCATCTAAACATAAAATTCCCAATTAATTCCAAATTAAAAATAAAATAAAAAAACAACTCAAAATCAATTAATAAAAAAACACTCACTGTTTTCATCAAAAAAAAAAAAAACACAGGACTGCCGTGCGTTGCGTGACCCAGCGTCCCAGCCGCCACCGGCCAGCCTTCACGGCCTCACCAGTGGAACGGTCCTCTTCTCCTCCGCGCGGCGCGCCTCCGCCGGTCCGCCCGGAACCCCTCTGGACTCTGGTATGTTTTCTCTCTCTTTCGCTCTTTGAGACTTTGACTCTTTGGCTCAGTCTCA
>OU015763.1:31766676-31878975 GCA_907173295.1 Fagus sylvatica
ATAAAATTGACAGTACTTTCATTTATAAATTGTCAGTGTGGTCATCATCACTATCGTGAGCTGGACGATGATAAAGACTTGCCAATTGACTTCTGACCTCTCCACTCTCCGGCATAATACTTAATTAGTATGACAAAGAAGAAGCATTTAACAAGCACGTTATAATGTTTCAATTATCCAATATAATTTATAAGGAATTTTTTTAGAGATAAATAATAAATTGTATTTAAACAATTTCTAAGAATTAAGTACCCGGATCAAATTGCAATACTTTTTTAATTGAAGTAGGCTTAAGATTGGTGGAGATAAATAGGTGCCAGGAAAAAAAAAGCTTATGTGTGAGTGTGAGAGCTTATTTGTCTCAAATCTCATTATGTAAATAAAGTGTTTGAAGTAAATTAATGATATATTTTTTTCTTTGATGAAAAATCATGGATTCAATTAATTAATTAAATTTATTGTGGAAACCTACTATTTTTATGAGAGGAAATAACACGACATTAATGTATTCTAAATGTATTCTATAATTTTTAGTAAATGAGAATTGTAAAATCAACCTTATTTCATCCTATTAATGGTTTATGCATTCTCAAGGCCACAATTATTTAGATATATCTTTCACCTAAAATTATAAGTATTCAATGGGACTTGAATCCAAAATAGAAGAAGAAAAAAGTATTCATTGATACAAGAATATTGTGTTCTCTACTCTCTTGAACATAGGTACCTTAATTTAGGGTTCATGTTCATGCTCACAAGTGTAAGAATTTCTAAAAGTCTTTGATTGCAATATAATTTATATGTTATCTTTTTTTCTTTTTTCTTTTTTTTAATGGGTTTTCTAACATTCAAACTATGCTTGATATTCATATGAGTGACATTTTATCATCTATTGAATCTTAAGTATTATATGTGTTATGTGTGTGTTGTGTGCGTACAAAATGTGTGTACATCTATGTGTTTATGGGTGTATAAAGACATATGTATGTTAATTATACATCTTGCATCCTTCGAAATAAAATTATCACTCCACTACTGCCCTTATATCATATAGAGTGTGTAGTAATTTAACTCAATGAAGTAATTTATTTTGAAAAAGATTGATTCTTTATATGACTA
Organism: Fagus sylvatica; assembly: GCA_907173295.1. Lineage (NCBI taxonomy): Eukaryota > Viridiplantae > Streptophyta > Magnoliopsida > Fagales > Fagaceae > Fagus > Fagus sylvatica. The sequence continues at coordinate 31,767,796 of OU015763.1, forward strand.
GGAGGGGGCATCATCACTGTGACTCAATTGGGGCATGGATTATAGGCATTCTAGATCCATTGATTTTGTGTAGCAGGGCTCTTGAGTAGAATTCCTCATGCTCTAGTTGAGTAGAAAGTGCTACAAGAAAATCACCTTTGTGCGGACGCCTTTGCATAAAGAGAGGCAATACCAATAGCAAGAGTTCATAATCAATCTCTTTTTTTTTTTTTTTAATTCAATAATTATGGGTGATATAATTTTATTTTGGTTCTCCTTATAAAATAGATTAATCATTATCAATTGAGTTACAAAACTCTTGGATGCTTTTGATCTTTTATTGTTATTAAATTTAGACAAAGCTGGCAAAGAATATGAAAGCACTGTTTAATGTCCATGCTTATGCTTAGTTTGTTTTAATGAATTTCCAATTTATCCACCCCAACAAAATAAAGATTAAGAAATAAAGATTAGAAAAAAAAAAGTATTAATAAAATTAATAGAGTCTGATTACAAATTGGTTTATACTTATTTTATTATAATTCATTACGTTTGACACAAAATAGATTATAGTAAATGTGTTGCGTAATTTTTTGGACAATATAATAATCTTGAGAACTTCACCAGGAGATACCTTGATTCCTTCTCATCAGTGGTGATGGATTTCACCTATAAGAAAGATAAAAAGTCTTTAGAGGTGGTGGCGATTAACACCTGATCACCCTCCGAAGATTAAGTTAGATCTTTTCTTGTTCAAGAAAATAACAGTGTATATGCTCTCTAATGAATTTCGCACGTACCTTATTCTCTTTGTTTGCTGCTCTATTTATAGTTTGATTTTGCCCCACTTGGGCTTTAACAGCTGTGTGGCTCTCACTTTGAGGGTGATATGACTTATGACAGCCTTTATTAGACTGATTTGATGTTGGTACATGACGTAGAGGCTGCTGTCTCCGAATTCATTCAATGAATTTGGCTGGGCAGTCACGTGATGAGTGTCTCGAGGTATGTGCTCGGCAGGAATCATTAATATCCCACCGACCTCATTTATTGCACCTGGGAGGCCGGTAATATCCGCTCTACTTAAGTTGCCCGGTATCCGTTCAACACAAACTACCCGGCCTATGATCTTTCCTTTTTCTCCGATTAAGCTTTGATGTCTCCGACTCTTAATGAATCTTCCAATGCCACAAAGGGAATCAATATTGAGTGCCCGGAGCACGGTTTATGAACCAATTCATATCATATCAGTGCTTATTAATATTGATTCTAAATGGGCTTCAATTCGTCTAAATACTTGTCTTCTGTGTTTTGAATGGGCCTTTATTTCCATTGTTGACTCGTTATTTTCCACATTCTATATGGACCTTTATAAGGAAAATATTCTCTCACACAGTAAAATAACTATAAATTAGTTTATTAGCCAAATTGTGACCAAATAAAATTCATGGACCCGTGTAAAACCAAAATATTAATAGATTCCATTAAAGAAAACATATGAAAACAATAGTATTCGCTATTAAAATACCATTTTCTAGAAAATCGAAGAAAATGTAGTTCAACAAGTAGTTTGCTTTTCACGTTATGAACTTTGAAGATAAGAAGTGGATAGAAGTCAAAGTGAACGTACCATGACCTATCTTTATACCCCAAAAATAATAATACTTTGACCTGGAAGTCCTACTAATTTGTCTCCGCCATAAAATTTAATTATAAAGGTGCAGATGACAAATGAGGCGTCAAAATTGACCATTCATCTTCACTGCAAAATTGAAAATTTACATTCATGGCTGACATCTTTTGTCTTTGCAACTTTTTTGCTTTGGATGCACATGAAATTTGGAGCCAAGATTCTAGATGATTAGCTGAACCAGTTCAACCTTTTATTTTGAGGTGCCTTTACCCCACATGAAAATTGGAGTTATGTGACTGACTGACTCGTGTCAACGTTGAAATGAACAGAACAACTGCACAAGAAAGATTGTGTGGGACTCACTTGGTTTGGATATTTAAAACTTCAATATTATATAATAAGATAAAACCGTGTTTGGCTTTTGTCATCTATTTTGTCAACAAGTTTGGTAGAAGCCAACAAAAAAAGGGTTTTTGCATGCTGAGTTGTATTCTATTTAATTGGGATTGAGCGGATCAACTGTGAAAGTCAACTCTGCTAGTAACACAATTTTGAAATGGTAAAGTGTTAATGTCCAATACCTTCTTCATTTTTTTCATTACAAATCACAAAATAGTTCGTCATTTCAAAGTTATAAAAAAAGTTGTATTCCCAAACTTGGTTGTGTTATTTTCACAAACAAGCTTGTCACCCTTAAAAGTTAAAGAGGGTCCACGCTAAACCAAGGCTAGAGCATGTCTGACGAATTCTTTGCTATACATCCACTCTATTTTATTTTTTTGCTATATTCATACATCCATTTTTTGTTATGATTGAGGTATAATAATATAATATAAAGTTAAGAGTTTTGTGGTTCAATTCCTAAACGATTAAGGTTAAATTCTCTCTTCTCCACATATTGAAAAAAAAAAAAAAAAAAAAAAATTGAAATCACAATCAGCAATTTGCTTACAGTATCTAAACACTATGGTAAAGTATGATACGTATCCCATTAATTGAGCTGCAAGATAACCCTCTTCATTGGTGACAGCTAGAGAAGTACCATATGCTTCATCCTCACAACTCACAACTCACAAGATTGTTAACTTCATAATTTCTTGGATTTTTGTAACAGTGTAAATTAGTAGAATTGTTAAAGTAATAGTAATGCAGTTATTATTAGGCCTCTCTCTAGGAGTTTTTTTATTATTTTATTATTATTATTATGTTACCTAGATATCATGTAGCAACTAGCAAGAAACCAAAAAAAAAAAAAAAACCAATAGCAAAACCATGCTTATTGTTTTAGAGTGCCCATTCAGATTTTATGATATGTTCTAAAAAAATATGGAAAATTTATAGGGAAGAGGCGAGGGACTTCATATTATTTACGGGCTTATGGTTACCTGTTGTGATATAATATGGGCTAGAAAGTAGGTGGATAATTATTCATAGGCTTGAACTACAAATAAATGCGTAGTCCCCCATCTCATAGAGTGGTGGATCCTATTATAAATTTAATTAGTGGGATTTATCATTCATTTGATGGGACCCACTATTCATATGAGAAATGAACTATACATTTAAACTATTGAATAATTACTGCGAAGTAGGAACCATAAGAAAGAAGTCAACTTTGTATGTCACTCACTTTGTATGCACATAAATATCGAGGACCAATACCCACTTATTACCTAAGCAATGAAAGCATTCCTGGAAGTTGTATAGAAAGGCAGTGGTGGTACGGGAACTTTTATAGAATACGCATTTAATATACTCCTGTATTATATAATTAAAAATGTTACTATTTGGGAAGAGATGCACTCAATGTGATTCAACCACCCCAAATCTCTATGAATGCTCCACATTGGTCTAATTTATAGCTATGAAGTAAATGAGTAATAGACAAACTAATTCACTATTATTTACTCTTCTTTTTTTTTTTTTTGGAATTATCTTTTGAACTCTTTTAACAGATTGGCTTGTATATCACATATTTTCAAGAAAGTAAATTGTCTCCATAACATTATTAATCGGACTATTTTGATTGGAAATGTCCACAGACCCTGATTTTTGCCTAGGGACTCAGGAGGATGATGGTCCTTATTTTCTCCCTCTTTTAGTCACCTAAGGCTTAACATTGGTGACATTGCACCATGACGTAATTGGAATTACATCTATGAATCGAATATAATCATGAAAAGGGCATTACTTCTGTATTCTTGTTACCTAGGAAATAGGGAAGTTTTTAATTATTGACATTGAGAAGGGACAAGATAATGATGGAAGAAGTCAAATGCAACAGCTGTGGCCTTGGCTCGTTTTGGGTCATCTGTGTATAGGTTAAGAGCTTTCTATAATGCTTTTGGTTTTCAGTTGTATTTCTTGTTTGCTTATCAATAAATCTATTCTACTATTTCTATCAAAAAAAGAAAAAGAAAAAGATAATGATGGAACAAAATAAATTTAGTTAGTTGTTAGATATATCATGGCACAACAAATAAGTCTTTTTGAATTTTTTTACCATAAATATCAATATTTCCTTTTTTAATAAATGTATTTTATCCATCACAATGCACAAGACTTAAGTTGATAAATTTAAATTATTTTTTAGTGCAACAGTTGAAGGTTTCAATTGTGTAATTCGTGTTAGATTTCTATAGGTTGAGGGTTTTCTCAGAGGTGTGGAGGACAGAATGCAAAACCTACACATAATTTTTTCTTTTAAAAAAATCAATTATTATCATACAAATTTTGAGATGTTTTAATATAATTTTGGTAATCTTTTGTTTATATAATGGAGGGCCTTAAGTCCCTTTTATATAACATAGGACGTCTGCTCCATAATGATTATTCTTTACTATTAGTTCAAGACACCAGTTGATTTTTAGTATAGGTGAGATTCGAAAAACTTTACCAATTAAGCTAAATGGAACTCACATTTTCCCACTCTTTGATCTTTGCTTTGTTGTTCTTCGTTTTATTTGTTATTGAAAGGTATATATTAAAACCAATGAGCTCTAGTTCAACTCACATCTCCTCCCCCTTATAAGTTCTAGGTGGAGAGTGAGGTCGTGGGTTCAAGACCCACTGGGTACGAAATTTACTAATAAAAATAACCATATGATAAAATTTAACTAAAATGAGTACTAAATTACTGATGCAATTCAAAGCTGTTGAACAGCCTTACCCTAACATGAATTCTATGTGTCTAATGTGATGTAGAAAAGAGAATCAACACAAAAATGATGAACCTTATTTCAGGAAAAGAAAAAAAGAGAAAAAAAAAAAAGAAAAAAAAAAAAGAAAGAAAGCAAAATTTTACTTAAAAAAAAAAGAAAAGAACTCAGCACATTTATGACAAAAAACGGAAAAAATGGGGCAAAAGTCTGAAAATATGAACTTAAGATGGCTCTCTTTGTGGAGAAATTTGCCTTACAATAATTATACTAGAAGGGTGAGAGAAATGACTCCGACATATGAGTCACTGCATTTCATAGACAATATTCTGTAACAGATGGCCTTTATATGGTCAAACCTTTCAAATGTGTACAATTGCTAAGTTGTTTTCACTTTTGGTGTCAGGTCAGTCATCACCCTATGATTGTAGCATGTCACTGTGAGGGTACAGGATGGAAATTCTGGGGAGATAGCAATCTAAAGAGCAAATTTTGGGGTCGATCAATTCAGCTTGATCCTGTTGGTACTTTGACACTGGAATTTGATGATGGGGAAGTGTTGCAATGGAGTAAGGTATTTCTCCAACAGTTCAAGTGATATTTATTCTATCTTGGGTAGTCCTGTTCCAGTTTGAAATGGGCTTTCTTCTGACAGGTCACAACATCAATATACAATCTCATATTGGGAAAGCTGTACTGTGATCACTATGGTACAATGCGTATTCAGGGAAATCATGAGTATTCATGCAAGCTGAAATTCAAGGAACAGTCTATCATTGACCGAAATCCTCATCAGGTGCACCCTTAAGTTTTAAATTTTCATAGATGATGTAAGCTTTACATCTCTTATATAAGAATGTATGATGATTCTCATATTCCTTTGCCATTGCAAATTATTGCTCAATCTTATGGCTACTGAAAAATGGAAGAGAAGTGTAGCTTGTAACATCTACATTGTTTAATTAGGTAGAGGAGAGGAAGCTGAATAAGTAATTGTGCTATCAGAACCTTTATTTTAGCATTATCTAACCTATATTGATTCAGCTTGCTTCTGTTACTAATATGAGTGTTATGACTTGTGTAGTACTCGTGGTGTATGTGGAATATTTTGGAATTTAAACAGAAGAGTATGGCTTATAGAAGGCAATCATATATATATATATATATATATATATTAAAATAGTAAATAAGAGGAAAAAGAAGTAAGCTTATTTTTGGGAGTTTATAAAAGAATGGAATGGAACATGGTGTATTTAGTATTATACCCTTCACCTTTTATTTTTCTAAGAATAGGAATAAAATCGAAATTTCTACTCCATTTCAGTAAAGGAATGAATGTCCCTCCCGTTTTTGGGAAATATGCTTAGGAGGGAATGGAGTGGAATAAGATTTCCCTCATAGCCATTCCATTCCTTTCCACTATACTCTCAAATAGGGGAATTAAATATTCCTCAAAAATCCATCCCGTTCCTTTCCCCATCCCAAACAAGCTGTAAATGAGAAAGATATTTGAGTCATTTATTCTGTTTGTATAACACATACACATACATAATTCTTGTGCATAATTCTTTGTAATTCTTTTAGGTTATTTTGTGTTTATGATTGTGAACATGCAATAACCTATTTTTCAATAAAATACTTTTACTTATAAACACACACACACACACATGCATGTATGAAAGTAGCCAGTGCTGTGAGAGCAAAACATGATAATAAATGAGATTTATTTATATATTTATTTTTGGATAAACTTTCACCTCTTATGAATCCCCTCCAAGTTGGTGCAATTACATTATGTGCCTGTATCTGCAGAATTTAAGCCACTGAGCTTTTAATTCCCTTGTTACGAACACCATCTGGCTGTAAGCTCAGTTATCATGCTAGTAGAAAAACTGGTATATCTTTTGCTCGTTCTTAAATGTAGTGAAATTTCTTCAATGTGTTTGGTGCTGGATTGTGAGTAATCGTCACAGTGCAAGCACAGTGATTTATTTAATTGTTATCATCCATTCTGTTCAGGAGAAGTTTAAAATATCTAGGACTGAGATTCGCTGGATATTGCTTGTAAAGTTTATCACCTACTTGTTATATATTCCTGCTTTATTTTAAATCGTCAGTAACTTGAGTGGAAAGACCCTCAAAATGCCAGATTCTGTTGTGTGACTGCAATTCATGTGCCATAAAACCTGGACCCTAAAGCTCTGATACCAAAGGAAATATAAATAAAAAGTAAGACTAGGTTAGTTTTATTGCATTAGACTCATCCAAAAATATTTTTTTTAACAGAGTACATAAATAAGCTAGAAGGTAAAAACTGAAGTATTTTGTAACATTTGCCTAGTCAAGTCCTAATGAATATCTGGTCATTTAAAGTCAAGCTACACTCCTGACAGGATCTGTACTCCGAATTGCCAGGGATGTGATGTGATTTACTAGTAACAATCTTGTAAATCTTATTCCATGCTGTAATCTTATGTATTCGGTTGAAGTTTCTTTGAAACAAAGTAGTTTGCATGCACCATGGCAAAGGCTTACTTCTCTAAATACTAAATAATTGTAAATATTTTTGTTTCTTGCTTTGAGCAAGCAGGTTGTCTAAGGTGGAGTATACACCCTGTGTGCATTGTACCTATTCTAGTACTCGTGTTTTGTACAGAACTCCTTTTCCTCATCTTGCTGGTTTATGTTGCTATTGTAAAATGTTTGTGTTCGGAAATAAATGGGTTGATATCCAGGGTTATGTTGTTTGAAGATACAGCAGAGAGTATGAAGAAATAGAGAAATTATAACTTGAATTGGAAATTTTTCTCACTGCTGGGAAATAACTAATGTTGCATTTTGTGGCCATTCCTCATTTTCTTTTTCTAGCATGTAGTTGACCACTGTGTATGATCAACTGGATTCTAACCCACTCTTGTTCATTAGACTTCTTATCTAAGCAAGTGATGCTTGCATCACAGAATTCATGGCATTTTAGGATGTTATTGGATGATTAAATTTCAATTTCATTGCTGTGGTCGTGGTGTTTGTACCCACTAGAACTGTTGTCAGTAGAATTATTGGCTAATTCAAAAATGATTGTTCTTTTAGGTACATGGTGTAGTTCAAGATAGGCATGGAAAAACAGTGGCGACTCTTTATGGAAAATGGGATGAAAGCATGTATTATGTGAATGGAGACTCTTCTGGTAAGGGAAAAGGATTTGAGTCTTTATCAGATGCACATTTGCTTTGGAAGCGAAGCAAACCTCCTACGTTTCCCACTAGATATAACTTAACACGCTTTGCCATCACATTGAATGAGCTCACCCCTGGACTGAAGGTATTTTTTCATTAGTTCACTGTAGTTTCCAATTTGATGTCAACCTTCTTTGTTTAATTGGTGGTATGGAGACACTGCACTGAAGGGAAGTTATTTGATTTAGTTTCCATTGCATTAAATGCTAAAGAGATTCCTAGAAAAGCTTATAATTATGTAAAATAATAGTGATTCCCTGGAATCCTAAAATTGTTAAATGGAAATGGTATCATTTCACTTCAGTGTGCTGTCCAGATACCCCAACTTTGCTCATAATTTGTTGAGATATTTATATCTATCTTATGTGTACTTATACATGCATATCCAGGAAAAATTGCCACCAACAGATTCAAGGCTAAGACCTGACCAAAGGTATTTGGAAAATGGAGAGTATGAAATGGCAAATTCAGAGAAGTTGCGGCTAGAGCAGCGGACAACGGCAGGTAAACTTAATGTTCCATTTTATCAACTCCACATATAGATATTAGCATTTGTGTAATTACATAATTTAATAATTACTGGGCCATAGTATTATTAGATTTCACAATAGCACAAGACATCCATTCTTTAAGGCTCTCAGGCCTGAAAAAAGGCCATACAGGCCGAAGTCAGATATCAACGAGTCACCCATTAACATTCTCTTTCAGTTGGTTAAATTGAGCAAAACCTAATGGGGAATTTTAGACACTCAGAACCATTTTCGTGCATGATATCTTTCTGAGCCTGGCCTGTATTTTCTATGTTCCTAAATTTCCTAACAACAGACAAGTAATAGAAAGTTGTCTAAATTGATCTGGGAAAGATGTCCATTGCCTCCAGCAGTGAAGACAGTGGCAAATTGAAGACTGTCCTCACTCATCAGTTTCGAAGTGCAAGAGCGTTTGGAAGCTGATAAGATACCTTGTTTGTTGAACATTCAAATTAATAGATAGCATATATAATAAATGTTTTACCATGAAGACACAAATTTCATGTGGAACTTGCAACTTCCATTCAAGTACCCACTAATTGAATATTTCAAGGTCTGTTGGATAAAATGATTTCTCAAATATTTTCAACTTGGAATCAATCATGTGAACAGTGTTGGTAAAAGCATCAAACATACTTAAGTGCACAAGCCTCTTGAAGCCTAGGCACAAAGCGCAAGCGTGCACTTGATTGAAACTGCACATTTTTCAACTATAATCTATAATAACTTCTAATAAAAAATAATTGAAAAAACCTAATAAACTCAAAATAGTAATATATTTTGCCTATTAGTTCAAATGGACAGTGCAATTGCACAAAATTTGTAAATTCAAATGTTACCTAGGTTATTTTTAATTTCTGAAAGTTTTATATTAGCAAATTTGAAAATCTGTGCTTGAACAATGGACAATATGATAATATTTAGTTATATGAAGTTTAAACATAAAATTTATATAATTTTCTTGTACTTTATAAAAATACATAAATGTGACACCTATGATAAAAATGAAATATATGGTACAATCAAAATATATCCAAAAGCAAAGGCCAAGATGCACAAGAATAGTAAATGGGTAAAATTTAAGTACAGTTCCTTAGCTGCTGTATCTTAGGTTCCCTAATTAAATTTAAACACATAATTGCATTGATTTTAATTTTCTTTGGGAAATATAATATTATTTGTGCTGCATTGATTAATATAACCATGTGTTTGAATATAATTCAAGAACCTAAGGTACTGCACTTAAAAAACTGTACTTAAGTTTTGTCCATATTAAATTATCCTTGTTCATGTCTTTTGATATACAACCTTAGTCCCAAAATATTGTTTATATATATATATATTAATTGTTTGTTTATTACTTATCGTTAAAAATAGTTTTTGTATAATAAATCAATGGCCCATATCATTTCCTTCATGATCAAGCTTTTACTTTTAATGATTATAAAAGCGTGCTTAGGTGTGCTTTGTGCTTCTTCAAAAAGCGTGGGAAAAGAGGCTTCATTAAGTGAGCTTTGATTTAGCCGAGTAAGTGCTTAGATCTTGGGACTTTGAGCTTTAAGCGCAAGCGCGCCTTTAACAACACTGCATACAAAGAAAAGCCTATATGGTATTGTGGACAAATAATTTGTGTGGATTTTTCATTTTTCTTTACACTAATTGTTAGTTAAAACATTTGAAGGGTGGTTGGATAAATTGCCAAGTGGCTTTCTCAGTATTCTGTTATTGAATCTGGCATTCAAAGAATAGCCTAACTCGCATTGTAGATGAACAAGTCATGCTACTGAATACACAGAAGACTCTCTCTCTCTCTCCTTCCCCCCCTCTTTCGGCCTCTCTTTTTCTATAGATGGAAACCTAGTAGGTTGCCTCTTAACATATATATATATATGTATTGTCACCCGAGGTTCTGCACCTTTCTAGAGTGATCGTGTATACAGAGTAATGATTGTTTTAACTAGATGGTTACCGCAGGCCAATCAAATTTAGATGTTTCTTTTGGATTTTAATACCCTAAAGCGTGGTATCTGATAAGTTGTGTAATTTTTTCTTGAATAATTTAATTTTGTAATAGAAGTAAACTGTTTTTATATTATTTTACTTTATGTTTCCATTATACACAAGAAGTTGCTTCAAACTGTGTGAATAATGCAAAGCTTTGTGTCGCATATAATAAGTGACAAACTTGGCCACTGCCCAGGCACCTAGGCAATGACCAAGTTTGTTACACCCTAGGTTTTTAGATTAGTATGTCATGTCCATTATCTTAAATGTTTTTAGAATGTCATTTGGTTTTTATGATAATTGAAGGGACATTGTTTCAATTGTGATTCAGGCTCGAAAGATGCAAGAGCAGGGTTGGAAACCACGGTGGTTTGCGAAAGATAAAGAAAGAGATACATACCACTATATCGGTGGGTATTGGGAAGCCAGAGAACAGGGAAATTGGGTTTCATGTCCTGATATCTTTGGTCAAATCCCATCTGAACAGTTATCTGAGTAGGTTCAAATTGTTGTTCTCTTAGTTTCTCAATTCTTTCTCATTTTTCTGATGGGTGGCAAACGACTGCACATCTGAGTAGTTGAGGCCCATGACGAGCATGTAAAGTAAATTAGATGAAAGATGGTAAAAGGTAATAATAGAAATTTTTTTCCATCTGTGTCCTTCCATTGTGTACTGCGGAAATTGGCATATGATCTTGGTGTATGAGGAATATCACTATAGGCAACGCTTCTAGAATTCCAGTTGGAGATTAAATTTGTGGAAGTAAACCTAGAATGGTGCAATACCTATCATATGTAATGGAGCATCGTAACTGGTAGTCTGGTACTCCACTATGTCTATGTTGATGCTTCTTATGACAACCGGTACCAAAGGGGGAAAAAATTGTATCTTGGAAACAGTATTTAAGCATTCTACTCAAAATCCAGCTCCTGTAAAGTTTTCACTTCATGTGTTTGGAGGTCACACATGAAGCTTTTGTGAGGTAGTTTGAAAAGCCGTTGAACATGTTAAGAAGAATGCTTGAATGTGAAAGCTAATAGCAGAAATGTCTGGTGGCATTTCCCTATGGTTTTTAAGAATTTCTAGATTGACGGTAATTGCGTGTAAGATATTTGATGAAGCTCTCCGCCAGGAGAATTGGAAATTGGGTTTTGCCCGAGTTGGATTTTAAGGCTTTTAATATGCAAGGTTAGTTGTAGAGCTCATTTAGGTTCTCAGTTAAAGCATTCCATGTCGGAGAAGAGTTTGACATTATATTTTAAATCTAAAATTGATTTTGCAATAAAGTCTAGATATATTAAGAGTATTTTTTGTTGTTGTTGGTGATAGTTTGATAGTTGGGACTCTTGGAGGATAGAAGATTTGAATTTTGATGTCTCTTTTAAAGAAAAAGTGTCAACCTGCTATAAGGCTCTCGGCAAAATTACCCGATAATGGGCGTGATTTTTAAAGTCCACTTTGGTTCTACTTCTACCCACTCCTATGTTCAGGTATTTTTTGAAAAATATAGCGTTTTTCTTCTCATAGGGGGGAGGGCTAGGAAACCTTAGGTTTGGGCTTTGAATGGTCATACGTCATCCATGCCAAGATCATTATTGACTATGCTGTTTGCCATGTTTCGGGTTTGATAAGTTCGTATGCTTTTGTTTCAAAGGCTAAAATGCAGCCAAAAAAAAAAAACGGCTAAAATAATGTAGAGAACCCATACGATGAGAGGCTTTCAAATTTCAATACATGTAACTGGCCATTTTAATTTTTATCTACTTATTGTTACTAGACCTGTGATTTTGTCCGTCCACCCTTGAATTCTTCGAAGACTTCAACATCATGTACAGGTTCTCCTTACAATACTAGGTGCCCGTTTAGTACAATTTATTTTTTTCAGCTTTGAAAATTGACTTTTTGAAAAAAAAAAAAAAACTGTACATAGAAAAAGTGAGATTTAAAAAACATTGTATTTTAAAATAGGATGCCCAGAGAGTTACATACTCCTCGACATAGCATGAATTTTGTGTCCTGCACTCATGTTGTGATACCCTTTTCGAAAACCATCTTAATTCAGCAAACGCTCTCTAATGAGGATCCGGCTCCCCTCCCATTTAAAATCATCCAATTCTCTCCTATTTTAATATGACACGTGTCATAAATATGATCCAACGGTTAAGAATAAACCCCATCAAACACCATTTCTTTTTCCCTTTCTCTTTTTCTTTCTCTCTGGCAGCCTCACCCCAAAATCACATATGTCATACCCTCTTCTTTGCCTTTCTCTCTTCTCTCTTCCCTTTGCAACTGCAACATCATCACCATCACTTGAACATGGCACAAGGAGAAGGTGATCCATCCGCTAGCTTTGATTCAATCCAAGCAAAGCAAAAAGAACCAAAAACAAATCACTCACCCACCAAAAGCACTGAAAATCAAAAGCAAAAAGAACTAGAAACATATCATTCACCCACAAATTCAAAAGCCTAGAAAAAAAAAAAAATCTTGAAGTTTAGCCAGCCACAAGGAAAAGGAAGAGAGTTTTCAAATTTTTGAGCCAAAGAGGAAAGAAATCCTCTAGGAATTTCAGCCAAGAACTAAAAAGAAAAAGTTGAGATTTTTTTGAAAGAATTCCTCTGTGAGTTATTGTTAAAGCAAGAACAATTTATAATTTTTTTTTAAGTTCCTCTAGGATTCAGTTAAAGAAAAAGGGGAAGTTTGAGAAAGAAAATTATTTAGAGAGAAATTGAATTCCATTTCCTCAATGAACCGCTTGATTCTGTAGTTTGATTTGCTTTGTAATCTTGGATTGAATCAAATCTTGCCGTGACAATGGCTTGATGATGTTGCAGCTGCAAAGAGAAAAGGGGCAAAGAAGAGGTCTGTGACTTTTGGGGCGGGAGAGAGAGAAATTGTGTTTATTATGTCTTAATTTTTAACCGATGGATCATATTTATGCCACGTGTCATCAATCAGGATTAAAATGGGAGAGAATGGGAGGGGAGCCGGACCCCTCTAATGATTCCCTCCAACATTTGCCCAAAAAAAAAAAACCTCCACAACAATGCTAAAAGTCATTCTTATACTTAGCTCTTTATGTTGGTAATAGCTAGCCAAATGGATAAATTGATATTTTTTTGCTAAATCAAAGAGCAGATCTAACCCCCTAGACTGCTCTAGGACAGAAGGAATTATTACAACAAAACAAAGACAAAGACAGAGAGAGAGAGATGACAGACTTGGCTAATGCGTGTGTTACCTCATTAGCTTCCATTCTTAGTTTCTTACCCAATTGGTTGTACAAGAAATAAATTGCTATGCTAGTATCCAACTCCAAAATCAAATTCTAGATATTAGACCAATCTGAAATGAATGCATAAGCCACGAGTTGGAGTTTTTACTTTCCAAAAACTCGACAATGAAAAGAATTTGTATTGCCCTAAAAATATAAAAAGTGAAAGATTAAATAAATATTTTTCAAAGCCTTTGTCCACATCACCAAATGGCCAAAAACACCAATCTTTTTATTTATTTATTTTATTTTAAAAAAACACCAAAAATTATTGTGAGGTGACTTGGTAAGAAAAATAACACCAGAGTGGCAAGATAGTAGAAAATGAACCGTTTGAAAATGTTGTGCCTAATAGAAAGTAAAGTTTTTATATTTTTTATATTTATATTTATTTATTTATTTTATATAAGATAGAAATTCTATTCTAAACTCACACACGTAGATTTGGAAAAGAAAGTAAAGTTTTAAAGAATTGCAATTTGAAGAAGTACTCTTTTGAAAACTCACTGAAGGTGCAATAATGGAAATATATACGCTGCAATATTATATTGCCGGGTTCTTGAAAAATATTGCAACATTTGATGAAAAATGTTGCAATCTATACTTTTTCATGCTTTTAAAAAAGAATAACTCATTCACAATGATCCAAATATTAATAAATTACATTGATTAAATAGATATAAATGTTCCAATAATTTGATAACATCAAGATTCATAAATTTAACGTAAATTAAAGTACAAAATATCAATAATCCTAAGTTCAAGTTCTAATTAATATTTGTTTCTCACAAAATATAAATAGTTTTTGATAATTGCAGAAATGCAATCTGCTACTTCTGTTTTTTACCTGTAACACAAATGATAATGACAAAAAAAATGAATTAATAGAAATAAAATTTTGCATTTTTGTTTAGGTTATCGAGATTATCAATCGCTCTTTTTAGTGGGTCAGAATCTGTGTGATGGTTCGAGAGTGGTTTCGAATATTCTTCGCATCCCTTCGAGGAAAATTTTGTTCCACAGGATTGAGTTAGTGGTTGAGTCGTTTTTGGTAATGGACAGTTTGACACTCGTCGCATTAGGTTTCAATTCAAGTTCCCCTTCGACTCCCCCTCTTGTTCTTTAATTGAAACCAGGAGCCAGGGAAGGTCCTTTAACTGCGGAAGCATAGGAAGACGCCAACCTGCCAGTACTTGCCTCACCATTGCTCCAGCCACGCATACTTCCAACACCATAACAATACTAAAACTTGTAATATAAACTAATTGCATACTTCAAAAAATACATACCTTAACCCCGAGATGGCATCCTTGGCAAGATGAGGATCTTTGTTGTGGTGAATTTTGAGCTCTTGTTCCACTTGTCATATGATTTGTTTGTGATTTGCTAGGAAGCACCGGTACGGCAAAAACCCCGCCGTACCCATATCGGGTACCTCGTGGGTACGGATACTGCCGGGGTATCGCTGCATGCGTACCCCCGACGTACCCGTTTTTGGCCAAAAAAAATAAATTTCCGGTACGGTTTTGGTACGGGTCGGGTCTGGTCCGGTACGGGGCGAAGCCAAAACGGCGTCGTTTTAGGCTGAAAACTGAAGCCCTATTTAGCTTCTCAGCCACTCCAATCACCGCCGGTAAGCTCGGATCTCTCTCCTCTGCTCTCTGTCTCTCACTTCCTCCACCGCCGGTGCTCGGTTCTCTCTCCTCTACTCCCTGTCTCTCACTTCCTCCACTGTCGGTAAGCTCGGATCTCTCTCCTTTGCTCTCTGTCTCTCACTTCCTCCACCATTGGTGCTCGGTTCTCTCTCCTCTGCTCTCTGTCTCTCACTTCCTCCGCTGGTCCTCTGCTCTCTGTCTCTCAGTTCCTTCAATCTCCCAATATAAACTATTTTGTTTCTATTATCTCACCTTACACGTGGCCACATCTCCTCATCTTATGGTTTAAATTTTTTTTTTCTCAATTAAATTATCAACCGCATATAGCATATAGCATATTATCATTTAGCAAGTTATATAGAATTTAGTAGTAATTATTTTGGTTTCAATGTTAAAATGCTTATTTCATTTATCCTTTTGAATCTTGGATGGTAATATAAAGACCATTTAATGGTATTTTATTATTTATAATTGTTATTAAATTCACATATGTTTAAAAATATATGCATAAAAATATATAATTAAAAAATACCCCGCCGTACCCGTACCTTAGTTTTTCAAAAATTGCCGTACCGCCGTACCGTACCAGTACCCGTACCCGTACCTGAAAACGTACCCGTGCTTCCTAGGTGATTTGTAATATTCAAACAACTGAAGTGTTTGATCTGATCGAATCTGAGGTTTCAGATGATGATGTGGATAAGTGGATTGGATAGCCTGTTTCTTGGAGAACAGAACAACCTGTTTGGAATCACTAATATTTGATTGTGTATAATGTCCAATAAATTTTGATGCATTGGAGAGGCTTGTGGCTAGGTCTCCATATTTGAAGAAGCTTAGGTTGAACCGTTTTCTTTCGATTAGGTAGCTATACCGATTGATGGTACGAGCTCCACAACTTACTCACCTTGGAACGGGGTCGTTTAGTTTGTTGAAGGGTGTAGGTCAGAATGATCAAGAGCTCGATTAAGTTTCTGCCTTTATTGGTTGCAAGTCCTTGGTTTTTCTGTCAGGTTTTAGGGAAATCTCGTCAGATTACTTGTCTACCATCCATGTTGTCTGTGTTGCAAAGTGTGGTTTGAAGCGATTGCGTGGAAACCGCTGCAATATTTTAGTTGTTTGCAGCGGTTTTTATTGTAGCGTTTAAAAAGCATTGCAAGAACTAGAAGTCATTTAAGTATGAAACTTTTTAAAATCCCTATAAAACGCTGTAATATAATATAGCTTATAGAGTGTTTGTGTTTCACTAAACGCTACATTTTGATTAAAATTGTTGCTCTTTATTGCTCTCTCATATAGTCATTATGGTACTTTGATATCTTCTGTTGTGATACCTTTTTCAAAAACCATCTTAATTTAGCAAAAGCTCTCTAATGATTCCCTCCAACATTTGGCTAAGGAAAAAAAAAAAAAAAACCTCCACAACATTGCTTTATACTTAACTCTTTATGTTGGTAATAGCTAGCCAAATGGAAAAATTGATATTTTTTTTGCTAAATCAAAGAACTTCCATTACTCAAGGATCCACAAGCAGATCTAACCTCCAAGCCTCCTAGACTGCTCTAGGATGGATGTAATTATTACAACAAAACAAAGACAAATAGAGGGAGATGACAGACTTGGCTAATGTGTGTGCTACCTCATTAGCTTCCATTCTCACCCAATTGGAACCATAAGAAATAAAATATCCAATTCCAAAATCAAATTCTAGATATTAGACCAATCTCAAATGAATGCATAAGCCACGAGTTGAAGAATTTACTTTCCAAAAACTCGGCAATGAAAAGAATTTGTATTGTCCTACGAATATAAAAAGTGAGATTTTCGAATAAATATTTTTCAAAGCCCTTATCCACATCACCAGATGGCCAAAAACACTAATCTTTTTTTTTTTTTTTTTTTTTTTTTTGAGAAAAAATGACAAATTACACTGACACCTCCTTATTTTGGGGAAACTAGACTCGCTACACCCTATTTTGGGAAATGACACTCCGCTCCAAATTTGCAAAATAATTAACACTCCGCCCCATTTTCTCCCATTTTTAAAAGAATATTCCCCACTTAAACTTAAAATAATTGGAATATAATTTTTTTATTATTATTATTATTTTTTTAACTTTAGTTAGTTAAGTATTGGTTAAAAAATTCAATAGTACTCGTATGCAAGATTTCCAACAGCACCAACCAAGCACACCCAAAACGGAGGCGAGGGCCGTCAATTGAGTGTGCAAAGTTGGAACCTCGAAAAGGACAACTTATGATTGCACCTCCATCCACACCAGCCATATTTATTTTAAGCTATGAAGCGTGGATACTCCAAAATGGAGCCGTACCAGTACGAGATACTTTTTGGGTACTTGTACCCTTAGGGTACTGCTGCTAGCATACCTAACCATACCCAAAATTTTTCAAATTTTTATTTTTTTAATTTTTTTTTAATTTTTTTAATTTTTTCTTTTGGATATGACACAAAAATCGATAAAAGTAGTGAAAGTGGTAGAAACATTAATTTTAAGTGTAATTATATGAATGTACACTTCTTTTATTACTCTTTTGGATCTTGATTTGTAATTTAAAGACCAGTTGATGGCAATGGATATATTTTATAATCCATATTTGCTTTTAAATTCACATATGCTTAACAATATATGAAAAATATATGCATAATAATATATATATTTTTTTTAATAAAACCTATATCCCGCCGTACCTGTACCCTACTTTTCTAAGAATTGTTGTATCATCATACCGTACCGGTACCTATACTTGAAAACGTACCCGTGCTTCTTAGATTTTAAGCACTTTCCTTTGATGCATGTATTTGTAGGATGAATCAAAATGCTAAGCTTGCTTTGGACAAGAGATATTCATACTCAAAGAGGAAACATCCTTGACAGTGTATCTCTCTAGACCTCAGGATCTGCGTATGTGCTTAACACGAAAACTGCAACTATAGTTGTGGAGCTAGAAATTTTTTCTAGGATTAATCCAAAAAATAACCTATCATATTTATATGCTAATTCCCCACAACAACAACCAAGACTTGGTCCCAATATTTTTGGGATTGCTAAATTGCTAATTCTCAACGAAATTTGTAACTTTTCTTAAAAGAAAAGAAAACTTCTATTAAAGAGATTTACTTATTTATTTATAGGAACATATATTTTAAATATGTTTTGATTTAATGAGTTATGTATGACATAAGAGTATTAAGAATGCATTAATCATTTATATAAACTAATTTATTTTAAGAAAATATACTTTGATCTAATGAGCTACATCTAGTATATGAGTAATATAAGGAAAACAAATGATGTACCAATCATTTACATAAATGTAATACAATTTTTTTTTTTTTGTTGTTGTTGTTGTTTTTTTTTTTTTTTTTTTTTTTTTTTTTCTCTATGGGCATTAATTAAATTTCATAGCCAAATTGATATTTTTTTTTAATTAAAAAATACAAGGGAGAGGGGTAAAATTGTAAAAGCCAAGGAAGCTAAGGCTGGCTGCAAGCATATGTGTATGCAACGGGAGGATACGTACTATATTGATTCACATGTGTGATTTGTCTTACCCATGTCAAATAGTGACACATGATCTCGTTTTATGTATGACACGTAACATGTGGAAACCTGATCAGGGGCGGAGCTGTGTACAAGCTTGACTGGGCTATAGCCCAGTCAAGCTTTTTTTTTTTTTTTTTTTTAAATTTCATAGGTAAATTTTTTTTTTTTTTTTTAATAGTCCTATACCTAGCCCAGTCTAAATTTCAATCACAATCCCAGCCCTAGCCCAGTCCAATTCATTAGCCCAGCAATTCCAATTTAAAACCCAAAATTATCTAAACATAAAATCAACCCAGCAAATCCAATCAAACCCTAACCCAATTAATTCCAACTTCAATATCATCTAAACATAAAATTCCCAATTAATTCCAAATTAAAAATAAAATAAAAAAACAACTCAAAATCAATTAATAAAAAAACACTCACTGTTTTCATCAAAAAAAAAAAAAAGGCTCTGCCGTGCGTGCGTGACCCAGCGTCCTAGCCGCCACCGGCCAGCCTTCACGGCCTCACCAGTGGAACGGTCCTCTTCTCCTCCGCGCGGTGCACCTCCGCCGGTCCGCCCGGAACCCCTCTGGACTCTGGTATGTTTTCTCTCTCTTTCGCTCTTTGAGACTTTGACTCTTTGGCTCAGTCTCACGCGGCTTGAGTGCCTGAAGCCACTCATGGACTGACGGACCACGCTCGAAGGCTGTGGACGAAGCCACTCACGGCCTGAGTGCTCTTTGACTCTTTTCTTTCTTTCTTTTTTTCTTCTCCGGTTGGACCGGTTCTCCTTTCTTTCTTTTTCTCTCTCTTATTTTCTGATTTGATTCTCTACAATTAGTCTTTTTTTATTCTTTTACTTATTTGACTGTTTCTTTTTCTGCTCAGTTTTTCTTTTTTGTTTTTTTCTCAGTACTTATTTCACTGTTTCGTTTTTTTCTCAGTACATTTTTTTCTCAGTTTTTTTGTTTTTGTTTTTTTCTCAGTACTTAGTCACTGGTTTATTTTAGATTATTAGTTACTTTTATATTTTAAACTTTTAGTATTTTATTCTTGAATGTGGTGTGGGTGGGTGGTGCACTGGTATATGTGTGCGTGTCAACATTGAATAATTTCATTATTTGTGGTCTTGTGGGGCACGTATTTAATAAGAAAAACACTTTATTTAAAAAATTATCTTTGTGGTTTGTAGATTAAAATGTCAAGCCAACCTCAATTAAAGAAGGCAAGAAATACCCTTTTTTCATACTATAGGAAAGAATCGAAAGATCAATCAACAAGTGAGACCAATTTATCATCAAATATTAATGTTCCGATTCCCGATGAGCCGCCTTCTTCTGAACCTCAAATAGTCGAATCCACACAAGTTGATATCTCTTCTTTGGAATGTGACCCGGGATTACGTCTTCCAATATGGTCATATCCCATTAATGAACATGATAATGTTCGAAGAGCATATATCAAATTGAAAGCTTGTCAACCCAAGTTAGAGAACTATCCAGAAACACTTGGTAAAATTCAAAAACGTAGATTTAACTATTCTTGGTTCGAAGACTTTCCTTGGCTTGAGTATTCAGAATCAAAAAATAAAGCATTTTGTTTTCCATGCTTTCTTTTTGACAAAAATCCACCAAGGTTTCCTAAATTTACCGTTGAAGGGTTTGATAATTGGAAAAGAGTTAAGGGAGATCAATGTGCATTTGCAAATCATGAAGGGGGTCCTTGTTCCTCACACAATAATGCTATGAATAATTTGGATAGAAAACCATGTAATATTCCTCCTTAATCATAAGAAAAACATGATTGAACTTATAGAAAGTATGGAATAAAACATACATCAATTAGGAATTAATAAATTAACAATCAACTGTAATTTAGCATTAAAAATAAAAGGGACTACAAGTATTCATACCGTTATGCAGAAAACATAGCCCCTAGCCCTAGCAAGAGGCTTAGCCAATCATGGCTAAGAAAAAAGAAAACTAGAGAAAATAATATCTAGAGAGAAAACTAGAAAGAAAACTAAAAAATAATAATAATGCTCCTCGGCGGCTACCTTTCTCCAATTGCTATCCACGCTTCTTTCATTTAGGGCTCCATTGGAAAAATAATCTAGTGTGATGCGGGTAAGTGTTGAGGATGTGCAATCCATAGCCAAAGTAAGGCTCCCACGTGAATTTCATTAAAGCTCCTTTGAGTAGTGATCTTGTGTGGCCATGTGGGCCTTTTGGGCTTGTGGGCTTTGTTTTTCTTTTTCTTTTTCTTTTCAAACATTAATTTGCATATCTTTTCTTCTCTTTTGCTCCTTCCAGCTTGTGATATTTAACTCCAATTTGATCTAGCTTGTGCCTACAATCAAACATAGCCCAAATTAACATATAAGGGATTAAATTAATACACTTAAATGCATAAGTCATGTAATTCAATGAATTGAACAACAAACATCCATTTAAGTGTAATTAGACATGAAATGCAACACAACCCCAATAAAATCTCTCCAAAATACATGTAAATAAGTCATATTTCATGACTTATCACACCCCCCAACCTGAATTTTGCTAGTCCCTAGCAAACTAAAAACAATGAAAACAACAAAAACAAATGAAAACAAACTAACAAAACTTTTGCTGGCACTAAAAATGCAATGAAAACAACAAAATACAAATGAAAACAAACTAACAAAGCCACTTTCGCTGGCACTCTCGATTGCATTTAGCATATGCAATAAGCCTTTAAACCCCTAGGTGTCCCTAGTGGACGAGTTATAGTCTCGTGAGGGTTTACCAGAAGTGATACCCACAAACGCTATCAAATGCTCAGTCTTGATTCACAGTAAACACATACAACATCATGCTATCAAATGAGAATAAAGTGTCACACAAACAATGGTTTTCAATCATTAGCAAGCTTAAACAAGTCAACCTCAATTTCAAATCTTGAGAAATTCTAACTAGGCCACAATCACTTGAAATTAAGCATTAAAAGCTACACAAGTTCCTTGATGTGTGAAGTGAACTAACTTAGAATCATGGGACTTCAATATCTCTCCAATATAATCATGAAGGACAATGGAATTCTCATTAGAATAATCAACCAAGGCATAGAAGCTTTTTTTCTTTTTCTTCTTTTTTTTCTTTTTTTGTGTGAGGACTGTGCAATGTCTAACTTCATTAAGCTTTCTAATTGACCCATGTATCAAGTGTTAAACCAATGACTCCCGAACCAGTTGGCTCAAGGGGCACTAGGTGTAGAGACACCCCTAAGAGTTTACTTACTCGAGTCAAAAAGGCTACGAAGCTAGACTAGTCACTCATATATCAACCATGTGAATTGTTTACTTCTTTTGACAGAGGCTCTCATGGTTAGCTATTTCAATTTTTTTTTTCTTTCTTCTTTATGCCAAGGCTAATCAACTAACAAGTCAACCACTTTTAATTTAGTAACAATTGGATGCATATCTCATTTCCCACAAATTACATGTTAGTGTGCTAGTGCTTAGTTTAAGGTGTACAAGTGTAACACTTAATACTTAAAAGCAAGCAATAGATGGCCATGTTCAAATATCTTAATCAAATAATCATGTGTTCATATGCTTAAGCTCACTAATGACTTCAAACCAAAGTTCAAAGTTCAACAAGATTCTCAAAGATAACAAAGATGCATGTGAATATAGTATAAATCAAAGACATCATTGCAAACCAAACAATTTTTTTTTTTTTTTTTTTTATTTTTTTTATTTTTTATGGAATAGTTTCTAAACTACTCAACAAGAAGCAACACAAAGTTCATCACACAATCAAATAAACAACCAATACTCCCCCCAACTTAAAGTTGACATTGTCCTCAATGTTCAAACAAATGTATGTGAGAATCAAAGACAAGTCTTGAAATGAAAGAACAAGGGAAAAGAAAAGAAAGCACCTGATATGATGATGAACTCCTCAAGCTATTTCCTGCAAAATGGTTAGATATCCAAAACAAAACAAAAGAAAACCAATATATACAACAGATGTGAAATTTCAAAGAGGATCTAACTAGCATCCCCATAAGTAGGGAGCTCAAGAGACATGATCTCTTCTGCTGGAACAACTTCTCCTAGGTATGGCCTCAGTCTTTGGCCATTCACTTTCAAAATTCTACCATCCCTAGGATCCTCAATCACTACAGCCCCATAGTCAAACACTTCTTTAACAATGTAGGGGCCATCCCATCTTGTCCTTAACTTCCCAGAAAATGTGTGGAGTTTTGAATCATAAAGAAGGACAGTTTGGTTTGGTTCAAAAGTTTTCCTCACAATTTTCTTATCATGAAAGAAGCTTCATCCTCTCTTTATAATGGCGAGTGCTTATGTAAGCCTCGTTTCTCAGTTCTTCAAGCTCACTCATTTGGAACTTCCTCAATTCACTAGCCTCCTTGAGGTCAAAATTAAAAGCCTTAATGGCCCAATAAGCTCTATGTTCCATCTCTACAGGTAAATGACAAGGTTTCCCATACACAAGGCGATAGGGAGACATTCCTAGAGGTCCTTTATAAGCTATCCGGTAAGCCCATAATGCATCTGTTAGTCTCAAAGACCAATCTTTACGGTTAGGGCTAACAGTCTTTTCCAAAATTTGTTTTATCTCCCTATTGGCAAGTTCAACTTGCCCACAAGTTTGGGGATGATAGGAGGTGGACAACCGGTGTACCACTCCATACTTTTTCACAAGGACCTCGAAAGGTCGGTTGCAAAAGTGCTTCCCATTGTCACTAATGACTGCCTTGGGCATCCCAAAACGAGAGAAAATGTGTTCTCTCAAGAATTTCAGCACAACCTTATGATCATTTACCTTACATGCAATGGCCTCAACCCATTTAGAGACATAATCTACTGCCAAGAGGATATATAGATTGCCAAAAGATTGGGGAAAAGGTCCCATGAAATCGATTCCCCAACAATCAAAAACTTCTATCTCAAGGATAGGGGACATCGACATCATGTTCCTACGTGTAACTCTCCCCAATTTTTGACATTCTAAACACCCTTTACAAAAGCTATGAGCGTCCTTAAACATAGTAGGCCAATAAAATCCACACTGCAAAATTTTTGCAAGTGGTTTTCTTCACAGAAAAAGGGCCACCACAAGCTTCTGTATGGCAGAATTTTATAACACTAAGGGTCTCATTATCTGGGATACATCTCCTCAAGATTTGATCAGGACAGTATTTAAACAAATAAGGATCATCCCAATAGAAATTTCTTACCTCAACAAAGAATTTGCGCCTATCCTGCGTTGTCCAAGTCTTAGGAATGAAACCCTTGACAAGGTAGTTCACTATGTGTGCATACCATGAAAGCTTTGTAACAGCAAAAAGTTGCTCATCTGGAAAAGAATCTCGAATGGGGATCTCTTCTTTTACTTCTTCAAATGTGAGCCTGGATAGATGATCTGCCACCACGTTCTCCACTCCTTTCTTGTCTTTGATCTGAAGATTGAATTCCTGTAAAAGCAAAATCCAACGTATTAAACGTGCCTTAGCATCCTTCTTGGAAAGAAGGTACCTAAGGGCAGCATGATCTGTAAAAACAACAATAGAAGTACCCATCAAATAAGAACGGAATTTATCCAAGGCAAATACTACAGCTAATAACTCTTTCTTTGTGGTAGTGTAATTCATTTGAGCACTATTAAGAGTTCGACTAGCATAGTATATAACATGAGGCTTTTTGTCTTTTCTTTGGCCTAGGACAGCCCCCACAGTATAATCACTAGCATCACACATGATCTCAAATGGGAGAGACCAATCTGGGGCTTGCATGATAGGGGCAGATGTAAGCAACTGAACTAGCTTTTTGAAAGCTACCTCACATGACTCTGTCCACTCAAAAGTGGACTCCTTGAGTAGGAGATTACAAAGGGGTCTAGATATGGCACTAAAGTCCTTTATAAATCTTCTATAGAAACCAGCATGCCTTAAAAAGGATTTGACATCTCTCACTGTCTTAGGGGTAGATAGATTAAGGATTAAGTCAACTTTGACTTTATCTACCTCTATGCCTTTAGAGGACACTACATGTCCTAGCACAATTCCAGAAGTGACCATGAAATGGCACTTCTCCCAATTAAGCACTAAGCCTTTTTCAACACACCTGGCTAAAACCAATTTCAAATTATTAAGACAATCATCAAAAGAATCACCAAAGACAGATAAATCATCCATGAACAATTCCATAAATTTTTCAACCATATCACTAAAGATACTCACCATACATCTCTGGAAGGTGGCAGGTACATTACACAACCCAAATGGAATTCTTCGAAATGCAAAGGTACCAAATGGGCAAGTAAAAGTGGTCTTTCCTTGGTCTTCTAATGCAATCTCTATCTGGTAATAGCCTGAGTACCCATCTAGGAAACAATAGTACTCATGACCAGCTAACCTCTCCAATATTTGATCAATGAAGGGTAGGGGGAAGTGGTCTTTCCTAGTTGCAAAATTAAGCTTCCTATAGTCTATGCACATTCTCCAACCTGTAACTAAACGGGTTGGAATCAACTCATCATTTGCATTCTTGACTACAGTAATGCCTGACTTCTTAGGAACAACCTGAGTTGGGCTAACCCACTTACTATCAGAGATGGGGTATATGATACCCGCATCTAGTAGCTTAATTACCTCATTCTTCACTACATCTTTCATAGTTGGGTTAAGCCTACGTTGAGGTTCTCTAGAAGTCTTACAATCATCCTCTAGGTATATCTTGTGTGTGCAAATCAATGGGCTTATGCCCTTGATGTCAGCTATGGTCCAACCTAAGGCTAGTTTGTGGTCTCTCAAAACACATAACAACTTACCTTCCTGTTCTTCATTCAATGCAGCAGAAATTACTACAGGAAAGGTCTCACCTGGGCCTAAATAGGCATATTTAAAACCATTTGGAAGTGGTTTGAGCTCTAGCTGTGGGATCTCTTCACTTGAAGGCATTGGCTTCTTCTCAGTTTCTGGAAGTTCCTCAAAGCGAGGTCTCCATGGTTCATTGACTGCCATCACTTGCTCCTCCTCCAAAACCTGTGAAGAATCCAATAAAGAACAAATTTCAGTTAATTTAGCATCATGTTCAATATCATATGAATTAACTGAATTAGTGAGAAGAGTTTCTAAGGGATCTAAAAAACAATTTCGGTTGAACTCTTCTTGCACCACTGTATCAATGAGGTTCACATAATGGCACTCATCATCTTCCAGTTGTTGTCGCATCACATTGAATATGTTGAGCTCAGCTGTCATGGATCCAAATGTGATCTTCATTCTTCCATTCCTGCAATTAATTAAAGCATTAGCTGTGGCAAGGAAAGGTCTACCTAGAATGATAGGAATACCGTTATCAGGATGCAATGTAGGTTCAGTGTCTAGAATGATGAAATCCACAGGGTAGTAGAAATTCTCTATCTTGATAAGCACATCCTCAACCATCCCTTTAGGTGTCCTTACTGAACGGTCAGCTAGCTGCAATGTCATTGAAGTGGGCTTCAAATCACCAAGTCCCATTTGTTGATAGACAGTGAATGGGAGTAGGTTAATGCTAGCTTACAGGTCGAGCAAAGCACGCTCAACCAAGTACTCACCAATGGTACAAGATATTGTGGGGCAACCTGAATCTTTGTACTTGGGTGGAACCTTGTGTTGGATGATGGCACTTACTTGTTCAGTAAAAAATGCAGTCTTCTTCAAGTGATGCTTCCTCTTTACAGTGCACAGGTCCTTGATTACCTTAGCATAGGCAGGCATCTGTTTTATGATGTGCAATAAGGGCAAATTAACCTTGACTTGATGTAGATGCTCTAAGATCTCAGTTGTTACATCCAAATTCTTAGGTAGTCTCAAAGCTTGTGGGAAAGGAGTAGGAATTAGACACGGTTCAGCTTCCTTGACTTTAGGTGTCCCACTCTCATCCTCTTCACCAATTGCCTTACCACTTCTCAAAATGGTAACAGTCTTGCACTCTTCATGATTATCCTTAGAAACTATCTTCACACTCTGATTATTCGGATTTGGTTGAGTTTGTGAAGGGAGTTTCCCTTTCTCAGTTGCACTCAAGGCATTGGTGAGTTTGGCCAAATGGTTCTTGGTCTCTCTAACCTCTTCATCCATCCTAGTGAACATAGTCTCGAACCTCTGATTTTGTTCACTTTGCTTCTGCATGAAAGTTCCAAGAACATCTTCCAAGGGAGGTCTAGATGATGATGATGAAGGTACAAAATTGTTCCTTGGAGGTGGAGGATTCAGCACATTGTCACTTTTATAACTCAAATATGGATGATTTCTCATATTTGGGTTATAATTGTTCGAATATGAGGCATTATTTGGCCTGGTATTGGTTAAATGCACACACCTGTTCTTCCGGCACATTTAGAAATTGAGGTAGAGACTTACAGTCACTTGTGGTGTGGTCTAACTCTTGGCAAATCCGGCATGCCTCCATAGGTTCCTCTCTGTAAACAGCATTGACTCCTCTACTTCCCTTCAGCTTAAGTGCCTCTATCTCCTTTGTCAAGAAACTGATCTTGGCACTCAGATTATCTTCTTCCCTTAACTTGAAAATACTACCACCAGATGTAGTAGCACCACTTCTGTTCCGGTCTGTGGAGTCTAAGGGACTTGGTCCATTCCAGGTGTTGGAATTCTCAGCTATTTCATCCAAGTAGTCCATAGCATCTTCAGGCTCCTTTTGTAGAAATTCACCTCCACATGCAATTTGAACAAACTGACGATCTCTAGGTTGGAGTCCCTCATAGAAGTAACTTACCAACCTCCAGGTGTCATATCCATGTGTTGGGCAGAAGTTGTATGTATCCTTGAATCTTTCCCATGCCATGAATAGAGTCTCATCATGTCCCTGGACGAAACTAGAAATCTTCCTCTTTACTTGTTGGACCTTGTGGGGAGGGAAAAACTTCTTGTAGAACTCTTGGGTCATCTCCCCCCAACTTCCTATGGACCTAGGCTTCACTGTGTACAGCCATCCCTTAGCTTTGTCCTTGAGTGAGAATGGAAAGAATCTCAACTTGGCTGTCTCAATCACATTCTGTGCATAGAAACTGCCAATCACTTCTTCAAATGCTCTCACATGCACATAGGGGTTCTCATTCTCCAATCCCCTGAAATCTGGAAGTATGGCCATTAGCCCTTGTTTGATCTCCACATGAGGTGCATTTGGAGGAAACATAATGCATGACGGAATGGAGCTCTGAGTAGGGTGCAGCAGCTGATACATGGTCATCCTAGGTGCCTCAGGTGGAATTACTCTTTCTTCAGCCATGATGGAAGATGTGGGTGAGCTTGTAGGTGTATCAAATAGACTTCCAAAAAGTGTCTCAAAAGTCTCCAATCTACCTTTGCTGTTTCCTAACCCAAACGCTCATGCACAGTAAAACAAAATAGGTCAAAGTAACAAAATAAATAAATAAAAGAAAATAACTAAAAGAAAAACAAAATGAAAAGAGAATGGAACGAAATTACCAAAAAAAAAAAATTGTCTCTTGAATAAGCCGAAACTCCCCGGCAACGGCGCCAAAAATTGATGTCGCTCAATAATAAGCGGTACCTTGTAGTACGTGTAAGGGGTTGTCGATCCTCAGGGAGTTTGTGTTTTCAAAAGACAATATAATTCAATATGCAAGAAGGGTAAATTAAATTTGGTTTATGGAAAATTTTGTAAAGTAATATATGTAAAAAGGCACTAAGGTTTCGGGGTGTTTCTCTATACCAGTATGATTCCTTGTAATCCCAGTTAAAAACCTTGTTCTAATAATAGTCTACAAGTTGATTATTTTCCTTTTAAAAAGCTCTTGACATGGTTGAACTAATAAAACTCAGGAACACTATATTACCGGAGAAAATAAAGTGGCTAGAGTAATAATTAGAAAGACCTTTCAATTTATATAATCACAATACCTAATTAAAACCATGCAATATTCCCTCCTTAATCATAAGAAAAACATGATTGAACTTATAGAAAGTATGGAATAAAACATACATCAATTAGGAATTAATAAATTAACAATCAACTGTAATTTAGCATTAAAAATAAAAGGGACTACAAGTATTCATACCGTTATGCAGAAAACATAGCCCCTAGCCCTAGCAAGAGGCTTAGCCAATCATGGCTAAGAAAAAAGAAAACTAGAGAAAATAATATCTAGAGAGAAAACTAGAAAGAAAACTAAAAAATAATAATAATGCTCATTGGCGGCTACCTTTCTCCAATTGCTATCCATGCTTCTTTCATTTAGGGCTCCATTGGAAAAATAATCTAGTGTGATGCAGGTAAGTGTTGAGGATGTGCAATCCATAGCCAAAGCAAGGCTCCCACGTGAATTTCATTAAAGCTCCTTTGAGTAGTGATCTTGTGTGATGCGAGTACAATGGATAATGTGAGCTTGTGGGCTTTAGTGGCCATGTGGGCCTTTGGGGCTTGTGGGCTTTGTTTTTCTTTTTCTTTTCAAACATTAATTTGTACATCTTTTCTTCTCTTTTACTCCTTCCAGCTTGTGATATTTAACTCCAATTTGATCTAGCTTGTGCCTACAATCAAACATAGCCCAAATTAACATATAAGGGATTAAATTAATACACTTAAATGCATAAGTCATGTAATTCAATGAATTGAACAACAAACATCCATTTAAGTGTAATTAGACATGAAATGCAACACAACCCCAATAAAATCTCTCCAAAATACATGTAAATAAGTCATATTTCATGACTTATCAGAGGTCATGATGAATCTTCGGAGTCATCCAATCGTGGAAATTTCTTTGAAATGTTGAAGTATACAGCTTCTATAAATGAAAGCATTGCTGAAGTTATTTTGGAAAATGCTCCAGGAAATGCTAAATATACGTCGCCGGACATTCAAAAGGAAATCTTGAATATTCTTGCTACAAGGGTAAGAAATAAGATTCGCGAGGAAATTGGGGATGCCAAATTTTGTATTCTTGTTGATGAAGCGCTTGACGAATCTAATAGGGAACAAATGGCTGTTGTTTTAAGATTTGTTAATCGTGATGGGTTTGTTCAAGAGCGTTTTTTTGATGTTGTGGGTGTTGATGAAACAAGTGCCAAAACTCTTAAAAAAGGGATATGCAATGTTCTTACTCGTCACAATCTTCAAGTTGAAAATATGCGAGGTCAAGGGTATGATGGTGCTAGCAATATGAGAGGTGCATGGAATGGATTACAACATTGTTTCTCAAAGATTGTCCATATGCATACTATGTACATTGTTTTGCTCATCAACTACAATTAGCATTAGTTGCGGCTGCTAAAGATGTGCCTGATGTTTGGAAATTTTTTTCAAAGTTGAATTCTATTGTAAACCTTGTTGGTGTTTCTCCCAAGCGTCATATGGAGTTAAAAAATATTAAAGCAGCTGAGTTAGCAGATATGTTAGCTTCTGGAGAACTTGCAACAGGTAAAGGGGCTAATCAAAGTCGTTCTTTGCAACGACCAGGAGCTACTCGTTGGGGCTCCCATTTTGGTGCTGTTAGTAAGTTGATTGAAATGTTTACTGCAGCTCAGATAGTTCTTAAAATTATATCTAAGAATGAACTGAATAATAATATACGTGGGGAAGCTAATGGTGCTTATAATTCGACAAAATCATTTAAATTTTGTTTTCTCTTGTTTTTGTTGAATGAAGTTATGGGAATCACTGATTGTCTTTGTCAAGTATTGCAACGCAAATCTCAAGACATCATAAATGCTTTGGATTTAGTCTCGGCTACAAAATGTAATCTTCAAAAGTTGAGACAAGATGGTTGGGATGCTTTCATTGGGGATGTGACATCATTTTGTATTTCAAACAAAATTGATATGCCGGATATGAGTGCTCATTATAAAGAAGGTATTGGTCGTTCTTGTCAACAAAATGATAATATCACAATTGAACATTATTATCGTATTGATCTATTTAATGCTATAATAGATTTTCAATTGTTGGAATTAGATAACAGATTCACAGAGCGGACTACAAGACTCCTTGTGCTTAGCTCAGCTTTAAATCCTGTTGATGGATTTAAATCATTTAAAATAGATGATATTTGTAGTCTTGCTAGTGAATTCTATCCTGGAGATTTCACTCAAGTTGAGATAGGTAATTTGAGAAGACAGTTGAAACTTTATGAGCATGATGTGTTTCATAACTCCAAATTTCAGAATTTGACTTCTCTTTCTGAATTATGTCGAAGATTGGTTGAAACGGGAAAAGTATCAATCTATTTCTTGATTGATAGATTGGTTCGTCTAGTGTTGACTCTTCCAGTTTCCACGGCAACGACAGAACGAGCATTCTCTGCTATGAAACTTGTAAAAACAACACTTCGGAATAAGATGGAAGATGGGTTTCTTGCAGATTGTTTGGTTATCTACATCGAAAGAGAACTTGCTAGAAATATCGATTCAGATTCGATAATTAATGATTTTTACTCTATCAAGAATCGCAGGGCACCACTTAAGTAGTATTTTTTTTTACTTTATTTAGGATAGTATCTATTGTATTTGCATTGCATTTTTTTTTTAATTTTTTTTTTATTTTATGTATAGAATATGCATTGAGGGGTAAGGTTCATTATGTCCCCCCCTGACTAGGTGTATATTTTTTTTTTTTTCTATTTAATAAAATTTTCTCGTACCGTCGAGATTTACTTACTTGATATTCCAGCCCACTCTAAAATAAATTCCTGGTTTCGCCCCTGAACATGATGGTGCACACTAGTGCATCAAGAGTAGAATGTCGTTGTTGCTTGTAAACTGGACGCGGAACTCTACCTAATTTCCACTATGAAAATCAAGGCATATTGCCTTTGGATTTTTACTATGGAAATACATTAAGGATTCCTACAAGCTCGCAAAGCCCGCGTAGAGGCCACATAATGTTTTCAAAACAATTTCCAAACAAAATTATTTTCCTAAAAATTAATGCCGACAATCCAAATTATTTGTTAATGACTAAACCTAGGCATGAGTCAAAACTAGGTACTGTCACAAGATGAGCGTCGTAGGATACCTAACACCTTTATCACATATAATCGAACTTTTGGACTCATGTTTCTAGTTTGAGACATTATTTTTTACCCTTACTTAGGTTAAGAACCCTAGACTTCCCGTTTTAGATAGGTTTGATAATAAAATCAAATAGACATGATTAACCAATCATATTTTAGAATCCTAATGATTGGTGACAGCTCCATAGATCAAATAGTTTCCCCATTTTCCACCAATTCACCTCCTCATAATGTACAAAGTGTGGACGAGGGATGGACACATGTGTCGCCATCAAGGGTGGTCCATCTCCGAACATTATTCCGAAAGTTATGTGGGAATAAACTTACAACTCTTAGATAACCCATGAGTAAATTAGGCCTATTCCAATACAAAATTATATATTGCACTACAAACACAGAAACTTTAGATAATGTTAATCCTTTAACCTAGCTGACCTCCCATATAGACCCTTGAGTATAACAAATGAAGTTATACAAGAGCCTTGTAGCTCAACTAACATTGATTGGTTTCCTTTACGAGGTGAACCAAAGTTCAAATCCCCCTCCTCTAACTATCAAATTATCAACAAAAAAAAAAAAAAAAACCATAACTTCGTTAAGCCATATACATCTAACGTAGTTAACGAAGTTAGGGGTGGGCAAAAAACCGCCAAACCCGACCCGCCCGACCAATCCGTCTGAACTGTTCGTCCATTCGTCCGTTCGTGAGCATATGTATGGATGGATACGGATACGAATTTTTTAAATATTCGGATAACGGACGGATAACGGATTTATAGTTTTTGATCGGGTGGATACTTGACCTGCCCGACCATTACTTAAATAATAATTAAATAAAAAAAACACCTAATTATACTACCCAATACCCATACCCGCCCGATAACCCTCTCACCTCACCAGGTCACTCACCCACACGGGCCACACACAAAAATTTCACCCAATCACTTTTAACTAGACTAACTCATCCTTTCTCTCTCTCTCTCTCTCTCTCTCTCTCTCTCGTTTCCCAACGGCATCGCTAGATCTCCCACCTCTCTGTCTCTCTCCTACTCTCAACCCTCACTCTTTGTATTAATACTATTTTTCTGATTTTGGGTTTTTGCCGAGGAAGTCGTCGGGGTTGAGAGATGAACAGACGAAGCTAACATGTGCAGCGAAAGTGGAGAAGACAGTGTGGAGGTCAGCGTTCGTGAGGCAAGCCTAAGATGAGATCTCACCGGATCTAGTGAGATCTCACCAGATCTAGCGAGATCTCGCCGAATCTGGTGAGATCTCGCCGGGTTTTGGCCAAATTTCCATCATCTCCTCCACAGCGCCACCATCTCCTCCAACCGACGATACTTTGGTCTCTGTAATTTTCATTTTTGTTGTGGATTTCTCTAGATTTTGCATTATGATTGAGTTGTTTGTTATTTTTTGTTTTATTGATTGGTTAATCCGATAAACCAGATCGTACCCGCCCACCAAAACTGATCAACCGACTCGCCCGATCCGACCACCTTAACGGATGGTCAATGGGTTGAAGCTTTGCAAACCCGACTCTGTCGGGTAGGATAGAAAATTACCCCCAAACCCAACCCGCCCGACCCGTGCCCACCCCTAAACGTAGTTTCTAAGGCAGTCTTCACTAACTAATTCCTAAAGCAACTGCCTCGGCTTTCCGTTATCACAAAGTTTTTCCCATTCGAATGGCATGGAGATACATAAGTCACCCAGTTTCACTTTCAATTCCTCAATGAAAACCTTTTGCTCGCATTTCTTCATACCTGTATATCTCTTAAACCACTTGCCTTAGCATAAGGGACACCCACTTAATTGAAACAACAAGAGCTTTTGTTAGGGAAAGAAAGAAAGAATAAAGAAAAATTTGTTAAGTTAAACTGTGAGGATACAAAGATTATCCAAAAAACAAGTCTAATGAGATGTATCTCTTTCAGAACACTCCCCTCCAACATATACATGTATCTCATCACACATTTGTACACAAGGTACAACAGAGAATTTACATTATAGACAACTAAGAATATAAGAAAATACATGCATATAAAATAAATTTGCAGCAAGACAGATCCCTTGAAAATCAATCTTCACTCACAAGAAGCAGGGTTTTGGTCAAAAATTATGTACACTAGAAAGGAGGTAACATCCACCCTACAGTCCATCCCAGCAGCAACCCTCCACCAACAAGACTCAACCCCAATGCAAAAGCAACAGCATACTTTGTGATATCATATCTTGGTTTCCCTCGCTTGACTCTTTTGCCTTTGGTGGCCTTCCGCGAGCTCTGCCAGTGCTTTCGACCTTTGTAAGAAATCCGGGGAAGGACCATAGGGAAGAGAGAGGAAATTGACTTGGTTTCTAACTGCAGCAGTTGGAACAACTGCTTATAGGCAAAAAGTTGTGATGCTTGTCTGATGAAGAGGTTAAGAATGTGTTCCTTCTCAGCAAAAGCCTGTTTTGCTGCCTTCTCAGCTTCCCTTGCACGTGTTTGAGAATGGCTGAGTGCTTCCATCAGCTGAGCTTTGCCAGGGTCAGCATCAGATTCTTGTGGCGTGTCTCTGATATCCTTGCGGTTTGTATGATAACTGCTTTTAAATTGCAAGTCCCAACAAAAATCTAAGCTAATGTATATATATCAAGTTCTATATTCTTAACTAACAAAATCAACATAAAAAAATTTACTAATATCCATTATAGTCATATGAAACAACCAGAAGATATCATTCCTGAGTAAAATGATTGTTATCTAAACTAATACCTGGATGACTTGCCAGAACCAATAACCGAACACCCTTCTTCAGATGAAGCCCCTCGGTTTCCATATGTTTTTCCAAGGTCAGGACAGTCCTGGACATGAGTCCTATTGGAAATACCACAAGTTTGGGACTTTGATGCCAATGCATCATCACTTTCAAAGCACCCAATATGAGCATATGGGTGTCTCCTAACATAAATTTTCTGAGGTGGGGGAAGATCACAATTCTCAATATGGTTAAGGGACTTCTTCATGACCAAGGAGGCTAATTCGTCTTTATCTGTAATTCGCCACCACGGCTCAGTCTTATACCCTCCAATCCATGGAGATTCTGGATCTAAACAAAACTCATTGGCTTGTTTGGAAACTGGACAACCAACAGAATACAAAGCCATAAGTTCATATTTTCTTCTCATCCCCACTGGTTCAAGATATTCCTCTGCATTCTTACTATATAGAGCATTTATCTCTTGTTTTCTGACATTAGGAGCTTTATTCATACAAACATCAGAGAGACCATATTGCACATCAAGAGTCGACTCACAGTTCTTACAATCATCAATAGGAATAATGTCTCCTTTTTGCAGGTGGACCTCATCAATCTTAGTTGTTGAATTTACAGTGTCAGCACTTAAGGTTTCCACTTCTGCCTCCAATGCCTTTAACTGCTCGTAGGTTAAACCCTTTTGGTATGCATAGCTAGGCTGCAATTGGTGCCACCATCTTGTGTCAGTGCGTAGATTGGACAGCGAATGATTCCTGTCAGGAGGCATAAAACCTAAGGCAAGATGATCTGGTCCATCTGCTGCATTGGTAGGTCCAGCATCAACCTGGTTGGTTGTTGAAGATGACTGGCAGCAAGCTAACTTGGGAGCTCTTTTGGCATCTTCTTGGACAAAGCACCGATTAGCTGTTCTCTGCCACACAGCTCTTGCTTCTGCTGCTGCCATCACTCTCCTATTCTTTGACACATTTTACTGCATAAAGCTAGAATTTGTTAAAATTTGAGAAACAATAATTCTAATAGGAATATAACCCTTCCTCCAAGTACAAGACATGTAAAAGCTTCTTCCTTGATAGAAACAGAATACAAACAGAATTTGGCAAAACTTGCACTAGGATATATGTTTCAGTTGTAGTGGACAGAAATGATCCCACTCATTCAATAGCCCCAATCCCAAAAGAATTTTTAAAAAAACAAAAAAAGTAAGTATACAATATGAGGTTCTATACTTCAAAGAAAACTGTGAGGTTTAGCAAGTGTGAAGAAATTGTCAGACCACACCAGAATATAATGTGCGAATCTTCAACCTTTTCTACAAATTCTGGCCCTCTAGGAGTGCATATGTCCTTATGGTAACACGAAAAATTGAGAAAATAGGAACATATCCATTAGTTTTTTACCACCTTCAAAGACATGAATTTCTCCAATTCTGTAAGTTTCTATTCCATAATGATCTAGTGCTCAAGAAAAATTCAATATAACAAAATTATTCACTCTACTTCCAATAACTCTAAATTTTCCTTTACAATTCCCAGGAAGTCATAATGTTGACTTCATAAGCAAGACTACAATTTTCAAAGAATTAATGTAAAGCTTAGTGTGCGTTTGGTTTAGCTTTTTTTTTTTGGGAGCTTATTAAATTTATTTGCTTATGTATAGCTTTTTAAAGCTTCATTTTTCCCAAAAAAAGCTAATCTAAACGCACCAGCAGTAATGGTTTCACATTAACATCAGTAGCTTCTCTAAGTTAGCCAGATGGCATCCTCATTACAGAAGATGCTTCATCAGACTGCAAATTTCTGAACAGTTAAATTCTTGTTCTCAAAAACAGAAATTTAACATAAAGAGAACAACCAGATTGACTCAATAAAATTTTGAAAAAGCTAAGCTCTCCCAACCAGTGGCTTATATTCTCAGCCCTATGAAGCTGGCTTTGGCATCCTGGTAATGCTGGTTTTTCTGGCCAAACAAGGCTGAAGAGCCACTTTTACTATTGCATTAGAAAAAAATGAGTCATCATAGAATTACCAACTCTTCAAAAAAGGGAATACTGTTTGTTTGAGAGAAAAATATGACATGAAAGAGTTCGAGTAACCCATAAGATATAAAGCAAAAGATGTTTATTTCCCTAAAAAAATAATCCCATTTGCATAAACCTCTGGTCAATGGAATTTATAAAATTAGAGGATAACCCAAAAAATACTTACAATCCATGGATTGATTGTAATGAAAGCAAATGACTTTCTTTTTATGATCATTTGAATTCGTTAAAGATCAAATTACATTTTTATAGGCAAGTGGTCCTTCTGTCTACTGCACAGAAAGCCTAATACTTTCTTCTTGAATCAAATTGACTATAAATTCATCCGAATCCTTATGTCTAGGACAGAACACAATTGATGTTATAAACATTATTGCTACCTAAAACGACCCAACCCAAACAACCAACACCCAGAACAGCTCAAAGAAAAAAAGTGATCATAGAATTAAAATCACACAAAATTCAAGCACCCCAACAACACACTCACACATACAATAACACGTGCAACAACATGATAAACTAAGATAAAGGGAAGACAAAGAAAGACAGAAAAAACCAAGAGAGAGAGAGAGAGAGAGATATTGAATTGGATAATAAATAAATAAATAAATAAAATTGGATGGAGATGGGGAAGTGAGTACACATGGATCTGGATGAATTTTGAAGCTATGGGATGCAAAACCACACCGTTTTGAAGGTTTGAGATCCAGAAGAGAATTTAGGACATGTCAAATGTCTTTGGCTTTGGCTTCGCTTTTGGTTTTCGGTTATCACCATTACACTCTCTATCCTCTCGTCGGTTTGTACTTGTTCTGACGGTCTTTTTATAATAATTTTATATTGTGAGAGAGAGAAGGATGCGGCGTCGTTTTACGCACTCCTCATTTATATTTATTTGGTATGGTGGGGTCCATTTTCAAACAATTTAAGATTTAGATAACTTGTAGAGATTGGAATTGTACTATGTTTATCTTGTTGTCGTTGGTCGTACTCTTACATACCATTGGCTGCTTGATTGACACGTGGCAAGTGATTGGAAAATCGAAGGTTGAAAAGGCGGTCCAATACTACTACGCTAACCCCAGCCATTTCATTCATTTTTTTTTTGATGCTAAAGCCATTTCATTCATATATTCACTTATCTAGACTAACTTCACAAAATGTGGCCACCCAAGAAATCCTAATCGTCTGCAATACTTAATTTTGTAATGATGAGATTGAGAGTTGATATTTCAACTTTTATCTAGGTCAACTAAATAAATATATTTAGAAAGTTTTAAAAATTACTTTTTGTTTGGATAGTTTTAAACTATTTTTTGTTAGAAGGTCGAAATGAAAAATTAAAAAATAACTTTCACTTTTGGCTGTCTAGAGCTATTGCATAGTATAATACTTTTCTAAGTACTACGCGTGATTTGGATCATTCAACTACCATATCGACGTGTACTTTGAAATAGATAAATACACAATAGAAAATAGTTGACCAATTTAAGAGTATTCTTAAGAACTTACTACAATTAAATAAAAAAAAAAAATGAAGGATATCCCTTTTTGGTAAAAAGGAATTCATTAGAAATCAGTAGCTATATAAATTTTGTATTTTTTTTATGGACAGAGTTTACCTCCAACCCAATTTGGAAGAATCCTCCTTCAACCCATTACGTGACAAGCAAATAGACCATCCACATGTGTATTTTAAAAAGTCACATAACTTATTAAAAATATCATATGACTAAAAGTACATGTGGATGGTCTATTTACTTAACACGTATTGGGCTGGAAGTAAACTATTTCTTTTTTTTAATTTTTAATTTTTTTAATTTGATGATTGGAGGAGGGGGATTTAAACCCTAGATGTTACATTTGGAGAATACCAAGAAATACCAACTCGTTGATCTACAAGACTCTTGATACCTATAAAATCTTGTTGTACAAAACATAAGGAAAATATATATATATATATATATATATATATATATATATATATATATATATATATATATATATCCCTTGAATGTAATATAAAAGCTAATGTTTTTAAAGTTGGACCGAACTCTCCACTCCATGAGATTAAATTGGTTCTTTAGACCTAAAAGAACTAGACAAATTCAATCTAGAAGATTGGAAACAATCAAGCCATATTTTTTCCTTGGTTCATTTAATGTATAATTAATATATTTATGTGAATGTAAAATAATTTATCTCTTTTTAACATAATTATATATATATATATCCGGGAATTAACCTATTAAGGCCAAATTTATAAAATTACTAATTAATATAATGCCTAACCAAAAAAAAAAAAAAAAAAATGAACTTTCATATTATTATTTTGGTTAGAACTAATATATATATATATATATATATTTCATTATGTTATTTATTAAATGGCTATGATAATTTCTCTCTATGTATTAATACCATTGAATTTGCATTATCTATTTATCTACTGAATTTTTTTTTTTTTTTTTTTTTGGTGATTTAGGAATTGTATTTATGCATTTTAAAGTTATTTAGATGTTTTTTAGTCATATTTTTTAGTTTAAAAAAAATAAGTCCATGCATTTATATTCTAATTAATTATAACGTTGTCACAGTTGGATTTCAAAATCTTGAACTTTTTTTTCTTCCTAATTATTTAAACGGTTAAGTGTGTTTTAAAATTAACAAAATCTTGACACAGTCTGCTGCCAATTAGTAAGGATTGCACATGCAAATGTTCTCATGTTCATAACTACTATATTGGATGGTTAATTGTAATTTTGATGATCTTCTTTTGGGGTTTATTATTACTTTCCTTGGATTAAATTTGGTAATTATTCATAACTACTATATTGGATGAGTTCCCATCTATTTTGTGACTGTATTTGGTCCTTCTTGGATTAAATTTTTCTAGTGTTTTCTAGATTTCTTAAAATGTTATTCTTCTATTTTAAAATAAGTGGATTAGATCTTTCATATCATCAATAATATGAATAGATACTAACATAGTGATAGTCAATATATGTTTAAATGTTTATGACAGTAAAATCTAATCCGCTTATTTCAAAATGAATAAATAGGATTTTAGGAACTCCAGGGTACAGTAACCCTAAGAACTCTGCAAAATCCTGATACATATATATCTCTATATATATATATATATATATATATATATATATATATATATATATATATATATATATATATATATATATATATATATATATATATATATATATTTCGTCAATGAGGTTCAAAACTCTTCAAGTCACTGATTATTCCCCAAAGTGTATGTAGTCCCTCATTCCCACATACACCATGTAATTACGGAGAGGAATCCTTTTGGGATGGCCCCAAGATGTTGGCTAGAGGTTTCTTCTAACCCACTATGCGACGACTCAGATGACTATCCACATGTAATTTTAGTCTTATTTAATGAGTCACATAATTTATTTAAATCATACATATGGAAGGTTTTATGATTCGCTACATAATGGATTGGAGGAGATTCCTCCAAACTCGTTAAACATTTGAAAACTTTCAGTTTGGCTTTTTGTTAAACAAATTGATTAGCCATTTATTTT
Source organism: Fagus sylvatica (assembly GCA_907173295.1). Classification (NCBI taxonomy): domain Eukaryota; kingdom Viridiplantae; phylum Streptophyta; class Magnoliopsida; order Fagales; family Fagaceae; genus Fagus; species Fagus sylvatica. Next base: position 31,808,232 of record OU015763.1, read on the forward strand.
GACTACATCTTGAATTTAAATTTAATTGAATTTGAACTATTTGTATTAGAATCAACTCATTGTTTAATTTCATCAAAAACAAAAACTCATTGTTTAGTTGTTTTAAATACTGAACAAAATTTAGTTACAAACCAGTTGTTTTATTTATTTACTTATTTTTATAATTCAATAGTTGGGGGAAGGGGGGGGGGGGGAGTTGTGGATGTATCTGTTGAAAACAATAAAAAGTACCAAAAGTTACATTACTCTTTTTTTAATGAATAGACATGCTTCATTATATCTGAGAACGAGGCAAGCCAACAAAAATAGGGGAACTATGACCTTCTACTCTATCATCAAGAACAAATGAGGAAATAAATGACATTGTAGACATTACACTTTGTACCTCATATGACTTAAGTCCCCGGTCCCAATGATGAAAATACTAATCTTTATCAATATGATCAAAATCTTGTGTTAAAACTATAAGGTAATCTTTATTGACCAAGACCCAAGAAATCAAGTCCATTTTTGAGAGCTCAATGAACCAAAAAACCCAAATTGTCAAATTCTGACCTAAGTGTCGTACGCCACTTCCATTGGAAACCCTAAGTTTTAAAGGTTCTAACTACAGTTAAGGTTGCCTCCTGTAACCCTAATCACATTTTTTCTCCAAGAAACCCTAATTGCCTCCTCCCTTATATAAATAGGTCTTCACCTTACAATTAAAGACACATTGAGACAGGCAGAGAACCCAAAACCGAAATTAGAGAGAGAAAGTAGGCATAGAAATTAGAAATTTAAGAGTTTCTAGAGTTTAAGAATAGTGAAACTCTAGGCAATTAGAGAGAATAGTTAGAAGTAGAATTTAGAAGTAGTGAAGCCCTAAGCATTTATAAAGAAGAAAGTTATTCTCTAGTTCTTCATATTAGAAGGCTAACCTTTCTTCTCAAAAGCCTCCATTCGTCAACCTTAGATCAACTAAGTTTTTTTTTTATTCTTCAACACAAGTATCAACAAGAGATTTGACTGAGAGACTGGTAAAATATTGCTTTATTAGCTTGAAGGAAGAGGTATAGATCTTCTCAATAGTCCTTACTTGCCTCTTTGAGTTATTTATTTGTTTGCATGTTTATTTTAGTTTAATTCATGAATTTTGATCTTTCTTCCTAGTTTATCCTCATCAAATTATTGTTTTAATGCTAAGTTTACTATTTAAACATTCGAAGTTCCTTTGCCTTCTTTTACCTAGTTCTTCATAGAGCAATACCATGATTCTTGTTTTCCAAGCATGCTTCTATGTTTACTATTTATGCAACTTTCAATAAATTCATGCTATTTAATATTGTTGAGATTGTTTCTTGATAATTGGAGATTGGCAAGCTTGTATTCAGGTAAGAATTCTTTTCTCTCATCTTATATCATCTTATATTTTATTTTCACATGCTTTGGTAGTATAACTTCTATGTTTAAATTACTTTTGTGTGATTAGGTTAAATTTCCCTATTAAATATTTCTTTAGACATAACCTAATAATATGACAGAAGGCCAAGCATGTGGCTGAGCGGGCTTGGATGCCTAGAACCTTCCCAAGCACGTACCCGAACTCCGGGCTTAGATCAAAAAAGTTAAACCTTAATTTTCATATGGAGTTTTAAATTGGTTCCTGGACCTAAACTAGGTGGCGACTCCCTTCTTTGCGCTAACCTCAATGATAATTAGTGGCCTCCAATCCGTGAGGTGCCTCACTAAAATCTCACAGAGATGAGGATGGTTCACGATTGCATACAAAATAGGGCCCATCTAGCAACAGAATGGGCAACAAAATTAAAGTTCATACATAAGATGGATATGAAAAAAGTGTCTACTAAAAACCTATGATTACAAGACTCTTGATAGTTTCTATGCAAACTTATGCAATCATTTTAATTTCTATTAAATTAAATGGTATAATTCCTTAGTCCATATATAAGCCTATGTGATCAGCAAGAAAGGGGAAAAAATAAGAGCAAAGTTTAGTTGCAACCCAGTTTGGAGGAATTCCTCCAAACCTGCCACTCAAAATTGGACAAGTGTACTGGTCATGTGCAATCACATGACCAACTTACCTGACACTTAAATCCATTACTTTACAAACAATGGAACCCAAAGAATATTAAAACCAATTAATTCTTTCCTTTCTCAATACGTAACAACAGCCATAGAAATGAGAGAAAGACCACTGCATCCCATCCTCTCTCACCGTCGCTGACACCATCTCTTGTTGCCACCTCTTCATCAAACTCTAAGAGTGATTTTGAGAATGTGTTTTTCAAAATAACAAAAAAACTTAAACATTTGTTGTATGAAGTGAAACTATTTCAGCTGGTGTGATTTTGAGAATGTGATATGGGTTTTTGGTGTTTTGGGTAGGAAATAAATAGTCAAGTTCTCTCTTTCTTTCTCTCTCTCTCTGATTTTTTTTTTCTTCCTCTTTTTAGATCTAGAAATCTGTTGCTACTACAATGTTGGGTTATGAGAAATAAGGACAAGCTGATTTTGTGTCTGTAGATTTGAAGGGATTTGATATCATGGTATGTGTAGAGAGGATGGGTTTTTGTATTTGGGGATGAAAATCGTAATGGGTGAATGAAGATGATGTGTTGGTCCTGGTGGAGTGAGAAAGTGGTTGGGGACTGGCAGAGAGGAAAGAGAGTGAAGGGGTAGGGCTCTGGTAAACCAATCCTGAGGAGCAGTTTGATGGAAGAGAGAGAAAATAAAGAGTAGGGCTAACGAGGTTAACTGAGGAGTAAGTTGGTCATGTGCATTGCACATGACTAGGACACTTGTCTAGCTCTAAATGGATGGTTTGGAAAAAACTCCTCCAAACAAGATTGCAATTAAATTTTGTCCAAAAAATAATATTTCTTTTTTTTCATCCCTTTCATTTTATGTAGCATAAATGTTAACTACTCAGTTAATAATTTATTTACCTTAAAAAATAAAATCATTCTCTATAATAATTTTGGGTAAAAGAAAGTTCTATTTGAAGAGTATCTTAGCTTACAAATAGTGTAGACTTGTAATGGTATACATGTAGGTATTGAGCTTATTGGTTGTATCTTTGAGACAGTGTTTAAAAATAATTTATTTGATACATTGAATTTTTTTGCAAACATTGCCTACCATTTCAAGAGAGCAATCTAATCTGCACCTCAATTCTACCCCTCCTTATTGGTAAATCTTATTTGGTGCAAATATCAATCAAGATTCAAATAATATTTCTCCTTTTATTCCATCACTTTCCATCACTCTTTATTTGTATTTAAAATTAAATGAAAAGGATTAATAAATATTGCAAAGAATATATATATATATACACACAATATATGTCAACTGTTTATACTTGATAGGAGTTAATTCACATCAAGCTCCTCAATTGATCTTTTAAGCCAAATTGTAGCTAGTCTGATTCAAAAATATACTCCAGCTAGCTTGTTGCTAGCTAAATTAACTTCCCAAAAGTTACAATACCTTGCTAAGAGCATTCTCATCAGCCACACCAAACCCACCTTTCTAATAAATTATGGCTATAAACCCACGAATTGTTGTTGCATCAGACTCTTCATCCTTAGAAAAAAAAAAAAAAATCCTTTTGCTACAGGAGCTCAACCAATAGGTCGTGCAACTGTTCATCAACAAACCAAAGTCTGCCATTTTTAGATGATATTTTATGTCTCTTCCCACTTTTCTAGCGCCTCTCTCTCTCGACTTCGTGCCACAAATGGTAGGTGTCGCGGGATTGTGATTTCTTTGCTTTTGGAAGTTGATCTACACCGTGGGTTGCCGTGGGTTGCAATGGGTTACCATGGTACCACTGAGTTTGTTGGTAAAGTTTTAAGATTTGAGGAAATGGGTCTGTCGGTTGGTGAATAAAAAGGAGACAAAACATGATTTTTTTGGTGAAGATTTGGAATTTGAGGTTGTGTTGTGTGTGAATAAAGAAGAAAGTTTTTACCCCTTGGAGCAATTATTTTTTTGAGAAATTTGGGAGAAATTCTTTGGTGAGGATTTGGAATTTGAGGTTGTACGTTCATGTTGTGTGTGAATAAAGAAGAAAGTTTTTACCTTTGGGAGCAATTATTTTTTTGAGAAATCTGGGAGCAATTCTTGAAGATATGGTGGGGGTGGGGAAAAGGAAACTGAGAAAGAATAAATTATTATTTTTATTAATTTTGGAGAGAGAAAAAATAATATAAAAATAATGTGAAGAAATAAATAGAGATTCTAATTTAGTGTAGGTGAGTAAAAAGTTTGTTAAAACAGATAAAGTAGGTGTTTTTAGTTAAATTTAGCTAAATATATAAAGAGTCAAATGCGAATGCTCTAAGTCTGACATGGTATTATAGGTCCCTTTTTCTTTTCCTATTTTTAAAACTCCAATCTCTCACACAAATATATATTGATTCATTTTTTTATAGTCCAAAAATATTTTATACATCCATATTCGTTTTTATCTTATAGATTCAAAAATATTTTATATATCCATATTCGTTTTTATCTTATAGATTCGAACGATTCTGAGTCCAAGTCTGATTTTTTTTTATTTTTTTTTTTTTTTAGAGTCTAATTTTGCTTGTTATATATTAATCCAAATCATAGTTTAATTAAATCCCTTTATAATTAAGTCTCATCCAAAAAAGTTTCCTTTAAATCAGCAAAACGCAGTACTTTTGGATATAATGCCGAAGAAGACCTTCATATTGCTTAATCGTTTCTCATTCATATTTGTGCTTTCTTAGTCATTTGTAGTCTTTTTACATGATCTAGAACCATCGAAATGTGTACATCATTTGCCACAACTTGCTGATGTGGCTTATATTGATTAGTGAAAAATACAGGTGGATTCAACGGTAGTCCCCAGTGAAAAGAATATTAGCCACTCACAGCATACCACGACCACAAAATTGTGGTTCGTAGCAGAACTCAGATTGATTTCAAACCAATAACTTGATTCAAAATTTTAAATCCCTTCACAATCTCATGGGTACTGTCCGTGCATGCAGTATACTCCACAATACAAATATATATATATATATATATATATATATATATATATATATATATATATATATATTATTTTTTTTTTTTTTCTTTATATTCAATAATTAACTAAGGAGATTTGAACCCAAAAGTCTTTTATTAAAAACTCATAAAATTAATGTTAGTTGAATTATAAAACTGTTCACTCCCCATAATACAAATCACAAGCCATATGTATGAATAAACAAAAACTTCTACTATAATATTTTTCACATATTTGTTAATGGTTGATGTCAATAATATTAATTCAATAACAATTTATGGCGTCAACTATTACAAACAAAATGTGGTGACCAAACCTAAGCCAATGACAAAACCGTTCGTCAACATCAATTACTCACACACCCTAGGCCCAAAGTCAATATATATACACACTCAAACACGCCAACACTTAAACGCCACACAACACTCTCTTTCCCTTCTCAATCCGTCTCTGTCTCTGTAGGTGGTTAATTTGGTCTGGTTTCAATGGCTTGCCTAAACCCGCTGTGCTATTTGTTGCCCTTCAAGACCAAGAGAGCCAACCTTTCTTACCTCACCTTCGTCTCCTTCCTTTGCTTGCTATGCTACCTCTACGGCATCTGGTCAAACTCTTACACCCTCGTCCTCTCCCACGTCCCATGCCCCCAATCACACCCTAACATCGCCACCTCCACTGACGTCCGCCTTGACTTTTTGCCACACCATCGGGCCCCTGACCCGACCACACTCGGCGACTCGTTTGCATTAATTCGCTCCATGCGACGCCATATTCTCCGAGAACATGCCATGCGAAGACATGGTAAGGTCCATGAACTTGACCTTGACCTTGAGGTTTGAAGTTAAATGGAAATGGGCAAGCGGATTGAGAACCGGAACAGAAGCTAGGACCGAGTGAGAAGCTGACCATGTCAAAGAATCATTGTCTTATTGTTTTTAGTTATCATCGTTTCATTCTCTGTTGTCGGAATGTACTAAGTACCGACGGCCTTTATTGTATATCTAGATTGGGTGGCATGTACGAGGCCCGTATTTGTAATTATATGGAATAATGCTGAATAATATTGACCTTGACAGAGGCTTGAACTTAATTTCTTTTTTTTTTTTTATATAAGGCTTGAACTTAATTTGATTTTGCACAAATATAGAACTTAATTATAATACAAGATTGAGATTTAAATTATTTGGTTTGTGAAGCATATAGAAATTTTATCTTTAATTGAAGAGTCATTAATTATAAATTGTAAGTGGGTGAATTTCTGGAAGAGATAAATGATCACTAACAAAGCTTAAACTAGCACGAAGCCTTTGAAATAACAAGGGGAAATATGATTTGAATCTGAATTAGAAGAACAAACTCGTTAGATCGAGATCAATCCAGTGGGTAACCAACAATTCTCCGAGAATTAAGTCAGTTCTAATATATAAGTACACTTAAGTAATTGCTCACATTATCACTCTTATCAACCCTTTGGCCTGTGGAACTTATCAGTATTTATAGCCCTTCAATTCTTCTTCTTCTTTCCGTGACAAATGAGGGCCTGGAATGGCAAGCCAGACTGCCTAGACCTCTTGATGTTACTTGATTGGACATTTCAGTCGAAATATTCCCCAGCTGGACTTCTTTCTCCTTCGGTTAATTTTGTTCTGCTACCATCAATGTTAATAAAGGAAGAGCATATCTCTCTGCTAAGCATTTATTGCCCCATTAGCGTTGGTCATTTCGAACCCTCCTCCCCTCAAATCATGTTTTGTCGTGCCTCAAATATTTATCTTTGCTTCTCTGTCGTATCTCTCTCCTATCTTGTTTGTCTGAATGCTACCTGTTAGAGATATATATTGGGCCATGAGGCCCAAACCAAGTGTAGGCCCATTAATTGTAAATAGAAGCAAACTGCTCTAGTTAGATTAGGTTTCTCTAGTATATATACCCTACTTGGGTTTCATTGTAACCATCAAGAAATATAGTAAAGATGTAGCCGTCAAGGGCTTTTGTGTGTGGACGTAGGTCTTCATGACCGAACCACGGTATCCCTGTGTATCTGTTCTTTATTTGTTCTCTCTCTTTCCCTAAACTCTTTTCTCACTAGCACTATCAGAGCATCTGTTCTAACACCGAACGGTGGTAATGACTACTTCCCGAGATAGTTCAAGCCATTTAGAGCATTCTCAGCGGCTCTTCTAAAATCCATTTTTTGCTACAATAGAAGCTACTATAGCAATAAAACACAAAAAAGTCCTCACAGCCCGTCCTCTATATTAACTTTTGGATTTACATATTGCTACAGTAACCTCTAAAAAGGTTACTGTAGCAACGTGTATAAATTTTTTAATGCGTTTTATTTGGTCTTCTCCCCTCTCTCCTTTTCTTTTTTTTTTTTTTTTTTTTCTTTTTCTGCTCTGCTCTGCTCTTCTCTCTCTCAGTCTCAAGTCAGCCGAGTTACAGGGGTTTCGGCGGTGGGTCGCGGTGGGTGGGGGACCCGATCTGGGTTTTGGGGGTTGCAACGGCGTGGGTATCAGGTTGGGGTTGATGGTTGATGGTTACCGTTTGTTGCCGCGGTTTGGCTATGGTTGCTGAGAGAGGGAGGAGAGAGATAAATGGTTTTTTTTTTTTAAGTTATTTTAAAAAATTATAAGATTATTTTAATGAGATATTTTGTAAAATAGAGAATAGGTTGTGAGGTGTTTTGTAAAAATTGGTAACTAAACTAAAAAAGTAGCTTTTTGAAGGTGTAAAATAGAGAATGGATGAAGAATGGGTTGGGAATGCTCTTACAACCGTAGTTTGGTTCAGGTTTGACTTTTTTGCTGACCTATGAACAATACATAGTTTGATTTAATTTTCTCCCCCTCCAATTATATATAATTGAAACACATAGAATATAGTAAGACACATACTATGTCACAAAAAATAATAATAAGACACATACTATATCCAGGGGTGGAGCCAGAGATTTAATCTAAGATGGGCACATTTGATCTAAAAAAAAAACTAATAAAATAAGACCAACTACAAAGAATTAATTAATAAAATAAAATTAACCAAGTGTATGGTCAACTGTCCATAGAAATAACAACATTTGAGTAAGTGAGTTTGACAATTTCAAACTTCATATCACAGAGAGAAAAAAGAGGGGAATAAAAATTACCAGTTAGAGGTAGAGAGTAGGAGGGCCAAGATTTCAGAGCCAGGACCAAATGTTGTGGGTTAATTATTGACATTATTGTGATTTTTGTTTAATTTTTTATGATATTATCTGGATTAATTTTAGTGTTACTAGCTAACCTTTTTTTTCCCTTGATTTTTTAGTGGGTCAACTTCTAAAATTTCCAATTTATATATATATTTTAAAATTGTATTCCAATTACCACTTTAAATGAATGATGTACACTTAAATATTTTGGACTGCTCATGTTGGTAAGCCTGATAGTTATTCAATTAATTAAAGAATAGAAAAATAAAATAAAATAGAAGACATTTAAAAAAGTAAAAAGTGAAAAGAATGGGGAAGGGTGACCCACGTGGTTGGACTTTGGAGAAGAATGAAAGTAGGTGGGTTGTTGCCTGACAATTTATAAGCTTTCGAAGATGTCAAATGTTAGTCTTGTCGGTAAAGAAGAAGATAAAACAAATATCATAAAAAAAATAATAAATAAATAAAACAAAAGAAGATGAAGAGGAGAAAGAAGGAGCAACAGTGAAGTTCAAAAGGCTAAGACGGAGAGACAACAGAGAGAGAATGGAGAAAGTTGTGCAAAATACTGAGTCTGAGAGGATATATTCCTGGGTAATATATTTTTTTCTAACATTGAGGTGCCTACCCTGGTCATAAGCTGGATCCATCACTGACTATATCACAAGTTAATCTTAAGGTGAATTACACTGATACCCTGATGTTTTGTGAAACTAGACTCGCTATATCCTATTTTGGATCTAGTTTCATCAAAAATCAGGGGTGTCAATTACTGTGTAATTTACCCTTAAACTTATAACATATTTTAGGGTAATTTATACTGAAACTTTTTTTTTTTTTTTTTTTTAAAACTAGATTCGCTATACCCTATTTTGAGGAAATAACACTCCACTCTCAAATTTGTAAAATAATTAACATTCAGCCTCCTTTTTCTTTTTCTTTTTTGTGCATTTTTTATTTATTTATTTTTTTAACCAATGTCTAACTAACCGGAGTTAAAAAGAATAATTACATTCTAATTATTTTAAATTTAAATGGGGAATATTCTTTTAAAAATGGGGAAAAAGGGGGCAAAGTATTCATTATTTTGCAAATTTGGGAGCAGAGTGTCATTTCCCAAAATAGGGTGTAGCGAGTCTAGTTTTCCTAAAAGAAATGGATGTCAGTGCAATTCACCCCATATTTTAAATCAACTAAATTGCAGATTCCATTCTCTGAGTTTTTTTATCCCCCTCTTAGATTTAAAAAATTTCGATTAGTATCCTTAATGTGGAGCCAGTTCGATACATTGTGGGACCTAAAGCGACAATTTTAAGTGGTGGCTTTTTTATACTTTAAACACATTATGAATTTAAAAAAAAAAATTCATTCTTCTTGCTTTTTGATATGAAAAATTACTAATTAAGTTTTTATATATAGGTTTTGTTAACATATAATTTTTAATTAAAAATATAACTAATCCACTTATCTTCTAGTAAAAATCAATTTAAGTAGAATTTTTATCAAGTTTAATTTTGAGAATTATTTTTTTATTTTATTTTTGCAAAAACAAGTAAGACAAGTTTTGTTAGTAAAATTCTATTAGAAATACAGGCATTTGGAAAATAATTTACTCTTTTTATACAATTAAGAATATTATATTACATGTTTAAACAACCATATGATTATTTTCGTTGTTAAGGAAAAAAGTTGCGATTCATTGGTGTCAAACTTAATATTAACCTTGATGATGTGCAAATATCAGCACAGTCATCCGACGATAACCTCTCGGATGGAAAACCTGAAAATACAAAAATGGTAAAGTAGTAGGGGAACACTGGTGGAGTGCCAACCAAAGTTCCTCCGATGCCTTTGTCAGCGATTTGTGGAGAATAATCAACAGGTAAGTAATAGTGTTTAGGCTAGTATTTTGCATATCCTGTGTCTTTTTCTCCTGAGGTTTATATAGATGCCCCCAGAAAGTAGCCGTTGAACTCTCCTTTATTTCAGTCTTTATTTGACTTGAATAGGGGTTTTTATGGAGGCAGTTACAATATCTTCGGGATATTGTCTTTAATGGATCGTAACGCTTTTGTCATTTGATTCCGTTTATAAAGGCATTCATTAATGGGCCGAGTGGGTGATTATGTGTTTGTAGTAAGGACGACACTTAAGGTCGTCCTTGTATATAACTGTCATGATGGACGACTAATGAGGTGTCGTCCGTCTATTAGGTAATAGACCTATCAGATGCCCCCTATTCCGACGTGGCTCCATTTTGGACGACGGATGGAATATCTATAGGTTTTTTTGGCGTGTATTTATATACATATCTTTTTTAGGAGGTGTGCAGCCGAAATCAATCGACGCATTAAATGGTGAGGTGACGGTACGATCTACTTTTCGACACATGTCTGCCATTCATTGGGCACGCGTTGCGAGGCGACGTATCGTTTCATTTGCCCGGGGTTTTAAATGTTTCAAAACTTCAAAAAAGTTTTTGTTTGGTTCATTTTCCCTCCCTTGGCTTGCTTATCTTGGCGCGTTGCCCCCTTCTTCTCTGAGTCTTCATTTTTCGGTGAGTTCCTTTATCCTCCTCTCCTTTTCCTGATTGAGATTTCCTGGTAGCGCTGGATCCTTTGTACTCTTCGCTTAGAAATTTCTTTGTGGGGGTGTGCCGCATAGCCGAGAGCGAGGGTAGGCCAGTGGATTTTGGTGATTTGGTCCCTTCGGACTGTGTGCTCCGCCACTTATCGGAGGAGCTTTTCGCTTTAGCTTTTCCGGACGTTAAGTACGTGGAGAGTGGTGAGGGATTCCATGGTGTCTAAGGGGAACAGTGGGTCCTCGGTTCATTCTGCGGATCTGCCCGAGGGGCTTTCCGATAGGGGTGAGAGTAGTCGTTCGTCAGAGGAAACCCCGTCAGTCTCAGGTTCGTTGAAGGTTGTTGGATCTGAGGATTCTTGGATCGCCTGATCCTATTTTTCCATTGTAGATGTTGAGGGTTTGGAGAAATATAGGCATCGGTTTCAGATTCCCAGAGGACATCGTCCTTCGGATCCCTGATTCGAATGAGAGAGCGTGTTCGTCAAAATATGACGACGTCGCTTTTTATGAGGCCGACTTTCGAGCGGGTTTCAGGTTCCCCATGCAACCTTTTAAGAGGGAGCTTAGTTCATTTAAACTTCTCCCCTGCCCAGTTGGCACCCAATGCCTGGCGGACGGCGATCGCTTGCATGGTGATGTGGAAAGTTTGCAGTAAGAGGGCCGATTCCCTTATTGTAGACGAGCTTTTATTCTGCTACAAGCCCTGTCAGATAGCCGTCTCTCCGGGGTTTTGGACTTTGAATGTGCGGCAAAGAGGCCTTAAATTGGTGATCGGTCTTCCGTCGTCCAATAGAGAGTGGAAGGACGACTATATTTTTGTCTGTGGAGATAATTGGGAAGGTCGTCCCTGGGAGGAGAAGGACGATAATTTTGTCAGGGTTCGTCGTGAATGGGGCGTGCCTTCATCCACCAGTGTGTGTGTGTGTTTCTTTATATGTTGTGTTGTCTATAGGATGCTTTGGTGGTTTGTAACTGATTTTTTTTTTTTTTGTAGCGCTTAGATGACCGGAGCTGAGTCAAGAAGGGCAGAATAGGGTGCTTTGAGCGTTGCACCACAAGGATCATCATTACAAAAAATTCATACGGCCTAAGTTGCTTGCGCTTTATTCTTTTGGACCCGACGGCGATCGCTTGCATGGTGATGTGGAAAGTTTGCAGTAAGGGGGCCGATTCCCTTATTGTAGACGAGCTTTTATTCTGCTACAAGCCCTGTCAGATAGCCGTCTCTCTGGGGTTTTGGACTTTGAATGTGCGGCAAAAAGGCCTTAAATTGGTGACTGGTCTTTCGTCGTCCAATAGAGAGTGGAAGGACGACTATATTTTTGTCTGTGGAGACAATTGGGAAGGCCGTCCCTGGGAGGAGAAGGACGATAATTTTGTCAGGGTTCGTCGTGAATGGGGCATGCCTTCATCCACCAGTGTGTGTGTGTTTCTTTGTATGTTGTGTTGTTTATAGGATGCTTTGGTGGTTTGTAACTGATTTTTTTTTTTTTTTTTGTAGCGCTTAGATGACCGGAGCTGAGTCAAGAAGGGCAGAATAGGGTGCTTTGAGCGTTGCACCACAAGGATCATCATTACAAAAAATTCATACGGCCTGAGTTGCTTCGCGCTTTATTCTTTCGGACCCGAGTCGAGCGAGGACGTCTTGTCTCAAGAATTGATCAATCAGCAGAGTGAGTGCTCTAACTTTGTGTTTTTTTTTTTTTTTTTTGGAATGATAAAGCCCTTATGTCTGTTTTGTAGAGATGGCTACGGCGAAGCTCAACAAGGAGAAATTGAAAAAGATGATGAGCTAGAAGGATGAGGCTCCTATTAGTTTAGGGAAGAGACGGAAGACAGATTCGTCTTCCAAGAAAGTGGTGGAAGAGAGAGGTCCTCCTCCTCCCAAAGCTCAAGAGCTGTCCTTTCCAGAACCGGCACCAGCTCCGTCGGTTGAGCTGGTGGAGATTCCGAGTGCTCCCTCGTCAAGCAAAGCGGTTGAGAAAGTACCCACTTTGCCTAAGGACCCTTCTCTGGGTCTGAGGCGAGCAAAGTCTGTGGTGACGAAGGACGATGTCGACAAATACGCCAAGTTGAACACTGACGTCGTCAAGAGGGCCCTTACTCATTCGTTGATGAAGGTAGGGTTTCTCTCTCTTCTTCTCACACCTAAGTGTGTCTTCGTTCTACTGATTCAAAAATGGTTTTGTGTTCCCACGTAGGGCTTGACCGAGGCCATGGTGATCGCCAACCGGTGCATGCTCTGGGAGGACGGCTTGGTGAAGCTGAAGGCTCAGATGTCTGAAGCCGCTAAAGCTAATCAAAAATTGACAACGGTTGCCAATGAGCTGACCCTGGATAGGGATTGGGTGGTCGGCGAGCTGTCGTCGCTAAAGGCGGATATGGTGGCGAAGGACGCAGAGTTGAGGAAGGCGTTGGCCGACAACAAGGACGCCAATGAGCGATTGAAGATGCTGACCAACCAATTAGAGACAATAAAGATCTCAGCGGTGGAAGAGTTCAAGTCGTCGGAGGCTTACGACGATAATAACACCAAATATTTCCTTGTCGGCTTTGAGTTGTTGAGGAAGCAAGCGAAGGAAAAGTATTCGGATCTCGATTTTGAAGTCTTCCAACTGTACGAGGATGATGAGTCGATGATGCCACCCGAAGATGGGAATGAAGGGACGACGTCAACGGATCCTCAGATGGATGATGACGCCACTTCTTAGTTTTCTATTTTGGAACAAATTTTGAACATGTGTTTTTGTGGGGCTCACTTGGGGGCCATGTAAATTTTGAACAATGCCTTAGTTTTTGTTTCGATATCGTGGGATGATACACTATCTTAATTTGTATTAGTTTTTGTTTCGATATTGTGGGATGATACACTATCTTACTTTGTACAAGTTTTGAACAATGCCTTAGTTTTTGTTTGTGCATGCTTCTATTGCATATGTTTTGTATATTTTTGCTCAAGTGTCTATTGTTGTCCGTACATGTGCTTCTAATGCATATGTTTTCATGGACACTTGCTTATTTTTTTGAACAAGTATTTATTGTCGTCCGTACATATGCTTCTAATGCATTTGCTTCATGGACACTTGCTTTTTTGAACAAGTTTTTATTGTCGTCCGTACATTTGCTTTTGGAGCATATGCTTTACAGACACTTGCTTTTATGAACACAAGTGTTTATTGTCGTCCGTACATTTGATTTCATTGCATATGCTTCTGGGCACTTGTTTTCTTTTTGAACAAGTTTTTATTGTCGTCCATACATTTGCTTTTGGAGCATATGTTTTACGGACACTTGCTTTTATGAACACAAGTGTTTATTGTCGTCCATACATGTGCTTCTGGAGCATATGCTTTACAGACACTTGCTTTCATGAACACAAGTGTTTATTGTAGTCCGTACATTTGCTTTTATTGCATATGCTTCTGGACACTTGTTTATTTTTTGAATAAGTATTTATTGTCGTCCATACATATGCTTCTAATGCATTTGCTTCATGGACACTTGCTTTTTTGAACAAGTTTTTATTGTCGTCCGTACATTTACTTTTGGAGCATATGCTTTACAGACACTTGCTTTTATGAACACAAGTGTTCATTGTTGTCCATACATGTGTCTCTGGAGCATATGCTTTACGGACACTTGCTTTTATGAACACAAGTGTTCATTGTCTTCCATACATGTGCTTCTGGAGCATATGCTTTACAGACACTTGCTTTTATGAACACAAGTGTTTCTTGTCATCCATACATTTGCTTTTATTGCATATGCTTCTGGACACTTGTTTATTTTTTGAACAAGTATTTATTGTCGTCCATACATATACTTCTAATGCATTTGCTTCATGGACACTTGCTTTTTTGAACAAGTTTTTATTGTCGTCCGTACATTTGCTTTTGGAGCATATGCTTTACGGACACTTGCTTTTATGAACACAAGTGTTTATTGTTCGTCCATACATGTGCTTCTTGTCGTCCATGCACATGCTTTTAGTACATGTGTTTCATGGGCACTTGCTTTTTGGTACATGTGCTTTTTGTCGTCCATGCACATGCTTTTATTTATATGGAGGAGCTTTATTTGGAGAATTATCATTCGAGAAGAAATGCAGGACGTTTGGCGTCCTTTCTTTTATTTCCTTACTATTTTGAGAAGGAATGATTCCAAAACATGCGTGAAGGAAAAAACTAAAATAATAACTTTGAAGAAGGAATCTTTTGAGTAGTGCCTTACTGGTAATACTTTCTTAGGTGTTCTGCATTCCAAGGATGAGGTAGTGCAGTGCCGTCCAACTTCTAGAGGTGGTAGGTGCCTCTCCTGTAGAACTTGATGACTCTGTATGGTCCTTCCCATGTGGGTCCCAACTTTCCCTTGAGCTGGATCTTTTGTCGCGAAGGTCACCTTCCTTAGCATTAGGTCCCCTACTTTGAACTCCCTATGCTTCACTCGCCAGTCGTGGTAGCGAGCCATCTTCTGCTGATATGCTATAGTCTTCGCTTCAGCTTGGTCGCAAGCTTCGTCCAACAAGTCCAGGTTCATGCGTAACTGACTGTTGTTACTGCTCTCGTCATGGTGGTTGATCCTCCAGTTGGTTAGTCCAATTTCTACTGGAATGACGACTTTAGTTCCATATGTCAGTTGAAATGGGGTTTCTCCTATAGGAGTTCTTGCTGTCATTCTGTAGGCCCATAGGACATTCAGGAGCTCTTCTGGCCATAGTCCCTTTGCCCCCTCAAGTCGAGTCTTGATCATTTTGAGCAGGGATCGATTTGTGACTTCCACCTGTCCGTTGGCCTGAGGGTGACTTGTAGATGAGTAATGGTTGTGTATACCTAGTGCTTCACAGAATTCTCTAAAAGGTGAGTTGTCAAACTGGTGTCCGTTGTTAGAAACGAAAGTCCTTGGGATTCCAAATCTGCATATGATCGATCTCCACAAGAATCCCCTTACGTTCTTTTCGGTGATCATCACGAGTGATTTGGCTTCCACCCATTTGGTGAAGTAGTCGATTCCAATGATTAGGAATTTTAGTTGCCTTCGTCTGACGGGGAGAGGTCCCATGATGTTCAGGCCCCATTGAGCAAATGGCCAGGGTGCCGTGATTGGAGTTAATGTCTCCGGTGGTGAATGGATGAGGTTCTCGAATCTCTGGCACTTATCACAAGCACGAGTGTAAGAGATCGCGTCCTTCTGCATCATCGGCCAATAGTAACCTGCTCGGACGAGTTTGTGTACTAAGGAGCGTGCCCCTGAGTGATTGCCGCAGATCCCCTCATGGACTTCTCTCATCACGTACTCAGCTTCGGGTTTATCAAGGCAGTGTAGGTATGGGAGTGAGAAGCCCCTTTTATACAATATGTCCTATATTAGGACGAATCTTGTAGACCTGACCCTTAGCTTTCTTGCTTCGACGGGGTTAGTTAGTAAGGTCCCTTCCTCCAGATATTTGGTGATTGGCGTCATCCATGAGTTGTCGACGTTGATGGGGTTCATTTCTCCTTCTGTGTGGCTTGGCGAGTATTGTACTTCGATCTGCTGGTTGATCGCTTCTTCAGAAAAGGCTAATTTTACCAAGGTGTCAGCCTCTGTATTCTGTTCCCGAGGGATTTGGACGAGGATGACTTCGTCAAATCCACGCATGAGATTTTTGACGAGGCTTAGGTATTTGGCCATTCTGTCTTCCTTCGCTTCGTACTCGCCGTTGACTTGCTCCACTATCAGTTGTGAGTCACTCTGAACCCTGAGCGTGGTTGCCCCAAACACTTTAACTATACGTAGGCCTGTCAGTAGGGCCTCGTATTCTGCTTCGTTGTTGGTCGTGGGATATTGGAGCCGCGTGGCATGTTTTAGCAGATGTCCTTCGGGCGTCTTGAAGACAATTCCAACTCCTCATACCCCCTTGATGGACGATCCGTCGACTCTGACTTCCCACTTTCCTTCTGATTTTTCTTGTGATGGTTCTTCTTCTGCCGCGGTGAACTCGGCTATGAAATCAGCAAGGGCTTGGTCCTTGATGGCTTGTCTTAGACTGTACTTGATATCGAACTCGCTCAACTTCATCGCCCATTGAATCAATCGTCCTGCGGCGTTAGGTTTATTCATCGCCTTACGCAGTGGGTGGTTCGTGAGGACGATGATCGTATATGCTTGGAAATAGGGTCGGAGTTTTCTGGCTGCGACAACGAGGGCCAATGCCAGTTTTTCCATTGCTGGGCATCTTTCTTCATCTCCTTGGAAGGCCTTGCTAGTGTAGTATACTGGCAATTGTGTACCGTCTTCCTCCCTAACGAAGGCTGAGCTGACAGCAGTTAGGGAGACTACTAAGTACAGGGAGAGAGTTTCACCTTGCTTGGAAGGGCTTAGCAAAGGTGGGGAGGTCAGGTACATCTTGAGCTCTTCAAAGGACTTCTAACACTCGTCCGTCCAAGTGAAAGCCTTCTTCAGCGTCTTGAAGAATGGGAAACACTTATTCGTGGCTCGTGAGACAAAGCGGTTAAGTGCGGCCACTCTTCCAGTAAGGCTTTGCACTTCTTTTACCGTTTTTGGTGGTGCCATCTCCAGTATGGCCTTTATTTAGTCCAGGTTGGCTTCGATTCCTCTTTGGGACACCATGAACCTTAAGAACTTTCCTGATGAGACGCCAAAGACGCACTTACTCGGGTTGAGCTTCATGCGGTATTGGCGGAGTGTCTTGAAGGTTTCTTCCAAATCGTCCAGGTGATTTGCTTCATCCTTCATTTTCACCAACATGTCGTCAATGTATACCTCGACATTTCGCCCGATTTGGTTATGGAACATCTTATTCATCAACCGTTGGTAAGTTGCCCTTGCATTCTTCAGTCCGAATGGCATGACTTTATAACAAAAAAGCCCTTTGCTGGTGATGAAGGAAGTCTTCTCTTGATCATCTTCGTCCATCATGATTTGGTTGTAGCCTGAAAAGGTTTCCATAAATGTCAGTAACTTGTGTCCAGCTATTGAGTCTACTAATTGGTCGATCCGAGCTAAGGGGAAACTGTCTTTTGGACAGGCTTTGTTGAGGTCTGTGAAATCCACACACATTCTCCATTTACCGTTGGATTTTTTTACCATGACTACATTGGCCAGCCAATCTGGGTAGTAGACTTCTCTGATGAATCTAGCCGTCAGAAGTTTCTCTACTTCATCTGAAATGGCTTGATTTCTATCGAGGGTGAACACTCGTCTTTTTTGCTTTATAGGCTGAATGGATGGGTCCACGTTCAACTTGTGGAAAATGGTTGAGGGGTCAATACCAAGCATGTTGTCGTGCGTCCAAGTGAAGACATCTAAGTTACTTTTTAGGAACTTGATAATGAATTCCCTCAATCTTTCGTCCATTCTCGTTCTGATATTCATGGTTTTGTGTGGCTTTTCGTCGTCCAACACAACCACTTCCAACTCCTCCGTGGGCTTCGACGAGTCTCTGGCCCTCGTCTATCGTCATCGTCTGGTGTCTTGTCTCCAGTCCGAAAAAGGCAAAATAACATTCCCTTACTGTTGCCTGGTCTCCTTTGAATTCCCCTATACCGTGTTCCGTGGGGAATCGGATGAGGAGGTGATAAGTCGAAGTCACCGCTCTGAGCTTGTTGAGGGTTGGACAGCCTATGATAACATTATAAGCCAAGGGGCAGTCGACTACAAGGAACTTGACTGAAGCCCTCACCTGTTTCGGGTACGTACTGGCTTTGATCATGAGGGAGACTACTCTCAATGGCTTAACTTTGTCTCCCGTGAATCCCACGAGGGGGATGTCGTCGGCCTCAGCCGTTCTTTGTCTATCTTCATTTGCTGATATGCTGGGAGGTAGATAATGTCGGCTGAACTCCCATTATCAATCAACACCCGTCTGGTGATGAATCCCGCAATGGTCATTATGACGACTAGGGCGTCGTCATGTGGCTAGTGGATACCTCTTGCATCGTCTTCACTGAAGGTAATTACTTGGTCATCCATCTTCACATTCTTCCGTAGCTTTTGTGTGACCAGGATGTTATGAGCCTGTCGAGCATAGGCTTTCCTGGATGATCGTGAAGTACCTCCTGACGCCAAGCCTCCGACGATGGTACGTATCTTGCCTATGATGTCCCGTGGGTAGGCTTTCGTGCGGTCCTTATTCTTCTCCTGTCTGAGTGGACGGGGCTCGGGACGAGCTTCTTGATTGTCTCGACGGATGAACTTTCTCAGCTTTCCTTACCTTATTAGGGCTTCAATCTGCTCCTTCAAGACGTAACAGTCTTCAGTAGTGTGACCATGGTCTCGATGGAAGCGATAGTAGAGGTCCTTAGATCTTTTCGTAGGGTTTGAATGAAGTTTCCCAAGCCACTTGAGTGCGGGATCGTCCTGTATCTGCAACAAGACCTGGTCATTGGACATGTTCAAGGGTGTAAAGCCCTTGGATCGCTCCTCTCGTCGGCTGGAAGAGCCTATATTCTTCCAGTCGATCTTTGGGTAGTCTTGCTTAAAAGACCTGCCTTTGGAAGATTCGAATCGTCGGTCTTCCAGTTCTTTATTCTTTTTACTAGGAAACTTGTCTCGGGCTTCAAAGGCATCCTCCGCGTTGATGAACTTCTGAGCTTCATACATCAATTCTGACATGGATCTTGGGGGATCCTTACATAGCTAGAAGAGGAAATCTCCTTTGCGGAGGCCAGCGTTGAACGCTATGAGGGCTACGTACTCGTTTGGCTCATCGATCTGAACTGCTTCCTTGTTGAAACGTTGTACGTAGGACCTTAATGATTCTCCTTCTCTCTACCGTATGTTGAGGAGATAGTTAGCTAGACGAGTTGATCTCCGTCTAGAATGAAGTTATCAATGAAGGCCCGACTCAGTTGGGTGAATGTGTCTATGGACCCTGTCTCCAGCTGATTAAACCATACTCTTGTCGAGCCTCTGAGGTTCGTTGGGAAAGCGTGACGCATTATCTCGTCCGACACACCTTGAAGACGCATGACCGTCCTGAAAGAGTCCAGGTAATCAAGTAGGTCTTTAAGCCCGTCAAAGGTCTCCAGTTGGGGAACCTTGAATTTTGCTGGAAGAGGATATTCATCTACCCTCCTGGTGAATAGAGATTCAGAGCGATGGACGAGCATATCGAGATTCTTAGCAGCCTTTGCCTTAACCTGACTCTTCATCTCTTTCATTTGCTCCCTCATCTCTTTTAGTTCTTCCTCCAATCTGGCGGCCCTGGCGTCTGCTGCGGATCTGGTGGGGTCTGCCACTTGACTCGGATGGGGTACCCGGTTCTGATTGGCGGAGCTCCTTTCATCATTTTGATCTTGATTCTGGTTTCCTCCTTCCTCATTGCGAAGACCTTCTCCATCGTTCTGGCCCTGGCCAGGGTTGGGAATCTCTCCCCTCGAACGGAGGAGGGTTATGAGCTCTTGGTTTTGTCTAGTCAGCTCTTGCATCTCCCTGCGATCAACGGCACTCTGTTGTGCCAATTCTTGGATGTTGGCGGTGAAAGCCTGCATTTGCCTATCTGAGGCATTCAAATGTCGACCACTGGTGTCTCCTGCTTCCATGAGGGGAGGGGTTATCCGAACCAACCGTTCTTAGTTTTTCTGGGTGAGAAACGAAATTGCTGTAAACAAATCGTTCCCACAGACGGCGCCAATTGATGATGTGCAAATATCAGCACGGTCGTCCGACGATAACCTCTCAGATGGAAGACCTGAAAATACAAAAATGGTAAAGCAGCAGGGGAACACCGGTGGGGTGCCAGCCAAAGTTCCTCCGATGCCTTTGTTAGTGATTTGTGGAGAATAATTAACAGGTAAGTAATAGTGTTTAGGCTAGTATTTTGCATATCCTCTGTCTTTTTCTCTTGAGGTTTATATAGATGCCCCCAGAAAGTAGCTGTTGAACTCTCCTTTATTTCAGTCTTTATTTAACTTGAATAGGGGTTTTTATGGAGGCGGTTACAATATCTTCGGGATATTGTCTTTAATGGATCGTAACGCTTTTGTCATTTGATTCCGTTTATAAAGGCATTCATTAATGGGTCGAGTAGGTGATTATGTGTTTGTAGTAACGACGACACTTAAGGTTGTCCTTGTATATGACCGTCATGATGGACGACTAATGAGGTGTCGTCTGTCTATTGGGTAATAGACCTATCAAAAGCAACAAAAAGTTAAATTTCTTTGATTTTATATATATTATAGATGATAAAATAAATAGTTTTAAATACAAAAACAATCATAATAAGTGCCTATAAACAACTACTAGAATTAGACCCCAAAAAATTATTTTTTCTATTTTTCACATGCTTTTCTAAGAGAAAATTTGTGAAGATAGCATGTGAGAATGCCATGTGGAGAGCAATTAACCTCTTTAATTTTGATGATCACTTACTCAATGCCTCTCTCTCTCTCTCTCTCTCTCTCTCTCATATAACTTTTTGCTTCTCCCTCACACAAAAAACTCTCTCTCCCTATTTTCTTTGCCAATCGTTTCGTTATAAGCATGGTTTTAAAAACCGGACCGGACCGGCCGGTTCGACCGGTTCAACCGGGGACCGGTGCCTAATCCGGTCCGGTTCTTTGAAAAAACCGGAAAAATGAAAAAATGGGCCAAAAACCGGAAACCGCCGGTTCAACCGCCAAAACCGTGAACCGGAGCGGTTGAACCGGTTTTGGCCCGGTTCGCCTAAATCCAAAACTGTACCGTTTTGTCAAATTTTTTTTCCTTTACCTCTTGCCCTTGCCCTAGCTTAAGTTCCTTTTCTTTTTTTTTCCCTTACCCCTCTGCTTCACGAACCCTCTCTGCCTCACGCCGCCGCTTGCCTCCTTCACTCTCACTCACGCCGCCGCTTGCCTCCTTCACTCTCACTCACGCCGCCGCTTCCCCTTCCCTCAGACCGCTCTCTCTCTCTCGGTCACTCACTCTCCGTCTCTGTCTCTGTCTCGATCTCTCCGTCTCTGTCTCGGTCTCTCACGGTCTCGCCTCACGCCGGTGTCTTTCACCCTCACTCTCACGGTATCACTGCTCACTGTTTGAGTCAAAACCGTAACTTCCAAGCTCCAAGTTGTTTTGATTTTTTTTTTTTTTCACATACAACAAACCCATCTTAGGAATTATGTTTTCTTGGATTTTCATCTTTTTATTTCCTTTAATCCGTGTGCAACTTTTTTTTTTTTTTTGTGATTTTCGTTTATGTACAAATCGGTAAAAAAAACTGAGTTTTTTTAAGTTGGGGTTTTTGGGTTTTCAATTGAATAATTAATTCATTGATATTAGGTTTGTGGTTAGTATTTTTTGTTAAAATCCAATTAGTTGTGGACATTGTGATAATGATGTTTCAAGTTATTTGCAATATAGTAGAAAATCTATGCATATTATGCAGTTTTGATTTGTCATAAATATAATGTTAAGGCTGGCATTTGAATCACTTAAAAATCACAATGTTTATGATAAGGATGTCATTTAGGATGGCATTTGAATTGGATCTTTGGTTAGCAAAAGCTGCAGGATTCACCTTGGCCTTAATATTTATCGAGGTTTTGGATCCGGGATAAGCTACTCTGAATCTCTGATTGGTTTCTCAAATTTTATCCCAAATAAGTTGCGCTTCATTAGATTAGAACTCCAGTTCAACGACTTAAAATGCATACATAAAGTATTTTAAAATTTGCTATATATTTTTTAACTCTATATTATTAGTTACAATGTTTTTTGTATTTATTTAATTATTTATATAATTTAAAATTATTAATTATTTATTTATGACGTCATCGATGACGTCACCGGTTCGACCACCGGTCCGACCCCGGTCGGACCACTAGTACGGGAACCACTCCCTTTTCCGGTTCTCTCCCCGGTCCGGTTTTTAAAACCATGGTTATAAGAGGTAGAGGTAGATTCTCCTTCTTTTATTTTCTTTCAATTTCTTATATTAAGGATAATATTTTCACAGGGTCTTGGTGCATTTTATACGAAATTTAAAATTTGTTGAGCTGGTATATAATTTTTTCAAATAATAATTAGAAGTGAAAAATGGTGTCTTAATATTATTTCAAATTTTCATGTTATACAACGGAAATGCATGTGTTGTCACCACAAACACACACATATTTATATATACAAGTTTTTCATGTTTCCCATATTTTAAAATTTGACACACAAACAAATGTTATAAAATAAGACACAAAAATGTGACCAAATAATATTATTTTAATAATAAATATTTATATTTATATTATTTTTTAAATTAAAACACAATTAAAGTGTTAAAATTCAGTTAAACCACGATTTCACTTATAATTCTACTGAATTGACATGTGCAGTAATTATGTTTTCAAAATACAATTTCGAAAGCACATATATCTCTTAAAAAGGCACATGTATTTCTTAAAATTATTAAAATAATTTTATTTTACAAAATATCCCCAAAATTTCCGCAACTAATTTTTAAACATAAGATTTCCCCGGCTATTGTTAGCTTTAAAAAAAGGAAAGGAAAATAAAAATAAAAATAAAATTGTTTCCGAAAACACACAAAACACCGGAAACAAGTTTGTGAAGTTTGCATTTTAAGTGCACATTGATTCTAGTCTACACAGTGACCGGCTAAATTGAGTCTTAACTTTAACCATTCTCTAAAGGTAGGGTGGCAATTTATGTTCACATGTCGTGTCGTGTCAACTCCTTGGTATTTGACTATATGGGTCGACACAAATACAACATGTTTATTAATCGTGTCATGATCTCTTGACCCTAACACAACCAGTTTATTAAAAAGATTGACACGACAGGACTCGCATATTGTTGGGTTTAAATTACATTTTCTCTTTATGTTTTTCTGATGTACAATGGATGCACATAAAGTGTTTGATGAAATGCTTGATTCGATTTGGTGGGTAACCATTCGTTATTGAGAAAATTGAAAGAAAAAAGCTAACAAAATGTGATGAAGTCAACTTTTTCTAGTGTTGGGCTCCCAAGAAAGTAGATGAAAGTAAACGGATGGAGCTTAGGTATGTGTTTAAGTTTCCAGATATGAATTAAATTATATAATATTTTCTTAGATTTCGAATAGCTAAAAATATAATCTTTTAACTTCGAAGTAAAATAAAAATAAAAAATTGAAATCAAGCTTTCTGTTTTCAAATGCTTGATTGGATTTGGTTTGACTGATTTTGTGAGTTGGCATGCTACGTTTTTATTGTGATATCAGGCTATGGGCAACAAACATCCATAATGCAATTCGAGTAAAATTCGCTAACGAATTCTTTGACAATCATCCTACAAAACATAAAACGCATTCAGAAAATATTCCTTAATTAGTTGTTTTGACTTAAAATAAACGCATATACCTCGGAAAATGATATAATCTCGTTTTTGAACAAGGATTTCATGTATGTTAACATGAAAGTCCTGTAATTAGAGCTAGAAAAAATGAGACAAAAGTACATCAAAAACAATGTTAGTAGTGAGATTAGTTATCAAAACACTCTATAAATAAGTTCACATTAACTTAATCTTTGTTTCAACTTAATACCACCTTAGCTCAACACTAATGACCATAATTTTTGGAAATTTACTTAACCCGAAAATCATATTCATAACATCCATGACAACCAACATAGCAATTACAACTCCACACACAACTCTACATAAAAGTAGACATTAAAGTTATTCAGAACATTGAAGTTCTCTACATATTTAGCCCTTATCTTAAATACACCAATAGCTAGTTTGTGTAACTTTTGATACCTATCCAATATCGATCTGTGATATACATCATCGTAACTGCTAGAAACATATGTGTGTTTTCATTTGATATCATTTATCAACCGGTCTAATATGTACCTTCTAGGAACTACACTCACGCTTTCATGGGAAAGCACATATAATGCATGGATACATAATATGACTCTAAACTCGAACATACAACACACACAACCAACAAGACATTCAGTTCTATTGAAATGCACTTCAAACAACTTCCCATGATCAACATTATCAACCATCGCTTCGTCCTGAATTGTGTACTACACATCTTCATTGCTTCCAACAACCTCATTTACAAAACAACATTGTCTTCCCATAAAATCTATTTGCACCCGCTTAAAAACATCATAGGAGATAATGACACACAATAAGGTTTGCCTTTGAAAAACTCAAAATTAGATTTTATCTCGTTTTGTACCTTATGCCACAATGCATTGTCGAATTGCTCAACGAATACTTTCAAAATTATAGAGCTATTTAAGTAATCATTAAATATTGCATTCATTGATTTAGAGCGTTGAGTTGAGAACATTCTCGCAAAAAAAAAAAAATGACCTTTGAGAAACGCAGGAACCCATTGCTCTCGTTCCTCATATAACTTAGCTAATCACTCATATTCCTTAAGATCGTATCTAGTGATGGTACTCATCCATGACTCTTCAAACTCTTCCACCGGCACTGACTTATGCACAGCTTTAAGAAAATGATGTTTTATTTGTTGATAATCCTTAAATCCTGCAAGCTTCTGGGGCAGTTTCATTGTAATATGCCATATACACCAACGATGTATAGAATCGGGAAAAACCGTTTCAATAGCCCGTTCACATTGCTTGACATTGGTTAATGGCTTCCAGAGCAATCCCACACATAATTTTTAACCATTGCTTAAAATAACCAAACAAATGAATCCGTGTCTATACAGGCAATAACTCACAACCAAGTAGTATAGATTTACCATGATGATTAATGCCAATAAATGGGACGAATGAAATTTCATGCTTGTTCGTTAGGTATGTGGTGTTGAATGTGATCACATCATGAAAAGATTCATACGCTGCCCTACTCCACGCATCAACCCAAAAAGCATTTCTCACACGAAGGTTATCATCAAAATCCAATGCATAGTAGAAGTTGGAATTTCTATTTTGCATCCTAACAAAGTAATCATGCAAGATCTGCCCATCACCCACCCTGCACTTCAAACGTCGTTCCTGATCGAGAAAGTTGCGGACATCTCTCTCATTGTATGTCACTTTCTCATAACCCCCTACTTCGAAGATGGAGGCTTTGATACTATTACTAGTTGGTAAACCGTGTGATGTATAGATGATGTAGTAAAAATGACATATATTCAGTTTGGAAGAAGGTTTCACTTGAAATTAATGAAAATAAGTAATTTTAGCTCAAAACAATATAATAAGGTTGGTCAAATATACAAAATTAATCTCAAAATGTTACTTAAAAAAAAAAACTCCGATCATCATAATGATGTAAACATCATATGAAATTAATTAAAGATTGTGGCTCAAAAAATTTGGCTCACACGTTAATT
The DNA here is from genome assembly GCA_907173295.1 of Fagus sylvatica. NCBI lineage: Eukaryota > Viridiplantae > Streptophyta > Magnoliopsida > Fagales > Fagaceae > Fagus > Fagus sylvatica. Next base: position 31,834,353 of record OU015763.1, read on the forward strand.
TGAATGGGGTCGATATCATTCCACTACACTAAAGGTAACATAAACCAATGTGAATTGCTCTCATCAGTCTCACATAAAGGAATCTACATGCTTGGAAAGGCCTCTTCAAATCATTGGAGTATTGGTACACGAATACTGAATTTACTCAGCAGAACTCGTCGAAATAGGATTGGCACACAATTACTGAATCTGATAAAGCAACACCAAAACCAAAACCAATTAACCAAACAAATAGATTTTAGGAAAGCAACATTAAGCTACATGAGATAGCTCCTCTAGTTGTATTATGACTACTCGAAAAGGCTTTCAGATCTTTAAGGACGTAGCTAATCCTCAATTTGTCTTAAATAAAAAAAAAAAAAAAGTTCTATAAAATTTTGAAGGAAGTTAAACTTACAATAATGAGTTTTCTAGCATTTTCTGGTCTCTTGAACCACTTTATTGCAGTGATAGTGGTGCAGCACCAAATGAAATCCCCATATGCAACAAACTTTTCCCTACAATCAACATAGAAATAGATGTAAAATGTTACTTGAACAATAAAAACTTTTCTTAATTAATTACCATATAAACATAACTTTTAAAGGTAAGCACCTTAGCAGTTTTAATAACTTCCTCACATGATACCTAAACATAAAGAGTCACAGGAAGAAAATCCATGCCCACATTAGCAGCAAACACAAATTAGATTGTAGATAATGTCATGAATGAAATAACAGACACTTGCAACTTTTGTTTAAAATTGTGACCGAAACATCCAATCCCTGCTTAATGTGTTTTCCCTTCAATCTTTATTTTTAAATCTCTTTCTTATAAAATTGATTTAAAAAATATACATTTACATATTAATGAAAATGTGAATTGAAAACAAACCAATTCTCTTGAGTTAATAATGTGGATTTTAGAATTTAGATAGCCTAGAAGGGATTATTAGTTAGATTGATCTACCCAATAACGAGTAGACAAAGATTGATCATGATTAACTTATCAATATCTTCTAACTAATGGGATATCATAATATCATGGTTTTAAAAACCGGACCGGGAAGAAAACCGGAAAGGGGAGTGGTTCCCGTACTAGTGGTCCGACCGGGGTCGGACCAGTGGTCGAACCGGTGACGTCATAAATAATTAATTAATAATTTTAAAATTATATAAATAATTAAATAAATACATAAACCATTTGAATGCTAAAAATTAAGGATTAAAATACAAAATTACAATATACACACGAGAAAGAAAGCAAGAAATTGAATCTGTAGCTAAATAAGGAAATTGAAATGGTGGGAGCTCTCAATCAGACCAACCCCTGTTACAAAACCAAACCCACAAAACCCAAATCTAGCATTTCAACAAATACAGAAATACCCAAACAAATACAGATATACAAATACCCAAATCGGACCTTGAAAGTGAGAAAAAGGTGGAGTCGTGGAGGTGGAGCCATGGAGGTGGAGCCGTGGAGGTGAGACCGTGACTCCGTGAGACCAGAAGAGTGAGAGATCGTGGAGGTGAGACCGTAACTCCGTGAAATCGTGGGAGTGAGAGAAGGTGGAGCCGTGGAGGTGGAGCCGTGGAGGTGGAGCCGTAGAGGTGAGACCGTGGGAGTGCTTGACCGTGAGATCGTGGGAGTGCTTGACCGTGAGACACCGAAGTGCGACTATGACACTGTGAGACGCCGAAGTACGAGACTGTGATACGTCGGAGAGCAAGACCGTGAACGCCGGAGATCAAGATTGAGATCGTGACCGATGAGAGTGAGAGTTAAAGGGAGAGGGAGAGGGAGAAACGGCGTGAGAATGAGAGGGAGAGGGAGAAAAGGCTGAAATGAGTGAAAGGTTTAGGTTTAGGTGTTTGGGTTGGAAAAAAAAAAGAGTAAAAAACTTAAAAACGGTGTAGTTTTGGGTCTTAATACCGGTGAGTTTTGGAAATCCAAGAACCGGGTCATAACCGGTTCAACCGTGCCGGTTCGCGGTTTTCACGGTTGAACCGCCGGTTTCCGGTTTTTAATCATTTTTTCCATATTTCAAATCAGACCGGATCTGGTACCGATCCCCGGTTGAACCGGTCGAACCAGCCGGTCCAGTCCGATCCGGTTTTTAAAACCATGCATAATATCTGTTGAGATTTGGATAAAAGTAGTTGGATTTACGCGTATCCCATAGAGAGTTGGAGAGAAGTAGTTGATTTTATTATTTACATCTTTTTATTAAAACCCCAATTGATTACACAAAGGCAACACACCTAGATGCTTGCATCAAGCAGAATTACCTCTATGAAAAAAAAAAAAAATAATTAAAAAAAAGGAATAGGATCAGGTATCACGAATTCACGATATTTAAAAAATTTACCTTTAAATATACTCCAAAAGGAAATTACCTTTAACTTTGTAATGTCCATATTTAAAAGGTGAGGTAGAGAATCTTATCAAATGGTTTCCCAATATTTTCTTTTTGTGTGCATAAAATGTGCTAAGTTAATAATGTCATGACTCACTTGTGTTGGCCTTTAGAGAAAGTGAGAACTACTTGAATGATGAAGTGGCAGAGACTTTGGCCTTATGGAGTGAAGAGAATGGCTTGGGAGTCAGGCATTTCTACAAATACCTTACAAGTAATTTCTGAAGAGCTCAATCCTTTAGCCTCAGTTGATCAATTTGAACTTCCATTTACACACATCAACATTCACCATATTAGTATCTTCCAGCCAAAAAATAATAATAATAATAATAATAATAAATAAAGAATAAAACCATGAAAATTGAAATCCTTATATAAGTTAAGTTGGATCAATGATCTTCTTGCACATCCTAAAGAAATCAAGTCCTAGCGAACTCATGGTTACAATACAAAATACAAAATATTGTTTGATTGAAAAAGTAAACCAACCATTTGCTTGAGAAAAGCGTGGGAGTAATATTGGGAGAAATCTGAACCGCTAACCAACGCGTGATTAAGAAGACGGTTTGAATTTTCATGACAGACAAATAAATTCAACTGAATCCTAAACCCAAACCCACATACCACAAATTCAAGAAATATCTCAGAGGTTGCAAAGCTTTTTGTTCAGTCAAAACCCAATCTCAAATTGAATTCATACCCAAACGCACTCATCGAAAGAAAATTAACCACAAACAATCACAAACCCACTGAAAATAACAAAAAAAAAAAAAAACTCAACTTTGTTGTTACCAGCAAAACAGTCTATGAGTGGTGAGAGGAATCGCAACTAAAGCGTAGAAGAAGAGTTTAAAAATGAGAGAGAGAGAGAGATACTTTGAGGCAGAGTAACCATGATATTAAATGGGGGAAGCCAAAATATGAGAAACCGAATGATTCTGAAGAGGCAATAACATAATAGCATTACCTTGGTCTGACCAATTGGAAAGGGAAGAGCCGGGAGACAGGAGAAAAAAAAAAACAACGTTAGCAAATCCTTATCATACATGCCAATCCTTTTGAATATGAATACTTCCTATAAAATTGAAACACTTCACCGAGTGAACCAAACTCCATGCCAACAATGGTTCGCTCACTACAACCCTCAATACACTCTCCGGTGTACCTTGCATGTTTCCGTCAAGCTCAACGGACTATGGTAAATCCTCCACAACACTACCAAATGATCCAACAACGTTGATCTCTGATGTAGTCAAAACCTATAAACCAAATACCAAAGTTAGAAAATGGCATGTAAATTCTACCAAATATTTTACCACGTACCCATACTGATATACAACCTAAAATATTACACTGTGACCTGTATTAACAACAAAAACATGCAAACACATCAAAACACACTTTTATTAAACTTATGTTTAAACAACAATGTGTAAAATCCTATTAAAAATCCATAGCCATGATACAACAATGTTGGATATTTTTCTAGAGCAAAAACAATATATACAACAACGAACGATTGCAAAAAATGCACCACTGGTATAATGTATTTTTATCAGACAAATATATTCAACTTGTACAAATTTTCACTAAAACTAAATATAAATGATATACACAAAACAAGAAAAGAGAAATGCATACTACAAGCTTAACCAGTGGCCTTCAATGGAATAGTGTTCTTGACTCAAACCTCCCGTACTAGTGGAATGGTGATCTCTGCTCCAAAACCATTAGCCTAACAAAATCAAACCATAAACTCTCAACCTTATTATACACTGAGGTTTTCTCTAAAACACAAACACAGACATGAAACACATCATCCATAAAATCAGGAAATATTATAACAAAACAAAGATCATATTACTCATGCCTTTCCTTGGGTATTAAATTATAAAATTAAGGAAAAATAAAATTCACTCAAGTAGTATCCATGAAAAAAAATAATCATACCAAATTACAGCTCAAATCACTTACCCAATTTCAAGAATAAATTCTTCAAAGTTTCATTACATTCATGTACTAGGAATTTTGTCTCCCTACAAGGCAGTCTTCTTATAAATTTTATTTGAACTACTAAAACATTTTAAAATATCATGAAATTTCATAAGGACACACTAATATAAGTTTACTATATATATAAAAAGTTTCAGCTCAAAATAAAGTCTATGTGATTTATAATAAATGTGTGTTAGGTTTCATTCTATTCATCTTTGGTATCTATGTGTTTAGCAAAAAAATTCTTTGGTATCTTTGTTTCACATATATAAATTACTGTCTATTTTATAAACTTCAAACACATAATCAGTACAAGTGATAGATTTGAACAAGTTTCTTATGAATTCTCAAAAGGTGTCCAAATGACCATATTTCTTTTCTGAGGGTATGGGTTCAATTTTTTAGAACAAAAATTTTTAAGGAGTGAAGAATGTAATATCCCGAGTTCCCGACCAACTAAGTGGTTAAAGTGGGATTATATATTTATAATTTATTTTTTGCTTTAAATTTCTTGATATTTATATGAAGATGTGCATAAAATTTCATTATTGTAAAACCCTATAGATATTTGAGTTAACTTTTGGAATATAAGATTATATGGGTGTAATTGTAAATTGGATTGAAATGAAAACTTAAGAAAATTGTGGGGCTATTGCATAAATTTAATCTAGTAGAGATGAGTCACTACTCTCTCATCTTTAAGTGATACCTAATTTCTTTTTTCCCCAAAACTGAAACACGTAAACCACTTTCCCTCATTCTGTTTCTGTATTCTTTTGTTCTATTCTTTTCTCTTCCTCACTCTTTCACCCAAAAACTCCCTGCTCATATTCTCTCAAAATATTTTGTATTTCCTTCGTGGAAATCACTATTTTCACAACAAAATCAAGAGCAAGAACTAATTAAGGTATCGAGAACACCGAGACTTAAGCTCCTCTAGGCCTAATCTCTTTGTTCTGCTATCTGGTAAAGGATATGTGATATGATTTTTTAGTAAGTCATGAAGTTATTTACAAATCTTATTATACATTAAAAGATTTTGATAAGAAATATTTCATAGAAGCATCTTTTGAACAAATACATGTTCTTGAGTAATTGAAATTCAAATATGTGGATATAATATGGAAAAGTATTTAGAGAAAGGTTGTTTAATTGTTATGTCCTATAGTATGATCTGAACTTAGTCAATAGGGGTTAAATTATTGGCTTTCCATGGAAAATGATTTTATTGGCCATTAATAAGTGAGGACTCTACTGTACCTAGCCCTTGTTGGAAAATGCCAACTTGTGGTAGATGACAACCTCCCCCATGGTTAATGATAATCACACCGAATGGGTTGTGATATATGTTGATATTGAAAATATCTAGCATTGTAGGGAATGCTAGAATATCTAGCCTAGAGTGTTAGAAACCTCACAATTTGTGACAGTACGTATAAAGTGACCATGCTAAATATTAGGGGTGTCAAATAAGTAGGTTTGGGTGGGTAAAAAATAGGTTGGATCCTTAAAAACCCAATTGCCTATTTAGGCCCATTTAACAAAGTATGTATGGCCTATACTCAACCCAACCCATTAAAACCCAACCCACCCATTTACCCAATTATTTTATGTATGTAAATGGTTAAAATATCTTATAACTTCTAAAATGATGAAAATGACAAAAATACCCCCAAATTATCAATAAGTGGGTTTGGGTAAATTTGTTAGATGCCCAATAAGCAACCCAATTAAAACCCAATTAAACTCAACTTAATTGGGTCTAATTGGATTAGCACCCATTTGATCATTTATTAAATAAATAGGTTTGGTTGGGCAATTAGTGAGTGGGTTTGGTGGGCTAATGGATTTGGGCTTTTTTTGCCACCCCTACTAAATATTATCATTACCCATTCGGTGTGATTCTCATTAACCAATATTTTAAACCCCACTAGCCGAGTTCAGATCCAATTAAACAATGTTTCTCTGAATACTTTTCCATATTATATCCACATATTTTGAATTTCAATTACTCACGAACATGTATTTGTTCAAAACATGCTTGTATGAAATATTTTTTATCAAAATGTTTCAATGTATAATAAGATTTGTAAATAACTTTATGACTTACTAAAAACTCATATCACATGTCCCTTACCAGATAGTAGAACAAAGAGATTAGGCCTAGAGGAACTTAAGTCTTATTGTTCTTGTTACCTAAACCAAGGATTCGAATTTATTACTACCACCTCATTAGTCTAACAAAATCAAACCATAAACTCTCAACCTTCTTATACACTAATGAAACTCATGAATTCCTAACCCACCTCCAAGAAGTTTTCCCCAAAATACAAACACATACATGAAAAACATCATTCATAAAATCAAGAAATATTATAACAAAACAAAGATCAATATTCAGTGTTAGGGTTACTTTTACATCATTGGTTTTAGACTAGATCTTTTCCGATAAATTTTTTATAATTTTTAGAATGTAACTAAAAATCAAAATGATATACTTTATTTAAATTATACCTAAGAAGCAAGACTTTGTAATTATATATTTTATGTTCTATCATGATGTAAATTCAAACATTTCAATAAAATGAAGATGTATTTCATAATTATTGGTTTTCTTAATTTTATGCCTTAATAAATTGGTGACAAATCCAAATGTAAAACCTTTGAGCAAAGAGATATAATATTGTCAGTTGGGTCATCGTTTTGAGAAACAATATATTCACAACTCCTATTCATATGTGTTCAAGGTCAGGGTTTCTCATTGATTTGCGTGTATCTAAATAAAGGATAACCTATAAGGATTCCTAAAATGGGGATTTGTGAGCTCCCTTTTAAAATAATGGATTATATTTTTTTTAAGGTAACAATTATACCCTCAATTTGATACACTTTGACTAATTATAATATAACCTTTTCCAATATTGTGCTTATACAGTTATACTATGTACTTATTTATTTTTAAAAAAATATTATGATTATAGTCCCTTTAAGGATTATTTTTTACTTTTATTTTTTTTTGTTTTGCTTTTTTATTTAGAAATGTTTATCTTTTAAGAAAATAATTAATTTTGATAGACAAGGCACGATATCTTGATAAACCATCAAAAATTAAATTATTATTTTTTATCTTATATTTTTTAATATTAGAGTATTATTTAAAAGAATTGACGTAATTCACTATTCATATTATTTTTCTTATTATTTATCAGAAAATCACATAAAATTGTTGAGTAACACACTTGACATTATATTTAAAAATGCGATAATATTTTTAGAAGAATAAATAATTTATATAAGAGTCACGAGAATAATTTGAATATAAAGATCTTACATTCTCAAGAAATCCTAAATCTTGACATGCTTACATTCTCTGACATCACATTCTAAAAAAAAAACCAATTTTGTTTAATTTCATTGTTAATTTTAATATTTTTCACTTTCCAAAACATCGTCTTTTTTATGAACCTCAAATGTTGAACATGGTAAAAAATGTAATTTGTAACCAAAAGCAAGAAAAGAAATCTATCATATAAATCTTGGAATCGGATCCTCTCCACTTCACTTTGAAATAGAGAGTCTCCATTTGAAGGCTAGGATTTATTTAAATAAAATCTGGGGTCTAGAATCTGCCACCTCATTTAAAAACAATAACTCAATAAATTAAAATGTGATTAATCTTGACTAAAGCTAACTGCAGTTAAACAAATAAAAAAATAAAGACCTAAACAAAAACTTTAGATATGGTATAGAGACACAAGGCCACCACTAGCCTCCGCAGCCGTCGTTGCCATCTTCGGCGAGACTTCTTTCAAAGAAATAAAGGTACAAGACCACTGCTCTCTTCCTTCTCAAGAAAGGTCTAGGGATGCGGAGGGATGAGAGAGAAAGAGTTTGGAAAGAATGGAATGGAAAAACCAAAATTGTTGGGTTGGGTCTCCATAGGGTTTTTATTGTTTCCATTTCATAATTATGGGTTTTGTTCACCCATTTCATTTGTCTTTTTCAATTTAGTTGTTGGGTCATTTTTCTTATTATTGGTTGATTAATTCAACTACGTACTTGGTTCCGTTTGGATTGCGTTTTTCATTGCTTTTGGAAACGAAACCAACATAAGAAGGATTCGCATGAAACTCTACCATGGGTTGGATCTCCATGGGGTTCCATTTCATGCTGCTGGATTTTGTTCACCCATTTCTTGATTGGATTTTGTTAGTTGTTGGATCCTTTACTCAAAACAGTTATTTCGGATTTTTATGTATAAAATATATTCTAAAAAAATGTTGAAGTGTTTGGTTGGAAATTTAGGAAATGCCTAGAATTCATTTTGTAAATTCTCATTTGTATGGATTCTAATTTAGCTTTTGGTTCTCATTTTTGTTAAAACAAGTGGGACAAACAGACTGAAGCATTAATTGCTCCAACAACCATTATTTTCGCACCCTTTCTGTTGTTCTCTCTCTCTCTCTCTCTCTCTCTTTTTTTCTAGATCTTTATGTTCCAACATTCTTTCCGAGAAAAAACAAATTAAAATAAAAAAGAAATTCTTAATAAAACTAAAAATCTTCCCTGTAACATACAACATAAAAAATCACAGATAAAAAATCTGTGAAAAATGGCTTGCTTTTGTAATTTGTTTGGAACCAATTGAGGCCCATTTTTGTGAACCCCCACGGCAACCTTATTAGTAATCAGATAACCCAAATTAGTAAACAAAAACCCAATGGAGGAGATGTAGAGGGAAGAGGTGGCCTGTGGGAGGAGCATGTTGGTGGCGTTGAACTAGTATCAAAGCTTCTTGGTTGGAGTGGTACTAGAAGTGGAAAGAGAGATCGTTGTGGAAGGAGATGAACTGATGAAGAAGAAAAAAGAGAAGAGAATGATAAAGGAGCAAACGTGTGGAAGAAGCAATTGAAGGGAAAAAGTAAAAGAAAAGGTAAAGTAGAGAGAAGAAACATGTGGAGGTGAAAAATGAAAGGGAAAAAAGAAAAAAGAAAATAAGAATTGGTAGAAAATGTGAGTGGATGAGAAAAAAGGGAAGGAAAAAATAAATAAAAGAAATGGAAAAATTAAAAGTTGAGAAAATTGAAAATCCTATACTAGATTTTCTATGTTACAAATATAATAAGTGGATTAATAATTTTATCAATTAAAAAGATTATAATGGAGAAAATTGATTTAAAAAGTGTTGAGAATGAGATTTTTTTTATTATTGTTGAGTATTTTATTTTCTTGTTAATTTTGTATTGGTAGTGTATATATTTTTAGCCTTGTGTTGAGATTTCTTTAAAAAAAAAATTTGTTAATTACATATAATTATCTTAACAATATATTATTTAATAGGAAAAATACATTCTCTAAAATACCAATCAAATACAATTTCCTTCAACATAATCACTTTTTAATAAAAGTTTTAGTATTTTACTAAACGTACTATTTTATTTTCAGTAAAATGCATTCCCAAAGAAAAGATCTAAACATAGCCTAAGTTAGTTGCATTTCCTTTTTCATCCAAATGTTCCAATCTATTTGTTGAGTTATTGCTTTGAAATGAGATAGCAGTTTCTAAACTCAAGATTTTATTTAAGGCAATCATATCATTCAATGAAGACTCTATTTCAAGATGAAATGAAGAGGTTAATGTGGGTCCGTACACTTGAGTCTGGCCAGTATCCTTAATATCATTCCCGCCTCGAAAACTAGGAAAATTAAGCATAACGGTCATCCAATCCCTCGTCCCCAAAATACCCTTTGCTGAGATAGCTCGCATACTTCAACTTCCCACATCCCGGCTTGCAAACTCAATGGCATCTTTGTAAATCTCTATAAAAATAAGCCTGATTCGCTTTTTTCCTAATCAATATAAGCCAAGTTCAAGCTCTCTATAAAAAAAAATGTACAAAGACATTCTCTCTGAATTCTCTCTCTCTAATCTGTACAAAGACATTCTCTCTGAATTCTCTCTCTCTAATCTGTACAAAGACATTCTCTCATTTCGAACGCCGACGAACTCTCAGACAGGGGCAGATTTAGGACTTCAATCTAGGATGGGCACCTTTTAATCCCAAAGTTTAATAGACATAATACAAAAAATGCTTAAAGCCGATATAAATTATTTATATAACAAACAAGAAACTCATTATAGCCTTTTACAATTGATTTTGACGTGTGTTTCATATTTTGAAACCGTTACATTATAACTTTATTATTAATACTACGAGAAATGTCTTTCCCTATGTATACAATCAAGTTGTCATCCATCCATTGATCACTCGTTCGATTACGTAATCGATTATTCACAATCTTCATAGTTGAAAATGATCTTTAATTTCCAAAATGGCAGTCACAACTGGTAAGTTTGATAGTAAATTATATATATATATATACCTAGAAAAAAAAATTAACAAAAAAATTAGGGTTATTCTACAATACTCACTCTTTTAATTTTGTGAGTTTGGTACCCACTCAATTGTTATCATCAAATATGATGTAGTTGCCATCATATGTGATGGTAGTGCTATCCAATGTGATGTTGGTACTCTCTAATTTTATATATATTAAATTTAAATAAATAAATAAAAATTTAAGGTATAAAGTAATGTGATTATAGGTATCAACATATGTAGGGTAATTACCATTATGTGTGACACTAATACCATCAATGTAACATTTTATCTATTAAAAGTATTACACGCACTAAAAAAAGTGTGGATATTATTGAATTATCCAAAAATTTGAGGATGGACACTTTATAAAAGCCAATTATTTTTTATATTTTATACCTAATAATTTTTTAAAAAAATATTTGAGGGTGGGCACGTGCCCACCCTGGTCCAATGCTGGATCCGCCCATGCTCTCAGGTTTCTCTCTCTCTCAAGAAAGTATATAGTATTTCACTGTTTCTTTAGAATCTTTTTCTTGCTAAATTCAAACTCTTCTATTTTCTCTCTCTAGAATGACTCCAACTCTCGAAGAACATCTTGCCGCTGAATCGGCTGCAGAAGCGGCCGCATCTCAGCCTATAGAGCCGGCACCGGAAAGCGAAAGTGATGACTCAGACAGCAGACCTCTCACGGATACTTTTCCAGAAAGTGATGACTCTGACAGAGGAACTCTCAAGGACACCTCGCCGGAAAGTGAGAGTACAGGATCCAACGGTGTTGGTGGTAATGAAGAGAGCAGTGCGGATGCGATGATAAAAGAGGCCTAGGAGAAGCTCAAGGAATCCTATGCGACCTTTAAAGGGAACCTTGTGGGGACTCTCGCAGCTATGGATCAAAGCGCTGAGCTTTTGAACGACATGAAAGCAATAAAGAAAAGAACGAAAACTGAGAGTATTCTGGATAAAATTCTATTAGAGTTTTGTTGCTCTGTTTTCACTAACACATGCAGAGCTTTATACATTCATACACAAACCAGCACGTGTTCCACGTGATCCTATAATTACGGTACCTGCTAACCACCTATAACCAACACCACCTTTTACGTAACTAAATATCTAACCCCTATGGCTGCAATCTAGTGTATCACATATACACTTTCATCCCCCCTCAAACTGATGCCGATCAAAAGAGTGCAAAAGTTTGTTAGCTAACTGAAGAAACCGTGGTGTTGGCAGAGCTTTAGTGAGTAAGTCAGCAAGCTGATCAACGGTGGGAATAAACTGGACCTTCAAATCAAGATATTAACAATATAAATATATATATAAAATATATAAGGTAGTAAGACCAATCAAGTATATGTTTAAAACAACAAATTAGTAAGGCGGTAGAACCAGCCAAGTATATATTAAAACAAATTTAATATAATGGATATGAATGCAAGAAATTATCAGAAAGTAATTACTTTATTTTAAAAGTAATAACTTACAGTTTAACAAAGATAAACTCAGATAAACTGGAGGCTGATAGCTTCCATGATTACAAGTTTAGTATGTGAGTATGAGAACTGGAGGTAGCCTATTCTAATTCTGGAGTTTCAACACATGAATGTCCAAAATATTACAAGAGATGGGCTAGAGAGTATTACAAGTTTTTCTATGAAGTTCTGAGTAATAACAATACATCAAAGCCATGTATATATAGGCAAATACAAGAGAAGTTGTCGATGGATGACAACAAAATGGTGAGTCTTGGTCTTCATGATGAACTTCAAGAAGTCCAAGCTTTCATGATTAATGACTATTTGCTTTTTTGAAAAAGCAAAAGCATCTTTGAAGCTTTAACAAATGCCGAAGAAGTTGTCTAGCAAACAATGGAGAATCTCTACTGTTAAAGATAATATTTGCTGCAGGGACTTGATAGCTGTTTTATCAATTTGTCGGGCATGCTTATTAACAGTGCAGATTCTTCTGACAGTGAACTTAACTGCTGCAGGAGACTGACTGCATTTTATTAATAGGGAATTTATCAGAAGATCATCCGTCAAGGTTCAAATCTTCAACCTCTTCAACCTCATACCCATCATATAGGTCTTGGGAATCTTAGAATAGGGGGTCCTGGTACCAGTTTGGGGGCATTGGTACAGGAGTATAGGGAAATTTGGCAGCTTCTTTGTCTTTAGCATTGGTTTATCCTTCTGAGGATGCAGGAGAATGCTTGCCACTGGCACTGGCTGATTGACATTAGATTGCAGCCATTTTACAGATCTTTGCAAGCTCTTCAGGAGATTTCCCTTTTAATAAGTCTTGAATGGAAGAAGACGATGGCTTGTCTTCTAACTCCTTGGCAACTTGAATTGGGAATTCATCATAAACAAATTTAACAATTCTGTCTCTATCATACTTGTCCCACCATTTAACAGAGAAGCTTCTGACCAGGATATTCTCTTTAATTTGGTAATTCCATTTAACAATCCGATGAGACTTTATATTTAGCACAAGAATAGCAGTATTGGAGGGAATCTGCTATTGTATTCTGAACATCTGTACATTTTAGTAAAGTGTAATAGTGCTTCCCAGAGAGTATGGGTGCTCAATGGTGGATCATCGGGATGGGTTGGAATCTTGGTATTCCATAATGTGTCTGGGATGATCTCTGTTTGGGAGCCATGCTTGGACCACCATTTAATAAACCACATGGGTGGTTGGCATTCTGGTTTAATAAAATTATATTTCTCATGCCATTGGATGAACCAAGAATGAGACATGTTATCATTTTGATGCAAAAGTATTTTGAACCAAGCATCAATGTAATCAAAGTATGAATATTGGATGGGATGACCTTGGAGTGGTTTTGAAACAAATGGGTAGGTGCCCCATTGTCTCATGGAGGTGAATTTAATAATCTATATTTTGTGATAGAGAAGTTTCTTATCATGAAATTGGTCATAGATGCCTTTAATAATAATAGAACCTTCTTGCTGGAGAATGTTCTGATAATATTGAATGGTTTTATATTGGTCATTGGGATTAAAATGTTGTTGGGCACCATCAGTTGGATGGGCAGGAAAATAATATTTTATCAGTAAGAGAGGGTTGGTAATATTTTTGTGGATGAACTCTATATGAAAAAGTTTTTCATCATATAGAGAGATGAAAGGGGAAAGTTTAGACTTTCTGGTTTTAATAAGGGCTACTGGAGTAGAGGGGACTATTTGTTTATTAAATGGATCATAGTCTCTGGATAGAGTTTTAGCAAAAGAGGGGCTTTGTACTGGTTTACCAAGGGAGACCATCCTAGAGGATGATGGTTTATTAGGAGGGTTAACAGTGGTGATCTAGTGAGGATCAAATGTAACAAGTTGGCTAGGGGTGACTAGCTCAGGTTTAACATTGGGAAGTTTATTAGGTGGAATTCTGCTGGAGGAGGATGTTTTTTTGGATTTTTTATCCGCCATCTTTATTCTGCAGAAATTCACGGGTGAGGAAGTCAGGGATAAAATTTTGGCTTCGTTTAATATATTCAATTTCAAAATAAAAAATACTTAATATTGACTGCCATCGGGCAAAAATGTGTTTTGATGCAATATTTTCAACATCTTTTTCCAAAACATATTTTGCAAATTTGCAATCAATGCGTATGAGAAATTTTTTATTTATCAAATCAGTTTGAAATTTATCAATACATAATACTATAGATAAAATCTCTTTTTTAATAGTACTATAATTATTTTGCGCTTTATTCCAGACACCATAATGGAATCGAACAATTTTTCAGGGGAATTTGGGCTGATTCTTTGCTTTAGAATACCACCGTATCCAATATCGGAGGCATCGGTTTCAACAATTTTAAAGGAATTTATCGTTGGAATGCCAAGACAAGACAAAGTCTTAACATACTTTTTAATATCTTGGAAATTGGAAGTGTGAATAGATGTCTAAAGGGGAGGATTTTTTTGAAGTCTATCAAAAAGAGGCTTGCATTGCTTTCTAAGATTTTGATAGAAATCAGCAACATAGTTTAATGAACCCAAAAATCTTTGGAGTTGAGATTTATCAAGAATTTCATCAGGAAATTTATCAGCAAATTTAATAACTCTATCTATGGGACTTATCTTACCCTGATAGATATTGTAACCAAGGAATCGAATCTTGGTTTGGAAAAGTTTAATTTTTGGAGAGGAAACAACCAATCCATTGTGTTTAATAATATCCAAAAACGAATTCAAATGTTTCCAGTGTTCATCAATTGATTTACTAAAGATGAGAACATCATCTATGTAGACAATGTAGAATTTACTAAATGGATTAAAAATATCATTCATAATATTTTGGAACTCACTCGGGGCATTTTTTAATCCAAAAGGCATTACATTCCATTCGTAATGGCCAAATGGGGTGGTGAATGCAGTTTTGTATTTATCATATTCATGAATTTGGATTTGCCAAAATCCACTTTTAAGATCAAATTTACTAAAAATGACTGAATCGCTCAGCCAATTTATCAAATCTTGTTTATTTGGAATTGGATACCTGATCCATTCTAGGACTTTATTCAAAGGCTTGTAATTAGTTACAAGTCTGGGAACACCTCTTTCAAGTTCAACATTTTTTTGAACATAAAAGGCTGGACAAGACCAGGGTGATTTACTATGCCGGATTATCTTCTTTTCAAGTAAATCATTAATTTCATTTTTACAAAATTCCATGATTTCTTGATTCATTTGGATAGGCCTAGCTTTGGTAGGAATATTTCTTTCATTAAAATCTTTGACATATGGTAATTTAACAACATGAGTTTTTCTATCCCAAAAAGCATTGGGAATATTAGAACAAACTTCTTGGTTTAACTTTTCTTGAAATCTTTCAATTTTTTGTTGAAAGATTTTATAATTTAATTGTTGTTCAATTCTTTGGTAATGAACTTCATCTTTTAAAAATTTCAAATGTTTTTCTTTATTTTTTATCAAACAAATTGATTGGGAGATCAAATTGTCTTTTAACATTTTAGCATCATTTTCCTCAATTCGATTGAGAAAATTGAATTTAATAGGTTGTTCAAAAGGAGCAGTCGTGATACCATCTACTTCTGTTGTAAAAGGATACAACAGATGAATAAATGGTAATCCAAGGATTACTTTATCATTCAGATTTTTAACAAGAACAAAAGATGTTTTAAAACAAACTTTGTCTTTACAAACATGAGCATTATTAATTTCATATTTAATATGCATTTTGCTACCATTAGCAGAGTTTAATCTTTAAGTTGATTTTTCAAAGTATTTAGTTGGGATTAATCCCTCTTGGATACAATTTAAGTCAGCTCCAGTATCTACTAGAACAATGACTTCAATTTCATGGTCTTCAATTATTAATTTAACATTTGTATGCCATCTAATAGGCGTTATTTTGTTTAATAAATTACAATATCTTATTTCATCATCTGATTTTATCATTTTTCTTGTAGAAGATTCAGGTTTATCATCTTCAGAAGAAGAATCATCATTATTAATGGGTTTGAATATTTAATCAAGTTCAAGGACAGATACACGATCTTCCAATTTAGCATTTTTACCTTCCAATTTAGCATTTTGACTTTCAAGTTGTTCATTTGCAGCTTTTAATTGTATGATTTCTTTTTTAATTTGATTTATTTCAGATTGTAAATCTTCAAGGTTTATTTTCTTTGGCTTGAGTTTATTAAATCTTTCAAGGGTTTCAGAAAGACTGATTGTTGGCTTAGGTAATTTATCATCTTTAGTTGCTTCTTTTTTATTTAACATTTTTCTGAGTTTATGAAGCAAACTTGCTTTTAACTCTGGGTCATTAATTTTACTAATTGCTTCGAGGAGCAACTCTTCTTGTTCTTCTTGTTTAGTAAGAACATTTAATGATTTGGTTAAAACATTTATAGATTTACCAGCACAACAATTATCAGTACAACCAATTTTAATGTTTAGGGTTGAGGATGATAAACTTGAGTATTCATCAGAGGAGGTTTCAATCTCGTCTGGTGATATCTCAGTTTCACTATCAGTGTTTCTTAATTCAAGAAGTTTATACAATTCTTCTTTTTCTTTATCATTTATTTGAAGTTGGTTAATCTTTTGTTTAACTTTGCAGTCATTAGCAAAATGACCATATTTTCCACATTTAAAACATTTTGTTATCTTTTTATCAAATTTTTTGTTATCATATTTTTTATAATGTTTATTAGATTTCTTAGAAAATCTTTTATTTTTATTATAATAGTCATTTGGTTGAAAATTTTTTCTTTTCTTCCAAAATCTTTGTTGTTTATCATATTTTTCTCTTTTATGTTTAATATGTTTCTTTTGTGAAAAAGCCATGGGGAGAATTCCGTATTGTTTACAGAAATTTCTCATTTCATATTTAGCTTTTCTTTTATTATCACTTTATTGTTTAGCAATTCTTTGTTCAATACACATTTTTAAACCATCCTGTTTAATAGTGCTTATTATGTCTCCATATGTTAAGGTATCATAATCAATGATTTAATTGGAGTTACTTAACACAGTTCGAATTTTATGAGCAAAAAGGTTAGGTAAACCATCAATGAATTTTTCTTTCCAATATAGTTTATTACTATCTTCTCTTAAAATGACTCTAGAGGTAAAGACATCTTTATACCATCTAAAGTCACTCATGGTTGGACATTTAAGATTACTTAATTGGTCATAGATCCTAAAGGTAATGTTACTAGGTGTACCAATAAAGTGTCTTATTATTGTGAAAACAAGGGAATTAACTCCATCAGGAATTCTCATTCCAATTCTTTCATCGAAGATGGGGTTATCTTCTTCGTCTTTCTTAACAGAATGTTTAATAAGATCTCTAGATTCTTCAGTAAGATGTTTTTCCCACCAAGATTTCAATTTCCCAAAGAAACCTATGACTAATAAATCAATTATTTCAGCATGATTTAATTGATGATTAGTCTTGTAACTATTAGCAACCATGGTTAAATGGCTAAGTTTATTAAGAACTTCCTATTCAGAAAGTCCATCAATGTTTCATTCATAAAGTTTATCAGCAGACACCGAAAATTGGTGCTGAAAGCTTCTTTCTTCAAATTGCATATCTGGAGGTGTAGGCCTAGGATACCCGTTTTTTGTGAAAGTTGTTGGGTTTGGTTTTTTTATTAGTTATTCTTTGGAGTTTACCAAAAGCTTTTTCAAGTTGATCAATCTCTTCATCAGAGGTTGTTTATGAATTTGAAAAGCATGTTTCAACATTTACTTCATCATTTTTATGAATAACATTTATATTAGAGGATTCTCCTGTTTCTTTTTTGACTTTAAAGCAAAAGCAAATAGCATATATATATATATATATATATATATATATATATGATTATATGCATTTAACTTCTTAACACTTTGGGATGGCATTTGTCATGGTACTCGAGATATATGGCATTTGATGTGTTTTTAGATGCTGATTATTCTTCATTTGATGTGGTCTGGGCTGTTTTTGTAGTTCTGTTGTGGCTACTTACAGCAGTATGCATCAAGACTGGAAGGCCTCAAATGGCAAAACGGGCAATTGAGCTGGCAGAGCAACGCCTTTCCAAGGATGGCTGGCCTGAGTATTATGATGGTAAGACTGGGCGTTATGTTGGAAAGCAAGGAAGGAAGTACCAGACGTGGAGCACTTCTGGCTACCTGGTTGCTAAATTGATGATTGAGAAACCTTCCAATCTCCGTATGATCTCTCTTGAAGAGGACAAGAAGATAGACAATCCAAGGCTTACCCGCTCTACTTCATTTTAAGAGGTACCACCATAGAAACGAGAAAGGTTGAATTACAAAGGCAGGGATACGGTTATCACAGATGTATTGCTTTAGTCATTGGGTGAATGGCATCTCATTAGCCACATCATCTTTATTTTTTCGGAGTGGTGGTTGAAGCTATCCAATTGTTGAAATTGAGAAACAGTTTTGTTGATTAGTTGCTATAACTTGTAGGAATTTGATCTCAAAGTTTCATTCTTTTGGTAGAAATGTTTTGTTCTTTTTATATTTGAAATATCTAGATTGACTTGTTAATGAAGTAGGGGATTGCATATGTCCAAAAATAATTGTTTAACAAGCAAAACAATCACCACAATTCAATGCAATAAAATAAAAAATTTAAAAAAAAAACACACACACACACAAATTTCAGTGCTGAAGCGAAAAACTTTAGAAAACCTCTTCAAAAGAAAAAGGGGAAATTACATTTTAAACCCTATAGTTTAGGGGTGTAAACAAATTAAACCATATAGTTTACAAAATAGCAAACTAAATCCTGAAATTTCAAAAAGCAACAAATTAAATCTTGAGGTTTCAAAAGTAACAAATTAAATTTTAAAGTTATAACTTAAACCTCAACCCATATAAGTAAAAAAAAAAAGTTTTAATTTGTTCCCTATCATGATTTAATTTGTTACTTTTTGAAACTTTTGGGTTTAGTTTGTTACTTTTGAAACTATAGGAGGTAATTTGTTATACCCCTAAAGTATAGGGTTTAAAATATTATTTTCCCAAAGAAAAACTACTCCAGTAGTAACCAACTACACATAAAAAATTTCATAATAATAATAATAAAAACTGTTAGAATAAGTCTATACTTACAAAGCCTTTGTAAACTAGACACGGCTTGTTACCTCAACAAGCAAGCCTTTGTAAACTAGACACGGTTTTACCTCAACAAGCAACTTGTTTTCTTCCTACCTCAACGGCTCCATAATTTTGGAATTCTTAAATGTCCACAGGGAATGAACTTATCTACAACAACTTGAAACTCTAATAAACCCAGAAGAAGTTTGCTAAACTAGTAGATAATCGGTATACACATATAAGTGAAAGTCCTTATGGATTAAAGTCTCCCCATTGCCAAGGTATTATCTCCTCCCAAAAAAGCATAAAGGCTCTTTGTGATTTTACGATAACACATGAAGAGAAACTCACAATCATAAACTTAAGGGAGAGGTTTTCTAATAATCAAGGCTCAAGAAAAATAGGGCTCTCTCAATAGTCTTAGACTAGTTGCCTCTCTTAATTGAAATCATTTAAATCATTCATGGAAACCTATTTATAAGTAGGTTAAGGAAAGTGGGACTCTCTCAACTTTTATTTTTTAGTTTTTTTTAGCCTAAGTAATATGAGGGATGTAATTTTTTTTCCATAATTAATTTAATAATTTTTACATGATTTGTTAAAATTTGAACAACATCACTTTCACCTTAACACTTTTTTATTATGTATCAAGCACAATAAATCATGTTAAAAATTATGAAAAAAAAAAAAGATGAAAAGTGTTGTGTTATTCCTAGACTTATAGTTAATAATTTGGTAAGTGAAAAAATATTGTCTTTGTATTAGGTTTAATACAGGGTGAGAATTTAATTTGTTTACTTTTCTAAAACTATAAAATTTAATTCATTACTTCTTAAAATTTTTGGAGTTTAATTTATTATATTAACTAAATTATGAGGTTTTGTGGGCTTGGAAGTTGGAACCCAATGGCAGCTTCGTAAATGTATATAAAAGTAAGCCTGATTCACCAAAGTGCAAGCTTAGACTTCTTGAATTCTCACTCTAACCGCCAAAACTGAAACTGGAAGAAATTAACAAAGATTTCCAATTCCCTGAAAATCATAGCTGGCACATCCTATCCACGCACCCATATATATACATAACCTTCTCTCTCGCCCTCTCTCTCTCTCTCTCTGTAAACTGTACGGACACTCTCTCACTGAATCTTTTCTCATTTCGATCACCGACGAACTCTAAGGTCTTTCTCTCTCTCTCTCTCTCTCTCTCTCTCTCTCTCTCAAGAATGTGTAGAATTTCACTATTTCTTTAGAAATTTTCTCTTGCTAAGTTCAAATTCTGCTATTTTCTCTCTCTCTAGAATGGCTCCAACTCTCGGTAAACTTCTCGCTGTTTTGAGGGAAGACGAGGCATCTGAGCCTCCAAAGCCGGCACCGGTAAGCGGTCCCTACGATAGCGTAAATCTTCAAGATCAACAAGCTTATCAGGAAAGTTCGCCGGAAAAAGCACAGTCACCGACCGGAGAGAAGGAGCTCCCGGACAATGATGCTGAGGTCGCGCAATCGTTGCTCGATCTTCGACTGATTGAAAAACAAGAATCGAAAGCAGAGTCACCGGCCGGAGCGAATGAGCTTCCGGTCAATAAAGCTGTGAACGCGGAGATGTTGCTTGATCTTCAACTGACGGAAAAACAAGAATCGCAAGCACAGTCACCGGCCGGTGCGAAGGAGCTTCCGGTGAATGAAGCAAAGGTCTCGGAATCGTTGCTTGATCTTCAACAGAAGGTCAGTTCAGTCTCTGAGAATCCGTCAACAAATTCCGTTTCGGCAACTGAAAATGAGTCCACGTCAACTGATAAAGGTTCAGATCCTCTGGAAAATGAAGGTTCAAAATCGATTGAGAATTCGCCAGATTATATAGTGATTGATCCATCGTTGGCACCGAAGGAGAAAGAATCTCCGAAAGCTTCTGGTTCATCGAAAAATGCAAGTCCAAAATCCGAAGAGGAATCTTCAATTTCACATTCTCCGGAGAAAGGAGAGGCTCCAGAACCAAAGACGAAGAAAAGTGTGAAGATGAAGCGCAATGAGAACGAATTAGTCTTTGAGAATCCGAGTGTGCCGAAGATTGCGACGCTGAAGCCGTGTCCGAGTGTTGGCATGAGCCTTGAGAACTATGATCTGATCAAAGACAATTCACCTGCGTTCAAATCCAACGGTGGTAATGGAGAGAGCAGTGCAATGGTGGAAGAGGCGTGGGAGATGCTCAAGAAGTCCTACGTGTACTTTAAAGGAAAGGAGGTGGGGACTCTCGCAGCTATGGATCCAAGCGCTGAGGCTTTGAACTACAATCAGGTATACAAAATGTGCATTTCGTCTTTTTTATGACCTTTTGTCTTGAGAATTTCAACCATTATGTTAGACTGTGTTTCTTAGTGATATTAATTAAGCTTTAAATGATAATTTATGATATCTAATTAGCTAATAGAGTAATTGCTAAGGAATAGCTTAGAGATATAGGTTAGGGTATATTTAATGCTCAATTAATGAATGTTTTTACACATTTTTCAAAGGGTTCCGATGCCCTTAAAGCATTTGTGAGGAATAATAAAATTTTAATATTAAAATAACATAAATATAGCTTTTATAGGTATTTTAATATTTTTTATTATGTTAATATTAAAAATTAGCTATTTCCCCTAATATTTAAGCATTTAATTCTATTAATGAATGCTCTAAAGGCCTCCGTTAAGAAAATCTTTTTATTTTTTCAAATAATAAATTCAAACTGTATACACACATATTAAGAAACAATAAAACTACGGACACAACAAACACAACAATCATGAGGTGTCAAACTTTAAATAATAAAATGATATAAGTGGTGAGTCCATATGATAATTAATAAAAACTTACCAATTCAGTATTGTTGTAAAATTTTTGTGTGAAAATTTTGTGTATGTAACATTGCTTATTAAGAAAAACACAAACAGCCACAATAAACTTGTTCTTACAAACTAATAAATTATTGACATGTGCACTTTTCTTAAAATAAAAAAAAATTGTGCATTACACTTCATGATTTAATATTTATTATTTCTTAACTTATTCCCTTAGGTCACTCATTAGCCGGACGGAGTGGGGTAAATACTATCTAAAGAGCATCGTTTGGGATATTCTGCTAGATATTTAGACAATGTTATGGAACTCTAGCTTTTAACAAAAACAATCTAACTTCAGATTTGATTGCTCTAGCATTTCTCTGAGTATGACCATTTGCTTTTCATTGATTGTTGTAAAGGAAGTTACATGGTTTTCTTTGCTTACTGTTCTGACAATGTTTATCTATTAGGCATTTTTAGTCATTTTTGGGACTCTTTTAAATGGTTCATCGGACATCAATCTATGATTGTCTAGTTTTGATTATGTGGTTGAATTAATGTGATTAGTATAATGTATTGAACCTTATTTGGCAGCAGCACCATTTATATCACTTTGTTTGGCAATCTCACAGTTCTAATGTTTTATGAAGTAGAGCTGGTCCTACTCCTACATAATTGAGAGAGCATCTTAGGGGTGCACTCAATGAATATAAACTTATTGAGTTCTTGTTTAATGTCTACAGATTATCATTTCATACTACATGAAAAAAAATTGTGACAACTGAGCCTTGCTCGATGGTTCCTTTCTAGTGGATCAAATATGTTAATCTGCAACCGGAATTGTTTGCTGATAAAAATTTCTTTGAATATATGGACTGTTAAATGAAATGTGGAAACCCTTTTTTGGAGAACCTATAAACCAGACTTTTATGACTATTACCATTTTTTTTTTGCTAAACCACTTGTCTGCTACCCTTAATAATGGAGTGGGAGTGACTAGGTGCCAAGACCCTTTTTGGATGATAAAAACATATCTGGACTTACTTCTTATCCTATGACAGACCATGTGACACGTTGTTTATATTCTTCAATACTGATTCCGTTCATCATGTCTTCTAAATAACACTTTGCATATACTGCAGTTGTATTATCTTAATGGCCCTATTAGATCACGTTTATAATGCTAATATTGTTATACATACAAAGTATTGCAGTAACAATCCCCAATTGGCCCAAAATATTTGTCATCTGAACTTGCAGGTTTTTGTGAGAGATTTTGTTCCTAGTGGCTTGGCATATCTGATGAAAGTACCCCCAGAACCTGAGATTGTAAAAAATTTCCTTTTAAAGACCCTCCACCTCCAAGGTTGGGAGAAGAGGATTGACAACTTCACTCTTGGAGAAGGTGTGATGCCTGCAAGTTTCAAAGTTCTCTTTGACTCACACCGTCAGAAGGAAACTTTGGTTGCGGATTTTGGTGGAAGTGCAATTGGAAGAGTTGCACCACTTGATTCTGGGTTCTGGTGGATTATTCTTCTAAGATCATATACCAAGTGTACAGGTGATTATGCACTGGCAGAGCTTCCTGCTGTGCAAAGGGGAATGAAATTAATACTCAATCTTTGCCTCTCGGATGGCTTTGACACTTTCCCAACACTTCTATGTGCAGATGGGTGTAGCATGATTGACAGGAGGATGGTGAGTCTTTTGTTTTCCAATCTTTTTCAATACTGTCCAAGGTGCTAATTTTATAATATGTTTTTAGGTAATAATTAAAACAATATGGCATTAAGTAATTATAAATGAACGACTGCTTGGATATTGAGTTGATATTTTCTTGGTGCCTGAAGGAGGAAGTCGGAATCATGTTTCTCCTTTTGGTGCCAATAAAGTTTCCATTACTAGTCAGTTTCTCACCATCAGTGAATTGTGAGTTTTGACAATTCACTGGATATGGCTGAGAAGCAATGATGTCATAGTTTTTTATATTTCACGTTTAGAGCTAACTAGTTGTGTACATTTCTCTAACTTGATGTTCAGCAGTTAGTGATGGCAATTGTTTAGGCTCAAAGAGAACTGGCACTGACACAAGAAAGATGTTCTTGTGCTTTGTTCTAGCTGGCCTAGGAAATCATTCAATCTAAAGGTTTTAAATTTTCAGTCCCTTGAATGCTAACACTTTGGCATGCTTTTGGAACAGGGAATATATGGATATCCAATTGAGATCCAAGCCCTCTTTTATTTTGCACTAAGATGTGCAAGGCAAATGCTGAAACCAGAGCGTGATGGCAAGGAATTGATTGAGCGAATTGATAAGCGGATCACAGCTCTCAGCTTTCATGTACAGGAGTACTTCTGGCTCGACTTTACACAGTTAAATAAAATCTACCGGTACAAAACTGAAGAGTACTCCCAGACTGCTGTCAATAAATTTAATGTCATGCCGGAGTCTATCCCTGAATGGGTGTTTGATTTTATGCCCTTGCGAGGAGGGTATTTGATTGGCAATGTCAGCCCAGCTCGCATGGACTTCCGGTGGTTCTTGGTTGGGAATTGCATCGCCATATTGAGCTGTCTAGCCACAAGTGCACAGGCTACAGCAATAATGGATCTTGTTGAGGAGCGCTGGGAGGACTTGGTTGGGGAGATGCCTTTGAAGATTGTTTATCCAGCATTGGAGGGACATGAATGGAGGACTGTCACTGGTTTTGATCCAAAGAACACACGGTGGAGTTACCATAATGGTGGCTCTTGGCCAGGTGAATATCATGAACACAAAGCTCAGAATGAAAAATAATGTTTCAGATTTTCCTACACTTTGGAACTTTTCTATTTCTTAGATTCTGGTTTGTAGTATTTCTAGTAAATAAGCAATAAGCATCATGAATGGGTTTTTATATAATCAACCACTCATAATAATCTTCATTGAGTGTTCTGCTACCCCCATGATCTTCTAATTGATAGCCAATGGTTGTGACTTGTAACAGCATTTGATATGTCAGGCCTTTTTTGTTTAGATATATGGCATTTAACTTCTTAACACTTTGGGGGCAGTGTTTCCTTGTTGTGTAGGCCCTTTGAAAACAATGCATAAATTTTGAATCATCAGCTAGGAATGAACATGCACTTTGATAGTTGAGAAATATCTGTTCATATTGTGTATCAAGTTTTGTGCTGATTTGGTGATCTGTGATGTTTTTGTAGTTCTGCTGTGGCTACTTACAGCAGCATGTATCAAGTCTGGAAGGCCTCAAATTGCAAAGCGGGCAATTGAACTGGTAGAGCAACGCCTTTCCAAGGATGGCTGGCCTGAGTATTATGATGGTAAGACTGGACGCTACATTGGAAAGCAAGCCAGGAAGTACCAGACATGGAGCATTTCTGGATACCTGGTTGCTAAATTGATGATTGAGAACCCTTCCAATCTCTTTATGATCTCTCTTGAAGAAGACAAGAAGATAGCCAATCCAAGGCTTACCCGCTCTACTTCATTTTAAGAGGTTCCACCATATATAGAGAAGAGATTGAGTTTGAATTGCAATAACAGGTATACGGTTATCCCAGATGTATTGCTTTAGTCATAGGTGGATAGCATCTCAGTAGCGACATTGCCGTTTATATTTTGTGAATGGTGGTTGAAACTGTCCAGTTGTTGAAATTGATAAACGGTTTTTTGATTAGTTTACATAACTTGTGGGATATGATCTCAAAGTTTCATTCTTTTGGTAGAAATGCTTTCTTCTTTCTTCTGTGGATTTAATAATTTGGTCACTCTGAGAAGAAGAAAAAAAGGTTGCGAAAATCATGCCCACGCCTTTTCTAATACCTTTAGCTAAACATACTTAGGATATAGGAACAAAGATATTGCTCTGTACCTGTACTTGTTCAGAGAATGTGTGCTTGATACAGCAGAACCCCAGTATGTGCATATTCATGATTAGGACCTTGGACAGTTGGACGTGAATTGAGATACCATAATCTAAATTAGTAGTTCAAATTGGTATGGCCTATATTTTTAATCAGATACATGCCATTCTTTATTTCTTTGGACAAATATGAAATATATCTAAAATAGGACTCAGTTTTGGGCCCTAAAATCAGGCACCTTGTGGATCATTAAACTGGATTCTGCAATCAAAACTTTTGTCTATAATATTTTTAATCTACGATATTTGTCTATAATATTCCATATGATTTAGAAAAAGTCATGATCATCCAATCCAGCTGTGGTATGTAATTTAGAATATCTGCCTTTTTTTTCTTTTTTTTTTATGCCCATATTTGAGAGGTACGACTCAAAGTTGGGTCCTAGTGAATAATTCTTGGATTTGTTTTGGAATCATTTATGTTTCAGATGGCATAGATTTTGCATGTGAAGAAGACATGACCAGATTGTTTCTTTTCTTTCTTTCTTTTCTGTTTTGGAATGGGGACTGTCCGTAATGGATTTTCAGCCTAAAATAATTTGGTTTCCTTAGCTCTGTACAATCCAAGGTTCTTACCTTTAAGCGCACAATAATAATTTATGCTCTATTAGTCGCATGCCCTATGCCTCCCTAATCCAAATGAATCTCTTGAATATAAGAAGTATTTCAGACAATTTTTAACTAACAGGATTGTAGGAGATTTATAGCGAAACTGCTAGTACTTTCTGTATGTCAGTTCGGTGATGATTTTGGTGGCTAACAAGAGACTCTTCGTTGTTGACATTAACTTGGTCGATATTTAGTTATTCTGATGATTTCTTTCTAACTCAGCCCAAGAAGTTTGAAGGAGTTAGTTAATTATTTGATCAAACAATCAATAGCTGGTAGAATAATTCATTTTGGCATGTTCGTAAAGATTTATTTTTTGGCTGAACATGTTTGTCATTCATGTGATAATTGCATATCAAGGGAGTTATGTATGATTTAATGAATATATATCGCATGAGATTCACTCTGTACCCCATGTAAAGACCATACCAGAATATAAATCTTTTATCCCATTTTTTGTATTCCAGTCCCGTGAGCTAGTGGAGTCATGGACTGTTATGTCCTGGGCTATTTGGTATTCTCGGAACCAATTTATTCATGAAAAATCACTTCCTTCTCCTCAATCAACGTTGGATATGGGCTTACGGCCCCTCAATGACTTCCAACGAGTCACTGCCGTGCAGGGTTTGGCCTCCCCTGATGCAACATAACTGCCATGGTTTTTGTCTCTTCCTAAGGGTGGGGTCACGTTTACGTGTATGTGTTTTTTCCGTGTATTTGTCCCTCTCACAGCAACAAGTGTAATCTTTGGCTGGTTGAATGTGTGGACCCTCTTTGTAGTTTCTATATTTTTCATTCATAAAGTTTTTTCTATCGTTTAATCAAAAAAAAATTACAACTCACAACATTTTTTTATGGAATATAAAATAAATTACAAAAAGTGAAATAGAATATATTTATTCTATTGTAAATATACAAAAATCATCACAATATTCTTGTAAGTTATAATATTACTCGATCAATATAATTACAGTGTAGTTTTTTAAAAGTTTTATCTATGGACGTAAGTTCACATAACGAACCACGTAATTGCTTTCACTTTTATTTATTCTTGTCTTTTTCTATATTACATTTGCATCCTAGTTTTCTCCTGTTTTTAGCATGTTTTTGGATGAAGAATATTTCCTACTATTGATAAGTATTTTAAATGAAGGGTAAATCATACTTCTGGTTCTTAAAATATGGGTAAATTTTAATTTTGATCTTTCAAATTTAAAACGTTAGGATTCAATCCTTGAATTTTTTTTTTTTTTTTAAATGAACAATTTCGACTACACCAAATTTGTGGGAATAAGACCAAACCTACACCAAATTACATAGACCAAAAGTATAATTAACCCTTAAAAGTACATATTACTCATTGATGTATTGCAAATCCATTGCTGTATCACGATATTTACAAATACATTTACTACTATAACTCGATATTCCTATCCTATGACTACACATTTTTAGCCCTGAAGCTTCCAGTTTGCTGATCTTATAACACCTTAAGACCAAGCATTACTCTGTGCTCTGTATTAGGTGTGTGGAATGAAGGGACAAGGAAGGCGCAGAGGACTTTTGGCCCTCGGAGTGTATCAAACCATTCAAGTATAGTTTGTCGCGGGTTGGTTTCCCTCTTCAATTACACGAGATGGACATAGCCACATAGGCTTGCATTAAACATGCACATTCCTCTTTCCCTAACCAAATTCAAGAGTTTTCATTTTTCGTTGTACTTATTATGACTTTTGTTGTTGGTTAGGAATTTAGGGGTTAAGAGGCTTGGTATAGTGCTTAAACATGTCACACCCCACTTGTCAAATGTCATACTCACTCGATATTCCTGTGTCATAAAGTCTGGGGTTACGAATCATTGTGGTTTCATCAATTTGTCTTCTTTCATTCACTAGGTTTTTTTTTGGTGGGTGAATAATGATTTCATTGAATTAGCAAAAAAAAAATAAAGATAAAAATAATGATTTTATTGAACAAAAGAAAAGAGAAAACCATTACAAAATGGAGCCTAGGCCTAGCCCATCTTCCTTGGCCGAGGAGAAGACCCACTCGGGAATAGAAGAGATGGGTTTAGAATTAAAAGAGGCCTAGGCTAATAAGGAAAAAGAATTTTATGCAACTAGGTTGCATAAGATACCATCTCACTATTAAGCTATGAGTCATGGAATTAGCAACTTTATTAACTTAAAGAACTTCCTAGAGAACAAAAGAGGAGAGGCTGGATATAATATCCGGCAAAATTTTATCTATTTCTCATTTGAGTTTAGAGGATTCTTGGAGAAGAGAGGAAATTATTGTATTGGAGTCACCTTTAAAAGATTATTTAGTAAAATCCAAGCTTTTAAGACCTCTGAAACCACTAACCAAGCTGCTTTGGCTTCTACCCAAAGAGCAAAACCACGAGGGAGTGCTTTGGACCTACATTCAAAATCGTCTCATTGGAATTCCTACACACCGCTTCCGTTGCATCAAAAATGAATTTCACCCATCGTAGCGGAGGAGGATACCAGAGTAGGGGTCCGAGGATAGGAGCTTAGGGGACCATGGAAGTGAGTGTTTTTTATAAATTCTTTTTTATTTTCCTACTAAGGAGACTTGGGTTCGTGTCCTTTTCTTCCCACACGGCTGAATTCTTTCCCAACAACAATAGATTGTTGTAAACAAAATAAAAGACCGTTCATCCTTTTTGAGCTAAACATAATTGACATAATTTGGGAAGGTTTGAGATTTGAGAACCAAAAATATAAATGGTATGAATTATGATTCTATTTGGGCATTCCCCAGGTGTCCTTTATTACTCAAGAGTCAAGATAAGTAAGCTGGTCCAATATGTCATAATCATCTACACTACACTCTTGAATATTCCTTGTCATTTGCCTTTTGCCTTAATTTAAAACAAAAAACGTAAACAACTATTCGACTAACAGAACAGCAAAACAGCAATAAACATAAACCCAATACACCAATACCAATACCGTTGCCTTTTCCGGCAAATACACGGTCAATTACATTCACACAGTCCACACCATCTTCCCCTCTTTGAACAATTTCATCAAACAACGATGGACAAAAATTGCAGCTTCATATCGTGCGAGAATCTGGATCGGGCGGCCATCTGGGTAGGCTCCAACATGGCCTCTGCTTTCTTCGCCTCACTAGAGCGCTGCTCCTGCATCAACCTTGGCACCACCGACTTCGAAGACGACGATATCAATATCGATGAGGCCCACGATCGCCCTCTCATGCTCCCCAAGCCCATCATCTCTGACCCCGAGCCCAATCCCAATCCCAATCCCAATCCCATCATCGCTGCCTCCGATTAAAATTCAATCACTTTCTCATCCTCATGCTCTAGGGTTTGTCTTTTGGGGGTTTTATTGTTACCCTATGATACGCTTTTGTTGTAAAAAGAAAAGTACCCCGTATAAATTTGGTGCAATCTGTATGATTATCGTGCGCTTTTATCATGTATGAAATTTGTGTTTGATTCTGTGCTATTAAAAAAATCAAGCAATTTCAGTTGGGTGTTAAATTGAATTTCTTCATGCTCCAATAATTTTTCTATTCTGTCTATTTGATTTGTGGATAATGTAATTTTATAATTAAATGTGAGTATTTTAACTACATAGTTATTTTGATTTGTCTTGGAAAACAAATCACTTTGTTAATGGTAATTGTTCTTTCTCTGCATGCTTTTTTCCAGGTTATGTTTGATTGCATTAGACTCGTCCAATAAAACGTATTTAGAGAGTACATAAATGAGCTAGAATATCAACTAAAGAATTTTGAAATATTTGGTTAGTCAAGTCCCAACTTTGGCAGAAATTTCTTCAAAAGAAAGCAGCTTGCATTTGCTACACTCAGAGGCTTAGTTGTTTCTTGCTTTGAGGGAGTAGGTGGAGTATAAACCTGTGTGCTCTTCTTATGGGGACCAAGTATTATATTCTGGTAGGGAACTCCTTTTTCTTATCTTGCTGGTTTATGTTACTTTCTATTGTAAAATGTTTGTGTCAGAAATTATGATTGTCCAAAAGCTTAAGCTATTAGAAAATAATGGATTTAATTCATTTTATCAATATTTTAATACTTCTACTCTCGTGTGAGTTTAGACTCCCCTTAATGAATTGGGACCTAATATGTGAGATTGTTAATTTTTAAATGGGAAGTAGAATGGAGTTAGGGTTCGAACTTGGGATCACCTGTTTTGATACCATGAGAAATTACCGATTGTCCCAAAAAATTAAGATATTAGGAAATTATGAATTTATTCATTTTACCAATATTCTAACACTAATGTTGGATTTTGTGGCCATTCCTTATGTTATTTCTCTAACATGCAGTTGAATATTGTGTCTGGTCTACTGGATTCCAACTCACTTGTGCAGCAGACTTCTTCAAGCAAGAGGTGATATTATTCATAGAATTGGTGGCATTCTGGGATGTTATTGGATAATGAGGTGTAAGCGAGTATATGCGAATGGAGACTCTTCTAGGAAGGGAAATGGATTTGAGTCTGTCAGATACCGGGTTTACTTTGGAAGTGAAGTGAGCCTCTCGAATTTCCCACTGATATAACTTAACACGCTTTGCCATCACACTGATGAGCTCACCCCTGGACTGAAGGTACTGTTCATCGAGTTTTCTGAAAGAACTGCTTCAGTTTCCATTGCATTTTCTATGATACATGCTAAAGAGATTCCTAAGACTGGCTTATAATAACATAAAATGATAGTGATTCCCTCAAATTCTGAAGTTATTGGAAGGTATGAAAGAATTGTTATAGTTTCACTTCAACATGCTTTCCAGATATTCCAGCTTCTTTTTGTAATTGATTGGGTTATTTATTTGTTTTACATCTGCATATATATATATATATATATATATATATATATTCAAGGGTAAGAGCTTTCCCAATAAACTAGCCAAAACACTGTTTCAATCAAAATATGCCTAATAAATCCCAAAAACCACCCCCAATGGATTATCAACACATTAGGGATTATAGTTTTTTGCTACATTGCTTCTTTGTTTTTAGAGAACACTGTAGTTTAAGCAAAACATTATTTTAATGTTTTATCTATTATTTTAATCTTTTACCTCTCTCTCTCTCACACGAGCACCTCTCCACCAAGTGCTCTCTCTCTTTTCCCAATATACCAGCCAAAACACTGTTCCAATCCAAATATGTCTAATAAATCCCAAAAACCATCCCAATGGAATTATCAACACGTTAGGGATTATTAGTTTTTTGCTACGGTGCTTCTCTATTTTTAGAGATTACTGTAGCTTAGGCAAAACATTTTTTTATTGTTTTATCTATTATTTTAATCTTTCACCTCTCTCTCTCTCTCTCTCTCTCTCTCACACATGAGCAGCTCTACACCAAGCTCTCTCTTTCTTTTCTCTCTCACACTAATGGAGCACCACGCACACACTCTCTTCTGTCTCTCACGCTGCACGGTGGTTACCGATTGGCTACGGCCGATTCAAATTTGGACCTGGGTCGCTCTTCTCTCTCACACTGCACTGTGGTTCCCAATTGGGGTTATGGCTGATTCGGATCTTGAGAAGTTGTTGGGCAAAACAGAAAAAGTAGCTCCTTTAGTTAAAATTTGGATAAATTTTTGCCTTTACTGTTGGGAATGCTCTAACTCCTGATGGAAGGTACCCCCCAAGCCGCCGTTCCTCCCTCCAAACCCCCCAAGAGAAGGCTGCAAAGGAAAACTTGAATACCTATGATGCCAGCCATTAACACTCTCTCTTGGAAAAATTGAGCAAAAAGGTTGTGCTCATCATGGGAATTTGTACACACCCAATCTGTAGGGAAATCATTAAGAAAACAATTTTCTCACATGATATCTTTCCAGCATTTGTCATGTTCCTGTATCTCCTAACAACAGACATGCAACAAAACGTGTCTACAATGATGTGGGAAGATGTTCATTGCCTCCAGCAGGGAAGACACTGGCAAATTGAAGATGTTCCTCTCTCATCACTTCCAAATTGCAAGAACATTTGGCAGATGATAAGATACCATGTTAGACATTCAAATAATTAATTGTTTTACCATGGAGATACAACTTTCATGTGTACTTACAATTTCTGTTGAACCAGCTGCTAGTCGAATATTTCAAGGTGAGTTTGGATAAACCACTTTCACAATGTTTTTCATCTTAAATTCCAGCATCCAAGGAAAATCCCATCTAATATTTTAGATGGAAAATTCATTTGGAATTTTCAATTTTCTGTACACAAACCACCAGTCAAAAATCCAAAGGGTTGAAGGATAAACTGCCAAGTGTCTTTCACAACAAATTTCTTCTTGATTCTGGAATTCGAAGAAAAGCCTAACTGACAATGTAGATAAACAAGTCATACTACAATGTCCAGAAGACTCTCGCTCTCTCGCCCCTCCCCCTCTCCTCCTCTTTGCTTTTTGGAGCAATTGCTGCTTGACATGAATATACAGATGCTGATACTTGATTGTTTCAACCGGATGGTTACAGCAGGTCAATCAAAGTTAGATAGTTCATTTGGATTTTAACACAGTAAATTTTTTTTTTTTTTTCTGTCTAATTTAACACAGTAAAACATGGTATCTGATAAGTTGTGTAATCTTTTAAAAAAATATATATATATTGACTTTGTTTTGCTCCAAAATGTCTGAATAATGCAAAGCTCACTGTGCCCATATTATTTGACAAACTAGGCCACTGCCCTCCACATAGGCAATTACGAAGTCTTTGGCCAATTATTTTGAATGCTTTTGATGGCAATCAGTGGGTGTTGTTTCAATTGGGATTCGGGCTCCAAAGATGCAAGAGCGGGGCTGGAGACCACGCTGTGTTTGTGAAAGATAAAGGAGGCCATTCATACTGTACCCGTGAGTAATGGGTTGCCAGAGACAGGTAAATTGGGATTAAAATCACACCCTGATATCTTTGGCCAAATCCCATCTGATTGATCAGCTGCTAAGTCCAAATTGTCACTCTCTTGGTTTGTTGATTCTTTCTCATTTGTCACTGATGGTAGCAAATGACTACAGATTTGAAATGTTAAGATGTCACATGACATGTAAGTAAATCAGATGAAAGGTGGTAGAAGGCAATGATAGAAAAACGTTTCTCATGTGTTCTTCCATTGTGTATTAAGAATATGGGCATGATCCTAGTGTAAGAGGAGTGTTACTACAGTCGGATTGATTTAGCTAATCACGACCCAGAATGAGAATTCATAAAACTGTTGATTCAATTTAGACACAATGTTGCAAGAACTCTAGTTGGAGATTAATGGTGTAGCACATATGTTTGAAGCATCATAATTGGAACTCCAAATGTTGATACTCTTTATGACAACCGCGTCTGTTATATATATGAAATGATTTTTATTCATTGTACTAATAGGAAAGCAGTCTCAGTATGCTTTCTGTGTACTAGGATTGTGGCCCTTTTTGTGCACTTAACAAATACATTATTCACTTATTAAATAAAGAAGCTGTCTCTATAATGTTCACTTCAGGGTGTCAGGAGATCTTGTGAGGTAAATTGAAACACTATTAAACATCTTAAGGATAAGACTTGAATTTGAAAACTAATGGCAGAAAATATGTTTGGTATCATTCCTTTTGGTTTTTAAAAATTCCAAATGACAAGAATTGCGTAATTAGAGTTTCTTTATCTTTTTATTTTTATTTTTTTGGGTTAATATTTGAGTGAAGATGGAAAAATCACATTTAGTCCACCTCACCATTGGATAAGAAAAGACTTGGATTATATTCAGTGTTCTAAAGTAAGACGTGACATGAATATGACACATATTGGTATGTTGGTTCCATATTGCACTAGAGTACTAGAGTGTTGGACAAAAGTTTCGCCCAACAATAAGACATTTGTTAGGCTCTCTCCATCTTGTGAACCGAAAATTTGGTTTTGCAAGGGTTGGTGTTACGGATTTTTGATATGCAATGTTAGTGTACAGTTCATAATGTTTATCAATTGAAGCATTTAATGATAGAGAAGAGTGTTGCGAATAAAACTTATTCCTAAAACCTGTGAGATGCAGAAATAAATAACAAGTACAAGACACAAAGATTTTCGTGAAAAACCCTTTCTACTTGAAGGGAAAAACCACGGGACAAACTCAGAATAAATCCATTATTATAATAGTTCTTCTCAAGTTAATGCCTAACTTGAGGTCCTCATCAAATACAATAATATCTCTATAGGAAATTAACACTCAACAATTCTCTAGAGGAAACCCCAAATTCCTTTTGTGTATGTCTCATGGCTAAAGAAAAATCTCCCTAAGTTTTTCTTTGCTCTCACACACACTCACTGCTTCTTCGCAATTCTCAATTGCGGATTGCTCTCTCAATATTGCTCTCTATCAATATTGCAGCACACCTCACACTTTCACGCACACACAAAACCACATATAACATTAGTTATATATACTAATAACCTAGCCGCCTCAAGTCTTCTAATTCTAGAAGAAATAGGTGTCCTATTTCTAGTAGAGTAGGAACTCTTCTTTTTGCTTTATACGTGATTGACTAGACAAAGCCCATCATGGCTTTAATCTAGTGTGGGCTGGCACTTTACCCAACAATCTCCCCCTCCAGCCCACTATTGAGGGAAATCTTTAATCCAACTCATCAATTAGAATCCATGCTAGCTGGGCTGGCACGAAACTCAAGCTTCTTCATCATCTTCACCAAAAGTGAGAAAACCTCATCAATGTCGATTCCTTTCATTCTCAAAGAATTAATTTCACCTTGGATATCCTTAATCCAATTCTCTGGCTCCCCCTCATCAGAAGACCATATATTCTTGAAATTATCCTTTCGACATTCTCCAGTAGACCTCTTCTCATGAGGCTCAACCATCTCTAGTGTAAGAGCTCGCTCCCCCTGCTCAAGATCCTTAGAATCTTTCACTTCATCTTCATCACATGTAGCCAGCTTTCCATCTCTACATTCTTTATCACATATCGCTCCTCCATCTGTAGCACTGTCAGGTAGAGAGAATTTTACTCTCTAAGGAGCAACACAATTAACCATGACTCTCAACTGTGCAGTCTTCTCAATAGTTCCAACCACATTGAACTTCTTCTTACAAGTCTTCACACAAGTCATGTACAAGCCGCAGCAAATACGCCCTCTTGCAACAACCATAGGTCCTTTGGTAAGTTTCCATCTTCCATTGCCTAGGTGGTTACAATAACCCGCTCGATCCATAACTGGTGTTGAGATCAAATTAAAGCATAAATCTGAAACATGTCGCACGTTCTTCAACATCACTGTAAAACCAACATTGGTTTTAATGCACACATCACCAATTCCCACAATCTTTGAGTAACTAGTATTGCCCATCTTCACAATACCAAAGTCTCCTGCTTTGTACGTGGTGAACAACTCTTTTGTACGAACAACATGGTGGGTAGCCACCGAATCAACAACCCACTCATCATCAATGTTATCAACATGCTCACACTTTTGCTCTTAAACTGAGAGCACTACAACATCCTCATCATCCACAACAGCTGTAGTACCCTTCTCATCATCATGCTTATGATCTTTATCTTCAGTTTATTCTTTTCTCCAATGCCTACAATTCATTCTTATGTGGCCCTTTTTTCCACAATAGAAACATTCTCTAGTCTCCGTATACTGAGATTTATCTCTTGACTTTGACCTGTCATTGAACATAGCTCGATCATTACGCCATTTATTTCTACTTCTACCTCTGTTCTCTGTGACAAAAGCTTGACCTTCTGCATTGTCTATGCATGCATCTCTCCTGCGAACTTCCTCGCACAAGATCAAATCT
The DNA here is from genome assembly GCA_907173295.1 of Fagus sylvatica. Taxonomy (NCBI): domain Eukaryota; kingdom Viridiplantae; phylum Streptophyta; class Magnoliopsida; order Fagales; family Fagaceae; genus Fagus; species Fagus sylvatica. Next base: position 31,870,924 of record OU015763.1, read on the forward strand.
CGAATATCATCATATTTGAGTTTGTCTTTCCCTGCAGAATTGCTCACTGCCATTCTCATGGCTTCCCAACTGTTTGGCAAAAAAGCCAAAACAATCAACGTGCGGATCTCATCATCAAATTCAATCTCCACAAAACACAATTGATTTGTGGTTGTATTGAACTCATTCAGATGCTTCACCACAGCTGCACCTTCCGCCATCTTCAAATTGAACAATTTCTTCATCAGATGCACCTTGTTGTTAGTCCACGGTTTTTCATACATACCAGATAAAGCCGTCATCAAACCCACTGTGGTCGTCTCTTTCACAACATTGTGCGCAATTGACCTTAACAGAGTTAATCTAATAACTCACAGCACCTGTCTATCAAGAAAAGCCCATTCTGCATCTTCCATCTTATCAGGTTTCTTCCCTATAAGAGGTAGGTGTAATTTCTTACCATAGAGATAATCTTCAATCTGCATCTTCCAATACCCAAAGTCTGTGCCATCAAACTTCTCAATTCCTAACGTCTTTCCGTCTTCTCCCATCATCGCTCCCACTCGAACCAAAGCTCTGATACCACTTGTTGGGAATAAAACTTATTCCTAAAACCTGTGGAATGTGAAAATAAATAATAAGTACAAGACACAAAGATTTATGTGGAAAACCCTTTCTACTTGAAGGGAAAAACCACAGGATAAATTCCAAATAAATCTACTATTATAAAAATCAATTACAATAGTTTTTTTCAAGTTAATGCCTAACTTAAGGTCCTCACCAAATACAATAATATCTCTCTAGGAAATTAACACTCAATAATTCTCTAGAGGAAACCCCAAATCCCTTTTGTGTATGTCTCACAGTTAAAGAAAAATCTTCCTAATTTTTCTTTGCTCTCACACACACTCACTGCTTCTTCGCAATTCTCAATTGCGGATTGCTCTCTCAATATTGCGGCACACCTCACACTTTCACGCACACACAAAACCACATATAACATTAGTTATATATACTAATAACCTAGTCGCTTCAACTCTTCTAATTCTAGAAGAAATAGGTGTCCTATTTCTTGTAGAGTATGAACTCTTCTTTTTGCTTTATATGTGATTGACTAGACAAAGCCATGATGGGCTTTAATCTAGTGTAGGCTGGCACTTTACCCAACAAAGAGCGTGGTTCACCATAGACATTATATTTTAAATCTACAATTTATTTTGCAATAAAGTCTATATCTATTTTAATGCTGTGATGAGATGAGATGAGATGATAATCAACAAACCAATGTGATGACAATATTGCTGTCTGGGAAAGATGTTTAAATCCTTATTATCTCTTTGCTAAAAGATGTGTAGGGATGCTAATGTTTTTGCCCATTCTTGTTTTTTGCCTATTTTCATTGTATATTTGTGGGATCCATTCCAATCTCCAAAATCCTACCGTTTCTTAATTTTGACGAGGCAGATTATGATGACATGGATGGCTGGATGCCCGATTATGATAGTTATTGCTGGATGATTTCCCGTTTCTTGATTAATATGTTTTACTTAAAAAGGAAAAAAAGAAAACCTTGACCTCTGTCAAAATTACCTGATTGTGATCTTCTCAAAATAAACTTTGATTCTGCCCACACCTAGGTTCAGGTTATCTAAGAAAATATAGTGTTCTCAAAGGATAAGGAAAGAGGTTTCTGGCAAGAAACGCACGTTAGGTGTGGGGTTTGAATAGACATCCACACTGAGAACATAATTCATTACCTTGAGAACAATGCTTGCTTTGACAGAAAAGCTAAGTTAGCCAAAAAAAAAAAAAAAAAAGCTACCATTCTGATTTGATTAAATTTTCCAAATTTTATCTCTTGGATTTGAAAACCATTATGATCTGACGGATGGCTGTTCGAATCCTATTGATGGATAGTGGATTAGAATAAGAATAATAGCTACACGTACACTCAATAGAACTGGCCGTTTCAAATTTATTTATTTATTTTTACTTCACTTATTAGTATTATCATTATTATTAATTATTGAGTGAAAGACCTGTCGTTTCATTTCCAATTTAATATTCTACAACACCATGTATAGATTGTTTGACCCACGTACTCGTAGATATATCATACTATAAAAATATTATCATGAGCATGAACTCTATCCCTCATTCTTGCCTCTCACTCATGGTTTTAGATTAGTTATAGGGTGACGCAGAGAGGGGGGATTTGTTCTGACATTGGAAGATACAGGTACCCCCCACATTAAAGTCTAAAGCAATCCAGCACATATATTCATTTTTTTTTTTTTATGAACAGATAGCACATATATTCATAGTTATGTACATGCTCTGCATCTGTATTTTTGTTGATAGATGGATGGATGGGTGACCAAACGAATCCCAATCCCTATAGCCGAAAATACATGCATCTAACCGTCCAATCAATCTTGACCGTTTAAATAACGTAACTTGAGAAGGACCCCCCATCTGAACCGACCTGTTTGTGTTTAGTCTATTAAACGCACAACCCCATCCCCATGTGACAGAAATAGTATACTCCATGTAAGAATATCAGATTTTTGTTTTGTTTTGTTTTGGGATTTGATTGTTGAGGTGAGGTGAGGTGAGGTTATAGGGTCTTTTTTTATTTTGAGAATGTTTTTTAAGTTCTAATCAGTAATCACTACTTTCAAAACGAACCTCTCAGTTGTCTGCCTGCAGTGACAATGAGATAAAGGAGGCAGTTTGCTCTGTGTTCTGTCATCTCATCTCAATTCTCAAGCTGCTCTATCCATTTGATTTGCAATGAGTTCAAAAATCAAAGTTTTTGTTTGAATTTTCTCGGTGATTTTTTATTAGAAAGCAAGAAAGACGTGAACCTTCTTTTAACGGTTAATTATATAATATTTTAAGAGTATAATTAATTTTTTTTTTCTCTTATAAAAGTTATAGATCCTGTTAATTAAATTTATAGTAGAACCTATCACTTTTATGAAAGAAAAAAATACATATTTAATATATTCTCAAAATATTACATAATTTTCCCTCTTAAAGACAGAAGAGCATAAATTGGACGGTTATTGTCTCTCACCGTTTGGACGAGTTCATCATAATGGCTTATTATCAAAAAAAAAAAAAGTTCATCATAAAGGCTTCGATCTTTAATTACTGAGTTACTGTAAGGTCACAATTTTTATGAAAAAAAAAGGTTAAATTATAGTGTTATTTCTAATGTCTAGTGAAATTAGATTTGTTATATCTTATTTTTAATAAATGATATTTCATAATAAATTATTTTAAAATAAAGTGTGAATTATTTTGGAATTGACGATTTAAACATATACCCAATGATTTTTTTTTTTTTTGTCTCTTTTCATTTTACTTCTTAATACACTTTACATTTTACGTAATAACTTGTTTGTCATATTACTAATTCAAAAATTATAAGGAAACATAATTAGAATTCAATGGATTGACAAGATCATTCGCATCACAAATGTATACAGAAAACAAAAAAAGCATACATCCCGAATGTCATTTTTCTACTAAAATGGATGCATAAGAAAAATGAAACACAAGGGGCCGCAAACTTCTACCCTGTTACTAGAGCGTGTTGAAGCGCGTGCAGGAAAGCGGGTAGGGATGTAAAATTGCATTTTCTTAACGAGAACACAGCCAAGCTGATTATAATTAGTAGAACAAATGGAAATGATTAGCTTAATTAACAGACACGTGGAAGGTGTTGGAGACGATTTCCGTTGAGACCGGCAAGGTGGGGCAGTGGACAACGTGGCACAATTCATTCGACTGTTCGAAAGCGACACTGTCGTTGGGCTCCACACAACACAACAAGGCTAAAACACCAGGTCAAGTGGGGTCCGCACAGGCGCCATCTCAGGCCAGCGGACAATTACGACAGTTTTGTTTGATTTTTTTTTTTTTTTTTTTTTTAAATATGTTTATTATTTATTATTTATATATGCATCCTTCATTTAAAAGTGGTCAAAAATGTTGAACCAGATTCCTTCTTATACTTACATATAATAGCGTTCCTTACAAAATATGATCCAAACAAATAAATAATAATATTATGGACATATATATCTTTATCAGTCATTATCATATCGAGACTAATAATTCCATGGTTATTCGCTATGTTAATTGCATCCCACATTCGTGTATAACTCTAATTTTCACATTCCAATTATCTTTCTCGACACTGATATCTGATTCAAAGATGTGTAAGCCATGTAGATATGATTAAGTAATATCTGCACAAAACTCACATTAGTAAGTTTAACTTACATTTCAGGATAGGAAACAGATACTCAGAACCTAAATTCTAATGTAGATTTTCATTAGATACGTTTTTAAAATATTATGAATTCGAATCATGTAGAAACTGTTGCAATAATATTACGGAATGGAACCGTTTTAATAAATAATAATATTCTGTAATATCATCACGCAATGATATGATGATGTTTCAACTTTCAAGAGCATACAATATGAATATTACTATTACTCAAGTCTTTTATTTTTTTCTATTGTTTCAAAACGTTAAAAGCAAAACAAAAGATATTTCGAGTGCAACAAATTTGTTTTCACAAAATCTGTGTTGCAGTAACAAATTGTCGCACAGTATTTTTAAGCACAAGATGTCTTTACAAACACACATATTCAATATAGATTCTCAAAAAACAAAACTTAAATTATATGTTCATGTCTAGAAAAACAATTAGCTTGAACTTTCAACTTTTCCTTGGGTGGCTCTTCTTGCAAAAACGATAAGATCTTGTCTTTGTGACTACTTTGTAGGGAAGAAAAGAAGTCAAATTGACAATATAAAAATGAGACCGTTGATAAGAATATAATGATACCTACCTAGGAATAAACATCAAAACTGAAACGATTTAAGTGGGTGAAAAATTGCCATTGGACATTTTCTTTAAAAGTTTTTTTTTTTAATTGAAACATGGTAGAGGTAGACTCTAATTATTATTATTATTAGCATTGTTTTTAAAGAATATCAAACGGTTTGGTGTTTACCGTTTGATTTTTTTTTTTTTAATTATGTTTGAGGCTTTTAAAGAAATTGTTGTTGACCATTTATTTTTAAAGAATTTTAATATCTCTTAGAAAAATATATTTTATTAAGATGTCTTTTAGTAGTAGGAGATTTATTTTAAAGAATTCCTTATCATCTGTTTTCATTTAAAAGTGTTTGGCAATGATTGAAATTATTGTTATTGTTGTTGAAAGATTTTTCTTTAAAGATGTTTGTGGCTTTTAAAAAAAAAAAAATTGGTGTTTACTGTTTGAATTTTTATTTTTAATGTTTGTGGCTTTAAATAAAAATTGGTTTTGAATTATTTAATTTTTTTTTTTTAAAGACGTTTGTCAGTTTTAATATCTTTTAGAGAAATATATTTTATTAAGATGTTTTTTAGTAACAGGAGATGTTTTTTAGTAACAGGAGATGTATTTTAACAAATTTGATATTATCTATTTTTTAGTTTAAAAGTTTTTTATTATGATATTTTATTAAGATGTCTTTTAGTAGTAAACAACATATCACTTGGAAAAAAAAATTATTGTTAATTTTTTAAGAATGTTTTTTTTTTTTAATCTAATTTAAGAAGTCTTCTAGTATTAGGAGATTGTCATAATTGTAAATTTTTTATTATGATATTTTATTAAGATGTCTTTTAATAGTAGAAGACTTATTTTAAAGAATTTGTTATTATGTTTTTTATTTAAAAGCTTTTTGGTAGGAATTAAAATTAATCAAAACATAAAAACAAAAAGTACACATTGTTCAGTATTTTTAAAAAAAATATTGGGTGTTTACTGTTTGATAAATAAATTGCATTAAATCAAGTTATTTAAAGTAACGTATCACTTGGGAAATATAAACGATAGATAGACATGTCACTTGTCATGATATAAGACATTTTAGGTTTTAAAAAAAAAAAAAAAAAAAAAAAAAAAAAAAAAAAAAAAAACGCAACTCTAATGTCGTCTGTTTTATATATTTATATAGATTTGTTAGGATATATGAGGAAAATTCTAAGTTGTTTAAAGCAACGTATCACTTGGGAAATATAAACGATAGATAAACATGCCACTTGTCATGATGTAAGATATTCTAAGTTTTAACGCTAATGTCTTCTGCTTTTATATATTTATATACTTGTAGACACCTCGTTTTGCTACCTACATAACCTAACAATACAAATTAGGATCCTTTCCAAAATAAACCCAAAGAACGAAGCATACAACTTCTCTAAGACAATTTTGACCATTTGATTGACGAATTGAACTGATTAAACAAATCTCCACTTCAAAATACTCAAAACAATGTGTCACAAGCCCAAATCGGACCACAAGCGCAAATGTTATGATCAATTGAAGGTTTAACGGATAGAGTGCATAATGATTTAATAATTCCAGGTACATAGGATTAATCCAAACTAATTATCATTGGTCCATTAATTGGGTTGATTTTAATTAATGAGGTGTAAACGTCTCATTGGCCTGTAATGATAAATAATTATGGACTCTACTACGTTAGATAAAATCAGTTTAAGTTGGACAAATAGTATGATTAATTAATTAAAATATAAGGATTAATTGAAATAAATCAATTCAAATATTTTAAGAAGATTAAGATCACTATTATATCTAATGTTTATCATAAAAAGTGGGAAAACATTGAACAAACGGATAAATACAAAAAAGGAAGCTGAAAACGTTTGTTTAAAACTCGAAGTACCGGCCGGTACTTTGATTGAGTTTTGAAGTACCGGCCGGCACTTCAAGTACACATTGAAGTACCGGCCGGCACATTGAAGTACCGGCCGGCACTTCAAGTACACATTAAAGTACCGGCCGGCACTTTAAAGTACCGGCCGGCACTTCGGACCTGGAGCATGTTGTTTTATCCCGAAATTATCTCCAAACTTGAATTTTGAATTCTCACACGTCCAAGTCAGTCCACAGCTGGTTGAGGATAAAGAATAGGGATTATTTGAAAATAAAAAATACAAAATTAAACAAATAGCTTCTCGTTTGTTTGGCTATAAAAAGGAAAGAGGGGTTCAGTTACAGGGGTCCCAAAGTTTGAGCTTTAGAGAGAATTCCAGATCATTCTGTGTATTTCTTCTAAAGCATAAAACTCCTCTAAATAATCCCACCATTAAAAGACAGAGAAAAGCTCCCACAAAAATCCCCTTTGGAGATTCTACGGCGAAGCTCTGTTCACAGGTTGAAGACCATCAAGGAAGCACCATTGGAGTTCTTTTTTGCAGCTGGGCAGTAGACAAACTCCCCACCATTGCAGCCACACAGAAACTCTCTTGATCTTTGCTCTTCACCCCTTTTTCAAAGTTTTTATTGTGATTAATTCTTTGTGTCTTCTATTAATCAATTCTTTGATTGCAGCCAAAGTTGAACATAACTCTGGTGATTCTAAAGCAATCAAAAGGATCTTCTTCCACGTGCATGCAGGTAAGCATTCTTTACTGAATTTTCTTTATTTGTTTGCCTATTCACATGATGATGACGATAATATGTTTATTTTTCACATGTAAATGATTTAATAAAGAACTTGAACCTTTAAAATAAATTTTATGGTGAACCATGCTTTTGTATATTGAAATATTTGTTTTTGGCCAAGCTCTATCCTAGAAGACCGATTTTAATCGGGCAAAACGAGGTGCTTACACCTTCTCGTTTTGTAACCAAGCCCCCGAGCCTAGTCTTGAAGGTTCTAGATTAGTTTATTTGTGAATGTAAATTTCTACTGTACTATACTGTATTTAGGAAGCATTCAAATGTAATTTTCTTAGATTGTACCTAGGAAACAACTTTTGCTATGTAATTTTCTGTTTTGGACACTCAATTGTAATCATACAATCCAAATTGAATAAAGAGAAGTATTTTTTAAGAATTTTCTTGTTTTTCTTTCTTGCAAAAATAAGTGGCGACTCTACTGTAACATCACCTTCATTCTAGAGGGATGATCATTCGTCAGTTGGGTCACATTTTGAGGCCCATTTGACCCTCGGGTCGTGGTTCTCACAG
>OU015763.1:31879075-31937245 GCA_907173295.1 Fagus sylvatica
CCACTGATATAACTTAACACGCTTTGCCATCACACTGATGAGCTCACCCCTGGACTGAAGGTACTGTTCATCGAGTTTTCTGAAAGAACTGCTTCAGTTTCCATTGCATTTTCTATGATACATGCTAAAGAGATTCCTAAGACTGGCTTATAATAACATAAAATGATAGTGATTCCCTCAAATTCTGAAGTTATTGGAAGGTATGAAAGAATTGTTATAGTTTCACTTCAACATGCTTTCCAGATATTCCAGCTTCTTTTTGTAATTGATTGGGTTATTTATTTGTTTTACATCTGCATATATATATATATATATATATATATATATATCAATACAAATTCAAGGGTAAGAGCTTTCCCAATAAACTAGCCAAAACACTGTTTCAATCAAAATATGCCTAATAAATCCCAAAAACCACCCCCAATGGATTATCAACACATTAGGGATTATAGTTTTTTGCTACATTGCTTCTTTGTTTTTAGAGAACACTGTAGTTTAAGCAAAACATTATTTTAATGTTTTATCTATTATTTTAATCTTTTACCTCTCTCTCTCTCACACGAGCACCTCTCCACCAAGTGCTCTCTCTCTTTTCCCAATATACCAGCCAAAACACTGTTCCAATCCAAATATGTCTAATAAATCCCAAAAACCACCCCAATGGATTATCAACACGTTAGGGATTATTGTTTTTTGCTACGGTGCTTCTCTATTTTTAGAGATTACTGTAGCTTAGGCAAAACATTTTTTTATTGTTTTATCTATTATTTTAATCTTTCACCTCTCTCTCTCTCTCTCACTCTCTCTCTCACATGAGCAGCTCTACACCAAGCTCTCTCTTTCTTTTCTCTCTCACACTAATGGAGCACCACGCACACACTCTCTTCTGTCTCTCACGCTGCACGGTGGTTACCGATTGGCTACGGCCGATTCAAATTTGGACCTGGGTCGCTCTTCTCTCTCACACTGCACTGTGGTTCCCAATTGGGGTTATGGCTGATTCGGATCTTGAGAAGTTGTTGGGCAAAACAGAAAAAGTAGCTCCTTTAGTTAAAATTTGGATAAATTTTTGCCTTTACTGTTGGGAATGCTCTAACTCCTGATGGAAGGTACCCCCCAAGCCGCCGTTCCTCCCTCCAAACCCCCCAAGAGAAGGCTGCAAAGGAAAACTTGAATACCTATGATGCCAGCCATTAACACTCTCTCTTGGAAAAATTGAGCAAAAAGGTTGTGCTCATCATGGGAATTTGTACACACCCAATCTGTAGGGAAATCATTAAGAAAACAATTTTCTCACATGATATCTTTCCAGCATTTGTCATGTTCCTGTATCTCCTAACAACAGACATGCAACAAAACGTGTCTACAATGATGTGGGAAGATGTTCATTGCCTCCAGCAGGGAAGACACTGGCAAATTGAAGATGTTCCTCTCTCATCACTTCCAAATTGCAAGAACATTTGGCAGATGATAAGATACCCTGTTAGACATTCAAATAATTAATTGTTTTACCATGGAGATACAACTTTCATGTGTACTTACAATTTCTGTTGAACCAGCTGCTAGTCGAATATTTCAAGGTGAGTTTGGATAAACCACTTTCACAATGTTTTTCATCTTAAATTCCAGCATCCAAGGAAAATCCCATCTAATATTTTAGATGGAAAATTCATTTGGAATTTTCAATTTTCTGTACACAAACCACCAGTCAAAAATCCAAAGGGTTGAAGGATAAACTGCCAAGTGTCTTTCACAACAAATTTCTTCTTGATTCTGGAATTCGAAGAAAAGCCTAACTGACAATGTAGATAAACAAGTCATACTACAATGTCCAGAAGACTCTCGCTCTCTCGCCCCTCCCCCTCTCCTCCTCTTTGCTTTTTGGAGCAATTGCTGCTTGACATGAATATACAGATGCTGATACTTGATTGTTTCAACCGGATGGTTACAGCAGGTCAATCAAAGTTAGATAGTTCATTTGGATTTTAACACAGTAAATTTTTTTTTTTTTTTCTGTCTAATTTAACACAGTAAAACATGGTATCTGATAAGTTGTGTAATCTTTTAAAAAAATATATATATATTGACTTTGTTTTGCTCCAAAATGTCTGAATAATGCAAAGCTCACTGTGCCCATATTATTTGACAAACTAGGCCACTGCCCTCCACATAGGCAATTACGAAGTCTTTGGCCAATTATTTTGAATGCTTTTGATGGCAATCAGTGGGTGTTGTTTCAATTGGGATTCGGGCTCCAAAGATGCAAGAGCGGGGCTGGAGACCACGCTGTGTTTGTGAAAGATAAAGGAGGCCATTCATACTGTACCCGTGAGTTGCCAGAGACAGGTAAATTGGGATTAAAATCACACCCTGATATCTTTGGCCAAATCCCATCTGATTGATCAGCTGCTAAGTCCAAATTGTCACTCTCTTGGTTTGTTGATTCTTTCTCATTTGTCACTGATGGTAGCTAATGACTACAGATTTGAAATGTTAAGATGTCACATGACATGTAAGTAAATCAGATGAAAGGTGGTAGAAGGCAATGATAGAAAAACGTTTCTCATGTGTTCTTCCATTGTGTATTAAGAATATGGGCATGATCCTAGTGTAAGAGGAGTGTTACTACAGTCGGATTGATTTAGCTAATCACGACCCAGAATGAGAATTCATAAAACTGTTGATTCAATTTAGACACAATGTTGCAAGAACTCTAGTTGGAGATTAATGGTGTAGCACATATGTTTGAAGCATCATAATTGGAACTCCAAATGTTGATACTCTTTATGACAACCGCGTCTGTTATATATATGAAATGATTTTTATTCATTGTACTAATAGGAAAGCAGTCTCAGTATGCTTTCTGTGTACTAGGATTGTGGCCCTTTTTGTGCACTTAACAAATACATTATTCACTTATTAAATAAAGAAGCTGTCTCTATAATGTTCACTTCAGGGTGTCAGGAGATCTTGTGAGGTAAATTGAAACACTATTAAACATCTTAAGGATAAGACTTGAATTTGAAAACTAATGGCAGAAAATATGTTTGGTATCATTCCTTTTGGTTTTTAAAAATTCCAAATGACAAGAATTGCGTAATTAGAGTTTCTTTATCTTTTTATTTTTATTTTTTTGGGTTAATATTTGAGTGAAGATGGAAAAATCACATTTAGTCCACCTCACCATTGGATAAGAAAAGACTTGGATTATATTCAGTGTTCTAAAGTAAGACGTGACATGAATATGACACATATTGGTATGTTGGTTCCATATTGCACTAGAGTACTAGAGTGTTGGACAAAAGTTTCGCCCAACAATAAGACATTTGTTAGGCTCTCTCCATCTTGTGAACCGAAAATTTGGTTTTGCAAGGGTTCGGTGTTACGGATTTTTGATATGCAATGTTAGTGTACTGTTCATAATGTTTATCAATTGAAGCATTTAATGATAGAGAAGAGTGTTGCGAATAAAACTTATTCCTAAAACCTGTGAGATGCGGAAATAAATAACAAGTACAAGACACAAAGATTTCCGTTAAAAACCCTTTTTACTTGAAGGGAAAAATCACGGGACAAACTCAGAATAAATCCACTATTATAATAGTTCTTCTCAAGTTAATGCCTAACTTGAGGTCCTCATCAAATACAATAATATCTCTATAGGAAATTAACACACAACAATTCTCTAGAGGAAACCCCAAATTCCTTTTGTGTATGTCTCATAGCTAAAGAAAAATCTCCCTAGTTTTTCTTTGCTCTCACACACACTCACTGCTTCTTCGCAATTCTCAATTGCGGATTGCTCTCTCAATATTGCTCTCTATCAATATTGCAGCACACCTCACACTTTCACGCACACACAAAACCACATATAACATTAGTTATATATACTAATAACCTAGCCGCCTCAAGTCTTCTAATTCTAGAAGAAATAGGTGTCCTATTTCTAGTAGAGTAGGAACTCTTCTTTTTGCTTTATACGTGATTGACTAGACAAAGCCCATCATGGCTTTAATCTAGTGTGGGCTGGCACTTTACCCAACAATCTCCCCCTCCAGCCCACTATTGAGGGAAATCTTTAATCCAACTCATCAATTAGAATCCATGCCAGCTGGGCTGGCGCGAAACTCAAGCTTCTTCATCATCTTCACCAAAAGTGAGAAAACCTCATCAATGTCGATTCCTTTCATTCTCAAAGAATTAATTTCACCTTGGATATCCTTAATCCAATTCTCTGGCTCCCCCTCATCAGAAGACCATATATTCTTGAAATTATCCTTTCGACATTCTCCAGTAGACCTCTTCTTATGAGGCTCAACCATTTCTAGTGTAGGAGCTCGCTCCCCCTACTCAAGATCCTTAGAATCTTTCACTTCATCTTCATCACATGTAGCCAGCTTTCCATCTCTACATTCTTCATCACATATTGCTCCTCCATTTGTAGCACTGTCAGGTAGAGAGAATTTTACTCTCTAAGGAGCAACACAATTAACCATGACTCTCAACTGTGCAGTCTTCTCAATAGTTCCAACCACATTGAACTTCTTCTTACAAGTCTTCACACAAGTCATGTACAAGCCGCAGCAAATACGCCCTCTTGCAACAACCATAGGTCCTTTGGTAAGTTTCCATCTTCCATTGCCTAGGTGGTTACAATAACCCGCTCGATCCATAACTGGTGTTGAGATCAAATTAAAGCATAAATCTGAAACATGTCGCACATTCTTCAGCATCACTGTAAAACCAACATTGGTTTTAATGCACACATCACCAATTCCCACAATCTTTGAGTAACTAGTATTGCCCATCTTCACAGTACTAAAGTCTCCTACTTTGTACATGGTGAACAACTCTTTTGTATGAACAACATGGTGGGTAGCTGCTGAATCAACAACCCACTCATCATCAATGTTATCAACATGCTCACACTTTTGCTTTTGAACTGAGAGCACTACAACATCCTCATCATCCACAACAGCTGTAGTACCCTTCTCATCATCATGTTTATGATATTTATCTTCAGTTTGTTCTTTTCTCCAATGCCTACAATTCATTCTTATTTAGTCCTTTTTTCCACAATGGAAACATTCTCTAATCTCCGTATACTGAGATTTATCTCTTGACTTTGACCTGTCATTGAACATAGCTCGATCATTACGACATTTATTTCTACTTCTACCTCTGTTCTCTGTGACAAAAGCTTGACCTTCTGCATTGTCTATGCATGCATCTCTCCTGCGAACTTCCTCGCACAAGATCAAATCTCGAATATCATCATATTTGAGTTTGTCTTTACCCTGCAGAATTGCTCACTGCCATTCTCATGGCTTCCCAACTGTTTGGCAAAAAAGCCAAAACAATCAACGTGCGGATCTCATCATCAAATTCAATCTCCATAAAACACAATTGATTTGTGGTTGTATTGAACTCATTCAGATGCTTCACCACAGCTGCACCTTCCGCCATCTTCAAATTGAACAATTTCTTCATCAGATGCACCTTGTTGTTAGTCCACGGTTTTTCATACATACCAGAATAAAGCCGTCATCAAACCCACTGTGGTCGTCTCTTTCACAACATTGTGCGCAATTGACCTTGACAGAGTTAATCTAATAACTCATAGCACCTGTCTATCAAGAAGAGCCCATTCTGCATCTTCCATCTTATCAGGTTTCTTCCCTAGAAGAGGTAGGTGTAATTTCTTACCATAGAGATAATCTTCAATCTGCATCTTCCAATACCCAAAGTCTGTGCCATCAAACTTCTCAATTCCTAACGTCTTTCCGTCTTCTCCCATCATCGCTCCCACTCGAACCAAAGCTCTGATACCACTTGTTGGGAATAAAACTTATTCCTAAAACCTGTGGAATGTGAAAATAAATAATAAGTACAAGACACAAAGATTTATGTGGAAAACCCTTTCTACTTGAAGGGAAAAACCACAGGATAAATTCCAAATAAATCTACTATTATAAAAATCAATTACAATAGTTCTTCTCAAGTTAATGCCTAACTTGAAGGTCTCACCAAATACAATAATATCTCTCTAGGAAATTAACACTCAATAATTCTCTAGAGGAAACCCCAAATCCCTTTTGTGTATGTCTCACAGTTAAAGAAAAATCTCCTAATTTTTCTTTGCTCTCACACACACTCACTGCTTCTTCGCAATTCTCAATTGCGGATTGCTCTCTCAATATTGCGGCACACCTCACACTTTCACGCACACACAAAACCACATATAACATTAGTTATATATACTAATAACCTAGTCGCTTCAACTCTTCTAATTCTAGAAGAAATAGGTGTCCTATTTCTAGTAGAGTATGAACTCTTCTTTTTGCTTTATACGTGATTGACTAGACAAAGCCATGATGGGCTTTAATCTAGTGTAGGCTGGCACTTTACCCAACAAAGAGCGTGGTTCACCATAGACATTATATTTTAAATCTACAATTTATTTTGCAATAAAGTCTATATCTATTTTAATGCTGTGATGAGATGAGATGAGATGATAATCAACAAACCAATGTGATGACAATATTGCTGTCTGGGAAAGATGTTTAAATCCTTATTATCTCTTTGCTAAAAGATGTGTAGGGATGCTAATGTTTTTGCCCATTCTTGTTTTTTGCCTATTTTCATTGTATATTTGTGGGATCCATTCCAATCTCCAAAATCCTACCGTTTCTTAATTTTGACGAGGCAGATTATGATGACATGGATGGCTGGATGCCCGATTATGATAGTTATTGCTGGATGATTTCCCGTTTCTTGATTAATATGTTTTACTTAAAAAGGAAAAAAAGAAAACCTTGACCTCTGTCAAAATTACCTGATTGTGATCTTCTCAAAATAAACTTTGATTCTGCCCACACCTAGGTTCAGGTTATCTAAGAAAATATAGTGTTCTCAAAGGATAAGGAAAGAGGTTTCTGGCAAGAAACGCACGTTAGGTGTGGGGTTTGAATAGACATCCACACTGAGAACATAATTCATTACCTTGAGAACAATGCTTGCTTTGACAGAAAAGCTAAGTTAGCCAAAAAAAAAAAAAAAAGCTACCATTCTGATTTGATTAAATTTTCCAAATTTTATCTCTTGGATTTGAAAACCATTATGATCTGACGGATGGCTGTTCGAATCCTATTGATGGATAGTGGATTAGAATAAGAATAATAGCTACACGTACACTCAATAGAACTGGCCGTTTCAAATTTATTTATTTATTTTTACTTCACTTATTAGTATTATCATTATTATTAATTATTGAGTGAAAGACCTGTCGTTTCATTTCCAATTTAATATTCTACAACACCATGTATAGATTGTTTGACCCACGTACTCGTAGATATATCATACTATAAAAATATTATCATGAGCATGAACTCTATCCCTCATTCTTGCCTCTCACTCATGGTTTTAGATTAGTTATAGGGTGACGCAGAGAGGGGGGATTTGTTCTGACATTGGAAGATACAGGTACCCCCCACATTAAAGTCTAAAGCAATCCAGCACATATATTCATTTTTTTTTTTTTATGAACAGATAGCACATATATTCATAGTTATGTACATGCTCTGCATCTGTATTTTTGTTGATAGATGGATGGATGGGTGACCAAACGAATCCCAATCCCTATAGCCGAAAATACATGCATCTAACCGTCCAATCAATCTTGACCGTTTAAATAACGTAACTTGAGAAGGACCCCCCATCTGAACCGACCTGTTTGTGTTTAGTCTATTAAACGCACAACCCCATCCCCATGTGACAGAAATAGTATACTCCATGTAAGAATATCAGATTTTTGTTTTGTTTTGTTTTGGGATTTGATTGGTGAGGTGAGGTGAGGTTATAGGGTCTTTTTTTATTTTGAGAATGTTTTTTAAGTTCTAATCAGTAATCACTACTTTCAAAACGAACCTCTCAGTTGTCTGCCTGCAGTGACAATGAGATAAAGGAGGCAGTTTGCTCTGTGTTCTGTCATCTCATCTCAATTCTCAAGCTGCTCTATCCATTTGATTTGCAATGAGTTCAAAAATCAAAGTTTTTGTTTGAATTTTTTTGGGTGATTTTTTATTAGAAAGCAAGAAAGACGTGAACCTTCTTTTAAGGCCACTCCAGCAATACTCTAAATTTATCTCTATCTTTATCTTTAAATTACACTTTTTAACAACTCTCTATTTTTTTTTTAAATAACCACTCCAGCAGTACTCTTTATCTTTATTATTCTATTAAAAACTACTTTTTTATTATTACTTCCCACCAAAAATAACCAACTCCCACCCAAATTAATTTTTCACAGCAACCAAACAAAAAAAAATTCCAGCAACCCAAAAAAATTCCAAAATTCCAGCAACCCAACCCAAATTCCAGCAACCCAACCCAAAAATTCCAGCAACCCAAACAAATTAATTTGCAAAACTCATTCCGGTGGGCACGGCAACCCCAGGCGGCAGGCTTGGCCGTGGGTGACCTCCAGACCGGCCGGGATCAGGCACGGCAACCCCAGGCGGCAGGCTTGGCCGTGGGTGACCTCCAGACCGGCAGGGATCGGGCACGGCAAACCACCGCAGCAGGCTGGGGTGGTTCTCTCCTTCGCGGGGTGGGCATCTCCTTCAAGCCGTGGCCGTGGGGTGGGTTATGGGCGGTGGTGAGGTGCCCTGCCGGTTTCGTGCTTCAATAGAAAACCCAAAAGACCACGCCGGCAAGCCCAAGCCACCACTGAATCAACCACCACCACGCCGGCAACAGAAAACCCCAAAAACTTTTCGTGCTTCACAACAGAAAACCCCAAAAAAATTTCAGAGGAGAGAGAAATTTTCGTGCTTCAAAAACCCCAAAAAATTTTCAGACCGAAAGTTTCGTGCTTCAAAACCCCAGAAAATCCCAAAGAGCAAAGAGATAAGAGAGAGCAGAGAGAAGAAGAGAGAGAAAAAAATTCGGAAGAAATGAGAGGAGAGAGAAATTTTCGGAACAAAAGGCAGTTGGTACCGGTGGGGTCAGACAAAAAAATATTGATATTTTAATTTTTACAAAGTGTACAGTAGCCTTTCAAAAATGAAAGGCTACTGTACACTTTGTAAAAAAATTTGAGGATGAAGAGCACGGATGAAAGACTGCTGGAGCTGGGATTTTTATTTTTAACGCTAGAAATAGAGATGAAGAGCAGTTTTAGACTGCTGTTGGAGATGGCCTTAACGGTTAATTATATAATATTTTAGAGATAATTAATTTTTTTTTTCTCTTATAAAGTTATAGATCCTGTTAATTAAATTTATAGTAGAACCTATCACTTTTATGAAAGAAAAAAATACGTATTTAATATATTCTCAAAATATTATATAATTTTCCCTCTTAAGGACAGAAGAGCATAAATTGGACGACTATTGTCTCTCACCGTTTGGACATTCATCATAATGGCTTATTATCAAAAAAAAAAAAAGTTCATCATAAAGGCTTCGATCTTTAATTACTGAGTTACTGTAAGGTCACAATTTTTATGAAAAAAAAAAAAAGGTTAAATTATAGTGTTATTTCTAATGTCTAGTGAAATTAGATTTGTTATATCTTATTTTTAATAAATGATATTTCATAATAAATTATTTTAAAATAAAGTGTGAATTATTTTGGAATTGACGATTTAAACATATACCCAATGATTTTTTTTTTTTTTGTCTCTTTTCATTTTACTTCTTAATACACTTTACATTTTACGTAATAACTTGTTTGTCATATTACTAATTCAAAAATTATAAGGAAACATAATTAGAATTCAATGGATTGACAAGATCATTCGCATCACAAATGTATACAGAAAACAAAAAAAGCATACATCCCGAATGTCATTTTTCTACTAAAATGGATGCATAAGAAAAATGAAACACAAGGGGCCGCAAACTTCTACCCTGTTACTAGAGCGTGTTGAAGCGCGTGCAGGAAAGCGGGTAGGGATGTAAAATTGCATTTTCTTAACGAGAACACAGCCAAGCTGATTATAATTAGTAGAACAAATGGAAATGATTAGCTTAATTAACAGACACGTGGAAGGTGTTGGAGACGATTTCCGTTGAGACCGGCAAGGTGGGGCAGTGGACAACGTGGCACAATTCATTCGACTGTTCGAAAGCGACACTGTCGTTGGGCTCCACACTACACAACAAGGCTAAAACACCAGGTCAAGTGGGGTCCGCACAGGCGCCATCTCAGGCCAGCGGACAATTACGACAGTTTTGTTTTTTTTTTTTTTTTTTTTTTTTTTAATATTGTTTTAGTCTAATTTATATTTTATATATGCATCCTTCATTTAAAAGTGGTCAAAAATGTTGAACCAGATTCCTTCTTATACTTACATGTAATAGTGTTGCTTACAAAATATGATCCAAACAAATAAATATATGTCCATAATATTATTTAATAATATTATGGACATATATATTTTTATCAGTCATTATCATATCGAGACTAGTAATTCCATGGTTATTCACTATGTTAATTGCATCCCACATTCGTGTAACTCTAATTTTCACATTCCAATTATCTTTCTCCACTGATATCTGATTCAGAGATGTGTAAGCCATGTAGATATGATTAAGTAATATCTGCACAAAACTCACATTAGTAAGTTTAACTTACATTTCAGGATAGGAAACAGATACTCAGAACCTAAATTCTAATGTAGATTTTCATTAGATACGTTTTTAAAATATTATGAATTCGAATCATGTAGAAACTGTTGCAATAATATTACGGAATGGAACCGTTTTAATAAATAATAATATTCTGTAATATCATCACGCAATGATATGATGATGTTTCAACTTTCAAGAGCATACAATATGAATATTACTATTACTCAAGTCTTTTATTTTTTTCTATTGTTTCAAAACGTTAAAAGCAAAACAAAAGATATTTCGAGTGCAACAAATTTGTTTTCACAAAATCTGTGTTGCAGTAACAAATTGTCGCACAGTATTTTTAAGCACAAGATGTCTTTACAAACACACATATTCAATATAGATTCTCAAAAAACAAAACTTAAATTATATGTTCATGTCTAGAAAAACAATTAGCTTGAACTTTCAACTTTTCCTTGGGTGGCTCTTCTTGCAAAAACGATAAGATCTTGTCTTTGTGACTACTTTGTAGGGAAGAAAAGAAGTCAAATTGACAATATAAAAATGAGACCGTTGATAAGAATATAATGATACCTACCTAGGAATAAACATCAAAACTGAAACGATTTAAGTGGGTGAAAAATTGCCATTGGACATTTTCTTTAAAAGTTTTTTTTTTTAATTGAAATATGGTAGAGGTAGACTTTAATTATTATTTTTAGCATTGTTTTTAAAGAATATCAAACGGTTTGGTGTTTACCGTTTGATTTTTTTTTTTTTAATTATGTTTGAGGCTTTTAAAGAAATTGTTGTTGACCATTTATTTTTAAAGAATTTTAATATCTCTTAGAAAAATATATTTTATTAAGATGTCTTTTAGTAGTAAGAGATTTATTTTAAAGAATTCCTTATCATCTGTTTTCATTTAAAAGTGTTTGGCAATGATTGAAATTATTGTTATTGTTGTTGAAAGATTTTTCTTTAAAGATGTTTGTGGTTAAAAAAAAAAAATTGGTGTTTACTGTTTGAATTTTTATTTTTAATGTTTGTGGCTTTAAATAAAAATTGGTTTTGATAATTTATTTAATTTTTTTTTTTTAAAGATTTGTCAGTTTTAATATCTCTTTAGAGAAATATATTTTATTAAGATGTTTTTTAGTAACAGGAGATTTATTTTAACAAATTTGATATTATCTATTTTTGTTTAAAAGTTTTTTATTATGATATTTTATTAAGATGTCTTTTAGTAGTAAACAACTATATCACTTGGAAAAAAAAATGTAATGGTTAATTTTTTTAAGAATGTTTTTTTTTTTTAATCTAATCTTTAAGAAGTCTTCTAGTATTAGGAGATTGTCATAATTGTAAATTTTTATTATGATATTTTATTAAGATGTCTTTTAATAGTAGAAGACTTATTTTAAAGAATTTGTTATTATGTTTTTTATTTAAAAGCTTTTTGGTAGGAATTAAAATTAATCAAAACATAAAAACAAAAAGTACACATTGTTCAGTATTTTTAAAAAAAATATTGGGTGTTTACTGTTTGATAAATAATTTGCATTAAAAAGTTATTTAAAGTAACGTATCACTTGGGAAATATAAACGATAGATAGACATGTCACTTGTCATGATATAAGACATTTTAGGTTTTAACTCTAATGTCGTCTGTTTTTATATATTATATATAGATTTGTGTGGAGGATATATGAGGAAAATTCTAAGTTGTTTAAAGCAACGTATCACTTGGGAAATATAAACGATAGATAAACATGCCACTTGTCATGATGTAAGATATTCTAAGTTTTAACGCTAATGTCTTCTGCTTTTATATATTATATATAGATTTTGTGTAGATATATGAGAAAAATTCTAAGTTATTTAAAGCAACAAATCTCCACTTCAAAATACTCAAAACAATGTATCACTTGGGAAATATAAACGATAGATAGACATGCCACTTGTCATGATGTAAGACATTCTAGATTTTAACGCTAATGTCTTCTGCTTTTATATATTACTAGTCGCAAACCTGTGCGATGCACAAGAAAATTATTAAAAATAAAATCTAAATTAATTTTGATTCCTTTTACTTCTTTTGTTGATTTTTTTTTTTGTAGTTCAAAATGTTGTAGGCAAGATCTATAAAGAGACTTTATGAATCGAATTTAGGATAGATCCTACTTTTTGGTTTAAAAAAATAACTAAGAAAGTATTTACCATAGGATAATTAAAATTTAATATAATGTAATTTTTCTTTTGGCATAAGTTGAATATAGTCCAATTTTTATAAAACACGATTCATGTTTATATTTACAATATGGATCATGTTTCCATCCAAAAATAAAATAAAGGATACTTAAAATAAGAAGAAGGACAAATAAATACATGGCACATGATTATATGATCAAACCTAAATAATTTTCATAACTCATTTCAAGCTCACATGGTTTCATTATAACAAATCCATCCATCTTTCTCCATTGCCAGCAACAAAATTAAATGAAATACATAAGAAAAAAAAAGGAACTCTAAAAATCTTGATGAAAATTGATAATTATGATTATTATTAAAAGATATTTATATTGTGTTTATATATGGAATATATTTTAGTATTAGACATTAATTATGATTGTGTTTTATATATGGAATAATATATTCTTATATTAAAGAAAATATGATGTGTCAAAATTCTAATGGAAGGTTTAATAATAGAATAAAATTTAAATTCAATTAGAAAATATATATTAAAATAATGATGTGTAAAATTGTGAGATTTCAAAAGTTTATGTGGCGCAACATGATGAGGTCAACCAAAAGTAAAAAAGTTTCGGTTTTACATTATAGTATAGATATATAAATTTGTGTGGAGGATATATGAGGAAAATTCTAAGTTGTTGGGTTAGCTACTTAGCTTATGGCCTTCCAAAATTTCAATTAAAATCTTAGACCTTTTTATGACACTTTCAATATTTTTGAGTAAGAAATTTATTGTAGAGTTATTATTCAATGTGACGTGAGTTACTAGCAAATGTAACAAATTATTGTTATATGATCCTATTATATATTATTAATCTGACAAAAGAATGAAAATTAATATAGGCCATGGTGTGATGTGGTGGAATCTTATCATTTGATTTCACGTAAATATTATGTTATTTAACCTATTATAGTTAATTAATGTGGGAAAATAACAATAAAAAATTGTAGAGTTACTATTTAATATGACGTGAGCTATCATCAGATTTGAAATAGTTACAATCATGTGTAACATTGTCACTAGTAAACATACTCACAAAAAACAATATGAATATTATAGAAACTAGTCGTAAACCCGTGCGATGCACGGAAAATGAATTAAAATTAAATCTAAAAAATTATTGGTCTAACTATGATTTTTATTGTTTTTTATATTTTATCTAAATATGAAAATTGATAATTATTAAAAGACATTTATTATTATTGTGTTTATATATAAAATATATTATAGTATTAGGCATTTAGTAGGATTGTGTTTATATATATGGAATAATATATTATTTCTATTAAAGAAAATATAATATGTCAAGATTTTAATGAGATGTTTAATTATAGAATAAAATTTAAATTCAATTAAAATATATATATTAAAATAATGAGGTGTAAAATTGCGAGAACTCAAAAGCTTATGTGGCGCAATATTATAAGGTCAACCAAAAGTCAAAAAGCTTCGATTTTACATTATAGTATAGATAGATTCCATAAAAATCTTTTATATATATAAAAACAAGTACAAAAGTAGCATTTTGGAATTACATAATTTTTACTATAAAATTTAAAATCACTAGTTTATTTAAATAAAGTCATAACCATATGATAAAATGAACTATACATACTAATTATTTAATTGCTATGATCACATTTCATCTTAAAAGAATTTAAGTTTTTGTCTCTATATAAAAATTAAAAATTATAAGTTACAACTACGAAAAAATGTTAAAACAAGATTTCGTAATAAAATGGAAGATGAGTTCTTGCCAATAATTTAATTATCTAAACTGAATCATGTGGAACTTCAAATAAGATTTAAAACAAACTTATTTTAATTATCTAAAAGAGGGTATGCCACCATTTAAATAGAGATATTGAGTTTTGTAATATGTTTTTTTTTTTACCAATCTAATACCTATATGATAATAAATTATAGATAGGTGAAAGATATGGAATATTTTTTGTTAATCTTGACACCAATATGTCAAGTTTGATGGGTACCTTTATAACTGCATCCTGAGTTCCGTTTATATTTTTTATACTATTATATAATATGCAAAAACAATATATTTTTTAATCCTGTTAGTTTTAGTTCCCCTCCTCCTACTCTCAAAAGACAATTTATGGTGATAACGCGGTGTCATAGTGTCTTTTTCAATAAATTATTCAATCTTTTCCGTTGTATTATACATGTGATCCTCTTCACTAATTTAAATAAATTATTGTGAGTTTTAATAACTATATGGCTTCTTAAAATTATCGATGGATAAAAAATCAATTAATTTTATTGGTTGAAAGGACCACATAACTATCCTCTTGTAGTATTGAATAATTTATAGTCTTTCTCGGATTTATTCTAGGAAAACCAAAAGATCAACATAAGTTAAAAGTTTTAATAAAAGTTGATTTCAATATATTATCATGTTTAGGAGATTATGATAGACATTGTCCAACAAAAGTTTTTCTTTCTTCTTTTGGATCAAACCTTTGACTATCTCATTTGAAAACAATTTGTGTCCATTAAGGGAAGCCAAAACTTTTTATGACATTCAAATTGCACCCTGCAAAGGCATGTCAAGAGCTGTCCAAATGGGCAAAGCGGTACTTTTGATCCCAACAATCCCTCCCCCAACATGACGCTTCCACAACTCAAACCCATAACCCTGGCTCTTATACCATTTGTTGGATTAGCCTTTTGATCATCTCATTTGAAAGTAATTGGTGTCTAGTGAGGGAAGCCAAAACCTTTTATCATATTGAATCGTATCTCATAAGGCATGTCAAGACTCAAGAGCCTTTCACATGGCCAGAATGACATTTTTTACCCCAACATACATATCTCAAATATATCAGATAGTACTGTAAGTTCTGTTTGTTTCATGGAAAAACATGGGAAATAAAATAAATTGTGTTTGATATAAATCTTATATTAGTTTTGTTTTATAGAAAATTTTCAAAATCATGAAAAAGTGAAGTCCTCAAAAGCAAGAAAACATGGCCCGCTCCATTTGTTTAGACGAAAGCCATTTTTCGTAATTTCTTGTGTTTGGGATAACAAAAAATGAAAACATTTTTTTTTGTGGTCGATAGAGTAGAAAACATTTTTCAGTTTTGTAAGAGCAAAAAATATTTCCAGAACGTCACATACTCAACAAACCACTCCACACCAAATATGTTTTCTAGTTCACAAACAAACACTATAAAACAAATAAGTTTTTTGGAAATTTTGTTCTAGAAAATAAATCATTTTATGTTGAAACAAATAGAACGATCCCCCAATCTTGTTTCGGGAAAGGAAAATTTAGGTTAATTATTAATTGTTTTGATTTATATTTAGAAACACAATTTCTAAAAATTGAGATTATCAATGCACATTATTAATTTAAAGGTTCTTTGCTTTATTAAAATATTCATTGAAAAAGTGATGGTTAGGATATTGCGGATTTTACTACAATAAAGTTATAAACCAAGGTGTTCAATTGTTCATTCATGATCGTACCAAATATATGTAACATTAGGGGTGGTTTCGGGTCGGGTCGGGTATTGGGCAAAACCGTTGTCCGTCCGTAGAAAATAAATTCACGGATAATCCGTCCGTTGATAGGTTCGGGCGGTCGGGTCGGTTGAGCGGGTTTGGCGGGCGGGTGGTCGGGTTTAAAGAATATGCAAGTGGGCTTTTTTGGACTTTTTTGGGCCTGCAAGTGCACTTTAAAAATTCAGTCTATATCATTGTTTTGGACTTTTTTGGGCTTTTTGGGGCCATTTTAAAGCCAAATCAACAACCATATGTATTTGGGCCTACTAATTTAGTTTTTTTATCCATTTTTTTTACTATTCATTTAAACCTCCTTATTTGCTAACTTTTTAAATCATTGTTATATATAAAAAACCAAACATAAATGCAAGTATGCAACAATTCCTAAGCACATACAAATACAAATACAAAAAATCAATTTCATATTAACCTAAATTACCAACCAACTAGGCAACTACCAAGCATGCTAAATAAATAATTTCTACCCTAATTTAGCAAGCATACAAAACAACAAATACAAATACAAATTACAATATAATATATATATATATTATTATTTATTATTTAAATAAATATTGTCGGGCGGGTGGGTATCCACCCGACCAAAATTTCAAAATCCGTTATCCGAATATTTAAAATATTTGTATCCGTATCCGTCTGTATATATGCTCACGGATGGACAAACGGGTCGGCCGGATTGGTCGGACGGGTCGGGTTTCACTGGTTTTTTGCCCACCCCTATGTAACATGTGATGCTAATCAGCTGTGCGACAAATTCATAGGGATGAGTGAGTGTAATATATACGGCTTACCAACTCAATATATACATTAATTTATACTAGTAAAATTTATTATACCATAAGCAATATTTTTTATTTTCTCTCCATAAATAACTTTACCCAATTCCAAACACTTTAAATATATTTCTATAAAATATAAATTTTACTAACAAATATTTTCAGCGGGAAAAAAAAAAATTCAATGTCAAAATCTTTTCCACACCCTTAATTATCTTAGATAATACAAGTACAAAATCTTATATCACTTTTGTGAAAAATATAATAGGACAAAGCTTTTCTTCAACTCATTATGTGACTGGTCAAAAGATTATTATGTTTTTTTTATAACCTTGAGTGTTTGGGCTAGTTTATGCGAACCTCGATTAATCCCACGGAATCTGTGTACCGCACCTTCAGAAGTTTTCTATACAGATCAGGGTAAATCACTGGCTTTTCACTAGGGTGTGGTCCGAAGGAATTATTACATCAAAGAAGTGTTGAACCTTGGACCTACTGTTCAAAAGACTATTCACGCATATTTTGTTTAGATAACTCATTTAACATTAAACAAGTTACATGGCTATTAAATATGATATGTGACTAAAAATACACCATATTTATTTGAGTTGTCAATTGGTTGAAATTTCTTCCAAATTGATTTGAAAAAAAAATTATGTCTAATATATATATATACACACCGACATGAATCATACTCCTGTTAGTGCCATTTTTCATTTTTAAGGAATATAACTTTTCTAAGTGTATATATATATATATACACCGACATGAATCATACTCCTGTTAGTGCCATTTTTCATTTTTAAGGAATATAACTTTTCTAAGTGTATTATTCCAACCTTACATTATTAGTAATAAAACCAATGTTGAAAAAAAAAAAATTCAATATTCAAATCCTTCTATGTCGTATTATGCATTATGTGTATGGAAGTATATGATGCAGAAATTAGTGGCTCAAAATTAAAAAACGATAAACTATATAAATTGGTTAATTTCTATTCTTTCTATCGGTTTACAACTTTACATAAAACTTCAATTAAAAGCTTAAATGAGCAATTAAGATCCTCTATCATTTACATCACTCTACTTCTATTGTTTCATATTTAAGGTCATAATATAGAGATTATATTAATGCACCAACTAAATTGATTTAACAATAAAACTACGTACATATACAAACATTTTCACAACAATACTTGAGGTATTAAGTTGTGAAGTAAATAATAAAATGAACGTAAATGGTGGTAGGTCCAGATGGTCTAGATGAAAACTAAGAAAAATGTTGTGTATGTGGCATTCTCTTGTTTAAAAATGTGTGTTAAAATCCAACTAATTGATTAATTTCTTTTGTAGGTTTATGGGGTTGTGGCTTTTTAACTGGACTTGTGTGTGTTTGATTAAACTTATTTGTTTAAAACAAATAAATGCTAGATTAATATAAGTGGTTTTAAGTAAATAAATTAGCTTTTGTAGGTTTTATCTCACCTAAAAACAAATAATTTAGCATGTGTGCATCTGATTAAAAACAAATAAATTATCTTGTGTGCGTTGGAATAAACTTATTTGTTTAAAGGCTAGATTAATAAAAGTGGTTTTAAGTAAATAATTTTACTTATTTATTTAAATTTAATATATATATATATATATATATATATATATATATATATATATAGTACATTGTCAAGTTGGATAATAATATCACATATGATAATAATTACATCACATTTATTGGTAACAATAATTAAGTTTTTAGTGGGTACTAAAACCTTACTAAAAAAAAGTGAATATTACATTGTCAAGTTGGATAATAATATCACATATGATGATAATTACATTATATTTATTGGTAACAATAATTAAGTTTTTAGTGGGTACTAAAACCTTACTAAAAAAAAGTGAATATTCTAGAATAAACCCTCTTTATATTATTAATCACACGGTTATTAGTAGTAGAATTTCATCTCTCTACGTGAAAAGCTTAGAACTTAGAAGAGTATCCCTACATACAGGTCATATGTGTCAAGATTTTGAAAAATGATAAATCATATGACATGAATAGCATGTATATATATCATCCTTATCCTTGTTAGTAGTGCCATATATAATCCATTCAGAGAGAAAAAGAAAAAAAATACGTTTTTTTTGTTCTTAAGAATATTTCACAAATCGTAACCCAATAAAACAAAACAATTTAAGTTGTAATATCTTGATTATTGGGTAGTGGAAACTTGAAAGTATACGTCTAACTTCATTCTTTGGCTCATTCAAGAAGAAAGGAAAAAAGAAAAAAAAAATCCATATCATTCTTTGGCTCGTGGTCACAAGGCAATGCAATTAAGCAAGGACATTATTCCTTGGGTGATTCACAAAGAGTAAAATATATTGACCTCTTCTCCTGAGGAATGAGATGGAATGCACCGCTGCTTTGTGTATTCCGTTTGTTTACTCAGTTAATATATATATATATATATATATTCTTTGCCTCATTATAGCCAAGAAAACAAAACATGAGTGTCACAAGTCAAGGCAATGCAAAGACATTATTACTTGGGGGATTCATAAAGAGTAAAGTAGACTTATTGCAATTTGTGAGTCACAAGAATACTGTCGGAGGGAACTTGGAAGCACGTGGAAAGTATGGTAAATGGTTTAAACGGGAAGGTGACTCAAGCAATAGTACTGTAAAATCTTGCTATAATTGTCGGATATTCGGACCTAATTTGCCTCTTCCTGGTGGATTAAGAAGAGTGTTAAAGTCCAATGGGCCTAACTCAATCTCAAAAGACGCCTTATGAGATGAGGATTGCCCATTGTCTTATAAACCCATTATCCACTCCAACTATTTCCAATGTGGGATAATAATATCCAACACCCCCCCTCAAACTCAAGCAAGAAGGTGTAAGCTTGAGTTTGGAAATGTAGAGAACCGACATCAGAGAAGAGATACCGGATGATTGTATACCAAATTATAGGTTTTTATATACTACACAATTGGGGGACTAGTTGGAGTGGATAACCTAGCTCTGATACCACTCCAACTAGTCCCCCAATTGTGTAGTATATAAAAACCTATAATTTGGTATACAATCATCCGGTATCTCTTCTCTGATGTCGGTTCTCTACATTTCCAAACTCAAGCTTACACCTTCTTGCTTGAGTTTGAGGGGGGTGTTGGATATTATTATCCCACATTGGAAATAGTTGGAGTGGATAATGGGTTTATAAGACAATGGGCAATCCTCATCTCATAAGGCGTCTTTTGAGATTGAGTTAGGCCCATTGGACTTTAACATGGTATCAGAGCCACCCCTTGGGTGTTGGGCAGATCTCCCCCCCTATTATGGTCCACGTGTTTGGTTGGTCCCCCACACGTGAGGGGGCATATTAAAGTGAGAGTCTAGTCCCACATTGACCAAGTATTCTTGGGTTGTGCAATTAATAAGCCATGGGCAATCCTTATCTCTCAAGGCGTCTTTTGAGATTGAGTTAGGCCCATTGGACTTTAACAAAGAGGATATAAACACGTACAAATAAATAAAACAGCTGAGTTACTCACAGTCAAAACAAGAGGCAATGTTTTTTCTTGTTCCATCTCTTGCGATGCATATGATGCAGGACCTCAAAAGTTACTAAAACATTATCAGCGATGAGGCTCATTGGGACAAAAGCGCGCACTTTGGCTATTTGATTTTAATTATGCCTGGCAAGATGTGGTTTTTAATCTATTGACTATTGGTTAAGACTTTGGATGATATTTTATGAAGGAGGTTACTCAGTGTATGTAGGACTGCAGAACTAAAAATCATAGCATTTAACTCGATCATATTAAGTATATAACTACATCACAATTCAAAAGAAATTGTTCTTCCATATGTTTAAAAAAATTTAAAGAAAGAAAGTATAATTAGAATATTGTTATATTAATTAATTGTAGGCCCAAAGGGTCAAGCTTGTTGATAATATTTGTGCAGCACTCCTATTTCTTATACATCACTCATAGTGTGTGTCTATAAATATAGAATTCTACATGTATAGGTTATATAAAAAAAAATATAGAATTTATATTCGTCATCTTTCTCTCTATTCTTAACATGGTATCAGAGCCATTTTTTTTTTTGTAATCTTCAATAGGGTTTAAGAAGCCCACCACCACCAACCATTGGTTGACCTAACACTATTGACCATCATTGGGATCAGTCACTATTGGCGACCATCCTAGACTTTCTTAGAGTTGTTTTTTCCTTGGATCTATGCCTTTTGAGCATCGATCGTTGCCTCTAAGCACATCATTCGACAAATCACTCTAAGATCTACTAGAAGTTGGAAAAACCACCTAGAAACAAGGCCGCATGCACTCTCACACGTTGTCCAAAAATGAGTTGTCACGTGCTCCTAGCATCACATTCGTTGCCACGCACTAAGAAGGAGGTTGCTTATGTGTTCACAAGTGCAAAGGAGTTTGCCATGTTAGAGCATCTCCAGCATTGCTCTTTATTTTATCTCCATATGTGGAGAGTTTTTCATATGTAGAGAGTCATTTTTTCAACTGCACTCCAGCACTACTCTTTATCTTATCTTTATTTTTATTATTTTATTTTAACTTTTTTTTCTCTCTCCTCATTTCTCTTTTCTTCTTCGTTCTCCACTCCGGTGACCCACTCCACCGTAAAAAACCCAGCAACCACGCTTTTGTTGTTTTCTCCGACCCATTATTTTTTTTCCATGGGAGTTTGAATAAAGTAATAAAAGCTGGTCCAAACTTCATCGTCCTCCTGAAATAAAAATCTCAAGCTAAAGGAAAATTTCCAAACAAAATAAAAATCTCAAGCCAAAGGAAAATTTCCAAGCACCCATTGCGTCAAATCAAATCGAAAATTCTACAACACCCAAACCCCTCATCCTTACTACCAGGAAGCTACAACACCCAGGCCACCATTGCCAACCCACGCCGAGATCGACAAACCCAAGACCCAAGACCCAAGACCCGAAGCTACAACACCCAGGCCACCATGGCCAACCCACGCCGAGATTGGCAAACCCAAGACCCACCACGCCAAGATCGGCAAACCCAAAACCCACCACCACGCCGAGACCCAAGACCCACCACCACGCCAAGATCCAAGACTCACCACCACGCCAAGATCGGCAAACCCAAGACCCACCACCTCGCCGAGATCCAAAACCCAAGACCCACCACCACGCCGAGACCGTCAACCCAAGCCACGCCGAGAACAGAGAACAGAGGGAGAGAACGAAGAAGAGAGGGAGAGCAGAGGAAAAAAAATGGAGAGAGAAAAAAAATCGGGCAAATGAAAGAGAAAGGGAAAAAAAGGCCTTAAATAGGCGGTGAAAAATAATAAAATAATCGGCTGAAGAATGAACAGGAACTCTTCACAAATGAATTTTTATTGTAGCAATATAGGGAATGAAGAGCGGGATGAAGAGCCTGCTGGAGCCGGTTTTTTCATTTTGGCTCTGTATTTGTGGAGATACAGAGCAGTGCTGGAGCTGCTCTTAGCCTTAACGTTTATATGTGTCAATGCCACAACAAGCCATGTTAGTTGATCGTTGACCGCCATCGATTAGTATTGATTACTGCCAACTACTGTTGACCACCCCACTTTTGGGCACAATTTTTCTTCAAGTAGGACATTTTCCTACTTCGTTTTTTTTTTTTTTTTTTTTTTTCCTTCGTAAATTTCATTTTGAGGCTTGTTTCTTTATTTGAGGCCTCCTATAACATTAAAAATGACAAATCCTATTGAAAGTTGTAAGGATGTCACCTAATCCATTCATATTATTCTATATGGCATCAACTATAGTGAAAGGGCTCATAACAATGCATCTTCCCTTTAACACACATATTTTGGTTTCACTTTTTGTCCATTTACCATTTTAAGTTTATTTTATTGAAAGATTGAGATTAAAAGTTAGCTTTTCAAGTTTTAATCCCAACCCTTTATTGGAATTGTAGCCTAAATATTGAAGGAATCTCAATCCGGGGAAGAAAAGCTTCTGAGTCGCACCACTAATGAATCTAATAACCCAGGTCACACGTGTTCGCACTTGGAAAGGTATACATTACCAAATCATCTTCTGTTTGATAACACATGTATTCCATTAGTATAGAAATATTGAATTTCTTTCGCTTTCTTACCAAGTATGATTTTGTACTAACAAGAAATAGTCGGTACAAGCTTAAACAATTTGGTATTTAACCAGTATGTTTAAAAGGGTTAAGTGTAATGAATTATTGGCCAATATGAAATAGGGTTGGGTTTTGGGCCTTTTTCTTTTTCTCCAACTCATCTCGATTTTATCTAGTTGAGAAATCTCAAACTCAACCAAATCCATGGTATCTCTAAAAACCAACCCAACCCAACTCGTGGGGATCGAGTTGAGTTGGACTAGGGTCATTTTGTTATGTCTAATAAAAAATATTGGGTTTTCTTTCAACTATTTAAGTACATTATTCATCAAATGATTACAATTTACACAATTGAGCATGTTATTCTATTTTAATTAGAAATAAGTCTCACAATACCCAAAAAAATCAAACTAAAAAAATTTAGATTAAGTTCCAAAATTCAAGATAAATAAAACTATCAAATTTTAAATACATATATATTTTTTAAACTATTAATAGCATGTGTTGGGTTGGGTTGACTTTTGGGGTTTTGTGAGACTTATTTAATTCCAAGGAAGGTAGATAAGTAAAATGCAGTTTACGTCAATAACCTACATTACTTGTAGCAAAAAAATAAAATAATAATAATAATAATAATAATAATAATAACCTACATTACCAGTATCAAACGTTTTGGTGACATATTGAATAGTGAGGGAAAATGATGTATAGTAGTACTGCTGCCTCTCATATCTAATTCCAATTCCAAATTTAGGCCACGACTTCATATAATTGGAGTACGCACTACTTGAATTGGGCCAGAAAGTGGGCCACGCAAGACCTCAGGTCCACGCCTTTATGATTCATCGTGCACCACACCACAGTACCACCATTTCCAATGTTCACCACCAGTGGTTGTTGATCAGCTTAAAACTTTCCTCCATTTTGATCCAATTTTCATTACTATATATGATTAGCAACCATAATAATAATATTCACGCGTATTCGTGTATAAACAAAATTATGTCATATATCTTCATTATCGGATTTGGATTTTTTTAAGCACCCAACTACAATTTTAGAAGAATATCTACCTACCAAAAATTATTTGCACACCCAACTCAAATCAGATTACAGTACGAAATTAGAGATTCTTATGAGTTTACATTATCGTAAATGATAGAATTTGGTTACAGACTGGTTTGTAACCAGCTTTCTATAACCCACTACATGATAACTAATAAGATTATCCATGTATATTTTAATTACATATCTATTTAATGAGTCATGCGACTTTTTTAAATAATATATATAGATGGTCTTATAAACTGCCACATAGTAGATTATAATAAACTATTACAAACCTTATCCTATTACAAACCAAACAACATCTAGTTTATGATAAAAATTAATACCCAAAATATAAGGTACAGAAAAGAATGCCATTATATTATTTATACCTTTGATTAGGCTTAATAATCCGGTTAAACAAAAAGGAGTGAATCGTCAAAGCCTGTACAGGTCATCGGAACAGGCATTTAGACGGGCCCACAAAGAAAAATAAAAAAAGTAACACTTTGGTGATTAAAATGAAAAGACAAGGGTAAACGAGATAAGTCCAAAATTACATGCCAATACCCTTTCTAATACTTTGGTGATTCCGTCACGTCACGATGAAACCAGAGAAACGGGAAGAGGAACAGATGCTATTGTTACTTGTTAGAGACTCGGACAAAAGAAAAGTAAAGAGAAAAAACACAAGGGTATATTCGTCATTTAGTTTTTTATAAAAAAACACACTAGCTCGTAGTATAGTACTATAAAAGCTGAGCTGGCGGTATATTAATCTCTCTCTTGTACAGTAGCAACGTTCCCTAGACAAAGCCGGCTCATTTAATCTCTCTCTCTCTCTCTTTTTTACCTTTTTTTTAATTTTTTTTGGGTCACATATAATAATCACATACACATTGTTTCTCTCTCTTCTTTACTTTCTCTCTTTCTCTTTCTCTTTCTCTCTCTCTCTACCGCTTCTCTTCTGTGTGTGTATGTTTGTAGGATTCCCACCTATTTTTCCAAACCCAAAGCACTAAAGAGAAAGTTTTGGAGAGAGAGAGACTGACTGATAGAGAGAGATCACAGAGAGAAAAAAAAATTCTAGTCGCCGGAAAAATGCTCACACTCCGGCAAGTCTCAAAGCCAGAAATGCGGTGATTATTATTATTTAAAGTTAATAAAGTAGTGGTGGGTTTTATATTTTATGAGCGAGAACAAAAAATGCGTGAAGCACTGCTCTGTGATGAGACCAACGACGTGGTTTCTAGCACGAAGAAGAAGA
Organism: Fagus sylvatica; assembly: GCA_907173295.1. NCBI lineage: Eukaryota > Viridiplantae > Streptophyta > Magnoliopsida > Fagales > Fagaceae > Fagus > Fagus sylvatica. The sequence goes on from OU015763.1 coordinate 31,904,739, forward strand.
AATCAGAGGATGATAAGGTAGTGGTTGCAACAGCAGTAGCAGCAGCACCGTTGATAAGTGTGGGTCGTAGCCGATCCCAAGCCGGTACACGTAGGGTGACACCAACGACCTTAACGACTTCACCTTCCTTAACCGCCGCCGTAGCAGTAGCCTCCGCCACTTTAAGCATAGAGAAGCCACTCCAGAACGGCGATCTCTACATCGGAAGCTTATCGGGAAACGCGCCTCACGGATCGGGTAAGTATTTGTGGACCGACGGGTGTATGTACGAGGGAGAGTGGCGGAGAGGGAAAGCCTACGGCAAAGGTAAATTCTCTTGGCCCTCCGGGGCCACCTTCGAGGGCGATTTCAAGTCGGGTCGGATGGAAGGGTCCGGTACTTTTATCGGATCGGATGGGGACACGTATCGCGGCTCGTGGAGCTGCGATCGGAAACACGGGTACGGACAGAAGCGTTATGCTAACGGAGATTTCTATGAAGGGTACTGGAAAAGAAACGTTCAAGATGGACACGGACGTTACGTGTGGAAAAACGGGAACGAGTATAAAGGGGAATGGAAAAACGGAATGATTTCGGGGCGTGGGGTTTTGATGTGGGCTAACGGAAATCGTTACGACGGGGAATGGGAAAATGGGGTTCCGAAAGGGAACGGGTTGTTTACTTGGCCAGATGGGAGTTGCTACGTGGGTAGCTGGAACAAGGACCTCAAGATTCAGCAAATGAACGGGACGTTTTATCCGGGGAATGGGAGAGAGGATTGCTTGAAGAAGAAGCATAACAATGGGGGTGAGAATTTGACCATCACTATGCGGAAGAGGTCGTCGGTGGACGGAGCGAGAGGGAGCTTGACGGAGAGGAATTTCCCCAGGATTTGTATTTGGGAATCCGATGGAGAAGCAGGAGATATCACTTGTGATATAATTGACAATGTGGAGGCGTCTATGTTTTATCGGGACGGGACCGGGTTGGATCGCGACGGGTTTAGGCAGTTTCGACGGAGTCCGTGTTTTACCGGGGAGGCGAAAAAGCCCGGCCAGACAATATCGAAAGGGCATAAGAATTATGATTTGATGCTTAATCTTCAATTGGGGATTAGGTATTTCCTCTTCCTTTTTTTTTGTGTTGCTAAAAATGGATTGAGATGAGGTTATGGATTTTTATTTATGTGTTTTATTGATTTAGATGTGGATTTTGTTGTGTAGATATTCTGTTGGAAAACATGCTTCTATATTGCGTGAACTTAAGACGTGTGATTTCGATCCAAAGGAGAAATTCTGGACGAGGTTTCCGCCGGAGGGATCGAAGATTACGCCGCCCCATCAGTCGATAGAGTTCCGCTGGAAAGATTACTGTCCACTGGTGTTTAGGTATTGCTTTTATTGATTTATTTATAATGTTGGATATGTGTGGCTATGTTTAAATCTTAATGGATAAGAATGCTATGGCATTGCTGCCTTAACAATTTTGGTAGTAATACAATACAATTTTCTTATGCTATGGTTGTGATGAATATGTTTTTGGGTTTGGGGCATTTCAGACATTTGAGGGAGCTCTTCCAAGTAGATCCTGCTGATTACATGCTGGCTATTTGTGGGAATGATGCCCTTCGGGAGCTTTCTTCTCCTGGGAAGAGTGGAAGCTGCTTTTACCTCACACAAGATGATAGATTTATGATAAAAACAGTGAAGAAATCAGAAGTCAAGGTTAGTTACCCCCTTTTTGACTTTTGTTTTGTTAATTTTGAAATTTTGCCAGAGATATAAAGGCAGTTCGATTGGCATTGATGTCATATTCTTAATTAAGTGAGACATGTGAGAGGTGGGAGACAATTAGATTGAGTTCTCACGTTTGGTAATTTTCATCTTTTGTAGGTGCTTATTAGGATGCTTCCAAGTTATTACAATCATGTATTTAAGTATGAAAATTCCCTGGTGACGAAATTCTTTGGGGTGCATTGTGTCAAACCGATTGGTGGCCAGAAGGTATGTGTTCTGTGACAAATTTAAGGTGTTTTCGGTTCAAGTGAGTTGTTTGTTTGTCTGATTTTAGTGTCATGTGATTGGAAAACAGACCCGGTTCATTGTAATGGGCAATTTATTCTGCTCAGAGTATCGCATCCATAGGCGATTTGACCTTAAAGGATCCTCTCATGGCCGCACGACAGATATGCCTGAGGGTGAGATTGATGAAACCACAACCCTCAAGGACCTTGATCTTAATTTTGTGTTTCGCCTCCAGCGTAATTGGTACCAAGAGCTCATCAAGTAAGTTCACAGACTGTACATTGCATCTCCTACTTGAAATTTGCTTCGCTCAGCTTTCTCCATCTGGTCCTTGCATCTGTATTAATATGCTTGAAACCTTGTTCAGACAAATTGATCGCGATTGTGAGTTCTTGGAAGCGGAGAGAATCATGGACTACAGTCTTTTGGTTGGTCTTCACTTTCGTGATGATAATACATATGACAAAATGGGTTTATCACCATTCCTTTTGCGCACTGGTAATCATTTGGAATATCCCTCCATCACAAATCATTCATGGGTAGATAGATTTGTGGAGCCATAAGAATTTTGTCCCTTTGCAGGCAAAAAGGATTCATATCAGAATGAGAAGTTCATGCGTGGATGTCGCTTCCTTGAAGCAGAGCTACAAGACATGGATAGAATTTTATCTGGAAGGTATGTTCTTCTGACCTTTTTCTTCTTGTTTCTTGGTTTGAGCTAAGTACTAAGTGGTTGCTGTGGAATGGGTTGAATATTTGTAATTGTTTTGTCTAGTTCATTGTTAACGCTTTAAAACACTTTGTCACAACGAACTGTGCGAGTGGATTATAGTTGAGCTTTGTCTTCCTTTTTTTCTTATGGCAAGAATGGTGGCCAATAATTTCTTCCATTGAATTTGTACATGTTTGATGGAACCATTGAAAGTGACTAGAGTTGTCTTGGCGATTCTGTGGGGGTAGTTCAGTAGACAACAGTTGTATGTGGGGGCATATATAGGGTATGGTCCTAACTTTTGCTGATAAGAATCAAAATTTCCTTTATTGTGTGTTTTCCTTGGTCATTTAGTTTTTGAATGGTTAATGAATTTTGTACCCATGGATGACCGGTGGTCCAGTAGTGCCCATTATGTTTCTTAACTGCCAATATTAGAAGCAATTATATTTGATAGACTCAATTCTAACTGAGGTGAGCTTTTTCAATGAAATAAGATAAAGCATTTACAGATATTTTGTCTTCACTCTTGTGTTTCCATTTCGGGTAGAAGTGACAGTAATGGGATAAACTTATATATGAGGATGTAAAAGATGAAATGGGACCTATGAATATTCATTGATGTGTGTTTATGTATTATGTTTAATTTGGCTATGAAATGTAATTTTTGTCTATTATATGGAGGAACTTTTGAATATATACTGAATTGAAATTGAAATTCTTTCTCTATCAGGAAGCCATTGATCAGGTTAGGGGCAAACATGCCTGCAAGAGCAGAGCGGATGGCTAGAAGGAGTGACTTTGATCAGTATACCCCAGGTGGAATAAGCCATTTGACCCCTTCACGAAGTGGCGAGGTCTACGAAGTAGTCCTTTACTTTGGGATCATTGACATTTTACAGGACTATGATATCAGCAAGAAGTTAGAGCATGCCTACAAGTCCTTACAAGCTGACCCAGCTTCTATTTCAGCTGTTGATCCGAAGCTCTACTCGAAAAGGTTTCGGGATTTCATTGGGAGAATATTCATAGAAGACAGGTAGCAGCACTGAGAAAGGATATTGCTACCTAATGAAAACCAGTACTGTTGGATTGAGAAGAATCCCCATTTTAATCTGAACCCTTCTAGAAAAAAGGCTGGTAATCATACAGAGTTCCCAACAATTGTTGGAGCAAATACTACATGATGGGTCAGAGGCCAGGCCACTGCAACTGTGTTGCGGTGATACGGGGAAGGGAAGTTCTCGCCGGCGGCTTATGGGTGGTGCTAATGGCTGATTTTGAAGATACAGCCGTAGTATTGTAATATTGGAAGGGGCAAGTACTTGTACATGCAAGGGGGAGGGAAATGAGGATTTTGATTTGCCTTTTCTATTTTTGGTTAAATTTTTGTGGTAACCAAGGAATGTGAAGATTTGAAAGATAGGTATAGGGAACTGCGAAAAATGTTCCCAAGAGAAAAAGATTCAAAATGGGGGGAGACTTGGAGTAAGTGTACAGGATCATAGAAAGGATGGATAGTTTATGGAATTCCAATTTTCCATTATTTTTTTTTTGTAAGATATTATTCAAAATACTTGTTTTGAATCACGTTGCCAGAGAGGAGAGAGGACCCATGGGGTTTCTCTTTCAGTCACGCTTTTATCTTCTGTTTATATAAATGGGCTCTCTATTGTGTTATGGAAATGGGGTCACTGCCTTGCTTTTGCAGTAAAAGGGTGAGCATTGGACTGCAGGAAGAGTAAAGGGCATGAAAAGGAGAGAAAGTATGAGAAAGATGCGCTGGTGTTTCTTGTTTTTTTTCACTTTGTTTGGTTACTCTTCTTTTTTTACTGTTTTATTTTTTTATATCAAACTTATTTTTACAAAGTCAGATTAAAATGAAATAATATTCTATTAATTATAACATGGTTTGGAAAGAAAAGAACTGAATGGTCCTATTAAATAAGAAAGTCTTACCAACGCAATTGTAGTGTCGGAGCAAAAACTATTTGGCCAAACACTGGTCCCCTCTCTGAAATTTCTGAGGAGTCTATCACGTATGAACGACGTGGCAAGCATTCATTTATGGAAAACTAGACTGTTATAGTTTATAAATTAAGAGGGTAATGATGTCATTTTATAAGGTTGAGACGATTAAGTCATTGGGACTCGTGCAAGAGTTTTTAACCTTTTACTGCAGAGGTCAAAGGCAGTGGTAGAGGTGGGGAGAGAGTGAGGGAGTCCCGCCAAGCTGGGGTCGAACCTCTCTCACTCTCTCTCTCTATTTCCAGTACGCTTTGCTTCTCTTTTTGACCTTGTTCTCTTTTTGGGAGCTTCTAATGTCTGATTGCTGAGACCCATATATCATCTATCACACCATGACACTATGGATGCTACTACCCCGCTGCCTGGGGGGCCATGCCTTGCCTGCTTGATCGTCAAGTCCACTCGTGTGCTGTCTTCTACAATTTGTGGAAATAACTAATAACATCTTCCTTTTTTTCTTTATGATTTTTCAACCATGGCGAAATGTCAAAAATTTCATGCTAATAAACTTTGTATTTTATTTGATGTTTCAAGCGGTTAAAGTTTATTTTATGAGTATGTCTAAAGTCATGACAAAATCCACACAATAAATTTTTACAATCTCACGTGAAAGGACTTGGATTGAGTCTAGTGCTTCCAGTGTATTAGATTAATTGAAATCATGACATGTATCAAAATGTGAAAATGATATTGTACTAATTTTAATCTGTCACCTTAACAATTCTGAAATTTATTGTGTTTGTTGATAATTCTTGTCATTTTATTGTTGTTGTTGGAATCTTAAATTTGACTCGCTAATTCATTGTCGAACATGAATTTGTTCTTGAGCTATCTTGATCATGTGAAATTTTGGAAAGAAAATAAACAACTTAAAAAAAAATGTTGAAAAATCAATTCATTACTATATATATCTTGTTGAAAAATCAATTTTTTCTTAATAAATTAATTCATTACTATGTAATTTCTATGTCATGAGATTTCATTTAAGTTGAAAAATCAATTCATTACTATATATCTTGTTTTAGAAATACAACGGAATTACTCTATAGTCTGATAAAAGGAATTAAATAATATTCTTATTGGCTTATTGCCTAATCAAAATAATATTGTGAGTTCAAATTCTTTTATCTTGAGGAGGGGGTAACTTTTGTTTTTTTGATAAATCAATAATTGGAGTATGAGAGATTTGAATCTTGGTTTTCGTCACAAAGAACATAAAATCTCAGTCGAGTTATATGGGTCTTGACAATAATCTTATATACATGGGAAAGAAGTCAAGAAATGAAATAAAATTACTAAATTAGTAATGTATACTAAAATATAGAGAAACTTTTTTGTTTTTCATTGTTTCTTGATTATATTTATTGTCAAATCAATAAATTTAAAATCGTTGTCCATCACTTGTGCCGGAATGAATTCTTCCTTCCATTTGACAAGGTCCCTCTTGAAGCAAAGTTCCACACCCCTTGAGGAAGATGAAGTTGTGAGTTGTGATATGTCCAAAAATTGTAGGCCAGTGAAAGCGTACGTTGTTCGTTTTGTTGTATGTCAGAGGGTGTAGCATATGTAAAACTAATACCTTGTGTTTGGCAAAAAAAAAAAAAATTTGCTCTTGTACCACCAGGTTGACCCTAGGAAGGAATGATATACTCATACCTAACCTAACCGCCTATATTTCTTCGCATTTAAAACTCCATTGAGACTTATCGATGTATAGGAATGATATACTCATACCTAACCTAACCGCCTATATTTCTTCGCATTTAAAACTCCATTGAGACTTATCGATGTATATAAGTATGTTAAATTAAATTCCGACCTAATCGATGCAAAGGGTAATCTCGAAGGATATAATATTCTAGTTGAAATAGCATTTTGTTCCCTGTTTAAAAAGATCTCACATCTCAACGTGGCCGCCATATTCAAGATAAGATGGGAAAATTGTGGCCATAATAATAAACTAATATATATAACTTAGTATTTAAATTGTGTAGTGAGTCAAACTCTTACTGACCTTATAATTTATAAAGAGGGAAGTGGGGATTTGTGGAAGAGTGAGACATAAATTAGGTATTCAACACCTGAAAGGGATACAAAGGTTGCATTAGCGCCAATACCCTTGAAGTTCAATACTCCAAGGGTATTGATATTATTTAAATATCTTACTCACTTGTGGTAAGAAAATTTTAAAAAATAAATAAAAAGAAAGTTGCATTAGTCATTGGGCTACTTGAAAAGCAATAGTTCTCACTAAGATAAAACGGGCATAAATTGAGCACGCCTTTTTATTTTTATTTTTTGATGAATAAAAAAGATTTTATTGCCTATCAAACGATTATACAATAAAGTCTGAAACCTTATAATGAGGGTGGCAGAACCCTACAAAGAGGGCAGCATAAACTGAGCACGCTTGTTAATAGAAGGTGTGGCTATTTTTTCTTTTATTTGTATGGAAATATTTTCGTTTAAGTCTAAAGCTTATGACTTAACCAACCATTGAACCATACATTCCTCTTTTTATCACTTGTTTAAATAGGGGGAAAAGTTGCATTAGCTTTTTTTTTTGATAGTTAGGATAGTATTTGAACTTATGGCGTTTGCTTTGTTGGATATCACAATCCCACATTGGAAAGAGTTGGAGTGAGTAATGAGTATATAAGATGTAGGGGCCCCCCTCCATCCATTGCCAATTGGTTTTGAGGTTGGATGCACCAATAATCTTAACACGCTATTGGTTTTGGTGTAGATGAGATTTTAATCCTAATCATTTACTCGACGACAAGAGATTTTAAGAGTTGAATTAAATGGAACCCACACATTAGTCATTGGACTACCTGAAAAGCTATAGATTTAACCAGAAAGTATATTCTTAATCCTTATCTCATAAATCCTGGATTTTTTACGAGTTTTTTTTTTTTTTTTTTTGGTTAAAAGATTTTTGATGAGTTAATGTTAATCTTATATGAGGTATTATTATATGAAGGAAAAAAAAATTTTAATACCCCTAAATTATAAGACCATTTTTTTAATTTCACCAAGATAAAATTGGCATAAATGACGCTTCTTTCTAGAAAGTGTTATTATTTTCTCTTTTATTTTTATGGAATATTTTTTCGTTTAAGTCAAACTATGACTTTCTTATCCAGCCACACATTCATCTTTCTATCACTGTTTTTGGTTATGCTTATGTCACACTAGCTACATTAGCGTGTGGCATAATCAATGTCATGAAAAGCAATAGAATGCCATAGACATTAGTATTTGTCCCACGTACTGTAGAATGCCCTTTAAAGGCTCATTTGTGTACTTTGTCTCACATTGAGAAAAAAAGGACTTGGGATGTTGTTTTATAAAATACCTAACTTACCTAGAGCTAGAATACTCATTTTGGGTTAAGCTTGCTTACACCTATAATAGCATCTATTTTTCTCTTTCTCCTTGATTCCTTAGAGGAAAAATGAAGTATTTGTTATTGAGTCGCGTGTTTTTTTTTTTTTTGATAATTGTTATTGAGTCGTTGAAGTTCGTGAAAAGTGGAACTAACATTAGAATTTAGAAATCACTCGTCAGTCATCAGGGATAAGATGCGGTTTATTAGTCTATGAATGATACCCAAAAAAAAAAAAAAAAAAAAAACAGAGGATAGTTTTCAAAAGACTTTAATAAGTCTTGAGTCTCTTGACTCTTGAGTCACAATACTATTTTTTTTTTTTTTTTTAAATATAAATGTTAAGATGACATGTTATGAATAGTAGATAATAAAATAATATTAATAATAAATTCAAATGAAAACTAATAAAAACTTTCAAACTCAACTTATTTGAAAAATATTATGAAAATTGTTGTGTTTATAATTCAAAGTAGTGTTACGCAAAACTTGATAAGGGTTTTTCACATGTAAATAATAAAAATACATAGTTTTTTTTTTTTTTAGTAAATAAAAAAGAGTAGGTGAGGGACGACCTATGGGTGACTCCCCTCCCTGGTATTATCATGAGAGCCTTCTATCTGCAGGTAAGCGAGTCATGAATGGTCTGTCAGGAAGGCAGACAATCTTGCAAGATAACTTTGAACCATAACTTATTCACGTCCCATCCAAGTGCTAGTGAGGTTGGAGATTCGAACTTGTGCTTAGAAACCTGCCAATGAGTCACAAGTCCACTCCACTAACGGCTGGGCTACCCGCTTGGATAATAAAATACATAGTTCTATTATTGGAGGCATTTGGAGCTTAAAAAAAACACACACACACACACACACAACAAATGAGTCGAAATCTTTTTATAATTGTGGAGGTGACAAAGTTGTTAATGACAATTAATGGAATGATGTTAGTAGTGAAATCAAATGAGAACTAATAAAATTCTATCAACTCATATATTCTTAAAAATAGTAATTAATAAAATAATGTTAGTGATAAGATTATATGAGAACTAATAAAATTCTATCAACTCATATTGTAAAAATGTTACAAATATCTATTGTGGTTGTAAGGTTACTCCAAAAAGAATGTTAATTAGATAACCAAAAAATAAAAGAATGTTAATTTTGACTCTCCTAATTTTTCTCAACAGTTTTCTTGACAACCAGACAGTGGATAAGGGAGAGTGTAAAGACTAAAGAAGCGTGGTAGCACAGTTCTCAAAAAACTGAGGTACTGGGATTCATTAGAGTGGCTGAGTAAGTTGGAGTAGGCCTGCCATGTATCACAGAAGGTTACATTGCTAGGTGGACAATACAATTACTTGCCTTAAAAGGTGCAAAAGAAAAGAAAAACACTTATGCGGAGATCTTTTGATCTTTTCGTCTTTGATTGAGTTGAGAGATCAAGTTTTGGTCCGTGTCTTTGAGGCAACGTGTTGAACCATGGGAGAAAGAAGAGAATTTATTTATTTTTAGACTTAATAATTAATGTACTCTCTCTGTCGCGTTGTTGATTCAGACACATTCGCGGCTACTGCCAGATCTGTATAGTTGCACCGTTTATTACTCCTAGTGCACTGCTGATCAAATAAAATGAATGACAAAAATTTAAATTACATTCCCAAGTTTTGTTTAGGTGTTATTTTAGTCTTTTAAGAGTATTTTTATTCGACTATGTATAATTTTAGCCTAAATGACTATAAAATATTCACTTTTTTATATCAACTACATCAAACTCTTTATTTTTTTCACCATTCAATTTAAATATTAAATTTTTTTTACTATTACCATTTTCTCTCTCCTCTCGGTCAGTTTTTTTTCCTTCATTCCCCAGCTTCTTCCTTAGGTCAACACACACACCAAACGACTTCTCTCTCTCTCTCTCTCTGCATTGACCACACGAGCTCTCTCCCATTCTTTCCATCACAAAATTCATCCCCACATGAAAAATAAGCTTGATTCTCAACCCCAATAATTCAAACCCCAAAATCTCGACTCTGTAGATCTCAAACCCACCTTGTGATCTGTAACAGATGCCCCAAGACTCTGACTTTTATCAAAATTTTCTCAAGAAAACAGTTTCCCAAAACCACCGTGAACCCACAAACCCACAATCAACAAACCCATTATGAACCCATAAGGCGTGAAATCGAGAGAGAGAGAGAGGTGCGCCAGAGAAGATGAAGAGAGTAAGTTAATATTTAAAGGGGGATTAAAGTTTGCTGATGAACGGTAGCTTGACCGAATGGAGAGGCTGATGCAGGTGTTTTTGTGGGTTTGTAGCTATTATTTTGATGAATATATGGTTTGATGATGCTAGTGTGAATGCTCTAAGATTTATTTTTATTATTTTAGTTCTTTAAATTTGTTTAGTTGTTAAATTGACCATTTTGGTTTATTGGGGTTAATTACTACCGATAATTACTAATGTACTATAAATTTTTTTAAAATCTATTATTTTATTAATAGTGGCATACGCTATATACATTCAAGTAGAAATTTAGAAAACAAAAACCCTAGTCAGTGTGCACTAGTAATGACTTGGCGTACGTTAGAGCGTTCTCAATCGGTTAGATATAATTTATGTATTTTATCTCTTCAAAAACCTATTTTTCTACTTTACTTATCATCTTTTACATAACACCTCACATCCCACTCTTCATTTTACAATACATTTTATTAAAATAATCTTATAATTTTTCTTTTTAATATATATTTTTTTCCAACGTTCACTCCCCATTATCCCCTGATAATACCAAAAATAACCCTTTTGGACAACGCCTACCCCCGACATCACGTATGACGATCGTCTGTAAATGGACGACCGTCTAGAAGAAACCCATGACAAGTACGCAAATCATGGAAACGTTACACCAATTGTCCTTACACCAGCTGTCCCTAATAATTACCAAAACGTTACGATTTGGTTTAATATCCTATTAACTACGAGCAAGAATCAAGGGTAGCATTCAAACCTCTTAGAACGGTCAACATATCATAAACCCCTATAAAAGGAACCCCTCATCAACATCAAAGGTACAACATTCTCTCTCACTATCTACTTTTTACATACACTCTGTGAAAGTTCTTCGATAATTCATTCCGATCATTGACTTAACCGTCGGAGGAACCTACACCAGATCCCCTTCGGTGTCTTCTTTGATCTATTGTCTGTGGTTACAGGTCTTCCAAGCATTAGCTGAGGCGTGAAAGGGACCCACTGATTTTTGACATCATCAGTTGGCGCCGTCTGTGGGAATCGGAGTTCCTAAGAACAAAAGGGCCCCCTACAAATCAGCTGAAGCAATGGAAGGCACCCACCATAATGAGGGGACCAGCACTGATCCTCTCATGACCCCGATCGAAAGACAGATGCAGGTTATTGCAACCAGCATCCAAGACCTAGCTCGAGAGATGACTAGGCAAAATAAAGAGTTGTGGCATACAATCCGAAAGGGGCCACCAACTCCCCATGATGATAACCAACCCCCTCCGCAGAGGGAAAACAGGATTGACGATCAAGAAGCTGACAGCCGACAGGTGACCCGCCGCAGAGACAATGAGGCGTAGAAAAATCCGTCCCCTAATAGGCATAAGGAAGAGAGTGCAGGTAGCTCTACCCATCCCAGTCGTTGGAGGCCAGACAGAATTGCTTAATCGTCCAAACAACTCAATTGTTCGACTCGATCGCCCAGAGGGCCAGACAACAAAACCGCCCGCCTAGAAGAAGAGTTGCACGAAATGAAGAAACAGATGGAAGACATGAAGAATAGCCTGAAAGCAAAGGCTACTCGCAACTTGGAAAACTTTGTGCACCGGGCAGATTCACCGTTCATTCTGAGGATTGCTAACTTCCCGCTACCATCCAGATTCAAAGTACCGCCACTCGAAAATTTCTACGGAACCAAGGATCCGTTTGATTACTTAGAGGCGTTCAAAACGATCATGCAATTGCAAGCTGTCCTCGAGGAGATAATGTGCTGGGCATTCCCCATGGGCCTAAGGGGGTCCGCAAGAGTATGGTTCAACAAACTGGAATCAGAATCAATCGGTTCATTCGTCCAGTTAAGTCGAACATTCATCGACCATTTCATCGGTGGCCAGCGGAAAGGACGCCCTCCCACTCACTTACTCAATGTCACGCAAATGGAAGGGGAATCATTAAGGGCATATGTACACCGCTTCAACAAAGAAGCTATGCAAATTGACCGCCCAAAGGAAGACGTTACTCTGATCGCATTCATGGTAGGATTATGAAAAGGAGATTTCCTCTACAATCTCTGCAAAGACTCACTAGAGACCTTATTAGAGCTCATGTACGAAGCCTAAAAATACATGAATGCTGAAGACGCCTAAGAATCCCGAGATGACCCCCCTCCAAAGAGACAAAAAGATGTTGAAGATCGTAAGCCAAAACCCGCTAAACAGAAAGTCCCTAAGTTCTCTGAGACACCAAAACGCAAAAGGATGACTACCCCTACTGGAAAATTCAGTAGCTTCATGCCTCTGAACACACCTATCAACAAACTTCTCATGCAGATACAGGACGATCCTTCCCTTCGATGGCTAGGTAAGATCCGTTCAGACCCCGATAGTTGACCAAAAAACTTTTATTGCAGGTTCCACAGAGATCACAGACACCTCACAGAAAACTGCATGGCACTAAAAGAGCAAGTGGAAACACTCATTCGTCAAGGTAAGCTACAAAAAGATGTTAGCCGCCCGACAAGCACTCGTCTAACGAAACCTCCAGCGCAAAAAGAACAAACCGAAAACAACAGGCCTGGACCCGTTGGAGAAATCAGAACCATTATTGGAGGACTAGCATCCGGAGGAACCTCGCGCGCCTACGAAAGCATATGCACAACAGATACACAATATCATGGTTGTCCAAAGGCCACCTAAGAACGTTCGCCTCGACGATCAAGTAATCTCTTTCAGTGAAGAAGACATCAGGGGAACCTATCAACCACATGATGATGCCCTCGTCGTAACGCTTAACATCGCAGGTTTCACTACCAGACGAGTGATGATAGCATGGTTTTAAAAACCGGACCGGACCGGCCGGTTCAACCGGGGACCGGTGCCTAGTCCGGTCCGGTTTCCTTAAAAAACCGGAAATAAAGAAAAAGTGATGCAAAACCGGAAACCGCCGGTTCAACCGGTAAAACCGGGAACCGGACCGGTCCAACCGGTTTGATCACTTTTTAAATACAAAAAAATTTTATTTAAAAAATAATACTAATATGTTAAGTCTACATTAAAATTAACCTAACATTAAATGTTTGGTTCACACAAAAGGTAACCCAACATTAAATGTTAAATGTTTGACTCACACAAAAGGCAACCTAACATTAAATGTTTGGCTCACACAAGGCAACCCAATATTTAGTTAATGAATGGTAGGCCCACAAATTAATATAGCCCACCCTCATATTTAAAATTCTTGAAAGAGTGTAGTATTTATAGAGGAGAAAGTGTATCATTCTCTTTTCTTTTTCCAATGTGGGACGATGAATAAGTTTTCTCACAAGAGTACAAGACAACTAGTCCCACATTGGAAAAACAACAACTAGTCTTCAAATAGCAAATACTATTTATAACTACATCAAAATACAAAATTAATTAACATATTAAAATTTGAAGACTTAAAATTTAAATTAGGGCATTCAAATTTTAAACTCATACATAGTTTTTAAATCTTCAAATAAGTCAAATAAAGAAAGTTCTTACCATAAATCTAAGAAAATACTATTTTTGACTTATGATATTATCAAATAAACATAAAACGTTCTTCTATGATTTAAATATGATTATTTTGTAATTTTAATATGTTTAGTTACTTTTTTTTTCTTCTAAATATAAGATGTGAAAACTCATATAAAAGTTTTAAAATTTGTTATATATATATTTTTAACTAAATATTATTAGTTAAATTTGTTATATATATTTTATTAATTTATATAATTTAAAAATTATTTATGACGTCACCGGTTCGACCACCGGTCGGACCAGTGATACGAGAACCAGTCCCCTTTCCGGTTCTCTCCCCGGTCCGGTTTTTAAAACCATGGATGATAGACAACGGAAGCTCGGCGGACATACTGTATCTTCCAGCGTATTAACAAATGAAGCTGTAAAGACAAACTCGACCCATGGATGCATCGCTCGTGGGATTCACAGGCGATAAGTTTTCCCGGTCGGCACTTAACGTTGCCAATTACGTTAGAACCTACCCAAAGACTGTCTCCAAAACTTGCTTCCTCGTCGTCAATTGCCCTTCAGCATACAATGCAATTATTGGACGACCGACACTCAACCGACTTCGAGTAGTGACCTCCATATACCATCTACTCATCAAGTTCCCCATTGAACATGGGATAGGAGAGGTCAGAGGAGACCAAATAGCCGCTAAGGAATGCTACCTCGCCTCCCTAGGGTCGTAAGGGCAGAATCAGATGATGACAATCAAGGGACGGAAGACTCTGGTAAAACCATCTGAAGAGTTAGACACGAACAGGTTGGAAGATGGGCACCCCGAGAAGACAACTAGAATCGGAGCTAGTCTCCCCCCGCAAATAAAAGAGTCACTCATTCAATTTCTGAGGAGCAACAAGGAGGTCTTTGCATGGAGCCACGAAGACATGCCAGGTATTAACCCTTCTATTATATCTCATCAATTGAATGTTAACCCCTCTCTTCATCCAATGAAACAGAAACGGAGAGTTTTCGCTCCTGAAAGGAACGAGGCCATCATGGAAGAAGTAGATAAACTCTTGATGGAAAATTTCATCAGGGAAGTCTTCTACCTCGATTGGCTAGCAAACGTAGTCATGGTAAAGAAAAATACGGGGAAGTGGCGAATGTGCGTCGACTTCACTGACCTAAACAAAGCCTGCCTTAAAGACAGTTTTCCACTCCCAAGAATAGACCAGCTAGTCGATTCAACAGCTGGTCATAAATTACTAACATTCATGGATACTTTTTCAGGATACAATCAGATAATGATGGACGAAAATTATCAAGAGAAGACATCTTTCATCACAAGCAGAGGACTCTTTTGCTACAAGGTGATGTCGTTCGGATTGAAGAACGCAAGAGCCACTTACCAAAGACTCATGAACAGAATGTTCCACAACCAGATTGGCAGAAATGTCAAAGTCTATGTCGACGACATGCTGGTCAACTCTAAGAAAGAGGACAGTCACTTGGACGATCTAGGAGAAACATTCAGAATGCTCCGCAAATACCAGATGAAGCTGAACCCAAGTAAGTGCGCATTTGGTGTTTATTCTGGTAAATTTCTTGGTTTCATGGTCTCACATAGAGGTATAGAGGCCAACCTAGATAAGATCAAAGCGATCTTAGAAATGCAACCGCCAAAAACAACCAAAGAAATTCAAAGACTAACGGGAAGAGTAGTTGCACTCAACCGCTTCATATCTCAGTCAACCGATAAATGTCTGCCTTTCTTTAAGACCTTGAAGAGAGCCTTTACATGGACAGACGAGTGTTAACAAGCATTCGAAGAACTCAAGAAGTACCTGATGACACTGCCATTACTTAGCCCCTCTAAACAAGGTGAAGAGCTCTACTTATACCTAGCCGTCTCATTGACGGCCGTCAGCTCCGCACTCGTTCGAGAAGAAGATAGATGACAGTTACCTGTCTACTATACAAGCCGAGCACTCAGAGGAGCAGAGGAAAGGTATCCACCCATGGAGAAACTGGCCTTCGCACTTTTAACGGCGGTAAGGAAGCTACGTCCCTACTTCCAAGCCCACACGGTAATAGTCCTCACAAACTATCCTCTACGAAAAGCAATGAACAAACCGGACGTAGCAGGACGACTCATACAGTGGTCAATCGAGCTGAGCGAATTTGACATTGACTATCAACCCCGGACATCCATCAAAGCTCAGGCATTGGTTGACTTCATTGCAGAATTTACGAGTAAGGACGACGAACCAACTGACAAAGAAGAAAACCGAGCATCACGATGGACGATCCACACAGACGGTTCATCAACTAAGAACGCCAGAGGGGTAGGTATAATAATAAGATCCCCTGAGGGCGACATTATCAAGCCATACACCTACAGTATACAACTACGAACAATGAGGCAGAGTACGAAGCCCTGCTGGCAGGATTGAAAATGGCTAAGACACTAGGAGCAACCGAGCTAGACGTCCACAGCGACTCACAACTCGTCGTGGGACAAGTCAATGGAGACTACGAAGCAAAGAAGGAATGAATGCTACAATATCTTAATCTTATTCGACACCAAATGAGCAGATTCCATGAAGTGAAACTCACTCGTATGCCCCGAGAATAGAACGCAGCTGCAGACCAATTAGCCAGATCAGCCTCGTCCAATGAGCCGAATGACGAGCTCGAAGTCGTCCAACAATCAAGTATACAAGCGATAGAGGTAAATCCCATTGAAGCTGAAACCTGCTGGATGACGCCCATAATCTCCTACTTGTAAGGAGAGACCCTGTCGAACGACTGCCATGAGGCAAGACGAATCAAGGTATGTGCATCATGATTTATCCTATTACAGGGGACACTATACAAAAGAGGTTTTTCCCTTCCCTACCTCAGATGCCTGATGCCGGCTGAAGCGGAGTATTTCTAAGAGAAATTCATGAAGGGATATGCGGAAACCATTCAGGTGTCCGATCACTATCCAAAAAGGTCATCATAGCAGGATATTACTGGTCGTCCATACAAGCAGACACAAATCAACTCGTCCAACGCTGCGACAAGTGCCAACGATTCGCCAATCTGCTCCATTCCCCCTCGGAAGAACTAACACCTATATCATCGCCTTGGCCATTCGTGCAATGGGGTCTCGACATCATGGGACCTTTCCCCATTGGAAGACGTCAATTAAAATTTGTAGTAGTCGCCATTGACTACTTCACCAAATGGGTAGAAGCCGAACCCTTGGCTACGATAACAGAAAGGAAAATACAAAATTTCGTCTAGAAGACAGTAATATGCCGGTTCGGCATTCCACGAGTCCTCGTATCAGACAATGGTAAGCAATTCGATAATCCAAAATTCAGACAATTCTCTGAGGAATTAGGGATTCACAACCACTACTTATCTCCTGGCCATCCACAAGCCAACGGGTAAGTCGAAGTAACAAATTGGTCTTTGCTTAAACTCATCAAAACCCGACTTGAGGGGGCAAAAGAGGTATGCCCAGAAGAACTCCCAAGCATCCTATGGATCTACAGAACGACGGAAAGAATTCCGACAGGAGAAATGCCATTCTGGATGACATTCGGAACCGAAGCAGTTGTCCTAGTGGAGATTGGAATGACGACCTTCCGCACAGCCATGTATGACGACCAACAAAATGACGAACAGATCCGTCTCAACCTGGACCTAGTTGACGAAGTCTGTGAACAAGCTTAAGGAAAGGATGAAGAGATACTAGAAAAAAAAATTGCCCATCACCACAATAAAAAAGTGAAGGCGAGACAGTTCGAAGTAGGAGACCTCGTCCTTATGAAAGGTCACTATAGCCACCAAAGACCCCACCCAAGGAAAACTTGGCCCAAACTAGGAAGGGCCATACAAAGTCATAGAAATCCATCGACGAGGCACTTACCACTTAGAAGCCATGGATGGAAAACGACTTCCTCACATGTGGAATATTGAACATCTCAAAAAATACTACCTTTAGCCAGGCTCGGCGAAATTGTACTTGTAAACAGGGATACCCCCAATAAAAACTAAATAAGGTGGACGTAGGCACTATTGTCGAACCACGGTAAATCTGGTGTCAATCTATCACTCATAAAGTTAAACTGCATTGTCCAATACGATCTTTTAACTAAAAATCATTCTAAGTTAAACTGCATCATCCAACACGATCTTTTAACTAAAAATCGTTCTAAGTTAAACTGCATCATCCAACACGATCTTTTAACTAAAAATCGTTCAAAGTTAAACTGCATCGTCCAACACGGTCTTTTAACTAAAAATCATTCAAAGTTAAACTGCATTGTCCAACACGATCTTTTAACTAAAAATCATTCTAAGTTAAACTGCATTGTCCAACACGATCTTTTAACTAAAAATCATTCTAAGTTAAACTGCATCGTCCAACACGATCTTTTAACTAAAAATCGTTCTAAATTTTAACTAAAAATCGTTTTGAGTTAAACTGCATCGTCCGACACTAAAAAATCATTCTAAGTTAAATTTCATCGTCCAACTCGATCTTAAAAATTATTCCAAGTTAAAAACTACACCTCTTAATGAAAAATTATGTTGAAACAAACTATACCATCCAAACATGATCCTTTAAAATTATGTTCTCTAGCCAAAGAACCTTCTGAAGCTAAAACACATCATCAAAAAAATCTTGAAACCCCATCATCCGAAACAACCATCCCATTCAAAACAAACCATAAAACTTTCAAAATCTAAATAAACAAAAACAGTCATCCAAAGTATCAAAACAAAAACAAATTGTTCGAACAAGAAAAATAAAGGGGCAAAACACCAACCCTACAAAAACAAATTGTTTATAAAGGATATAAAAAAGAAAGAAATATTAGTTTAAGTCAAGTGGTGGCATCATCCGTTTGGTTGCCTTCAGCTCCCCTCCCGCCATCGTCATTCATTGAATTCGTATTGTCATATGGTTGGAACTCAATGAAGTCAACGTTAGGATACTTCTCCTTAGCTTGCTTCCTGAAGGCCTCGAACCCAGAATAAAAGCATTGAAGGTTGTTGTCTTCAAAGGCCTCGGACGCCTTATAATCCAACACGGCAGCTGCCCTAACGCCCTCCACTTGGCCCATCAAATGCTTCATCTCTTTCATGGCCTCATCACGAGCCTCCACAGCAGCTTTCACGTCCCCTTCTTTAGCAATCAAATCAACCTTAACCGCCTCCACCGCAGCAATCAAACCCCTCTTCTCCTAATTTAGCTTGAAGACCGCCCAGTTTAGACTCTTCTGGGAGGCTTCAAATTCAGCCAACCTTTGCTTCAGATGGAACTAGGTCGTCCTCCAAGGAAAAGCAACATCAGGTTGATCACCATTACCTCATTCAGAGAACTGAAGATGAACGAACAGGATGAGAAGTCAAAAAAAGAAAAAAGAAAAAGGAAGTTATCGTTTTACTTACCCTCATAAGAGAATGGACCATCAGTTTGGAAATGTTCTTGGTCCGAGCGTTGGCATACTCTTGGAAGTCGAGCTCTGTAATCGCGGCCTCAGCTCTTCACACAAAACCAACACAAACCCCATCAAATCTTCACACAAAACCATTCAAACCCCATCAAACACCTACGTAGAAGCAGACCACAAAGAGACTACCTACGATTTGGGTGGGAGCGAGCGGCGCGAGACCCAAGGCAGCGGATCCGTTCAGATCTGTCCATATCATTGTAGATTTACAACCTCATATCAAAACCTATGCTCAGATCAGAGAGATGGAGACCAAGAACACTTGCTCATGCTCATCGATCTGAAGCGAAGAGAATGAAGTGAGAGATAAAATGAAAAAGAGAGCAAAATAGTGTTGGTTTTGTGTAAAGATTTGTGGGGGTTTGATATGTGTATCGCTGGGAGGGAGGGATTTGGTGGTGGGTTTTGTATTTTTGGGATGAATGGAGATAATGGTGTTTCAGATGGGGTTGTGGAATCGGCAGAGAGGAGAGAGAGAGAGAGAACATGATGGAGGAGAGAGAGAGAGAGTCTGAGACCAGACCAGAAAATTTTCAGAGCTAATGGAGGAGAGAGAAAATATAGGGTAAGGTTAACGGTGGTTAAGGGTGTTAAGTTGGTCATGTGCATTGCACATGACTAGGACATGTGTCATGTGTTGAGTGGCAAGTTTGGAGCAAAGGCTGCAACCCGAGTTGCAGCCAAACTTTTCTTCTTTAAAGACCAAGGCTGTTTTATCATTTTATGTCAATATTTAAGAGTTGTAGACGTTCAGCTAGAGAATAAATATATTTATATGAGAGTGAGAGAGATCAAAACTTGTTAATACCTCATTAAATACCTTTCTGAATTGGGGCACAGTGAGAGAAGCTCTTAAATTTAAATCAAAACTACGTAGGGATGGCAATTTGCATCCGACCTGTGGGTACCCGCCCCTAATGGGGCAGGTTTTACCCGATCTGTTGTTATAATGGGGTGGGAGTAGGGGATGTTTTAAAAACCCGTGCGGGTTTGGGGCGGGGTCGGGGGAGGCATCCCTTGTCCCGTACCCGACCCGTTTATAATAGATTAATAAAAACATGGTTTAGTCTTTTAACCGTACTTAATTTACCCACATATAAATACTCACAGTAATTAGATTTTCATGTAAATTGATGCAGGTAAATAGATTATGAGATTATTAATATTATTTTGGAATATTAGTAGTGGTATTTTGGAACATTTAGTCATAATATTATTAAGAGATTATTATCTTTTTAAATATTCAGGCGTGGATTGTTGTTTCATGTAAATTGATGTTAGTAAATAGATTAGTGGCAAATTGATTAGCTAGTAAATCGATTGTTATCATACTAATGAAATTTTTTTGTTTCATGTAATTTAGCTAAAAAGAATGAAAAAAAAAAAATAATAAAAAATTGAAAATTCATATTGGGGCGGAGCAGGTACCCTGTGGGGCGGGGATGGGGGGAAGAAAGTTCCCCCGATAATGGGACGGGGAGGGGATGGGGCGGGGATGGGGGATGGGGCAAGGATAACGGGGCGGGGGAGGGGATAGGATCCCCGCCCCAAACCCGCCCCATGCCATCCCTAAGAACTACCACATTTACTACGACTCTATGTGCCTATCTCCTAATCTTATCATACATAGCTTTAAAAGCAGCTCAACGGACTTTTCCCATCTTACTTTCAAGTTTCAACTATATTGGGAAGGTCCACCCTATAATAAGAAGCAGTGAAACTTTAGAGTCACAAGCAGACTATATAAAAATGCCAGCTGAGAACGCTGCAACTTTCATATTATCTGTTCTTTTCTGCTGTTCTCCGTGTAACAGACATAGAACAATTTGGGAGTAACATTTATGACAAAATTGTCCAACCTTTGTTTGTCCAAGCTAGTTTGTGCCTTCATAAAGTGTCTGTGTCATTCAATTTTGATACGCAGTCTAACTACACAAGCTCTTCACACACGAAACCCACTTGTTAGCCCTTACTCCCCACAAAAATTATGTGGTATTCAAGTATTTTCCACGCAACCAATTAACTGTTTTGCAGACTCATTCTGAATTGCAACTGCCTAAAGTCCGGTTTGTAATGGTAAAAAGACCAGATCTGCTATCTGCTTTGTGCTATGGGCTGTTTCTTAGATAATAAATAGCACATTGATTTATGTAGACAACTGATAAAAGAAGATTTAAATTCAACCTCTACTGAATAAGAGTTTGTGGAAATGTAGAATTTTTTTTATTTTATTTTATAACTATAAGTGTTCAGATCAGTTTGCGTACATCTTGATTAATCTTAAATAAAAGAGAATGAAGAATTTAGAACTACTATACAAAATTAAGAAGGATATCCGAGGGTTTTAATTTATTATTTTAAAAATAAAACTAAATTTCCTACGAAAAACATATCTTGAAAAAAGTTTCATCCTTGGATATCCTCATTGGGAAAACTCTGCCCTTAGATTTGATAGGGAATAACAGTACAGGAGTGTAGGACCCGGATTACAAAAGCATCCGCTAAGTATTTCATAAGTTTTCAACTTTTCTAGAAACTCTATCAATTACTATTCCATATTTAATGCCCTTAAATTTGTAATTTCCTATTTCGCTTTCGGATTAGATTTTTTTTTTTTTTTTTTAATATACCTCTGTTACCTTTTAGTTAAAAGATTATATTCGTCATAATATTTTTCCCCCTTATTAATTTATATAACACAAAGAGATTATATCGTCATAACTTTTTCTACAACCCCCCCCCCCCCCCAAAAAAAAAAAAAAAAAAGATCTACATAACTTGCAAAGATCATAGGCAGTTAGGCACCCATTGATGATCATTTTCTCACATAAGCGATGATCATGTTGTCACAAGATTATAGGTTGTTGTAAATTTCATTGTAATCATCATGCCTTTTATATTATCCCTTGTCTTTATCACATTATGTAGTTTTAGGGCATGCAACGAAATTAAAATTCACTATAATTGAGTTGTTATAATAAATTCATATAATGATTGCGTGTCCATCAAATAATCAAGGTTTAAATAAACATTTCGTTCTTGTAATTAACACTAGATTTTATTTTTGTCTCTAAAATTAAAAAATAAAATAAAATAAAAATTATTGCTTGATATTTATAAAGTGTCTTTAAAATATTATTAATCTATCACTATTCGATTAGAGACATGTTGCTGACGAAATATTCCGTTAGAAATATGCATGTTTCTAACAGAAAAGTGGAAAAATGACAATTTTAGAAACATTTTATCAATTTCAAGGATTAAATAGAACTTTTCAAATTTCAGGATCTAAAATAGAATTTGATATACAATTTCAAGGACGAAATGTATATTTTAGTTAATAATCAATAAAACATTAAAATTGGCCTTAATTAGTGTAAATATTCTAGGTGTGTATGGTTGCTTAATTTACACCTCCCCCCCCCCCCCCCCCCAATTTCCCTTATTCACTGAGTCAACTCAATAAAAAACGTTTTTGTTTTATTTTCCCTTAAAAAATGTAAAATAAGTGACGATTCCTAAAGTTTTTAAAAACTCATGATTTTCAAAATAAGCTTAAACTTAAGCTTTTAAAAATAAACGGTCCTGAGTCTTGAGGGAGTGTCCTCAAATTGGCAACTCCAATGAGGACCAAAATCCCCCCCAAAAAAAAAAACTCTTTTAAAATTAATCCTAGTCACGAGGGCTATGTTCATTGTTCACACTTCACAATGCTCGTTACCACCTACGATGAAATCATAATTCACATGCTTATCTGAAACACACGCCCATATTCTTGAACTTGAACTAAATGTACATGCATCTCTCTCTTTCTTTTTTCCGTGTGTCACCAGCATATATTCCGCAGAATAAGTTCCCCTCTGATGCGTGCCTTTGTAAGTTGGTAACCACTTACTATTTTGGTACTTGAACATCAAATTCCGTTCATACATCTCCCTATGATCTCACACTATTCACTCGTAAGCGTCCACGGCTTTCCTTCACGACAAATCTTTTTGCATTCCCGGATTAAAGATACAGTTTTTTTATGCCTCAAGCAGTCAAGCTTATCTTTATTGTATCTTTATCATCTTCTTACGTCCTTGTGATCTACGATGTGTGCATATATTGTTGATGAAATTAGAATGAAAATAGGGAAAAGTACACTTTATCCAATTATAGTTTGGTCCATTTACACTTTGCCTACCTGTGATTTTAAACTCAACACTTTGCCTACCTGAGGTATTATTTTTTAACTTCTGTTACATATCCTCTCACTGCCGTTAACATTAACAAAATTAAAACAAAAGAAAATAAAAACTCATGGCTCTCATCTTTTCTCTCACATTCATAAACCCCAAACAACCTCACCTATTTTGTAAATGGAAGATCTAGTGGTTCTAGATCATTCTAGTTATGCCAATATTTTCTACAACATCACAAAATCCTCAATATTTGAAATTATCTGAATTTTTATTCCAGATCAAAGGCCATAAAAAGGGTGAATTCACAAATATTATACACGTTTGAAAATACAGTAAATACTTTTTTAGATCCTGTACAGACTCTTCAAATTATCATTCTCTGTTTTTGTCGGATTTTTATGTTTGACCCTTTTTCTACATGAAGATATTAATGACAGAAAATGATGTCTTAGTTCTTCATCTACCTTTTTCGTTCCCTCTACTTGAATCAACTCACTCTTTTTCACTGGAGTATTAAACACTCTTATCTAAACATAACTAAACAATCTCAAGTGACTTTCCCTCTAATTTTCATCAATAGGAAGCACCCCTATTTTAAACGATTTTTCTCATTTTAAATACTACCTGTCATTGTATTTTCACCTATCTATCTTAACATTCTCATTTTAGCTACACTCATTTTAGGATTTTGTTACTTCTTAGAAGCCTAGCATTCAGTACCATAAAAGCATATATGGTTTTATTGTAGTCCTATAGATTTTCCCCTTAAACTTTATAGGTATTCTACGATCACACAAACTTATGTTTAGTGGTGGTGCTACTTGCAAGCTAAGTTGTTCATATGAACACACTGACTTCTTAAAAATAATGCGAAAAAGAAAAGAAAAAGAATCTATATAGATATTGAACACCTTGACTTGAAATTCCAATAAACCTAACCCACTAAGTCCCTAAACAACATTTTAAGATCTGAGACAAACCTATCAAAACATAACCACTGAAAAACACAAGTAATTGCCCTACATATAGAAAGTTTGGTATATGGGTTTTAGAGAGAGAGAGAGAGAGAGAGAGAGAGAGAGAGAGAGAGAGAGAGAGAGAGAGAGAGAGAGAGAGAGAGAGAGAGAGGATTTTTCTTCACTGGTTCAGTTGGGCTTACTTTGACTTTCCCCAATTTCGAAGTGACTGTGATTCCTGGCTTTCTTTTTTTGTTTGTTTGTTTGTTTAAATCTTGAATATGTATGTTGTATTCCCGTGTAAATGCGCAAGTTTCTAGTGGGTAGTAGTCAGTTTTTGCCATGCCTTTGACTTCCGTTGAACACCCTAATTTTTTTTTTTCTTGAGCCGCCAATACTCTTGTTGCGGTTTACTCAAAGCTCTCGCTTTTTGGTATTTCTTGATTATCAAGTCTTATAGCTCTTACATCTTTATTTCTATTTAATAATAATAATGTTATTATAAAATTATTTATTTTTATGGTATTTCCAAACAAGATTACTTGTGTTCTATTTCTTTTAAAACATCCAAATTTTTTTTTAGTTTTATTCCTTTCCATTCTTTATATTAATTTCATTTTGTTCCATTCATTTATAATTTACTCATCATTTCCATTTCATTCATTTATGAACTCCCAAACAAGGCCTAAATCATGTAATATCAAAATAAAAATCTCCAAAAACTATTTGATTATCACTCTTTATAAATATTTCTCTCTTTTCATCTATATATATGGGTCTGGTTGATAAACTATCCTTAGAGCATCCGTTAACAAAAACCTATATATATATATAATAAATATATATATATATATATATATATATATATATATATATATAAATATATATATAATAATGTAAATAGTAAGTAAAGAGTAGTAGTATAAGACACTTTCACACTTTCAGAGATCATATACACGTTTGTGTGCATGCTTTAAGAAATGTCTCCCATCTTCCCGTTAATTTCGGGAAAGAAATCTTCTTTGTGGGCTATATTTAATAGAATTAGAGATAGAAAAAAAATGCTGCTTTCTAACAAAGGTTTAAAATAATAATCATATAACTGGTTGAGACTACTTATGTAGGGTGTTTGTACTTCCCTCGTTGTAGGGTTTTCTTCTCCCTCTTTGTAGGGTTATCTGCTGTCCTCTGTATATATATATATATATATATATATATATATATATATATATATATATATTATAATGTAAATAGTAGTAGTATAAGATTAATTGCCACACTTTCTTTTTTACACCATCAGAGATATATACACGTTTGTGTGCATGCTTTAAGAAATGTCTCCCATCTTCCCGTTAATTTCGGGAAAGAAATCTTCTTTGTGGGCTATATTAATTGTAGAATTATAGAGAGAAAAAAAATGCTTTCTTTGAAAAAAACAAAGGTTAAAATAATAATCATATAACTGGTTGAGACTACTTATGTAGGGTGTTTGTACTTCCCTCGTTGTAGGGTTTTCTTCTCCCTCTTTGTAGGGTTATCTGCTGTCCTCTGTGTAAGGTTGTAGTTTTTTTGTAATTTCCTTGTTTTTAAATAAAGATCTTTAATTAGCAAAATAAATAAATAAATAACTACCAACTTAACAAGAAGGTTTTAGGTTTTTGCTTTCCTATTTTGGCTTCATTGTATGTTTATTAATATATGTATATATATATATTTTTTAAGAGTTGTAATTTAGCTCTGGTTATCATATTTCGGTGTTCTCCAAATAAAACATCTAAGATTCAAATATCTATTTTCCAACTTTTATCATATATATATATATATATATATATATATATATATATATATATATATATAATTTTCATATTAGTAAAGAAAAAAAAACTACCAACTTATAAGAAGTTTGTTTTAGCACCAAAAACTAGATTAGAATCAATAAATACACCCCAAACAGAATTATTACGGTACGACCAATATGGCAATATAACTTTAACTTATTACATTACATACATAAACTAATCGAGTAAAATTAAGGTCACGTGTTTCACTTTCAGTTGATGCAACGAAGTACAGTTTTAGTGCTTACAAATAATCAAATTAATTCCATGTAAATTTTGGTCCAGTACTCGAGTTTGAGAAAATGAAAGCCCGCAAGGAAACTTCCCTAGTCCACTCTATGATTTGTGCTTACCTAACTACCACTCTACCATGATGAGCCTCATCTCAAAAAAGAAACTACCATGATGATCCCTTTTTTTTTTTTCCTTCCTGTCTTAGTTTTGTGCATGATGATCCCCTATCAGTTCCTGGCCTCTAAATTCTTAAATGAGGTGCGGCCATATGTCGGAGAAAAGGCATAATCATGCCCAACATGAGGCTTCTTTGGAGGGGGACAAGTTATTTTTCATAATTAAATACTTTATACTGAAATTATTATTCATCTCCCCGATGAAGATCATGCAAGAACAGTATTAAGTAGAAATCCAAATGGTAGGTTTGTTATATCTATTATGAGGTAGGGTGGCTTGGTTAAGATAAAAAATTATTTTTACATGTACTTACATTGTTCCTTTCAATGTGGTTGAAGAAGTTGGTATAATAATTTCCATGATTTCATGGTAAATTTGGTTGATTATCTTCTTTTTATGTTTAAGATATGAAGTGAAAGAAACATTTAAATATTCTAAAATGAATTTTATTTATTTATTTATTTTTTAAGATAAGATTTAAAACTTAGGATGTCCGTTTTATAATGGTTGTTCTTTATTATCAAACCAAATTTCTTTTATTTTGTAAAGAAGATTCAAATTCAAATCTCTTATTTAGTGACAGAGATTTTACTAATTGTTATAAAATAATTTTTTCGGGGATGAAATTATTGTTTTTATGGGAAAAAAATATACTTTAGTCTTCTACCACCAAACAAAATTCATTAGGTCTAATCAAGATATTGGATGCATCTTTGGGCATTTGTGTGACATGGTTTTGGAGCATATGCAGCTTGGCACTAACTACTAAGTCCTAAGCATCATATTGCTCAATATTAACCGCTAATGGTAATTAAAGTTTAGATTTTGTTAACAGATGTCCTTAGGATAATGGTTAAAGAGTATTAAATGCATGATTTTTACGAAAAATAACAAATTTTTAATATTAAAATAATAAATAAAAAAGATTAAAATACTCTTAAAAGCTGTTTTTGTATTATTTTAATATTAGAATTTCACTACTTTTTATAAAGTAGAAGCATTAAATGCTTCTTTAACTATTGTACTAAGGACACCCATTGTAAAAAAATAATTAAGAGAGAAAGGGTTAAAATTATTATATTAAGTGGCTAGATGCCTAGATTATTAATTGTTGCAGCTCCTACAAGGAAGTGGATTGCAGTATGAGCCATGAAAGAAGGTGGTTGATAAAGGATAAAATTTAGATATAGCTTTTTAGGTCAAGTACATTAGGTTCTTAGTTGAATTCAAATACATTGAATTTAAATATTCTTGGAAAAGATAACATTGTTTGTATTATATTGGTTAATGCAATCATGTGTTTGAATTCAATTGAGGAATTTAATGTACTTGATCTAAGGAATTATACCTAAGTTTTACTCGTTAATAAATTGATCATTATCTTAGAGCACAATGTGATATGCACCACACAACAAAAACATAATAATAATACTTATTATTATTATTATTTGCTGAAACTAATTATTATTATTAAAGAAAACGTGGGGGGCACAATGTGATTATCAATACGAAGTCAATTTCTAGTAATCCACATTATTCAGGAAAATTTCAATTTGTTTAATTTTGCATGGGGCCTAGCAATGTGGCCATAAGATATTGATCTTGCTTTTTAAAACACATACCTGCCAGGCTGCCACCAAACTATGAAGTTGATCCCACAGAGATTTCACCTTGATTTTCTTGACATTAATTTCAGCTTTT
This sequence comes from Fagus sylvatica, assembly GCA_907173295.1. NCBI lineage: Eukaryota > Viridiplantae > Streptophyta > Magnoliopsida > Fagales > Fagaceae > Fagus > Fagus sylvatica. The sequence continues at coordinate 31,933,208 of OU015763.1, forward strand.
AAAAATTAATTATTCTGGCTGATTTATTTATTTATTTTTTTCATAAAGTGATTTTAAAACCGCATCTTTCACAAACTCAAATTTGTTAAGTTTCCAATCATAGCAATTATTTTTTATATACATTTTTAATGTTCGTAAGTATCAACCATAACACAATTCAGATAGAAAATTTTTAAAATCTCCTGCTCTCTTCCATGACATGGCACTTTTGATTGATAAACTTAATTTTCAGGAATGTAGTATGTATAATGTACTATGCCCTCTTGGGTAAGCTGTCCAAATTTGAAAGGAGAAGTGCGGCCATTGGTCTAGAAGAGGTCCATATCATGCCCAACATGAGGTTCCATTGGAGGGGACACTTACCCAACTTAATTCTTTCTTTCAGTTTATTGGTCAATTTTTAATTCATTTGTTCATTATCGAAAAACTTTTTATACGCTTATTAATTTCTGCACCACCTAAGAAAGTTTAGACAAAACAACGATAAATTTAATTATTGTGTCTGAGGTTCCTAAAAAGGTATAGTCTAGATTCTAGAATACAAATTTATAATAAAAGTAGTGGAGATGAAATTTTCTTTCTTCATCTTCTTCTTTTTATTTTTTTCGTTTGGGGAAATTGACAATAAACTGCCTAACTCTTTTAGAGCAGTGTGAAAGGCTTTAAGTAACGTCAATTAACATTTGATACCCCAAAAGTAACTAGAGACTCCATTTACACATTTCATGAATTGATAGAAAACCATCTCTGTCTCTCTCTTTTGTCTTAAATTCCCAACAATCAAACCATGGTGAATGGCATCCGTTGTGGACAAACGGAAGTAGACAATTTGAGATATAGGATTATTATAGGAGAGTGAAAGGGACGGAGTGGTGGTTTTTATGGTTCATAATTAATGGAAAGAAAGTTGGCGTGGCAAGTTGATAACATGGAGTATGGGATAGGGACCCCATCTTGTTGGTATTTTTATGATGGATAGTGATGGAGGCAGCTTAATTGCACCACCACACACTACTTCATTTCGGACCTACATGTATAGCTCAAAGTTTATGGTCACAAATATATATATTCAATTGTTTTCCACAAGATAAATAAAAATTTCACCAGATATAGGGGGTGAATTCTAATGACCCATTGAGAGTTTTTATTTTTAATCTATTTATTTTGTTAAATTATTTTGTTCCTAGAATGTACAGTCTATACAGTACGTTTTCTGATATTAAAACTCCATTTATTTGGATGTAAAATATTTTTTAGAAAATGTTTTCAACAACACACATTTCAATGAAATCTGCTTGTGTTTTGGAATTTGATTTTGTTCCTAAAAATATTTCAAAAAATAATTTTTTAGCGTTTGGCTCCTATAGAAGGGGGAAAAAAAACATTTATCAACACAAAATTCCCAAGCCAACATCTATATAACATAACTGTGAGTCTCAAAACATTCTAACCAACACCAGATCAAATCGATTTCGGAAATATTATTACTTCAATGCTTTCTATGCCACAAATTCTGAGTCAATTTAAAAATATTACAAGCCAAATATCATTAGAAATACCTTAGAAATTAATTAATTAATTAATTATTGTTTTATTTTTTTATTTAAAAGATACACAACCAGAGGAGGATGGAAACAAATGAAGCCTATGAGTTTATGCTAACACTTTAAAGGGATAAATCAAGCATCATGGATTTGACATGGTTGAATTTTATTTTCCCCAAATATACAATAGAGTCTTTCCTCCACATAAAACCCTTTATCCTAGTGAAGGACGAAACTATTAAGGGACCAAGGGGGACTTTGGAGCCCTTCGCCCCTGAAATTTATTTATAATGATATATGTAGTCTCTTTTTTTTTTTTCTTTTTTTTTAATATATAGTATATATAGTTAAAATCTAAAGTTAAATTTTCAAATGTTCCTACTCAATTCCATCTAAAAAAATTATGTTGGCCCAAAGAGATAAAAGAAGATAGAAATAGCTAGACCCACACATATCGCCCCCTTTTTAAAAAATAATAATATATTTTGTTGTTAATCAAATAATTAAACTCAAGTGGTACTATTTATTAAAGATTTCAATAACCTCAAGAAGTGCTTCCAACTTGTACACGGACAAATAATACCTCAAGATTTTCAATGCTACACGCAATATCAATTGGGACATAGGCCCTCGCCCCATCTCTCTCTCTCTCTCTCTCTCTGAAATTATTTTCTTAAAATGGGGAAAAATTGGATAGATCTTATTAATAATTTAGCTAAAAAAAAATTGGATCAATCTTATTAATAATTTGGCTTTCTTAACTGCAAAATACTTAAACTTTGGGATTGGATAATATATTGTCTCTTTTTTTTTTTCCTAAATAATATACTAAATTTAGTTATACGAAAAAATAAATAAATAAATAAATAGAGGCTAGTTATGTCATATGTTTAGGGTACTAAGATAACAAAGAAGAAATTATGCAAAAACTCTCTCTCTCTCTCTCTCTCTCTCTCTCTCTCTCTCTCTCTCTCTCTCTCTCTCTCTCTCTCTCTCTCTCTCTCTCTCTCTCTCTCTCTCTCTCTCTCTCTCTCTAATATATTGAGTTACATTGTCTTAATAGATGATTAAGTTGAAATGTATTAAGAAATAAATTTTTGTATGTTTCTTTTATTAATATTTTGTTAACATTAAAATCATTTTAGTTTTTTTTTTAATTAATTTAATAGTATTTTCATTTTTTTACTATAAAATGTTGATTTTTTTATTTTATTTTTTATATTAACCATTAAAAGATGAATTCTCGTTCATTCTTGTGAACACAAAACCCTAAAGTACTTTGTGAAAACATCATTCCCTAAATTTTACTTTTGTGCTTATCACAACACGTTCGACCTAATAAAAAGGTCATATATGGATTTCTTGTACCCCACTGGCACCACATGGGACGGATTTCTTGTACCCCACTGGCACCACATGGGACGATTAATCATAAATGGTAGTTTTTATCTTTTAAGGGTAACTTTGGCCGCTCGGGTAGCGGAGAATTTCTTAGAAATCATCATAACAAATCAGGCGGGTCCGGTTAAACAAGTGTTCTTTGGATACTTTACTCTCTTTTTTTTCACAATGTCCAAATACTTATATACTTTACTCTTTTTTTTTTTTTGGATACCCAAGGTATTTTTTATCCTTCAATTTAGATAATACAAGTGGAAAATTGCATTGGCCTTTTATGAGATTTTGACTTGTACATTAACCTCCATTACCTTTCAAAATAAGTCGCACTCACCTCTTCTACAGTTCAATTCGGTTAAATCAACTAACAGAAGTTGAAAAATAATAATACCATTTTACTCTCTTAACCTCTGTTAGTTGATTTAACCGAATTAAAGAATAGATGAAGTAGTTACACTAAACCTTAGGGGAGATCAGAGCAATTTTCCCTAATATAAAGACTATGTACATCTCTTTGCCTAATTCTATATACCTCCTCCTTATCACTTGCACAACAAAGATGTTGCGAGCTACTTGGGCCACCCGTGCCCTTCATTGGTGTTACAATTTCCTCGTTTGGTGTTTTAGTAGATGAAATTTGAGAGGTTGTGAAAGTGTTGATGGAAGTATTTTTTTAATTGTGTTAATTCTGTTTGCAAAAATGATGTCCTTGATAGGAAAAGAGGCTTGTGTTACTGGTAGCACTGGCGTATGTCCAAGCTTCCTCTTCCTTTTTGTAAAAGGACAAGTTTGTAACCAGTTTGCTACAACCCACTATGTGGCAATTTATAAAAACATCCACATGTATTATTTAAATAAATCACATAATTCATTAAATAGGTCATGTGACTAAAGCACACGTAGATGATCTTATTAGTTGACATGTAATGGGTTGTAGCAAGCTGGCTATAAACTAGTTTGTAGCCAAACTTTGTCCTTTGTAAAAATTCTTTGATTGTTCAATAAAATTCAAGTGTTTTACTTCCAAAAATAAATAAAAAATTGTTAAATTATTAATTAAAACTAGTTCGGACCCCCTAATTTGTTTTTTTCTTTT
>OU015763.1:31937345-32040710 GCA_907173295.1 Fagus sylvatica
TTTTTACTATTACCATTTTCTCTCTCCTCTCGGTCAGTTTTTTTTCCTTCATTCCCCAGCTTCTTCCTTAGGTCAACACACACACCAAACGACTTCTCTCTCTCTCTCTCTCTCTCTCTCTCTCTCTCTTTGCATTGACCACACGAGCTCTCTCCCATTCTTTCCATCACAAAATTCATCCCCACATGAAAAATAAGCTTGATTCTCAACCCCAATAATTCAAACCCCAAAATCTCGACTCTGTAGATCTCAAACCCACCTTGTGATCTGTAACAGATGCCCCAAGACTCTGACTTTTATCAAAATTTTCTCAAGAAAACAGTTTCCCAAAACCACCGTGAACCCACAAACCCACAATCAACAAACCCATTATGAACCCATAAGGCGTGAAATCGAGAGAGAGAGAGAGGTGCGCCAGAGAAGATGAAGAGAGTAAGTTAATATTTAAAGGGGGATTAAAGTTTGCTGATGAACGGTAGCTTGACCGAATGGAGAGGCTGATGCAGGTGTTTTTGTGGGTTTGTAGCTATTATTTTGATGAATATATGGTTTGATGATGCTAGTGTGAATGCTCTAAGATTTATTTTTATTATTTTAGTTCTTTAAATTTGTTTAGTTGTTAAATTGACCATTTTGGTTTATTGGGGTTAATTACTACCGATAATTACTAATGTACTATAAATTTTTTTAAAATCTATTATTTTATTAATAGTGGCATACGCTATATACATTCAAGTAGAAATTTAGAAAACAAAAACCCTAGTCAGTGTGCACTAGTAATGACTTGGCGTACGTTAGAGCGTTCTCAATCGGTTAGATATAATTTATGTATTTTATCTCTTCAAAAACCTATTTTTCTACTTTACTTATCATCTTTTACATAACACCTCACATCCCACTCTTCATTTTACAATACATTTTATTAAAATAATCTTATAATTTTTCTTTTTAATATATATTTTTTTCCAACGTTCACTCCCCATTATCCCCTGATAATACCAAAAATAACCCTTCTTGGACAACGCCTACCCCCGACATCACGTATGACGATCGTCTGTAAACGGACGACCGTCTAGAAGAAACCCATGATGAGTACGCAAATCACGGAAACGTTATACCAACTGTCCTCACACCAGCTGTCCCTAATAATTACCAAAACGTTACGATTTGGTTTAATATCCTATTAACTACGAGCAAGAATCAAGGGTAGCATTCAAACCTCTTAGAACGGTCAACATATCATAAACCCCTATAAAAGGAACCCCTCATCAACATCAAAGGTACAACATTCTCTCTCACTATCTACTTTTTACATACACTCTGTGAAAGTTCTTCGATAATTCATTCCAATCATTGACTTAACCGTCGGAGGAACCTACACCGGATCCCCTTCGGTGTCTTCTCTGATCTATTGTCTGTGGTTACAGGTCTTCCAAGCATTAGCTGAGGAGTGAAAGGGACCCACTGATTTTTGACATCATCAGTTGGCGCCGTCTGTGGGAATCGGAGTTCCTAAGAACAAAAGGGCCCCCTACAAATCAGCTGAAGCAATGGAAGGCACCCACCACAATGAGGGGACCAGCACTGATCCTCTCATGACCCCGATCGAAAGACAGATGCAGGTTATTGCAACCAGCATCCAAGACCTAGCTCGAGAGATGACTAGGCAAAATAAAGAGTTGTGGCATACAATCCGAAAGGGGCCACCAACTCTCCATGATGATAACCAACCCCCTCCGCAGAGGGAAAACAGGATTGACGATCAAGAAGCTGACAGCCGACAGGTGACCCGCCGCAAAGACAATGAGGCGCAGAAAACTCTGTCCCCTAGTAGGCATAGGGAAGAGAGTGCATGTAGCTCTACCCATCCCAGCCGTCGGAGGCCGGACAGAATTGTTCAATCGTCCAAACAACTCGATCGTCCAGAGGGCTAGACGACAAAACCGCCCGCCTAGAAGAAGAGTTGCACGAAATGAAGAAACAGATGGAAGACATGAAGAATAGCCTGAAAGCAAAGGCTGCTCGCAACTTGGAAAACTTTGTGCACCGGGCAGATTCATCGTTCATTCCAAGGATTGCTAACTTCCCGCTCCCATCCAGATTCAAAGTACCGCCACTCGAAAACTTTGACGGAACCAAGGATCCGTTTGATTACTTAGAGGCGTTCAAAACGATCATGCAATTACAAGCTCTCCTCGAGGAGATAATGTGCTGGGCATTCCCCATGGGCCTAAGGGGGTCCGCAAGAGTATGGTTCAACAAACTGGAATCAGAATCAATCGGTTCATTCGTCCAGTTAAGTCGAACATTCATCGACCATTTCATCGGTGGCCAGCGGATAGGACGCCCTCCCACTGACTTACTCAATGTCAAGCAAATGGAAGGGGAATCATTAAGGACATATGTACACCGCTTCAACCAAGAAGCTATGCAAATTGATCGCCCAAAGGAAGACGTTACTCTGATCGCATTCATGGTAGGATTATGAAAATGAGATTTCCTCTACGATCTCTGCAAAAACCCACTAGAGACCTTATTAGAGCTCATGTACGAAGCTTAAAAATACATGAATGCTGAAGACGCCAAAGAATCCCGAGATGACCCCCCTCCAAAGAGACAAAAAGATGTTGAAGATTGTAAGCCAGAACCTGCCAAATAGAAAGTCCCTAAGTTCTTTGAGACACCAAAACGCAAAAGGACGACTACCCCTACTGGAAAATTCAGTAGCTTCATGCCTCTGAACACACCTATCGACAAACTTCTCATGCAGATACAGGACGATCCTTCCCTCCGATGGCTAGGTAAGATCCGTTCAGACCCCGATAGTTGACCAAAAAACTTTTATTGCAGGTTCCACAGAGATCATAGACACCTCACAGAAAACTGCATGGCACTAAAAGAGCAAGTGGAAACACTCATTCGTCAAGGTAAGCTACAAAAAGATGTTAGCTGCCCGACAAGCACTCGTCCAACGAAACCTCCAGCGCAAAAAGAACAAACTGAAAACAACAGGCCTGGACCCGTTGGAGAAATCAGAACCATCGTTGGAGGACTAGCATCCGGAGGAACCTCGCGCGCCTACGAAAGCATATGCATAACAGATACACAATATCATGGTTGTCCAAAGGCCACCTAAGAACGTTCGCCTCGACGATCAAGTAATCTCTTTCAGTGAAGAAGACACCAGGGGAACCCATCAACCACATGATGATGCCCTCGTCGTAACGCTTAACATCGCAGGTTTCACTACCAGACGAGTGATGATAGACAACGGAAGCTCGGCGGACATACTGTATCTTCCAGTGTATTAACAAATGAAGCTTGATAAAGACAAACTGCGACCCATGGATGCATCGCTCGTGGGATTCACAGGCGATAAGGTTTTCCCGGTCGGCATCTTAACGTTGCCAATTACGGTTAGAACCTACCCAAAGACTGTCTCCAAAACTGTTGACTTCCTCGTCGTCAATTGCCCTTCAGCATACAATGCAATTATTGGACGACCGACACTCAACCGACTTCGAGTAGTGACCTCCACATACCATCTACTCATCAAGTTCCCCACTGAACATGGGATAGGAGAGGTCAGAGGAGACCAAATAGCCGCTAGGGAATGCTACCTCGCCTCCCTAGGGTCGTAAGGGCAGAATCAGATGATGACAATCAAGGAACGGAAGACTCTGATGAAACCATCTGAAGAGTTAGACACGATCAGGTTGGAAGATGGGCACCCCGAGAAGACAACTAGAATCGGAGCCAGTCTCCCCCCGCAAATAAAAGAGTCACTCATTCAATTTCTGAGGAGCAACAAGGACGTCTTCGCATGGAGCCACGAAGACATGCCAGGTATTAACCTTTCTATTATATCTCATAAATTGAATGTTAACCCCTCTCTTTGTCCAATGAAACAGAAACAGAGAGTTTTCGCTCCTGAAAGGAACGACGCCATCATGGAAGAAGTAGATAAACTCTTGATGGAAAATTTCATTAGGGAAGTCTTCTACCCCGATTGGCTAGCAAACGTAGTCATGGTAAAGAAAAATACGGGGAAGTGGCGAATGTGCGTCGACTTCACTGACCTAAACAAAGCCTGCCTTAAAGACAGTTTTCCACTCCTAAGAATAGACTAGCTAGTCGATTCGACAGCTGGTCATAAATTACTAACATTCATGGATGCTTTTTCAGGATACAATCAGATAATGATGGACGAAAATGATCAAGAGAAGACATCTTTCATCACAAGCAGAGGACTCTTTTGCTACAAGGTGATGTCGTTCGGATTGAAGAACGTAGGAGCCACTTACCAAAGACTCATGAACAGAATGTTCCACGACCAGATCGAAAGAAATGTCAAAGTCTATGTCGACGACATGCTGGTCAAGTCTAAGAAAGAGGACAGTCACTTGGACGATCTAGGAGAAACATTCAGAATGCTCCGCAAATACCAGATGAAGCTGAACCCAAGTAAGTGCGCATTTGGTGTTTATTCTGGTAAATTTCTTGGTTTCATGGTCTCACATAGAGGCATAGAGGCCAACCTAGATAAGATCAAAGCGATCTTAGAAATGTAACCGCCAAAAACAACCAAAGAAATTCAAAGACTAACGGGAAGAGTAGTTGCACTCAACCGCTTCATATCTCGGTCAACCGATAAATGTCTGCCTTTCTTTAAGACCTTGAAGAGAGCCTTCACATGGACGGAAGAGTGTTAACAAGCATTCGAAGAACTCAAGAAGTACCTGATGACACTGCCATTACTTAGCCCCTCTAAACAAGGCGAAGAGCTCTACTTATACCTAGCCATCTCACTGACGGCCGTCAGCTCAGCACTCGTTCGAGAAGAAGATAGACGACAGTTACCTGTCTATTATACAAGCCGAGCACTCAGAGGAGCAGAGGAAAGGTATCCACCCATGGAGAAACTGGCCTTCGCACTTGTAACGGCGGCAAGGAAGCTACGTCCCTACTTCCAAGCCCACACGGTAATAGTCCTAAAAAACCATCCTCTACGAAAAGCAATGAACAAACCGGACGCAGCAGGACGACTCATACAGTGGTCAATCGATCTGAGTGAATTTGACATTGACTATCAACCCCGGACATCCATCAAAGCTCAGGCATTGGTTGACTTCATTGCAGAATTTACGAGTAAGGACGACGAACCAACTGACACAGAAGAAAGCCGAGCATCACGATGGACGATCCACGCAGACGGTTCATCAACTAAGAGCGCCAGAGGGGTAGGTATAATAATAAGATCCCCTGAGGGCGACATTATCAAAGGGCCATACACCTACAGTATACAACTACGAACAATGAGGCAGAGTACGAAGCCTTGTTGGCAGGATTGAAAATGGCCAAGACACTAGGAGCAACCGAGCTAGACGTCCACAGCGACTCACAACTCGTCGTGGGACAAGTCAATGGAGACTACGAAGTAAAGAAGGAATGAATGCTACAATATATCAATCTTATCCGACACCAAATAAGCAGATTCCATGAAGTGAAACTCACTCGTATGCCCCGAGAATAGAACACAGCTGCAGACCAATTAGCCAGATCAGCCTTGTCCAATGAGCCGAATGACGAACTCGAAGTCGTCCAACAATCAAGTATACAAGCGATTGAGGTAAATCCCATTGAAGCTGAAACCCACTGGATGACGCCCATAATCTCTTACTTGTAAGGAGGGACCCTGCTGAACGACTGCCATGAGGCAAGACGAATCAAGGTATGTGCATCATGATTTATCATATTACAGGGGACACTATACAAAATAGGTTTTTCCTTCCCTACCTCAGATGCCTGATGCCAGCTGAAGCGGAGTATGTTCTAAGAGAAATTCATGAAGGGATATGCGGAAACCATTCAGGTGTCCGATCACTATCCAAAAAGGTCATCATAGCAGGATATTACTAGCCGTCCATACAAGCAGACACAAATCAACTCGTCCAACGCTGCGACAAGTGCCAACGATTCGCCAATCTGCTCCATTCCCCCTCGGAAGAACTAACACCTATATCATCGCCTTGGCCATTCGTGCAATGGGGTCTCGACATCATGGGACCTTTCCTCATTGGAAGACGTCAATTAAAATTTGTAGTAGTTGCCATTGACTACTTCACCAAATGGGTAGAAGCCGAACCCTTGGCTACGATAACAGAAAGGAACATACAAAATTTCGTCTAGAAGATAGTAATATACCGGTTCGGCATTCCACGAGTCCTCGTATCAGACAATGGTAAGCAATTCGATAACCCAAAATTCAGACAATTCTCTGAGGAATTAGGGATTCACAACCACTACTCATATCCTGGCCATCCACAAGCCAACGGGCAAGTCGAAGTAACAAATTGGTCTTTGCTCAAACTCATCAAAACCCGACTTAAGGGGGCGAAAGGGGTATGGCCTGAAGAACTCCCAAGCATCCTATGGGCCTACAGAACGACGGAAAGAATTCCGACAGGAGAAACGCCATTCTGGATGACATTCAGAACCGAAGCAGTCGTCCCAGTGGAGATTGGAATGACGACCTTCCGCACAGCCATGTATGACGACCAACAAAATGACGAACAGATCCGTCTCAACCTGGACCTAGTTGACGAAGTCTGTGAACAAGTTAAGGAAAGGATGAAGAGATACTAGAAAAAAAAATTGCCCATCACCACAATAAAAAAGTGAAGGCGAGACAGTTCGAAGTAGGAGACCTCGTCCTTATGAAAGGTCACTATAGCCACCAAAGACCCCACCCAAGGAAAACTTGGCCCAAACTAGGAAGGGCCATACAAAGTCATAGAAATCCATCGACGAGGCACTTACCACTTAGAAGCCATGGATGGAAAACGACTTCCTCACATGTGGAATATTGAACATCTCAAAAAATACTACCTTTAGCCAGGCTCGGCGAAATTGTACTTGTAAACAGGGATACCCCCAATAAAAACTAAATAAGGTGGACGTAGGCACTATTGCCGAACCACGGTAAATCTGGTGTCAATCTATCACTCATAAAGTTAAACTGCATTGTCCAACACGATCTTTTAACTAAAAATCGTTCTAAGTTAAACTGCATCATCCAACACGATCTTTTAACTAAAAATCGTTCAAAGTTAAACTGCATCGTCTAACACGGTCTTTTAACTAAAAATCATTCTAAGTTAAACTCCAACACGGTCTTTTAACTAAAAATCATTCAAAGTTAAATCGTCCAACACGATCTTTTAACTAAAAATCGTTCTAAGTTAAACTGCATTGTCCAACACGATCTTTTAACTAAAAATCATTCTAAGTTAAACTGCATCGTCCAACACGATCTTTTAACTAAAAATCGTTCTAAATTTTAACTAAAAATCGTTTTGAGTTAAACTGCATCGTCCGACACTAAAAAATCATTCTAAGTTAAATTTCATCGTCCAACTCGATCTTAAAAATTATTCCAAGTTAAAAACTACACCTCTTAATGAAAAATTATGTTGAAACAAACTATACCATCCAAACATGATCCTTTAAAATTATGTTCTCTAGCCAAAGAACCTTCTGAAGCTAAAACACATCATCAAAAAAATCTTGAAACCCCATCATCCGAAACAACCATCCCATTCAAAACAAACCATAAAACTTTCAAAATCTAAATAAACAAAAACAGTCATCCAAAGTATCAAAACAAAAACAAATTGTTCGAACAAGAAAAATAAAGGGGCAAAACACCAACCCTACAAAAACAAATTGTTTATAAAGGATATAAAAAAGAAAGAAATATTAGTTTAAGTCAAGTGGTGGCATCATCCGTTTGGTTGCCTTCAGCTCCCCTCCCGCCATCGTCATTCATTGAATTCGTATTGTCATATGGTTGGAACTCAATGAAGTCAACGTTAGGATACTTCTCCTTAGCTTGCTTCCTGAAGGCCTCGAACCCAGAACAAAAGCATTGAAGGTTGTTGTCTTCAAAGGCCTCGGACGCCTTATAATCCAACACGGCAGCTGCCCTAACGCCCTCCACTTGGCCCATCAAATGCTTCATCTCTTTCACAGCCTCATCACGAGCCTCCACAGCAGCTTTCACGTCCCCTTCTTTAGCAATCAAATCAACCTTAACCGCCTCCACCGCAGCAATCAAACCCCTCTTCTCCTTATTTAGCTCGAAGACCGCCTAGTTTAGACTCTTCTAGGAGGCTTCAAATTCAGCCAACCTTTGCTTCAGAGGAACTAGGTCGTCCTCCAAGGAAAAGCAACATCGGTTGATCACCATTACCTCATTCAGAAACTGAAGATGAACGAACGGATGAGAAGTCAAAAAAGAAAAGAAAAAAGAAAAGGAAGTTATCGTTTTACTTACCCTTATAAGAGAATGGACCATCAGTTTGGAAATGTTCTTGGTCCGAGCGTTGGCATACTCTTGGAAGTCGAGCTCTGTAATCGCGGCCTCAGCTCTTTTTGCCACAAGTCCATGGCTTCGGCAAATGGTTGGGCCATCGTCAGTAGCCTGGACGACGGCGATCTCCTCATCAAGAATCTAAACGATTAGAGGCGGCTGCGAGACAGAAGGGGTTGCTTGGGTCGAGGGTGCCCTCTTCAAAGGGGGCCCACTCCGCTAAAGGACGGACGATTAACCCTCGTCAATCCTCTTCTTCTTAATACTGATGGGCATCGCGGGAGCCCCCTTCTCAACTTTTTTTTTTAGCTTACTTTTGTTGATCTTCATGGTGGCTTTCCCTACAAAAGATAGAAGAAAAACTTAAGTGCAAAGACAATCTCTAAGTTTAGAAAGAAATGAAGGGGCAAGAACACTTACTCTTTTCGTTAGTCTGGATAAGAGAAAGGATAGTAGCATTAGGTTCAGGGCCGAAGGAATGACGGAAGAGCAGCTCTGGCTGGATGTAATGCGTATACTGACGGTTGAAGAGGCTATGAACCCTCAAAATACGATCTTTCCAAACCGGAGTAAAGGTTGGACGATTTAAAGCTACACCAAAGCAAATAGAAGACGGTCAAAAGAAAATCATAAGAACAAGCAAAAGAAAATCTAAAAAAAAATACACACACACACACACCAGATGGGGAAGGAATGCCCCACGTCCTTTGAATCCGAATGAAATCATCACTTTCCTCCGGGAGCCTTTCTGAGTTATCCCCGCAAACAAAAAAGTATCCATTTTTCCAACCCCGGTTGAACGATGGCAACCCTTCCACCAATTTCACCAAGTTATCTCTATTTCTAAAAGTCCAAAAGCTTGGAGAAGCGGCTATCTGGCTAGGCTCAAAGCAATAAAGGAACTCTTCTACGGTGATGTCGTCCAAACCATCATTACTCTCCTTCCACATCACCATAAAAGAGATGATCACCCTCCACCTGTTCGGGGCGACTTGACCCGGCGCCAAAGAAAGAAAATCTAATAACTCTCTAATAAAAGGTTGGACAGGAAAACGAAGACCAGCCGTCAACGTTGACTCATAGAGAGCGACGTCTTCAGCGTGTGAACATGCCTGTTCATCCGAGTTAGGTATCCTCAAGACGACGTCCTCAGAAACCTGATACCTAGACCTAATCCTCCCTAAGGACTCCTCATTAAACTTAGAAAAGTAAGAGTAAACAGCCAAATGCTTAGGCACCACTGGCAACCGAGACACTACCCGAGTCGAGGTAGTGGTTTCGAAAAAAGTCCCTTCACTCTCCCTTCCAGACGACGACAAGCCTTCAGGAAGTTCCTCGGACAAAACCGCCGACCAATCAGACCCACCGGTTGCCCTAGAACGCCTCAACACCCCCTAAGTACTTAACGCCGGAAACAAAAGAGAATAGAGCTCCACCGATAGGCGGTGGAGCACACTAGTGGGGGGACGATAATCACCTAAAGGAGGAGGCCCTAAACCACTCTCGGCAAACCGACACACGCCGACAAAGAAGTTCCTAAATGGCACACTAAGAGAATCCAGTTCTAAGATATGTAAAAAGGAAATACAAACTGTTAGCCTCAAGGTTTCAATAATTATTAATTGGCTAATTAATCCAAGGACATTCATGTAGTTTTGATGATAACCATGATTTTAAGTTGTTCATTAATGATATTTTCATATGAACTAATGATTTATGTTTTAAAGCTTAATTTTGACTATTGATTTAATTGGACCAAGATGGCCAATTCAAATATCAAGCAAATGCAAAGTTGATAAGTTGCAAACACATTGAAGATCAAAGTCATCAAGACTCAAGACAAAGAAATCAAGCTCAAAGACACAATGATCCGAGACATATGAGAAGTAAGAGTTAGGTTTTGTAAAGTTTATTAAGATTTGATCTTTAAGGCTCAACTTTAAAACAAACTTCAATTGAAAAATCTCTTAAAGTTTTCAAAAGACAAACTTGATTGGTTGAAATTCAAATGTAAGACAACCATATCAATTGAAAAATCTTTTAAAGTTTTCAAAGACAACTTGATTGGTTGAAATTCAAATATAAGACAACCATATCAATTGAAAAATCTCTTAAAGTTTTCAAAGACAAACTTGATTGGTTGAAATTCAAATATAAGACAACCATATCAATTGAAAAATCTCTTAAAGTCTTCAAAGACAAACTTGATTGGTTGAAATTCAAATATAAGACAACCATATCAATTGAAAAATCTCTTAAAGTCTTCAAAGACAAATTTGATTAGTTGAAATTCAAATATAAGACAACCATATCAATTGAAAAATCTCTTAAAGTCTTCAAAGACAACTTGATTGGTTGAAATTCAAATATAAGACAACAATATCAATTGAAAAATCTCTTAAAGTCTTCAAAGACAAACTTAATTGATTGAAATTCACATGCAAGACAACCATATCAATTATGGTTGAAAAATCTTAAGAAGAAAAGTTTTCAAAAAAAAGCAAATTGATTGATTGAAAATCAAGAAGAATGCAAGACAACATGATGGCTATAAATACTACCCTTTCTTCATTTCTAAATATCAAGCATACAAGAGAAATCAAAGATAGAAAAGATAACATCTTATACATCAATCCATCCTTCTCAAGCTTATATTTTCATATCATTCAAAATCCTTGATTGAAAATTTCTCTAAACACTTTTTGAGCCATATTGATCAAATCCTTGATATACTATTAGAGTGAGCATATTGTGTACAATTACTCTTTGAGAGAGCCTTATCTTGTACAACAAATACTTTGTTGAAACCATTGAGTGTTTTTGTTAGGGTTTTGGTATAAATCCTAAGTAGTGAAAAGGATTTTTCACTGGGTGGTTACTCTTCACCTTGTAAGGAAGATTTGTGGGTCTTGGTATAAATCCTAAGAGTGAAAAGGATTTTTCACTCGGTGGTTACTCTTCACCGTGTAAAGAAGATTTGTAACGGTTTTGATCTTCACCCGAAAGAAGATTGTCAAATTAGTGAATTTGGGAATCCTCGAGAAGTGATCTTGAGGCGGGGACGTAGGCGGGGAAGCCGAACCTCGATAACAATCACTGTGTTTGATTTTCTCTATCTCTATCTCTTACTTATTCAATTGCTTATATATGCTTGTGTTTGATTTTCTATCATATCTTATTGCAATTGAATTGTGTTCTTAAATTTGTTTTTGCTAATTGAAAATAGTTTTTAATTCCGCATTTAAATCGAAAAAGTTTGCCTCAACCTAAATCACCCCCCCTCTTAGGTTGATATTTGGGTAACAATTGGTATCAGAGCCAAGGCTCTACATATAGATTTAACAATCTTAGAGTTAAGATCATGGCAAACACATTTAGACCTCAAATGGTTGAAGGTCAATCTACAAATAGACCACCCTTGTTCAATAGTAGTGATTATAGTTATTGGAAAACTAGAATGACTACGTACATTAAAGGTCAAGATTATCTCATATGGAAAATCATTGTAAATGGTCCTCATGTTCCTACTAAAATAGTAGAAGAACAAGAAATACCCAAACAAGAAACTGAATGGGATGAAAATGATGTCAAACTCATTGAATTAAATTATAAAGCTATGAATTGTTTATATTGTGCGTTTGACTCAAAGGAATTTGATGAAATTTCAAGTTGTAATTCAGCTAAAGAAATTTGGGAAAGACTTGAAGCTACATATGAAGAAGCAAGTCAAGAATCAAAGATGAGCATGCTTGTTCATGATCACAAATTGCCTCAAATAGAGAAAGATGAATGTACAAGCATTAGCCCTCAAACATCCAACGATGAAGAAGATTCTACCGAAGCTTTTTGCTTAATGGCATATGAAGATGAGGTAACTTCTAAACTTAATTCTTTAGAAGATGAATCTTATAGCTATGATGAATTACAAAATGCTTTTGAAGAATTGGTTGAAGAATTTGAGAAGAATGTTTTGAAAAATAAAGTTTTTAAAAAGAAAGTCACATCTCTTTCAAACGAATTAGATGATTTCAAAAGCAAAAATGAAATTTTAGAAAAACAAATTATTTCTTTAAATGATAAAAATCTATCTTTAGAAAAAGAAATAATTAAGTTGAAAATTGAATCACAAAGCTTCATTGAGAAAATGAAAGCAAAAGATGTGGAAACATCATCACAAATAGCTTATGATTCAAATCTCTTAGTAAATGAAAATAAAGAATTAAAACTCAAAGTTGAAAACTTAAACAAAATTTTGACTAACTTTACAAATGGAAAGAAAAATTTGGATAATTTGTTAGGTAGTCAAAGATGTGTTTTTGACAAAGCGGGTATTGGATATAACCCGAAAATAAAAGAAAAACACTATCAAAAATTTTTCATTAATGAAAACTTCTTGAAATCTCCCATATGTAAACATTGTGGAAAATTAGGGCATAATATTCATACATGTCCCATGAAAAATATGATTTGGGTAGTCAAAGGAACTACTCCTCCAAAAGCTAACCCTAGTGGACCCAAGAAAATTTGGGTACCAAAGAAGGTTATTTGAAGTTGTTTTGTAGGTATGCTTGATATCCAAATCTACCAAGGATAAGTGGTTTCTTGACAGTGGATGTTCAAGGCATATGACAGGTGACAAAAACAAGTTCACTTCTCTTACTCTAAAAGATGGAGGAAATGTCAAATTCGGTGATAACTCAAAAGGAAAGATCATCGGTATAGGTAATATTGGTAAAACACATTCTCTTGTTATTGAAGATGTTCTCTTGGTTGATGGTTTGAAACATAACTTGCTAAGTATTAGCCAATTGTGTGATAAAGGCTATAATGTAATATTTCAAATCAATCATGTGCATTATAGTAAATGAAATTGATAATCAAGTTTCTATTTGTGGCATTTAGAAATGAAAATGTCTACACTATTGATTCTTGATAATATGACTTCAAAAGAATCAATTTGCCTTGCTGCCATAAATGAAAATAGTTGGTTGTGGCATAGAAGATTAGGACATGCCAATATGGAATTACTCTCAAAATTGTCTAAACTTGATTTAGTAAAAGGCTTGCCGGTTACTAAATTTGTTAAAGATAAAATATGTGATGCATGTCAACTAGGTAAACAAACTAAATCATCCTTTAAGAAAAAGAAAGTTCATTTCTACTTCAAGACCTCTAGAACTCTTGCATATGGATTTATTTGGTCCTATTAGAACCGCTAGTTTAAGTGGTAAATTGTATGCATTTGTAATTGTTGATGATTACTCTCGCTATACATGGGTATTATTTCTTGCTCATAAAAATGAAGCTCATAAAGCATTTGTTAAACATTGTAGAAGAATTCAAAATGAAAAAGGTTATACAATTAACAATGTTAGAAGTGATAGAGGTAGAGAATTTGATAATCAAGATATTGAACTATATTGTGATCAAAATGGTTTTGGACACAATTTCTCGGCACCTCGTACTCCTCAACAAAATGGAGTAGTAGAACGTAAAAATAGATCACTTCAAGAAATGTCTAGAACTATGCTTAATGAACATAATTTACCTCAATACTTTTGGGCTGAAGCTGTTAACACCGCTTGCTATGTTATAAATAGAACCATCATTAGAAACACTTTAAATAAAACTCCTTATGAACTATGGAATAATCGAAAACCTAACATTGGATATTTCAAAGTTTTTGGATGTAAGTGCTTTGTATTGAATGATAGAGATAATCTTGGTAAATTCGATGCTAAATCCGATGAAGGTATATTCCTTGGTTATTCTATAAATAGTAAAGCATATAGAGTGTTCAATAAACGAACTATGGTTGTTGATGAATCTATGCATGTTGTTTTTGATGAAACTAATCCATTCCATATCAAAAATAATTGTGATGATGAGCCAATTTCTCTTGAAAATAAAGCTAGTTCATCTAACCAAGTTGATTTAAGTGAAAAAGTCAAAGATCAAGTAGATGAACCAAAAGATGAAGAAAAAGCGCTTCCTCCAACCAACAATGAAGAATTACCAAAAAGCTGGAACGTAGTCCATAGTCATCCTAAAGAATTGATCATTGGTGAAGTTGAACGTGGAGTAAGCACAAGATCAAAGCTCAAGAACATCTGCAACAACATGGCGTTTCTCTCACAGATTGAACCAAAGAACATAAATGAAGCTATTGAAGATGAATCATGGATCTTGGCCATGCAAGAAGAGCTAAACCAATTTGAAAGAAATAAGGTATGGACTCTTGCACCTAGACCCAAGGACCACTCCGTCATTGGTACAAAATGGGTATTCCGAAACAAAAAGGATGAAGAAGGTATAATAGTAAGGAACAAAGCAAGGTTAGTCGCTCAAGGTTATAATCAAGAGGAAGGTATTGATTATGGAGAGACTTATGCTCCAGTTGCTAGATTAGAAGCTATACGCATGTTACTTGCTTTTGCATGTTTTAAAAATTTTAAATTATTTCAAATGGATGTCAAAAGTGCCTTTTTTAAATGGTTTTATTGCCGAAGAAGTTTATGTAGAACAACCTCCTGGATTTGAAAATCATGAATTTCCAAACCACGTTTTTAAATTATCAAAAGCTTTATATGGTTTAAAACAAGCTCCAAGAGCTTGGTATGAACGACTAAGTGGTTTCCTTATTGAAAAGGGTTTTACACGTGGAAAACTTGACACAACATTATTTCTAATGTTTGATGGAAAAGACATGCTTATTGTGCAAATCTATGTTGATGATATTATATTTGGTTCTACTAATGAAAACTTGTGCAAAGAATTCTCTAAGACTATGCAGGATGAATTCGAAATGAGTATGATGGGTGAGCTAAAATTCTTTCTCGGACTTCAAATAAAGCAAACCGAAGATGGGATATTCTTAAATCAATCCAAATATGTCATAGACTTACTAAAAAGATTTGGATTGACAAATGCTAAAGCATATGGAACTCCCATGAGTCCTTCAACAAAGCTTGACAAAGATGAGAAAGGTAAACCGGTGGACGTTAAGCTATATCGAGGTATGATTGGTAGTTTACTTTATTTAACCGCAAGTAGACCCGATATAATGTTTAGTGTATGTCTTTGCGCCCGATTTCAATCCTTGTCCTAAAGAATCACACTTAATTGCAGTCAAACGAATATTTCGATATTTGCTTGGAACCATTGATTTAGGATTATGGTACCCTAAGTCAAATTCATTTGACTTAATAAGCTACACGGATGCGGATTTTGCTGGTTGCAAAATTGATCGCAAAAGCACTAGTGGTACTTGTCACTTTCTAGGACACTCACTAGTATCATGGTTTAGTAAAAAGCAAAATTCTGTGGCCTTATCAACGGCGGAAGCCGAATATGTAGCGGCCGGTAGTTGTTGTGCTCAATCTCTCTACATAAAACAACAACTAGAGGATTTTAAAATTCTTTTTGATCATATTCCCATAAGGTGTGATAACACAAGTGCCATAAGTTTAAGTAAAAATCCTATCCAACACTCTCGCACAAAGCACATTGAAATTAGATACCATTTTATAAGAGATCATGTACAAAAAGGGGACATTGAACTTGAATTTGTAAGCACCGATAGTCAATGGGCGGATATTCTCACGAAACCTCTCATTGAAGAACGATTTTGCACAATTCGACGTGAAATAGGTATGGCTAGATACGTTGATATCAAATGAGTTTAAACTTATTATCTTTCTCTTTGAATATAAAATGATTGTTATGCATATCATGTTCATAAAATTGTTCATTTTATATCTTCCTAGTTATATTGTTTGAACATTAAATTATATGTCCAGTTCTATGTATATTTGCGTATATGTTCATGCATAAAATAAGAAATAAAACTCATCATTTAAACAAACTTGAGTTTATTAAAAAGAAAGCCATAAAGGAGAAGTCACCACAAAAGGAAAAACCACTACACTTCCCACTACATTTATTTGGGGATAGAGCGAGAAGTCAATTCCTTCACCTCAGCTAGTAGCTTCTCGTACTGCTTCTGCAGCTTATTAGTGGTCTTGCTCTGCTCTGTGGACCGGATTACCAAATCATCGGCATAAGAATCCACGAGCGCCTTCAGCCTTTTGTTCTCCTCCTTGACCTCCCCTACTTTCTTCTTACTCTCCTTCAGCAACCTTTGTAAAATGGTGACTTGAGAACGCAGCGCTTTCACTTCCATATTCCTAACATGAAGACGACGTCCCATGTTAGAAACAGTGGCAGTACACTGAATCGTGAGTGCCAATGATTCATTTATTATTTGTGGGTCAGTCCTCCCAGCTAAAACCTTTGCATCCTCCTGGAGTACAAAGACCGGCAGCTACTGCGGTGGCAGTCTCACCATTCAATATCACTGAATCAGTTACTGATACAGGGCCATTAATTGAAAGGAAGTAAGGACGCCAGACTTCTGGCATCACACTAGGCGTATCATTTAGATTAATTGTTTCTGGTTTGTTTTGAGAAGAAGAGGAAGCCATTCTAGAAAATCTAATAAGAGATTAAGTTAAGAGTTTGAAAATGATGAAGTTCATCGAAAATTAGTGTGTGTTAAATAAACCTCAGATTTTTGAACACCAGCCTGTACCTATCACCCGACTCCCGAGATTTTTCTTCAAAATTCAACGTTCAAATCTCGAGATTTAACGTATACGGAAATATCACTGACTCAGAACTCGATGCGTCGACAAAAATCTTTTTTCTGAAAAAGCAGATATTTTTTTTCAAACTTCCTGATTTATCGGTGTCTATGGCGTGCGTAATTGGATAAGTCTGACACATAGCAAAATCTGAACCCTTCATTCACACTTACGACACGTAGCAAAATCTGAACCATTCATTCACACTTATGACACATAGCAAAATCTGAACCATTCATTCACACTTATGACACGTAGCAAAATCTGAACCATTCTTTCAAACAGCGCGTCTGTCCTATAAATTCACTTCACCTCTCCACTACATACTCACACCTCTCAGATAATATTTTCTCTCATTCTTTAGATAAAACTCTAAGAGGATGCAGCATCATTTAGAGATTCATAAAATCAAATACTTGATCTTCTCAGAAAGAAGCAAAATTATTATTGATCAAGTTTCCACGAAGCAAGATTATTATTGATCATGCTTCTCGGTTGAAGTACCTCTCTCATACACCAGGTTGATGGGAAGATCTTTAGCATACACTCCAAATATATCTTCCTCATCCGAATCATCCCGTTCATACAACTGTTGATACACCTGAAGCTTTGTATGACAGAAGAGAGAGAGTACATAATATATGGGCTTCATCCCATGTCCTTTCCAGATTGCTTAAATCATCAGCATTTTAGGCATATGGCAAGGGACATCATATCCTTTCCTGAAGCATCTTCAACCGAACCCCCAATCCAACCAAACCACTAGGATGAAGAATCTTACAAATATGAATGTATTTGTTTTATTTCTTTGTACCAGAAAGGAGAAATATGTTATATTAGTTAGTTGTTCTATGCTTGAACTAAATCAAAGGAGAAATAAATTTTTTTTGGTTGTTTAAAATGTTGAATGATACTTGGAGATATTGAATATAATCTTTATTTTTGATGATGCCAAGGGGGAGAAAGATATGACATTTTTTGAATGTATTGGTGAATTATCATATCTTGCAATAATTGGCAAAAATACGCATGTATATTGATTGCTCGATAATACTTAAATGACAATTTGATCTATGCATAAAGATAGGGGGAGATTTAAAAATCTCTAATATAAAGATATGCATTATTTTAGGGGGAGCTTTTCAAGAAAAGCTTCAAAATCATAAATCGTATAAAAATATCATATCATATGTGTCATCATCAAAAAGGGGGAGATTGTTAGCCTCAAGGTTTCAATAATTATTAATTGGCTAATTAATCCAAGGACATTCATGTAGTTTTGATGATAACCATGATTTTAAGTTGTTCATTAATGATATTTTCATATGAACTAATGATTTATGTTTTAAAGCTTAATTTTGACTATTGATTTAATTGGACCAAGATGGCCAATTCAAATATCAAGCAAATGCAAAGTTGATAAGTTGCAAATTCATTGAAGATCAAAGTCATCAAGACTCAAGACAAAGAAATCAAGCTCAAAGACACAATGATCCGAGACATATGAGAAGTAAGAGTTAGGTTTTGTAAAGTTTATTAAGATTTGATCTTTAAGGCTCAACTTTAAAACCAACTTCAATTGAAAAATCTCTTAAAGTTTTCAAAGACAAACTTGATTGGTTGAAATTCAAATATAAGACAACCATATCAATTGAAAAATCTCTTAAAGTTTTCAAAGACAACTTGATTGGTTGAAATTCAAATATAAGACAACCATATCAATTGAAAAATCTCTTAAAGTTTTCAAAGACAAACTTGATTGGTTGAAATTCAAATATAAGACAACCATATCAATTGAAAAATCTCTTAAAGTTTTCAAAGACAAACTTGATTGGTTGAAATTCAAATATAAGACAACCATATCAATTGAAAAATCTCTTAAAGTCTTCAAAGACAAACTTGATTGGTTGAAATTCAAATATAAGACAACCATATCAATTGAAAAATCTCTTAAAGTCTTCAAAGACAAACTTGATTGGTTGAAATTCAAATATAAGACAACCATATCAATTGAAAAATCTCTTAAAGTCTTCAAAGACAAACTTAATTGATTGAAATTCACATGCAAGACAACCATATCAATTATGGTTGAAAAATCTTAAGAAGAAAAGTTTTCAAAGAAAACAAATTGATTGATTGAAAATCAAGAAGAATGCAAGACAACATGATGGCTATAAATACTACCCTTTCTTCATTTCTAAATATCAAGCATACAAGAGAAATCAAAGATAGAAAAGATAACATCTTATACATCAATCCATCCATTCTCAAGCTTATATTTTCATATCATTCAAAATCCTTGATTGAAAATTTCTCTAAACACTTTTTGAGCCATATTGATCAAATCCTTGATATACTATTAGAGTGAGCATATTGTGTACAATTACTCTTTGAGAGAGCCTTATCTTGTACAACAAATACTTTGTTGAAACCATTGAGTGTTTTTGTTAGGGTTTTGGTATAAATCCTAAGTAGTGAAAAGGAGGATTTTTCACTGGGTGGTTACTCTTCACCTTGTAAGGAAGATTTGTGGGTCTTGGTATAAATCCTAAGAGTGAAAAGGATTTTTCACTCGGTGGTTACTCTTCACCGTGTAAAGAAGATTTGTAACGGTTTTGATCTTCACCCGAAAGAAGATTGTCAAATTAGTGAATTTGGGAATCCTCGAGAAGTGATCTTGAGGCGGGGACGTAGGCGGGGAAGCCGAACCTCGATAACAATCACTGTGTTTGATTTTCTCTATCTCTATCTCTTACTTATTCAATTGCTTATATATGCTTGTGTTTGATTTTCTATCATATCTTATTGCAATTGAATTGTGTTCTTAAATTTGTTTTTGCTAATTGAAAATAGTTTTTAATTCCGCATTTAAATCGAAAAAGTTTGCCTCAACCTAAATCACCCCCCCTCTTAGGTTGATATTTGGGTAACACAAACAAAGACCGGAAAAGAAAGAACTCATTGGAATTCTAGCGCAGAAAGGGAATATCGCCGGAGAGATAAGGAAAACCACGCTTGAGAGAAATGAGAAATGAGAAAACATTTAAAAGGAAAAATGTGGGAAATGGGAAAGAAAAACCAACTTTAATATTCAAAAATCGAAAAGCCGTCGTTTGACAACCGAAGAGTCACGTTGTTCCAAACCACCACTTACACGTTGACACGTGGCAAAAATTTGCTGCCAAAACGCCGCCCCCCTTCATTAATTCGCCTCGATAACACGAAACGAAAAGACGGAATTACAACTGCACCCCAAAAGCCGTTAAATCCCATTTAATGAACCGTCCTCACCAAAAACTCCCCCTCATTAATCCCATTAAATGAGTTGTCTTGACCGACTCATTCAAGGGATTGAGGGGGCATCTGATAATACCAAAAATAACCCTCATGGACGACGCCTACCCCCGACATCACGTACAACGATCATCTGTAAACGGATGACCGTCTAGAAGAAACCCATGATGAGTACGCAAATCGCGGAAATGTTACACCAACTGTCCTCACACCAGCTGTCCCCAATAATTACCAAAACGTTACGATTTGGTTTAATATCCTATTAACTACGAGCAAGAATCAAGGACAGCATTCAAACCTCCTAGAACGGTCAACATATCATAAACCCCTATAAAAGGAACCCCCCATCAACATCAAAGGTACAACATTCTCTTTCACTATCTAATTTTTATATACACTTTGTGAAAGTTCTTCGATAATTCATTCCGATCACTAACTTGACCGTCGGAGGAACCTACACTAGATCCTTTCCGGTGTCTTCTTTGATCCATTGTTTGTGGTTACAGCTCTTCCAAGCATTAGTTGATGTGTGAAAGGGACCCACTGATTTTTGACATCATCATCCCCAAACCTCCATTCTACGAGGAAACAAAACTCAAACTTATAGCAGACCATACTTTGTAGCCAAAAACTAAATAAAAAATGTCAGACCAAACCTAAATAATTCAGCAAATTCAAGCAACAAGGCACCAAGCCTATATATAGATCATTCACAAAAACCACAAATCCAAGCTTAATCCCAGACCCAAACTAGTAGATCATTAACAAAAACCACAAATCCAACCGACATCAAGGCCAAATCTGGATCGGCAAGGCAAACCACATAAATATGAGTGAGAGCCCAAGGCCACCAAAACATATACCCACCACAGCCACCGAAACCCAAATCCATTGTCGTCGTTGAAACCCACCGTGGCCACCGAAACCCCATGGCCATTGAAACATAATCCCAACATAGCCAAACCTAAACTCCGAAACCCAAATCCATTGCCGTTGTTGAAACCCACCGTGGCCATTGAAACCCAAAAAAAATCACGTTCTCCACCCACCATCGTTGCTCACGAGAGTAGAGAGAGTTTGAGAAAGAGAAAGGAAAGAGTCTGAGAAAGAGAGAGTTGCAGAGAGAAAATAGAGAATGAGAAAAATGAAATGAGAAGAGAGAGAGTGTTTTTTTTTTTTTTTTTTACATGAGCTACAGTACTCGATTTTGAGCAAAAATATAGGACCGGTTGGGAACCCCTATTTTTACGGGTTTTTTTTTTTTAAAGCTACAATACTCTCTATTTTGACCAAAAATGTATTTTTGAGCACCGGATAAGAATGCTCTTACACACAGTAGTCGTACGCCACTTCTGACAAAATCACTACATCATTGGGCAAACATAATTTTGCATGCATGGTTTGATGGAATTTAAAGCAAAAAATATGAAATTGACATTGAAAAATTGAAATAAGCAGAATTAGAGGTCTAAACTATGAATCAATTACTTAAACAATGAATTAAACTAAAGCATGAATCATGGAATTAATCTTATGAATTACACTAAAACATAGCATGCAATATTCAAAAGAACAAATCAAGGTGGCGAATATGGGTGATTGAGAAGATTATACCTCACTTCTTGGAGCTTGGAGCAAGTTAACAATTAAATAATCAGTCCATGGGTTTGAATCTTTAGATGATACTTGTGTTGAAGATCAAAAAAAGCTTGTTGAATAAGTTGATGATTGGAGACTCGTGAGAACTAGAAAATAGTTGTTTTCTAAAAAACTTCCTCACCACCTTCTTCTTTCTAAATGCCTACGGTTTCACTGCTCCTAAACTTTACTTCTACTTATTCTCTCTAATTTGATACTGGGCTCTCGTCCCGTCTTGGTGTGTATCTTTAATTGTATAGTATTGTGCTCCTTTTATAGGTGAAGGAAGGAAGCTTGTTGAATAAGTTGATGATTGGAGACTCGTGAGAAAGAGGTTAGCCTTCTGGTATGAAGAACTAGAAAATAGTTGCTTACTAAAAACTCCCTCACCACCTTCTTCTTTCTAAATGCCTAGGGTTTCACTGCTCTTAAACTTTACTTCAACTTATTCTTTCTAATTTGATATTGGGTTTTCTGCCCGTCTCAGTGTGTCTTTAACTAAGTGGGACTGGGCTTCTTTTATAGGTGAATGAGCAGCTAGGTTTGGTTGGAAAAGAGGTAAAACTATTTGGTTGATGAATCAAATTGTCTAGAGTTTCTAAAATTAGGGTCTTTGACGGCTTCCAGAGTTTGCTAGTTTCGAGATGGCCTACGCTTCCTCGAGGCAGAGTGATGTACGATGGTTCACTAAAGGCGTATGCTTGATGGGTAGTGGCATACACTATTTAGGTTAGACATTATTTGTTTGGCTCAGTTTCAAGAAGAATTCAGTTCGGTTTTTAACATAAGATGTCTTAGAATTAAAAGATCATATTGTTCATCATTGAGAACAGGGACTTTAGATATTGGGTTATATTAATTTGGGTGTCTACTATCTTTACAAACACACTCAATGTCACACTCATTTTTACAATTTATTGAGGTGACATGTTGTGATTGGTGGACAAGCACTGTCACAAGGTCCCACCACTGGTATTACTTGTAGATTGTGAATTTTTCCACCAATCACAACATGTCATTTTAGCAGGTTATGAAAAAGAGTGAATTTGGGTGTGTCCCTATAATTATTCATTATAGTTGAGTATATATCCAAAGGATATGTCAATTTGGAGATGTTAAAAAAAAATTGATGGTTGATGCGATAAATTGAACATTCAAATTTAACAACTCAAAAACTAGGCTGGGCTAGACCATTTTTGCAGGTTGTCAAAGCACAAGGCATAGGGACATCACCATCACAAAAGCTACTGCAATCCGAGATGTCCTAATGACTTTCAAGCTAGGCTTTAAGAACTTGATTGTGCTGACATGTGATAAAAGCTTGGAAAACTTGGGGGAAACTCATAGCAAATATAGATGGCAGCTCACCCCTATTTTTGAAGACCTCCAATACCTCCAACACCATCATAACCTACAAATGCAAATCAAAGCAGCTTCTCCTCTTATCTTACAGGAAGTCAGCTCCATGGCCACCAAGGCAGCCAACTTTTTTGTTAATGTAATACATGTTAGCTCTAATGTCAATTTAACTCTATTGTCCTTGTGTAATGGGTTCCTATGTTTTTACTTGTATCAAAAAAAAAAAAAAAAAAAAAAAACTAGGCACTCGAACTGCATATGTCGACAGTCTTGCTTAGCCAAAAATAAATAAAAGTTGAAAGAGAAATTGGAAATGGCCATTAAAGACGGAAAAAGTTTGGCTGCAACTCGGGTTGCAGCCTTTGCTCCAAACTCACCACTCAACACATGACACGTGTCCTGGTCATGTGCATTAACTTAACACCCTTAACCACCGTTAACCCTACCCTCTAGTTTCTCTCTCCTCCATCAGCTCTGAAAATTTTCTATTCTGGTCTCAGACTCTCTCTATCCTCTCTGCCCATTCCACAACCCCAACTGAACCACCATTATCTCCATTATCCCAAAAATAGAAAACCCACCCCCAAATCCTTTCCTCCAAGCGATACACATATCAAACCCCCACAAATCTTCACACAAAACCAACACAAACCCCATCAAATCTTCACAAAAAACCATTCAAACCCCATCAAACACCTACGTAGAAGCAGACCACAAAGAGACTACCTACGATTTGGGCGGAAGCGAGCGGCGCGAGACCCAAGGCAGCGAATCCGTTTAGATCTGTCCATATCATTGTAGATTTACAACCTCATATCAAAACCTATGCTCAGATCAGAGAGATGGAGACCAAGAACACTTGCTCATGCTCATCGATCTGAAGCGAAGAGAATGAAGTGAGAGATAAAATGAAAAAGAGAGCAAAATAGTGTTGGTTTTGTGGGGGTTTGATATGTGTATCGCTGGGAGGGAGGGATTTGGTGGTGGGTTTTGTATTTTTGGGATGAATGGAGATAATGGTGTTTCAGATGGGGTTGTGGAATCAGCAGAGAGGAGAGAGAGAGAGTCTGAGACCAAACCGGAAAATTTTCAGAGCTAATGGAGGAGAGAGAAAATATAGGGTAAGGTTAACGGTGGTTAAGGGTGTTAAGTTGGTCATGTGCATTGCACATGACCAGGACATGTGTCATGTGTTGAGTGGCAAGTTTGGAGCAAAGGCTGCAACCCGAGTTGCAGCCAAACTTTTCTTCTTTAAAGACCAAGGCCGTTTTATCATTTTATGTCAATATTTAAGAGTTGTAGACGTTCAGCTAGAGAATAAATATATTTATATGAGAGTGAGAGAGATCAAAACTTGTTAATACCTCATTAAATACCTTTCTGAATTGGGGCACAGTGAGAGAAGCTCTTAAATTTAAATCAGAACTACGTAGGGATGGCAATTTGCATCCGACCTGTGGGTACCCGCCCCGCCCCGCCCCTAATGGGGTAGGTTTTACCCGATCTGTTGTTATAATGGGGTGAGAGTAGGGGATGTTTTAAAAACCCGTGCGGGTTTGGGGCGGAGTCGGGGGAGGCATCCCCTGTCCCGTACCCGACCCGTTTATAATAGATTAATAAAAACATGGTTTAGTCTTTTAACCGTACTTAATTTACCCACATATAAATACTCACAGTAATTAGATTTTCATGTAAATTGATGCAGGTAAATAGATTATGAGATTATTAATATTATTTTGGAATATTAGTAGTGGTATTTTGGAACATTTAGTCATAATATTATTAAGAGATTATTATCTTTTTAAATATTCAGGCGTGGATTGTTGTTTCATGTAAATTGATGCTAGTAAATAGATTAGTGACAAATTGATTAGCTAGTAAATCGATTGTTGTCATACTAATGAAATTTTTTTGTTTCATGTAATTTAGCTAAAAAGAATGAAACAAAAAACAATAATAAAAAATTGAAAATTCATATTGGGGCGGAGCGGGTACCCTGTGGGGTGGGGATGGGGGGAAGAAAGTTCCCCCGATAATGGGACGGGGAGGGGATGGGGGATGGGGCAAGGATAACGGGGCGGGGGTAGGGGATAGGATCCCCGCCCCAAACCCGCCCCATGCCATCCCTAAGAACTACCACATTTACTACGACTCTATGTGCCTATCTCCTAATCTTATCATACATAGCTTTAAAAGCAGCTCAACGGACTTTTCCCATCTTACTTTCAAGTTTCAACTATATAGGGAAGGTCCACCCTATAATAAGAAGCAGTGAAACTTTAGAGTCACAAGCAGACTATATAAAAATGCCAGCTGAGAATGCTGCAACTTTCATATTCTCTGTTCTTTTCTGCTGTTCTCCGTGTAACGGACATAGAACAATTTGGGAGTAACATTTATGACAAAATTGTCCAACCTTTGTTTGTCCAAGCTAGTTTGTGCCTTCATAAAGTGTCTGTGTCATTCAATTTTGATACGCAGTCTAACTACACAAGCTCTTCACACACGAAACCCACTTGTTAGCCCTTACTCCCCACAAAAATTATGTGGTATTCAAGTATTTTCCACGCAACCAATTAACTGTTTTGCAGACTCATTCTGAATTGCAACTGCCTAAAGTCCGGTTTGTAATGGTAAAAAGACCAGATCTGCTATCTGCTTTGTGCTATGGGCTGTTTCTTAGATAATAAATAGCACATTGATTTATGTAGACAACTGATAAAAGAAGATTTAAATTCAACCTCTACTGAATAAGAGTTTGTGGAAATGTAGAATTTTTTTTATTTTTATTTTATTTTATAACTATAAGTGTTCAGATCAGTTTGCGTACATCTTGATTAATCTTAAATAAAAGAGAATGAAGAATTTAGAACTACTATACAAAATTAAGAAGGATATCCGAGGGTTTTAATTTATTATTTTAAAAAATAAAACTAAATTTCCTACGAAAAACATATCTTGAAAAAAGTTTCATCCTTGGATATCCTCATTGGGAAAACTCTGCCCTTAGATTTGATAGGGAATAACAGTACAGGAGTGTAGGACCCGGATTACAAAAGCATCCGCTAAGTACTTCATCAGTTTTCAACTTTTCTAGAAACTCTATCAATTACTATTCCATATTTAATGCCCTTAAATTTGTAATTTCCTATTTCGCTTTCTTGGATTAGATTTTTTTTTTTTTTTTAATATACCTCTGTTACCTTTTAGTTAAAAGATTATATTCGTCATAATATTTTTCCCCCTTATTAATTTATATAACACAAGAGATTATATTCGTCATAACTTTCTTCTACCCCCCCCCCCCCCCCCCCCCCCCCCCAAAAAAAAAAAAAAAAAAAAGTCTACATAACTTGCAAAGATCATAGGCAGTTAGGCACCCATTGATGATCATTTTCTCACATAAGCGATGATCATGTTGTCACAAGATTATAGGTTGTTGTAAATTTCATTGTAATCATCATGCCTTTTATATTATCCCTTGTCTTTATCACATTATGTAGTTTTAGGGCATGCAACGAAATTAAAATTCACTATAATTGAGTTGTTATAATAAATTCATATAATGATTGCGTGTCCATCAAATAATCAAGGTTTAAATAAACATTTCGTTCTTGTAATTAACACTAGATTTTATTTTTGTCTCTAAAATTAAAAAATAAAATAAAATAAAAATTATTGCTTGATATTTATAAAGTGTCTTTAAAATATTATTAATCTATCACTATTCGATTAGAGACATGTTGCTGACGAAATATTCCGTTAGAAATATGCATGTTTCTAACAGAAAAGTGGAAAAATGACAATTTTAGAAACATTTTATCAATTTCAAGGATTAAATAGAACTTTTCAAATTTCAGGATCTAAAATAGAATTTGATATACAATTTCAAGGACGAAATGTATATTTTAGTTAATAATCAATAAAACATTAAAATTGGCCTTAATTAGTGTAAATATTCTAGGTGTGTATGGTTGCTTAATTTACACCTCCCCCCCCCCCCCCCAATTTCCCTTATTCACTGAGTCAACTCAATAAAAAACGTTTTTGTTTTATTTTCCCTTAAAAAATGTAAAATAATTGATGATTCCTAAAGTTTTTAAAAGCTCATGATTTTCAAAATAAGCTTAAACTTAAGCTTTTAAAAATAAACGGTCCTGAGTCTTGAGGGAGTGTCCTCAAATTGGCAACTCCAATGAGGACCAAAATCCCCCCCCCCAAAAAAAAGGAAAAGAAAAAAGAAGAAGCGTAAATTACTTCAATTATTTTTAAGATTTTACAAAATGACATTCCTTTGAACTTTTGATGAAATAACACTCCTCCTTGAAATTTGTATAAATACAATAATTAAGTCTCACTAGTGGAATATTCTATTTAAAAAAAAAAAAATTAATAAATTTATACACAACTGTCATTCATCTACAAACTTTAAGGGGGAGGAGAGTGTTTCATCCATTTTAAAAATGAAATATTCCATTAGTGAAACTGAAATCATAGTTTGAATGGTCGGTTATGGTCTTAACTATTATATTTATACAAGTTTCAAGAGAGAGGAGTGTCATTTATAAAAACATTTGGGGTGAGTGTAAATCTCAAGGGATAGTATAATTTATTTATTTTCTCAAAAATCTGTTCCTAACTCTTTTAAAATTAATTTAGCAAAAAAAAAAAAAAAAAAACTCTTTTAAAATTAATCCTAGTCACGAGGGCTATGTTCATTGTTCACACTTCACAATGCTCGTTACCACCTACGATGAAATCATAATTCACATGCTTATCTGAAACACACGCCCATATTCTTGAACTTGAACTAAATGTACATGCATCTCTCTCTTTCTTTTTTCCGTGTGTCACCAGCATATATTCCGCAGAATAAGTTCCCCTCTGATGCGTGCCTTTGTAAGTTGGTAACCACTTACTATTTTGGTACTTGAACATCAAATTCCGTTCATACATCTCCCTATGATCTCACACTATTCACTCGTAAGCGTCCACGGCTTTCCTTCACGACAAATCTTTTTGCATTCCCGGATTAAAGATACAGTTTTTTTATGCCTCAAGCAGTCAAGCTTATCTTTATTGTATCTTTATCATCTTCTTACGTCCTTGTGATCTACGATGTGTGCATATATTGTTGATGAAATTAGAATGAAAATAGGGAAAAGTACACTTTATCCAATTATAGTTTGGTCCATTTACACTTTGCCTACCTGTGATTTTAAACTCAACACTTTGCCTACCTGAGGTATTATTTTTTAACTTCTGTTACATATCCTCTCACTGCCGTTAACATTAACAAAATTAAAACAAAAGAAAATAAAAACTCATGGCTCTCATCTTTTCTCTCACATTCATAAACCCCAAACAACCTCACCTATTTTGTAAATGGAAGATCTAGTGGTTCTAGATCATTCTAGTTATGCCAATATTTTCTACAACATCACAAAATCCTCAATATTTGAAATTATCTGAATTTTTATTCCAGATCAAAGGCCATAAAAAGGGTGAATTCACAAATATTATACACGTTTGAAAATACAGTAAATACTTTTTTAGATCCTGTACAGACTCTTCAAATTATCATTCTCTGTTTTTGTCGGATTTTTATGTTTGACCCTTTTTCTACATGAAGATATTAATGACAGAAAATGATGTCTTAGTTCTTCATCTACCTTTTTCGTTCCCTCGACTTGAATCAACTCACTCTTTTTCACTGGAGTATTAAACACTCTTATCTAAACATAACTAAACAATCTCAAGTGACTTTCCCTCTAATTTTCATCAATAGGAAGCACCCCTATTTTAAACGATTTTTCTCATTTTAAATACTACCTGTCATTGTATTTTCACCTATCTATCTTAACATTCTCATTTTAGCTACACTCATTTTAGGATTTTGTTACTTCTTAGAAGCCTAGCATTCAGTACCATAAAAGCATATATGGTTTTATTGTAGTCCTATAGATTTTCCCCTTAAACTTTATAGGTATTCTACGATCACACAAACTTATGTTTAGTGGTGGTGCTACTTGCAAGCTAAGTTGTTCATATGAACACACTGACTTCTTAAAAAATAATGCGAAAAAGAAAAGAAAAAGAATCTATATAGATATTGAACACCTTGACTTGAAATTCCAATAAACCTAACCCACTAAGTCCCTAAACAACATTTTAAGATCTGAGACAAACCTATCAAAACATAACCACTGAAAAACACAAGTAATTGCCCTACATATAGAAAGTTTGGTATATGGGTTTTAGAGAGAGAGAGAGAGAGAGAGAGAGAGAGAGAGAGAGAGAGATTTGAGGAGGATTTTTCTTCACTGGTTCAGTTGGGCTTACTTTGAAATTTTCCCCAATTTCGAAGTGACTGTGATTCCTGGCTTTCTTTTTTTGTTTGTTTGTTTGTTTAAATCTTGAATATGTATGTTGTATTCCCGTGTAAATGCGCAAGTTTCTAGTGGGTAGTAGTCAGTTTTTGCCATGCCTTTGACTTCCGTTGAACACCCTAATTTTTTTTTTTCTTGAGCCGCCAATACTCTTGTTGCGGTTTACTCAAAGCTCTCGCTTTTTGGTATTTCTTGATTATCAAGTCTTATAGCTCTTACATCTTTATTTCTATTTAATAATAATAATGTTATTATAAAATTATTTATTTTTATGGTATTTCCAAACAAGATTACTTGTGTTCTATTTTTCTTTTAAAACATCCAAATTTTTTTTTAGTTTTATTCCTTTCCATTCTTTATATTAATTTCATTTTGTTCCATTCATTTATAATTTACTCATCATTTCCATTTCATTCATTTATGAACTCCCAAACAAGGCCTAAATCATGTAATATCTCAAAATAAAAATCTCCAAAAACTATCGTTGATTATCACTCTTTATAAATATTTCTCTCTTTTCATCTATATATATGGGTCTGGTTGATAAACTATCCTTAGAGCATCCGTTAACAAAAATCTATATATATGATATATATAATGTAAATAGTAGTAGTATAAGATTAATTGCCACACTTTCTTTTTTACACCATCAGAGATATATACACGTTACTTCTCTTTGCTCTCTTGACTCTCAAGTCCTGAAGGCGGTAGAAGACAAAACTTGCCTTTTGTGCAAGGCTCTTTGAAGACAAAACTTGCTTTGTGCAAGGCTCTCTCTCTTCCTTTTTTCAAGCTTTGACTGTTATAGTCTTCCTTTCCTGGGGAGAATAATCTTCAAGTAACTTGTGTTGACGACCAATTGCTGTAAAGTGTTTTCTTGTCTGTTGTGCCTTACTATGGCAGAAGAGTTAGAAGATTTATGCAGGCGTATGAGACTATCAGATGAGGAAAAGCAACACATTCAAGTACGAAAGGAGAAAGTACTCAAATCTCATCAAGAGGCCAAGTTTAGTGTCCTGTTCAAGTTACTTACAACACGTACCTTCAATGGGAATGCTTTCAAGAGCTCTGTTCGTGCGATGTGGGCGTCACATGGGGTTTTATTAGTCACCACCCTTGATGATAATCTTTTCTTGGCTGCTTTCCCTTCTGATGCCGCAGTGATGCGCATTTTTTCTACAAGCCCTTGGACGTTTGATAAAAAACTTATTCTGATGGCTCGTTTTGTTGGTGATCTCCAACCAACTGCTGTGAAGTTCACTCATGCGGCTTTCTGGATTAGGATAGTGAATCTTCCCATCAAAAGCATGACACGTGAAATGGGTGAAGACATTGGCCAGGAGATTGGACGGCTAATAGAGGTGGATGTTCTAGTGGACAATGGTGTGGCATGGGGGCGTTACCTGCGTATCAGAGTCGAAATAGAGATTGCTAAACCTCTTATGAGGGGCTGTATTATACAAGTGGAGAAGGCGGCACCGGTCTGGGTTGATTTCAGGTATGAACATCTTCCCATTTTTTGCTACAGATGTGGTCTCCCTAGCCATAGTGTTTCGGATTGTTTTATAGGCCGAGGAAACTCCAGAAATTTGGTTTTTGACCGAGATCAATATGGATCGTGGCTCCGGGCATTACCTGGGTGTTATACTCAGGGTGGAAGACGGCCAGTGGATGGAGAAATGGGGCACTGAACCTGGTGATGGTCACGGGGGTGGATCGGAGCAGAGTGGGGGGTCAAAGCAAGGTACTGCAAGTTTTCATGAAGTCATATCATCCGTAAATAATGGAAATCACATCCCACAGAACACGGAAGCAGGTCTGATTGAGGTGGAAGTTATGGAAGAGGAAAACGGGATTATCCACGTCCCTCTTTCTATGGATTGTCAGAGGTTTACTTCACTCGGTGGGAGAGCAGGTGCTGATAAGGACACGAAGATGTCAAAGACAGAGGTGCACTTGAAAGCTAGTCCGAACTTAGCTGTAAATTTACCTACGCCAGCAACCTGGAAGTTGATGCAGAAAAACCGGGAAAATGTGGGAGATGCATTGGAGAGTGAGCCTCAAAGTGGGGCACGTGATGTGGATGTGCCTAGTCAAGATCCATTGGACCCGTGTCTAGGAAAGGAGTCGGTTCTTGGAAGTGCTGGGCCTGGTGGGCCAATCCTGGCCTTTACCAACTCTGGAAAAAAGACCACTTGGAAGAAAAAAGCCCGGTCTAATCATATTATGAGTGATGAAGTTTCTAGTAGTGAGCTCAGTGTGGGGTCAATGTTTTCACGGGGGAAAAGAGCCTTGCAAGTGGAGGCAAAGCATATTTTACATGATCAGACTGAACCAGTTTTGAAGAAGTCCAAAACTAATGGAGGAGTGGCGTCTCACGAATCTGAATCGATGAAGGCTGTTGAACAGCCCCGCCGGGCACAATGAAAATATTCAGTCTAAACTGTCGTGGGCTTGGGAACCCAGAGACAGTGAGTGAACTTCACACAATTGTGAGGAAAGAAGATCCCAGCATAATGTTTCTCATGGAGACACACTTAGATTCTCGGAATCTGGAATTTTTAAGAGTTCGAATGGGTATGTCTGGTTGTTTCGGGGTGGATAGGCATGGTCTTGGTGGTGGCTTAGCTTTATTATGGAATTCTTCTATTACTGTACATATTCAGAGTTACTCTCATCACCATTTTGATGCTGACGTGGTGCATGAAAATGGGTTGCGTTGGAGAGCTACTGGATTTTATGGTCATCCGGAGAGAGGTTTATGTGATCACTCTTGGGCTTTGCTTCGCCATCTTTGGAGTATCCGAAATCTACCTTGGTTAGTTTTAGGAGACTTTAATGAAATCACGACTTTGAATGAATAGTGGGGGAGACTTGATCGTAATTTGGCCCAAATGGCTGCTTTCCGTGAGGCTCTCATTGATTGTTTTCTTCAAGACCTTGGTTATCATGGGGCGGCTTTCACGTGGTCTAATAGAAGACTCTCTGGGGAGTTGGTTTGGGTTCTTCTGGACAGATGTGTCGCCAATGCTGATTGGGTTTCTCTTTTCCCGAACTCTCGGGTCAATCATGTTGTGGTGGCGACGTCAGATCATATGGGTCTGCTCGTCGCTTTGGATCCGGTTCAAGTTCCAAATATTTGCAGAAGAAAGCATTGGTTCCATTTCGAACACATGTGGATCCGGGAGGCAGGTTGTGAGGATGCGATTCGGGAGGGGTGGAGTGTACAAGTCTCAGGTTCTCCCATGTACTCAGTTACGCAGAAAATAAAGAACTGCCGTGTAAGTCTTCTGCATTGGTGCAAGTCCTAAGTACGTGTTAACCCACGCCTCATTGCAGCCAAGAAGGGCCGGCTGGAGCAGTTGGAAAATCTTCCTATGGACGAATATAGGAGTAGCTAGGTGAATGAGTTGAGGCATGAAGTTAATGTGTTAACAGAGAAAGAGGAGATATTTTGGAGGCAAAGGTCTCGAGTTTCATGGTTGCAAGAGGGAGACCGTAACACCAAATTTTATCATGCATGTGCATCTCAAAGAAAAAGAGGAAATCAGATCAATGGGCTCTGGGATGAGAACGATGTTCTGCAAACTGATCAGCTGGTGATTTCTAATATTGCAGTAGAATATTTCCATCAATTGTTCAACTCTTCTAGACCAGATTGTATTCAGGAGGCAAGTTGATTCTGTTGTCACCCCTGATATGAATGTGTCTCTGCTTCATCAGTTTTCTGGAGAGAAAATTCGGCGAGCCCTCTTTCAAATGAGCCCATCTAAAGCGCCTGGACCTGATGGTATGACTGCTCTCTTCTTTCAAAAATACTGGCACATTGTTGGTGATGATGTCTCAAATGCTATTCTTGATTTTTTTTTTTATTCAGGAAGAATGTTAGGCAGTATTAATTTTACTAATATCGTTCTAATCCCAAAAGTTAAAAACCCGGAAGCTATGACTCAATTTCGTCCTATAAGTCTCTGTAATGTTTTGTATAAAATTGTTTCTAAGGTTCTTGCCAATAGAATGAAGAGCATTCTTCTAAGAGTCATTTCGGATAGCCAGAGTGCATTTGTTCCAGGCAGATTGATAACGGATAATGTCATAATGGCCTTTAAGGTGCTGCACTACCTCAAGAATCTGGGGGTGGGTAACAACTTTCAGATGGCAGCCAAACTGGACATGAGCAAAGCATATGATCAGGTTGAGTGGAGCTATCTTAAAGCCATTCTTCTTAAGCTTGGTTTTCATAGGAGATGGGTGGATCTAATTATGATGTGTGTTTCATCAACCACATATTCTGTTTTGGTAAATGGTGCTCCCCATGGATACATAAAACCTACTAGAGGGCTCCGACAAGGTGATCCACTGTCACCTTATTTGTTCCTGATTTGTGCTGAGGGTTTGTCGGCTTTGCTTCATAAAAAGGAAAGAGAGAATGCCATTCGGGGTATTGCTATTTGCCGAGGAGGTCCTCGTATTTCTCATTTATTTTTTGCTGATGATAGTGTTATTTTTTGTCGGGCCTCTATTCATGATTGTGGTGCTCTTCATAATGTCTTGGCTATATATGAGCGAGCTTCTGGGCAAAAGATTAATAATGCGAAGACAGCTCTTTTCTTCAGCAAGAATACCTCTCCCAGTACCTGTACTTCAATTCTTACTATGTTTGGCACATCTGCAACTTCCCAATTCGAGAAATATCTGGGTCTCCCTCCAATCATAGGGAGATCAAAGAAACGTGCTTTTAATGATATCAAAGACAGAATTTGGAAAAGGCTGCAAGGGTGGAAGGAGAAACTGTTATCAATAGTTGGCCGAGAAATTCTAATTAAGGCAGTGATTCAGGCTATACCATCTAATGCAATGAGTTGTTTTCAATTCCCTGCTAGTTTATGTGATGAGATATGCTCAATGGCCAATAGATTCTGGTGGGGTCAAAGAGGATGTTATAGGAAAATTCAGTGGTTGAACAAGGCTAAGTTGTTCAAGCCAAAGATGGAGGGAGGCATGGGCTTTCGGGATCTTCAGCTGTTTAATAAGGCCCTGCTAGCTAAGCAAGGCTGGAGACTAATACAACAACCTCATGCCTTAGTGTCTCGTTTTTTAAAAACCAAGTATTTTCCTAATACATCCTTTCTTGAGGCCCGCCTATCTGGTAATGCATCCTATATATGGCGTAGTATTTGTGAATCTCAGCAAGTGCTGAGATCCGGGTTGTGTTGGAGGGTAGGTATAGGGACTAGCATTAGTGTGTGGAATGATGCATGGCTACCATGCCCTTCCACTTTCAAAGTCATCACTCCAGTCCGTGTTTTGAGTATGGGAGCCATAGTGGATTCTTTGATTGATACCAACCTCATGAGATGGAATGTTAATTTACTGAAGGAAGTCTTTTTACCGCGTGATGTGGAGGTTATCTAGCAAATTCCATTAAGTTTTAGGAGACCACGCGACAAACTCATATGGACCGGCACATCTAACGGGAAGTTTTCAGTCAGAAGTGCTTACTCGTCTCCTTCTATCTGAGACTAGCAGCAGTATGGGGTCTTCATCTTCTGGGGGGAATGTGGCTCAGCATCTTTAGTCAAGCCAGGGTCAACCCAAAATCAGACTGTTTATGTGGCGTGCATGTATGGATATTCTCCCCACCAGAACGAAGTTATTTGATAAAGGTTTTCTTCATTCCTTTTTGTGCAAATGGTGTGAGGTTGAGCCAAAAACATCATCGCATGTTCTCTGGCAGTGTGAGTTTGCGCAAAAGGTTTGGAAAGCTTGCCCAATTTCTATCCCAAGTTCTTGCAATGACAACCTATCTTTCTGAGACTTTACTGCTCTCTGTATTGACATGATTGATACTACCCAAACTGCAATCTTGTTTACAACTGCCTGGGAAGTTTGGAATGCCAGAAACCGACTTCAATGGGAAAATAAAACCAGCACAGTAGATGATGTTTGGAGGAAAGCGGCAGGTATGGCCACAAATTTTTTGGCTGTTGGTTTGAGAGCTCAAGAATCGGTCAATGTTTCGGTGGTCCCTATTGCTAACAGGTGGAGACCACCAGACTAGAGCAATTTCAAATTAAATGTGGGCCTTTGCGTGGATAAGGGATCGAAGTCGGTGGGGATGGGATTCGTGATTCGTGACGCCCAATGTCTGGTGATGGCTGTTTTGCAGAAGAAAGAGGTGGCGTGTGACAGTATATTACAAATGCAAGCTGTGGCAGTCTTATCAGCTGTCCAATTTGCTTTTGAAATGGGTTTTAGGCGGTTGGAAGTGGATATTCCCTATAAAGAGCTTCTCCTTTCGCTACAAGCTGATGATACATGCCTAGCTCCAATTGGGCACTTGATTGATGATATTTTGTGGGTTAAAAGATCCTATTATTTTTGCCATTTCTCATTTGTCAAATCTTTATGTAACAAGGCTGCTTCAGTCTTAGCTACAGAGGCTGTGTCCTCAATTTTTCCGCAGGTTTGGTTGGAAGACTGCCTTGCTAGTATTGCTTCAATTGTTCTCTCTGAATCTTTTTAATCTAAGATCTATCGTTTTCTATCAAAAAAAAAAAGAAGAGATATATACACGTTTGTGTGCATGCTTTAAGAAATGTCTCCCATCTTCCCGTTAATTTTGGGAAAGAAATCTTCTTTGTGGGCCACGTTAATTGTAGAATTATAGAGAGAAAAAAATGCTTTCTTTGAAAAAAACAAAGGTTAAAATAATAATCATATAACTGGTTGAGACTACTTATGTAGGGTGTTTGTACTTCCCTCGTTGTAGGGTTTTCTTCTCCCTCTTTGTAGGGTTATCTGCTGTCCTCTGTGTAAGGTTGTAGTCTTTTTATAATTTCCTTGTTTTTAAATAAAGATCTTTAATTAGCAAAATCAATAAATAAATAACTACCAACTTAACAAGAAGGTTTTTGTTTTCCTATTTTGGCTTCATTGTATGTTTATTAATATATGTATATATATATATATATTTTAAGAGTCTTGTAATTCAACTTTGGTTATCACATTTCGATATTCTCCAAATAAAACATCTAAGATTCAAATATCTATTTCTCCAACTATCGAATTATCATATATATAATATATATATATATAATTTTCATATTAGTAAAGAAAAAAAAACTACCAACTTATAAGAAGTTTGTTTTAGCACCAAAAACTAGATTAGAATCAATAAATACACCCCAAACAGAATTATTACGGTACGACCAATATGGCAATATAACTTTAACTTATTACATTACATACATAAACTAATCGAGTGAAATTAAGGTCACGTGTTTCACTTTCAGTTGATGCAACGAAGTACAGTTTTAGTGCTTACAAATAATCAAATTAATTCCATGTAAATTTTGGTCCAGTACTCGAGTTTGAGAAAATGAAAGCCCGCAAGGAAACTTCCCTAGTCCACTCTATGATTTGTGCTTACCTAACTACCACTCTACCATGATGAGCCTCATCTCAAAAAAGAAACTACCATGATGATCCCTTTTTTTTTTTTCCTTCCTGTCTTAGTTTTGTGCATGATGATCCCCTATCAGTTCCTGGCCTCTAAATTCTTAAATGAGGTGCGGCCATATGTCGGAGAAAAGGCATAATCATGCCCAACATGAGGCTTCTTTGGAGGGGGACAAGTTATTTTTCATAATTAAATACTTTATACTGAAATTATTATTCATCTCCCCGATGAAGATCATGCAAGAACAGTATTAAGTAGAAATCCAAATGGTAGGTTTGTTATATCTATTATGAGGTAGGGTGGCTTGGTTAAGATAAAAAATTATTTTTACATGTACTTACATTGTTCCTTTCAATGTGGTTGAAGAAGTTGGTATAATAATTTCCATGATTTCATGGTAAATTTGGTTGATTATCTTCTTTTTATGTTTAAGATATAAGTGAAAGAAACATTTAAATATTCTAAAATGAATTTTATTTATTTATTTATTTTTTAAGATAAGATTTAAAACTTAGGATGTCCGTTTTATAATGGTTGTTCTTTATTATCAAACCAAATTTCTTTTATCTTGTAAAGAAGATTCAAATTCAAATCTCTTATTTAGTGACAGAGATTTTACTAATTGTTATAAAATAATTTTTTCGGGGATGAAATTATTGTTTTTATGGGAAAAAAATATACTTTAGTCTTCTACCACCAAACAAAATTCATTAGGTCTAATCAAGATATTGGATGCATCTTTGGGCATTTGTGTGACATGGTTTTGGAGCATATGCAGCTTGGCACTAACTACTAAGTCCTAAGCATCATATTGCTTAATATTAACCGCTAATGGTAATTAAAGTTTAGATTTTGTTAACAGATGTCTTTAGGATAATGGTTAAAGAGTATTAAATGCATGATTTTTACGAAAAATAACAAATTTTTAATATTAAAATAATAAATAAAAAAGACTAAAATACTCTTAAAAGTTGTTTTGTATTATTTTAATATTAGAATTTCACTACTTTTTATAAAGTAGAAGCATTAAATGCTTTTTTAATTATTGTACTAAGGACACCCATTGTAAAAAAATAATTAAGAGAGAAAGGGTTAAAATTATTATATTAAGTGGCTAGATGCCTAGATTATTAATTGTTGCAGCTCCTACAAGGATGTGGATTGCAGTATGAGCCATGGAAGAAGGTGGTTGATAAAGGATAAAATTTAGATACAACTTTTTAGATCAAGTACATTAGGTTCTTAGTTGAATTCAAATACATTGAATTTAAATATTCTTGGAAAAGATAACATTATTTGTATTATATTGGTTAATGCAATCATGTGTTTGAATTCAATTGAGGAATTTAATGTACTTGATCTAAGGAATTATACCTAAGTTTTACTCGTTGATAAATTGATCATTATCTTAGAGCACAATGTGATATGCACCACACAACAAAAACATAATAATAATACTTATTATTATTATTATTTGCTGAAACTAATTATTATTATTAAAGAAAACGTGGGGGGCACAATGTGATTATCAATACGAAGTCAATTTCTAGTAATCCACATTATTCAGGAAAATTTCAATTTGTTTAATTTTGCATGGGGCCTAGCAATGTGGCCATAAGATATTGATCTTGCTTTTTAAAACACATACCTGCCAGGCTGCCACCAAACTATGAAGTTGATCCCACAGAGATTTCACCTTGATTTTCTTGACATTAATTTCAGCTTTTAAAAATTAATTATTCTGGCTGATTTATTTATTTATTTTTTTCATAAAGTGATTTTAAAACCGCATCTTTCACAAACTCAAATTTGTTAAGTTTCCAATCATAGCAATTATTTTTTATATACATTTTTAATGTTCGTAAGTATCAACCATAACACAATTCAGATAGAAAATTTTTAAAATCTCCTGCTCTCTTCCATGACATGGCACTTTTGATTGATAAACTTAATTTTCAGGAATGTAGTATGTATAATGTACTATGCCCTCTTGGGTAAGCTGTCCAAATTTGAAAGGAGAAGTGCGGCCATTGGTCTAGAAGAGGTCCATATCATGCCCAACATGAGGTTCCATTGGAGGGGACACTTACCCAACTTAATTCTTTCTTTCAGTTTATTGGTCAATTTTTAATTCATTTGTTCATTATCGAAAAACTTTTTATACGCTTATTAATTTCTGCACCACCTAAGAAAGTTTAGACAAAACAACGATAAATTTAATTATTGTGTCTGAGGTTCCTAAAAAGGTATAGTCTAGATTCTAGAATACAAATTTATAATAAAAGTAGTGGAGATGAAATTTTCTTTCTTCATCTTCTTCTTTTTATTTTTTTCGTTTGGGGAAATTGACAATAAACTGCCTAACTCTTTTAGAGCAGTGTGAAAGGCTTTAAGTAACGTCAATTAACATTTGATACCCCAAAAGTAACTAGAGACTCCATTTACACATTTCATGAATTGATAGAAAACCATCTCTGTCTCTCTCTTTTGTCTTAAATTCCCAACAATCAAACCATGGTGAATGGCATCCGTTGTGGACAAACGGAAGTAGACAATTTGAGATATAGGATTATTATAGGAGAGTGAAAGGGACGGAGTGGTGGTTTTTATGGTTCATAATTAATGGAAAGAAAGTTGGCGTGGCAAGTTGATAACATGGAGTATGGGATAGGGACCCCATCTTGTTGGTATTTTTATGATGGATAGTGATGGAGGCAGCTTAATTGCACCACCACACACTACTTCATTTCGGACCTACATGTATAGCTCAAAGTTTATGGTCACAAATATATATATTCAATTGTTTTCCACAAGATAAATAAAAATTTCACTAGATATCATATAGGGGGTGAATTCTAATGACCCATTTAGGGTTTTTATTTTTAATCTATTTATTTTGTTAAATTATTTTGTTCCTAGAATGTACAGTCTATACAGTAAGTTTTCTGATATTAAAACTCCATTTATTTGGATGTAAAATATTTTTCAACAGAAAATGTTTTCAACAACACACATTTCAATGAAATCTGCTTGTTTTTTGGAATTTGATTTTGTTCCTAAAAATATTTCAAAAAATAATTTTTTAGCGTTTGGCTCCTATAGAAGGGGAAGAAAAAAAACATTTATCAACACAAAATTCCCAAGCCAAAATCTATATAACATAACTGTGAGTCTCAAAACATTCTAACCAA
This sequence comes from Fagus sylvatica, assembly GCA_907173295.1. NCBI lineage: Eukaryota > Viridiplantae > Streptophyta > Magnoliopsida > Fagales > Fagaceae > Fagus > Fagus sylvatica. The sequence continues at coordinate 31,977,692 of OU015763.1, forward strand.
CACCAGATCAAATCGATTTCGGAAATATTATTACTTCAATGCTTTCTATGCCACAAATTCTGAGTCAATTTAAAAATATTACAAGCCAAATATCATTAGAAATACCTTAGAAATTAATTAATTAATTATATTGTTTTATTTTTTTATTTAAAAGATACACAACCAGAGGAGGATGGAAACAAATGAAGCCTATGAGTTTATGCTAACACTTTAAAGGGATAAATCAAGCATCATGGATTTGACATGGTTGAATTTTATTTTCCCCAAATATACAATAGAGTCTTTCCTCCACATAAAACCCTTTATCCTAGTGAAGGACGAAACTATTAAGGGACCAAGGGGGACGTTGGAGCCCTTCGCCCCTGAAATTTATTTATAATGATATATGTAGTCTTTTTTTTTCTTTTTTTCTTTTTTTTTAATATATAGTATATATAGTTAAAATCTAAAGTTAAATTTTCAAATGTTCCTACTCAATTCCATCTAAAAAAATTATGTTGGCCCAAAGAGATAAAAGAAGATAGAAATAGCTAGACCCACACATATCGCCCCCTTTTTAAAAAATAATAATATATTTTGTTGTTAATCAAATAATTAAACTCAAGTGGTACTATTTATTAAAGATTTCAATAACCTCAAGAAGTGCTTCCAACTTGTACACGGACAAATAATACCTCAAGATTTTCAATGCTACACGCAATATCAATTGGGACATAGGCCCTCGCCCCATCTCTCTCTCTCTCTCTCTCTCTGAAATTATTTTCTTAAAATGGGGAAAAATTGGATAGATCTTATTAATAATTTAGCTAAAAAAAAATTGGATCAATCTTATTAATAATTTGGCTTTCTTAACTGCAAAATACTTAAACTTTGGGATTGGATAATATATTGTCTCTTTTTTTTTTTTCCTAAATAATATACTAAATTTAGTTATACGAAAAAATAAATAAATAAATAAATAGAGGCTAGTTATGTCATATGTTTAGGGTACTAAGATAACAAAGAAGAAATTATGCTGAAAACTCTCTCTCTCTCTCTCTCTCTCTCTCTCTCTCTCTCTCTCTCTCTCTCTCTCTCTCTCTCTCTCTCTCTCTCTCTCTCTCTCTCTCTCTCTCTCTCTCTCTCTCTCCTTAAAAAAGAAAATATATTGAGTTACATTGTCTTAATAGATGATTAAGTTGAAATGTATTAATAAATTAAGACAATTAAGTTGAAATGTATTAAGAAATAAATTTTTGTATGTTTCTTTTATTAATATTTTGTTAACATTAAAATCATTTTAGTTTTTTTTTTAATTAATTTAATAGTATTTTCATTTTTTTACTATAAAATGTTGATTTTTTTATTTTATTTTTTATATTAACCATTAAAAGATGAATTCTCGTTCATTCTTGTGAACACAAAACCCTAAAGTACTTTGTGAAAACATCATTCCCTAAATTTTACTTTTGTGCTTATCACAACACGTTCGACCTAATAAAAAGGTCATATATGGATTTCTTGTACCCCACTGGCACCACATGGGACGGATTTCTTGTACCCCACTGGCACCACATGGGACGATTAATCATAAATGGTAGTTTTTATCTTTTAAGGGTAACTTTGGCCGCTCGGGTAGCGGAGAATTTCTTAGAAATCATCATAACAAAATCATCATAACTTATGAGTAATAAAATTTTAATATTAAAAAATACAAAAACAACAGGCGGGTCCGGTTAAACAAGAAATCATCATAACAAATGACAAATATTCTTTGGGAAGCCAAATTGATGCAGACTTTGGCAAACTGGAGGACAAACTCTTGGATAATTTTTTTTTTTTTTTTTTTTTTTTTTTTTTTTTTTTTTTTTTTCACAATGTCCAAATACTTATATACTTTACTCTTTTTTTTTTTTTGGATACCCAAGGTATTTTTTATCCTTCAATTTAGATAATACAAGTGGAAAATTGCATTGGCCTTTTATGAGATTTTGACTTGTACATTAACCTCCATTACCTTTCAAAATAAGTCGCACTCACCTCTTCTACAGTTCAATTCGGTTAAATCAACTAACAGAAGTTGAAAAATAATAATACCATTTTACTCTCTTAACCTCTGTTAGTTGATTTAACCGAATTAAAGAATAGATGAAGTAGTTACACTAAACCTTAGGGGAGATCAGAGCAATTTTCCCTAATATAAAGACTATGTACATCTCTTTGCCTAATTCTATATACCTCCTCCTTATCACTTGCACAACAAAGATGTTGCGAGCTACTTGGGCCACCCGTGCCCTTCATTGGTGTTACAGTTTCCTCGTTTGGTGTTTTAGTAGATGAAATTTGAGAGGTTGTGAAAGTGTTGATGGAAGTATTTTTTTAATTGTGTTAGTTTTGTTTGCAACAATGATGTCCTTGATAGGAAAAGAGGCTTGTGTTACTGGTAGCACTGGCGTATGTCCAAGCTTCCTCTTCCCTTTTGTAAAAGGACAAGTTTGTAACCAGTTTGCTACAACCTACTATGTGACAATTTATAAAAACATCCACATGTATTATTTAAAGAAATCACATAATTCATTAAATAGGTCATGTGACTAAAGTACACGTAGATGATCTTATTAGTTGACATGTAATGGGTTGTAGCAAGCTGGCTATAAACTAGTTTGTAGCCAAACTTTGTCCTTTGTAAAAATTCTTTGATTGTTCAATAAAATTCAAGTGTTTTACTTCCAAAAATAAATAAAAAATTGTTAAATTATTAATTAAAACTAGTTCGGACCCCCTAATTTGTTTTTTTCTTTTATCAAAGCGGATGAAAGCAAAAGATTTAAAATAAGTGTAAATTTGAGCCCAGTCCATTTGTTTTCCCCTCCCGAACAAATTGTAAGTTTGGTAAGATATGATTTAATAAAGGTATTGTTGTGAAAATGAACTATTTAAGCAAGAGAGAGAGAGAGAGAGAGAGAGAGAGAGAGAGAGAGAGAGAGAGAGAGAGAGAGAGAGAGAGAGAATTACATGGTTTGGCAGTGTGCTTACGTTCACAGGAGTGAGCGGCTCTCAATCCACTATCTGAGAAATTAGGGTTTAAATAGTGTTTATATACTTTAACCCTACATGCACTGGTGTATTTGCCTTGTGACTAGAGTGAGCACGTGCCCACTCTCATTTTTTTTTTTTAATTAAGATATTTTTATTAATTTTAAAAGGAAAAAAATTATTATTATTAGACACTTCATTTTGTTTTTCCACCCATGGACATCCACCACTTCTTTACGCTTCTTTAAGTCTTTCCACTCATAAAACCTGAAAGCGTTTCTCACCTCCTCTAGTGTTGTGCTTGTATTACCTTTCAAATAGTGAGTAGTCAGTCCACATAAAACTACCAAAATTGATTGTGATTTTTCAGGTATTTCTTAGAGCTAATGTGAAGTGTCTTTTATTAGTTCTATTTTGCTCACCAATTTTGTTTATTTGTGTTAGCAATTTGATTTTTTCTGTATTTCTTATACGTCTCTATATAGTCAATCTATGGGTTAATTTGTATAAAACATTATATGAAAGTTTATCAATTTAGCATTTAGCTTAGATGATGGCACTCAAACGAATTTTGGACTTGGGTATCTTTGTTATAAAGGAAAAAAAAAAAAAAAAAAATAAAAAAAAAAAAAAAATGGACCTTATTACCTTAATGTTCTATTTGGTTGCAAAGAAAGTGTAGAAAAATAAAAAAAAAGCCTAAAAAATGTTGAATTTTATATTTTATGATGTGTTAGTTTGTGAAATTTGTTCTTAAATTTGATTTATGAATTTTGGGATTTGCTCTTAGATTTGGTTTGAGTTTTGGGATTTTTTTTTTTTTTTTTTAATTTTTTAATTTTTAATACTGTTATAGTTGTTTGAAGTTAGTTTTAAAGTGAAAATAAATATATAAGTGATGTTTTTCTTTTAATATTTTTGAAGTAGTAATGGAAAAATAAAATATATGAACAATGTATATTGGCTTTTGGCCTTTTTGTATGAATGAATATTATTTAGGCTTATTATTTATCAAACTATATGTATACAAATATATACATATTATTTATGTTAAAGTTTGAAAATCAAAATGTGCCTTCCAGGATTAAATTTTTGGCTTTGCCCCTACCTACATGGTGCGAATTACAAATATACCCATTCCGGTTTTCCGCACCATTCCGTGGGGACTATGCTCCCCACACCCTCAACCTATTATTCGACCCACAATAGAACTCAAATTAAACACACACGACCTTATGGACTCACTTTGCTCCGCTACGCCTGCCCAATAGACCTTTGGTCATTTGGCTCATAGCAAATATGAGTCAACTCCATTATACTTATCCATTTGTCCTTTCAACTATTGGACAAAGCTCAATTTGATCCCTTAACTATTAATTGTGTCAATTTCATCCCTCAATTATTAATTGTGTTAATTTTGTCTCTCAAATTTTAAAGTAAAATTAATTTTTTCTTTGGTTTCTTTTTTATATAAATTCTTAATAGGATTATCTAAATTGACAAATGGCAGCATATGTTATAAGCACACTTTAGAACAACTTCCATGGACACCATTATCAAATAATCCAATTAAGATTTAATAGCAAGAAGACCTAATGATGAAATGAGTTGATTTTTGAAAGTTAAGGAACAACGTTGACGTATTCTATAGTTGAGGGATTAAATTCAACTTTACCTAATATTTAATATTTGGATGATAGAATTATAATCGAACTTTATGTAACAATTGGAGGATCAAATTGTTTATTTAACCTTCGATAAAATGAGCTTTTCGAGATGGCTTGATTCGACCTTGATGAGTCAGTATCAAATTTTTATATCAATTTTATTATTCGTCCTTTTTCTTCTTCCGGGAACGTGGGCTTTAAAGTAAGTCTCTCCTCCCCAAAAAAAAAGGACATTAGTATGGGTTATACAATTGGACTGAGCTGGGCAATCGTGGGCCAAAAGAAGGGTAGCCTCTCCATGAGTCCAGCCCTTCCAAGTTCTCGATTCCCTTTAAAGCTAAACCCACAATTACTCTCGAGGAAAAAGTAGATATCATTTTCCATCAGTCTATGACTCTATATATGACAAGTGAAATACATTTCACAATTTCAATTATACAGCAATGCTCTACAGACCCATACAAATCAAAATTTCATTATTTTATCAAATTATCTCATTTATTTTTTAATAAATTTCGTTATAAAATAGTATTTGGGTGACTGTATCCGAAATTCTACAATTCAGTTTTGTTTGATTGCCATACTCAAAATCCGACAAGAACTTGTTTCAACATGCTTCAATCACGTCAAAAGTTTCCAGCCAAGAAAACTAGCAACTTCATATCAGACAGTACTTCCTTTTCAATCAAAATATACACCATGAGGTTGAAAGTTTTCCCTTCCCTTGAGAGCTAGACACTACAAGAAATGTCACGGTTGAGGTCTCCCATGTTTAATGCAAAGACACCCCACATCAACTCACCTAACAATTTAAAAGGACCGCTTTGAAATGAAATAGTTTTGTCGAGTTTAATGATTTAGGCTAATAATTTGACAATTCCTTTTCTAGTGTGATCTCTGGTGGTTGATCCAAATATTGTGGGGCTTATAAAATCAACCTAGGCCAATGTGTGCTTTAACTTTGACATGTGGCACAAGTTGTTGTGGCAGCTCTTTCTGAAACATCTTTGAGACACATCAAAAGGGATAGCAAATTAACAGCCATTGGGGAAGGCAGCACCATATGGTGGTTAGGTTTCAAAATTGCCACCTAGTGTCATTGACTCTCGTTTGTGTTCCATGAACATGTTACAAAAACGATAGTATGACTTTTCATGTCTAAAGTACCCTATAGGCTATAGCAGAAGCAACATAATTTGAATGAGTAAAATTGGGGGATGTTTGTACGAGTTGTCTTGAGTACATATATGTCTATCTAATCAGTACATTTCTTGATGTGTAGCACCGCAATAGGTAACTTAATATAGATATGCTAATTATCTAGACTAGAAGAATGAATTCTTTCAAGATTCATTCATAGTTAACAACAACAAAAATTATACGATTCATATTTATACCATGGATAATTGTGCTTATATAATGTGACAGTTTATTATACAGTTCAAACATTTAACAAGCCTGGTAATATTAAATTAAAAATTAGATTAAATTAAAAATTATACATTCTAAGTTTAGTCAAATTTTAATTTGGTTTTCTAAATTTTGATCGTTTCAATTTAGTCCTTTAAATTTGGTTTTGTTTCAATTAAGTCATTTCGTCAAGCCAGTCTAATTTGTGCCATTATGCCATTTGAAAATGATGTAGTTTTGATTTTCCACATTTTCGAAATTAAAAAATCTGGTTGATTTTGGTGTTGGGTATGGGTTTTTGGGAAAGGAAGCGTCTTGGCAAGGTGGGGCGGGTTCGAAGGTGGAGAGAGTGAAGAGGAAGAGGGCACAATGAAATTCTGGTTGATTTTGAATTGAAATTTTATTTGATTATGTAGTTTTGGGTGTAAGTTAGCTAGATCAAGATGTTTTTTTTTTTAACCAAAGTGGATTTGGTTTTGTATTTAGCTTATGTAAATTTGTTAATACTTGCTTATCAAAGCCATTTTTTAAATAATGTTGGCCTGAAAGTTGGAAATATAGTGGAAAAGTAACTATTCCAGCCCTTAAACAAAGTTCTACACAATTTTGTAACTTTACTAATGTTATTTGTGAAAGGTAAAAAAAACCGACCTAAAACTAAAACTTCCTAAACTTGATTTAATGTACAATATGCAGTAGAAATGTAGAACATAACAGCTGGAATAGCTCAGTTGGCTAGAGCGTGTGGCTGTTAACCACAAGGTCGGAGGTTCGAGCCCTCCTTCTAGCGCAAAATTTAGTTTTTAACAAGAGGCTTTTTTGTAACACCTTGGAACTCTAATAAAAAAAAAAAAAAAAAAAAATCATTTTTGTAGGGATCTTTTGATCTCAAGTATTGATGATACATGACTGATAAAAAAAAACAGTGAATTCGACACATGATTGAAAATAAAATAAGTTAATGGCAGTATCTTATGGCCATTTAGTGATGAGAAGAAATGATTTTCTTTTATTTTTTTGATGAATAAGTAGAGAGTTTTTATTGCACCACAAACATAGTGCACAAGAGTCTTAAGGACCTATTAGTCCAGGTGATAGAATTGATAAAAAAACCTAACAAAACAACCAAACCTAATAACAACCAGAGACATGAATTGGCCTATGGAACAACCACAACGCAAAAAACAGATTAAAGAACACTACTGAGCAATTCTGCAAAAGCAGAAAACATATAAGATACAAGGAAACCAGCAGAAGTTTACAACAAAATGGAGGATTTCATACCCCATTTACAGCATAGATCGAGTCTGATTAAGGAATGAGTTAGCAACTCTTCTTTTAGTATCCAGTCTGCTTTTAATATCTTTTCTGATTTCTTTGACAATCTGCTCCTCTGTTCTAATTATCCCTGAAAGGATAATTACATTCCTTTGCCACCAAGCCACCTTAACCAAAGTAACCCTGCCTTTTAAGATTGTTTACTACCCAATCAACCAACAACTGCCAACTATATTCAATATCTGAAACCATACACATGTTTATAAATAACACTTTCCCAAATTCTTTTGGTAAAAGAGCATTGAAAGAACAAATGATCTCTATTTTTAGTAAATGCCTTGAAAAATACACAAATACTATCAACATTTAAACTCCATTGAAGCATTCTCTCCTTAGTTGGAATTTCTTTTTGCATGACTAACGAACCAACAAAAGAGTGTCTAGGAATAAAGAGATCAAACCATAGAAGCTTCCACCAGTTTACTGGTTGTCCCTTCTCTCTAATCTTTTCCCAAGTACTGCTAGCACATGCAACTAAATTTGTAAGAAGAATCCCACTGAGATCTATCTGATTCCTTCAGTTGAATCAAACTGAATTTGTCCTCAATATTAACAAGCTGCTCAGACGTAACAGCCCTCCAATACCACCAATTTCTCCTAATGATAGAAGCAACTTTGGCATCAACATGGCTAGCTTCATCATAAATGACCTTAAGTCCATAATTCTGAATTAAGACATCATCAGGATGCCATAAATTATGTTATAGGAATATATATACTTGTCCTATCCCCAACCTCAAAGCGTAGGAAACTTGTAACTTCTTGTCTCAAATTCAGCAAAGATCTCCAGCCCCAAGTGCTGGATAGGACTGATTGTAATAATGCTAAGTGTTGGAAAAATGGTTAGGAGTGAATGAGAAATTGCCTCCTAAAAGTGGGCCAAGTGGATCCATGTGAGTTAGACCCAGTTCATCCAATTTATGTATTTATTAATACATTATTTTTTTCTAAAGTGTTCTGTTGTTTTTGAATAGTTGTGACTGTGCATCTCGCACCTTTTCCGAACAGGTGTGACTCTATCTATAAATAGAGTGTCCCTTTATTCATTTAAAGTAACTTTTAATTTAATTTTTGAAGTTGCTTTGAGTTAGTTATTTTATGATTTTGAGAGTCTCATTTGCATAAAGAGAGAGAAAGAGACACTAGTTACGTTCGTTGTGCATGGAGATTGTTTGTGCTTCTTCTGCATGCGAAGATCATTTTATCCTGGGAGACAGACGTCCATGAGTCTCAAAGTACCACTAAGATAATAGTGTGAGGGGTGAAATCTATCTTAAGGAGATAGCACCAAATGCTAGACTTGATCTATTCATTCTAGTTATTGTTTATTACTGTGACAGATTTCTTCTTATTGTCGTTTAATTTTTACAAAATCACATGATATATACCAAGAGTAAGTTGCCTACAAAAAACAGTTTCCTAGCTGACCAAGGTCAAGGAGTTGATTCTAGTTAGAATCTTGTCTATCATAAGTTGACAGTCCTTCAAACTGAGTTTCCCTGGGATGACGGGCAAACCAAGATATTTGACAAGTAAAACCTCCTCTAAACTGAAAAACCACTAGAATCTGTTGCTTCAGTGTATATGAGGTAGCTGCACAAAAGAACCTCACTTTTACTTGGATTCACAGTCAGTCCAAATATTTGTTCAAACTCTAATAGAGCATCCTTTATTAGCTGTACTGATAGATGCTATAAATATTAAAACATCATCCGCAAAACTAAGGTGGGTAATTTGCAACTCTTTATAATGAGAATGGAACTTGAAATTTTGAACTTTTTAGAACGCAATATTCTTGAAAAAAAAAAACCTCCAGAACAATCATAAAATATATAGGGGAATGGGGATCTCGTTCACATTGAAAATATCCCCACCAAAGAAGTGAAGTGATGAGGTTTAGTAATACACTCCCTAATCCAGTTAAATTAAAAATTTAGGAGGAAAACCTGTTAAAATGTAGAATAACTCGCATGCTTGTTCAAGTCTGCTCAGCTGCAGAAGTGAAGTGATATGATGATGTTGCTAAAGTATCAACCAGGACCAAACGACAACAAGAGTATTTTAGTTTTACTGTTGCATTAGTTACTTAACTACATGCAGCTCATTAATAATTTGTTCTAAGTTATCAATCGAGGCCGCCATGTGTAATGCTCCCATTGGATATCAAGTTAGTTAAAGAGATAGTTATTTTAGAGTTAAGTACAATGTTAGTTAGTGTAGTCAGTAGTGATAAGTCATGAAATATGACTTATTTACTCTTGTTTTAGAGAGAATTTAATGGGATTATTGTCTATAATACTTTGAATTATGCATAAGTTTTACAATTCTTTAATTTACCATTTATGTGAGTTAAATTGATCTCATAGAGTGTTAACTTAGTTGTTATGTTTGTATGTCTTAATGAAGCCAAAAAAGGTCAGCCCAATTCAATTAGAGTCCAAATAAAGCAAGAAATCAAAGGAAATTTGCATTCCAATTCGTATTAGGATTCTAGCTTACATATGTATTCGTATTTGGTCATAACTTTTGATTCAAATATCGGATTGATACAATTCAAGTTTTGATGGAGAGCTGATTAAAAGGGATACAAGTTTGTATTTCACGAGAATTTTATAATTAGGATGTATAAGGGGTAAAAAGTGGCGGTCAAATAAAGCCTAAAAATCTGAGATTTTAAACCTTTGAAAATTCTAGTTGTATTAAGACTTCTAGACCTATTTAAAGGTTCATTAGGTCAAATTTAAAGTTCCACTTTCTACCTCTCTCTCCCCCATTATTTTCTTTAGATTTTGGTTTAGTATTTTTCATGGAATGCTAAAACTTTAGCTTAGATTAAGGGGGATTCCCATTTGTAAGGTACTATTGATTCTTTTAATATCATGAATATGTTTCAAAGTTTATAATTTATTTTATTGATTGTTCATACTTATTCTATTATCTCTAATTTAAAACTTTAAGGTTTGAACTATTTCATAAGTTCAGTCAAGCTTGTCTTATAATTATGTAAAAACTCTAGATTTATCAAATACAAAACCTTAATTGCATCAGATATTATTGTTTGTTGCGTTATTGCTTGAGAGTATATCATCGTCTTATGATTTTCCTAGTGTAGTTATTGATTTCCTGCTTTAATCAATGAACAATTTTTAGAGAAATTTATATTAGATTTATTTTACAATATCTTTATTGATTGATGGTTTGGGATGAAAAATTATCAATTGAGTTATCACATGGTAAAATTGAATAAATAGTATTCTTATAAAGTGGATGAACCTGAAATCTATGCATTTTTACTCATCGTATTTTTCATAATCTTAATTATTAGTTTTCTACAAACCTCAAAACATTATTTTCTTTACTTTTACTCTTTTAAAAGTGTCTCTTGAATTCCAATCTCTCTGTGGTTTGACAACCTTCTTTACTACTATATTATTCAGCCCTCATCAAAATTGACTCCACATCAAACAGTTAGCAGTTTGTTATTACTGTTAGCAAGTTGTAGTTACTGATTAATTAACTAATGAGAAGGATAGGATTTTCCATTTCTAAATTCATTTGTCATAGCACTACTCCTTCTTCCACTCTATATAATTCTCTCACTGCAAAATTCAACAAAACGAGTTGACAGGAGACACATGCGAACAAAACTCTGGTATAAAGAGTCATAAGCCTTCCTCAAATTTGCTTTGATTGCACACCTTGCTATGCCTTTACTTTTAGGGTTTTGATATTTTCACACCACTATTTCATACCACTTAAAACATGTTTAAATTTATGAACAATGATATCAACAATTTGTGGACAATAATGTTCACATTTGGGTGGTGTAAGGTATAGATAGTGTGGAAGAATATTTTCCTCTACTTCTATGGTATAATGGTAATGCTATTTTCCCTAACCAATTCATGAGCCAACAAGATGTTCACATAAATACTTGTTCCTTTAATGAAAGTAGTTTGGTTGGCACTAACCAAGTCCCCAAGATAACTCCTTAACTTATTAGCTAGAACGTTGGTAATACATTTGTAAATTATTTTACAACAAGCTATAGGTCTTTAGTTTGAAATAACAGTTGGGTTAGGTACCTTAGGAACAAGTGTAATAGCAGTAGAGTTGACTACTTTGAGGTGCTTACCAGTGTTAAAGAAGGATGATATTGCTGCAATGACAAAAGCTTTTATTATATGTGAGGAATCTTTGAAGAATATTGCAGACCACCTGGAACAGAACTTTTATCACTTCCCATACTAAATAAGGAATCACAGATCTCTTTATCAAATACATTGCTTTGAAGCTTTACCTTCACGGATTGATGAAGTTGATCATTAAACAGGTTAGCAACTACCCCATCATTCTACCATCATTAATATATGTGACTGTGGCTGAACCAAAATTTTCTGGTAAAAATCAACTACCATCCTTTTTTCTTTTTTTTTTAAATCTCAGCTGAATCCTCTATTTTTCATTTTCACTTCCTCTCTTTCAGTTTTCTCATTCAACTCTCTCTTTCAACTCATTGTTTCAATTCTCTCACATATCTTTCACCTCCTCCATCTCTTAGTATTGCCTATGTTCTCCAATTCACAGCATAAGTTCCCTCTCTCTCATAACCTCCATAAAAGTAAGTTTGTTATTTTGTTATATGCTCCTTTTACTTTGATATGTTATTTCATGCTGGATACCATTACATAATTATGATGATGGGGGATAAGGTGGCTTCATAAGTGATCTTTATTTTTATTTTTATTTTTGCTTTTTTGAAGCTTTGTACAATATCACAAGGATGTTAATGTTAACAGTAGAATAATCATGAAAAGAAAGAAGGTGATAAATAATATTTTTTAGGCCAAATTAAACATTACACTCTCTATGTTTTGTTAAAGTTCAATTTAGTACTTTGAGTTTTGACCGTTTTCCTCTAAGTTTTGACTGTTTTAGTTCAGTTCTCTAAGTTTCATTTTGTTTCAATTGACATTTTCCGTTAATTTTTGTTAACACCGTTAGTTTTTTTTTTTTTTTTTTTTTAATTTTTATAGATTTTTAATCAATATTAAAAATATGGTAAATTATTGTTTTCGTCCTTAAATTTTGCATGAAATTCATTTTTCGTACCTTAATTGTGAAAAGTCCATTTTTATATATGAATTTTGTCGTTTTAAAACGAACTTTTTTAAAGTTCAGGGACAAAATTCATGTGTAGAAACGAACTTTTCAAAGTTCAGGGACGAAAAACGAATTTCATGGAAAGTTTAGGGGCAAAAATGATAGTTTACCCTAAAAACTAAAAACCAAATCCGTGAAACCCATATCCAACCCAGTTAAACACCACACCAGATTAAACCAAAAAATATATATATATCACAGTAAACCAAACCATTAGATCATTCACCGTATATCTCTATGCCATCTGCTCTTTGATTTTACAAAGAAAACAAAAATTATCCATGATTTTTATGGATAATTATCTACCCACCCTAGGGGACAGCCCCAAATATCTTTACGCATGTCTAATTATTGTAGCCCATCCAAATAACTTGTTCTTGCTCGGTCTCCTCGTTAGAGTTGAAAAACAAAGAAGTTTTCCCCGCATTAATCTTTTGGCCGGAAGCATTCTCATATTCTCCAAGTAAGTGCATTACATTCTGGCATTCCCCTGAACTATCCCTACAAAATAAAACATTATCATCTGCAAACAACAAATGGGTCAGTTTCGGTCCACCCCGACTTATAACCACCCCTGACATTTGTTTACAATGTACTACTCTTTTCAAGAGTGTAGTTAAACCTTCAACACATAATAGGAAAAAATAAGGGGAAAGTGGGTCGCCCTGACGAAACCCTCAAGATGGAATGATATATCCTACAGATTCTTGGTTAATTAAAATCGAATATGTGACAGAAAAAATACAATCCATAATCAAGGAAATCCATCTAGAATCAAAACCTAATTTGACCATCACCGATTCTAGATAATTCTACTCAACCCTATCGTTGGCTTTACTCATGTCAAGCTTAATTACCATATGAGGAGTTTTACCTTTTCTCTTCAATTTCAAATAATGCAACACCTCATAAGAGATAAGGATATTATCAGTGATATTACATTTGAAAAAATAATCTCAAATCCTTATTATTATTATCGGTTTGGTAATAAAACCCACTAAATTCTATTTTTTGCCATCCCAAAGTAGTATTTTCCTTTTTCAATCAAATGAAACATTTTCATGAGAATAAATTGGTAAGTGACGTCACAATGAAATAAATAAATCAATAACCTGAAATGATTTATATTGCAATAGAATTGTCTTTAGTTTATCACCCCATTTTCTCTCTTTTTAGTTAGTGTCTGTACACATTAGACGGTTTATCTCTTTGTTTTCTTGTTCTTTCTGAGTTATTAAATATATTTCTTATGTTGTTTCCCGTTGAATGTTTTCAGGATGTTCCTTTTTTTTTTTTTTTTTTTTTTTGAAGAATAGGATGTTCCTTAAGTATGTATTTGTGTTTTGAAAGTTGTAACTCTAAATTTATTTAGATATAATATTATGTTATATGTTTCCTTCACTATTGCTGTAATTATTAAATTATAAAAAATAAGGGTAAAACTTAAGTACAGTTCCTTAGGTTAAGTACATTAGGTTCCCCAATTGAATTCAAACACATGGTTGCATTAATCAATGAAATACAAACAATATTATCTTTTCCAAAAATATTTAAATTCAATATATTTGAATTCAACTTGAAACCTAATGTACTTAACCTAAGAAACTGTAACTAAGTTTTACTAAAAATAAAATAAAATAAGAGTTATGTTTTGACATTGAGCAATTAATGGGAAAATATATGATACTATTAAAAAAATTTAAAGTGGAGACCAATGAAAATCAAGAATTAAATAAATCTTTTAAATCTCAATAGTTTAAGATTTACTCAACACATTATTAAAAAAAAAAAAAAAATTACTCAACACCACTAAGAAAAGTTTATTTATTTATTAATATAATTTATTGATTGATTTTGCAATCTGTGCCATTGTATTGTATGGTTTAGGAACAATGGGAATCAAGAACAAAATATAACGAGTTCAAATAATGTACGAACAATAATAATAATTTTTTGTTTATTTGTTTGTTTGTTTAAAATATAATTTATTATTGATTTTTCATTGTTTAGAATCTTTATATTTCATTTATTGATTTTGCATTCTTTAAAATTCTGGAATCTTTTTCGAATCTGAAACTATTTTTATGTTTTAGAGTTACAAGGTTGCTAAGTATGATATAATTAATTAGTGTCATCCAATGACTTGACCCTATTAATTTGAGTAACATTATTATTTTTCTGAAGTGAACATTATTATAATTTGATCAATAATGTATGTGCATATGCCCACAAAGTATTTGCATTATATGGACTAAATATGTTACAGAGAACATATCTGGAAATTACTACATTACCATATTTTTTTACCTAAATATTCATTGAAAAGAAAAAAGAAAACAATTATATATTAAACAAATTATTATATATACATGCTAAAAAATTAATTAAAACATTTCCTTAAATAAATTATTTTAAAACATTTTTCTAGAATTATTGTATCATCATTATTGGTCTGTGTATTATCATTATCATACTTCTTAATCCCACACGCGCGCAAATACAGGGGAAGAAGTATTCAACTATCTTTTGAACATAATCATCGTCCATTTAAGTTTTAACTACTACTTTCCATGATCCTTCAAAGAAATAATCACAGACACTCTGCGTGCTTTGTTATAAGGCTGCAATTCACCAAAAAGCACTCCATCGTCGTCCATAAGAAGTAATACTGAAAAGGAAAATAGTTGCAACTTTGGATAACGCGCCCTATCAACTTCATCATCATTTCCACCCTGCCTAAGAAGCAAACGAAGTTTTTTTTTTTTTTTTTTTTTTTTTATCAGTATAAGAAGCAAACAGTTTATTCTAATATCAACACGTATTAACATTTGCTTACGTATTTTTGTTTTTTGGATCAAATGAAACATTTTCATGAGAATAAAATGTTATGTCACATATAAAATAAAATAAAAATCTTCAATATTAATTTTTAGGGGACTTACAGTAAGTTTGAAGTTGCCAAATCTATCACTTTCAAATTAATTGTTTAGGACTTGGGACTTAATTATATTGATACTCTTCACAGGGGAAAAGGACAAGCAAGCAGTGGAAGTCTGGATGAATCCAAACAGAAAATTAAATATCCTCTCTCTTTTTTCCTTGGTTTCTACTTTGAACTGTTTGAGGTATTAGATTTTTATTTTTATTCAATTAACACGCATGAATATCTTCTATCTTTCTTTTTATAATAACATACTATTTTCCATACCTACAAGACAATAGGCTACAATAAGCATAAATCTCATGTTGACTCTACATAAGTATTATATTTTTCCTTAAAAAGTTAGACAAGGAAGAATATAAAAATAACTTAAAAGGGCTGAGTTCCAAGTCGAACTCAGCTTATCAAGATATATATTGTTTTGATAAATACCTAATAAAGAATATTTTTGTTATAATTACCTAATAAAATATATTTAACTCTACATTCGACACATACAAGGAAAACCATATCCAACATTAATTTAAAGGTCTTTTTGTTGCATAATACATTTTAATTTATTTTTTACTAATTGATTATTATTTAAAAATATTTAAGAAGATAATTTTTTTTCTTCTTCTAAAATAAATATTAGAAAGATGGACAGGTGAATTTAATCACATCATCATATTCAATATATCCACTATCTCTCTTTTTTTTTTTTTTTTTTTTTGAAGAGATAATTAAAAACTATATTTGGAAAAAAAAAAAATTTCAAATATAAAAAAAAACTATTTTACTAAATATTTTTATATAAAGCAAAAAGAAATACCTTAATTTAATACTGAAAATAAATAATTTGAAACTCTTCGCATGAAACTGTGTAGTACATGTACATAGTCTCTCTTCTCTGTCTCTGATATTACGCCGCCAAAGCAAAATCGGGTTTTGTCTTGTAACGAGAACAGGCATTAAATGAAGAGCTATAATGAGTATTCTCGAATTCCAACTTTCATCATTGCTGAGATTTTTTAACTACAAAAGTGAAACACAATTCTGCAAAACCCTTACCATTCTTTTACCAACCCTTGTCTTATCCCCTTCACTCTCCAACGTTCCATTCACATACTAAACCCCCATATAATATCTGTAAGACTGTAACCCTAACCTCTCCTTGATTATCTTTCACTTTGACTTTCTCAGTCTCAGTGAAACCACAATCCCACCGTGTCCCAACAAACTACAAAGCTCTCAAGGTCTGCTTTTTATAGCCTTTTCTCCCAAAAGATGTGCCAGAAACCAGAAGCCATGGCTTTTCCCTTGTCAACTCCAAACCAAAGGTCCAATCCCTTGAACCCAAACGCTCAGTCCTTTCAACCTGCGTTCTCTACAACCATAGGGCTCCAACTTTCTCACCAGTTATATCACCCGCAACAGCTACTGCCTCTGGCTTTGCCTTTTGAACAGTCACAGGCGTGGCCACTGATGGGCTTTCACTTTCACCCAAGTTATGGGCATCCCGGTCAGGCTGAGCCGAATGGGTTTTGCGAAGCTGTATTTTACGATGTTGACACGCAGCCTCAGACGGGTTATACGGTGTCGAAGTCTGAAGGTGGAATGGTGGCTGAGAAGTTGAGGGATGTGGAAGAGTATCAAACTTTTGGTTGTGGGAGAAAGGTGGATAGGGAACCCAAGGGGCTTGTGGTGGGACCCAGATTAGTTTCACAACGAAAGTCTCCTCTGAATTGCAGGCAAAAAATATGGATGCCAAAGAAAACTTGTGGCGGTGAAAGTGGTGGTGATGGTTTACTTCCTTCTCCTCCTTTTGTTCATGAAAGTACAACCAATTTCAACTTGAAGACGAAGAATATGAATATGGGGAACAAGCTTAAGAGGGGTATATCGGGAATAAAGAGGGGTTGCTCCTGTTGTTCCTTTCCCCACTACTATTGATGAAGTCCAATGCTCGGGAATCACAACAGTCATGATCAAGAACATCCCTAACCAGTTTACGTGAGTTCTCTCTCTTTCTCTGATTTTTGTTTTTTATTCTTTGGCTTTTTCATCGATTCATGTCCTTCTGACACCTCAATTTGTAATCTGTTTCATCTATGGATGAAACATTATTTCTGTACTTTTTGGTCTTAAGAGACCGAGGAAGCATGAAAGGGGGAAGTCATTGTTTGGTCTTATTTCTGTGGTTTATTCTGTCCTTATTCAGATTTGGTAACAATATCCGGAGGAGATCTGTCTGAAGTTATGGATGTCCCTCCTCACTTTTTCTTTCAATGCCTTAAATGAAGGAAGACATAAACATTAATTTAGACATGAATCTCTCAGAGTTCCTTTTGTTTCACTGTGTGTATATTAATTTAGTATAATTGTCTATGATCAAGCATGCAGTTGCTTGTGTACATGGGTATAATATCATGCTATTCTTTTTTGGGTTTAACATGTATTGTCCTATTAATCAATGTCAAGACGGAAAACACTGCTGAATATATTGGACAAGCATTGTCGGGAAGAGAACCAAAAGACCGACTCAGGGTCGTGCACATCCGCGTACGATTTTGTGTATTTGCCCATGGACTTTATGTACGTATATAGAACCTTTGAGTAATCATCATTTGCCATATATGTTTTTTGGTTTTAACTTGCTTTCGGGGCGTAGGAAATGTTGGGATGAAGGCAAAACCGCAAATCTGGGGTACGCATTTGTGAATTTTACAAATGCTGTTGCTGCGTTCAGGTTCTACAATGCTTTCCATAAATACGAATGGGAAGTTAATCAGAACAAAAAAACCTGTGAAGTCACTGTTGCCAAACTTCAGGTTTGTTTATTGAGCTTCTTAATTGCATATAATACGTTTTTGAGTTTTCAATTCGAAGAAAACAGTGATTGTTCCTAATTCCTTTTCTTTGGTTGGTTATGAAATATGCAGGGCAAAGAGGATTTGAGTGGCAATTTCACACACAGTCGTTTCTGGTGTAGACGCAATACGTTCATGCCCGTGGTTTTTGATCCTCCGAGGGACGGTTCGGATAGCAAGTGCATGTTGATGACGATTGGCGTACATCAACCTAAAGAACCAGCTCCGAGAAACCCATGGAAACTTCTTGATGGTTGATACACTTGTCTCGCTTGTTCCGTCGTTTAGTTTGACCTACCTACCTTCAGTTTACACATCTCTGGCCTTGCTTTGTGTGTAAGTTTGATCTTGGAAGTTGTAAATGACAATTAGCTAGGTTTGGTATATCTAGGAATCTGTGTTCGCCAAACCTTTGGATAACTAGGGTACTGTGCGGGTTTAAGTAAGGGCTAGTAACTAGCTAATAGTTTAGGACTATGGTGTGATGCGTAGCTAGTTGGATGAAGTCAGTGATCTGAGTTTTCATTCTCTTTCCCGGTGTTGGTTTTGGGGCTGTACGTGGTCTGTGGGGATTGTTTCGAGTGTTGTCTTTTCTGAATTTTCTCTTCACTTTTTAATAACTCGGAGGAATTGTATTTGGTTCAGCTTCCTGTGTTTTCATTCTCTCCCTGGGTGGAGCAGGGCTTGTTAATCTGGGGTGAATTGGAAACATAGGTCTATTTGTGTTAGTTTGGGCGAGAGCTGGTTTTGTATAATATTTTAGACTTGTAATGTAGATGCTTTTAAACTTTGTTTCTAATGTTGTGATGAAATCAGAAATGCTGTCATGCTTTTTACTTTCTCGACTCCTAGACTCTTGGTATTGGTTTGAAACTTTGAATCATTATTTTTGACTTGTAATGGAGAGACACTACTTAATAGCCCACAATTGTTTCACAGTTTTTGGATTGTTAGTAACTTGTGTCATTGGAAATTTCTAAACGAGATAACCTGAAATTAATTTTGTGATCTTCATATAAAAGTGAATGAGGTCTGTAATGTGTTGTAAATTGAATGTTTATGAACAAAATAGAAATGCTGGGTTAGTATTATAGTTTTTATTGTAAATAAATTTTAAGTCATTAACATAGAGTATGTTCAGTAAAATAATGACATTGAAATTATTGTCGAATTCTGAAGCATCTCAATATCTTAATTTGTACTAAAAGTATTTAGAGCAAGCACTTTTAATGATACTTTCCATTTAATTCTTGGCTTTCGTCTTTAGAATGTTTTGAAAAATGAATAATACAATCCGTATGGTTCCATGTTTTACAAACCAGATATATTACATCGGTTCATTAACAAATTTGAGCTTATTTATGTATTCTTTTCTCATATTAGTAAACACTAAGAATTCTTTGTACCTATAAACGAATATATGTATGTTTTTGCGCTATAAACAAATGCATTTTAATCATTAATAATAAAATTATAATTGAAATTATTTTATTTTAGTTAATTAGATAGGATGAGTTTCTTCTATGAATTTATGAAATTGGATTTAACAATCTTGTATATTTTACCTGTGAACAAATATATGTTAAAATTAATAAATTATTATTGAAATTTTATTGTTTATTTTAATGAGATAGAATATTTTCTTTTAAAATTTTATAAAAGATTTAACATTGTATTTTTTACCCATTAACATAATATATTAATAATTAATATAAATTTTAATTGAAATTATATTAGTTAATTAGATAGAACAATTTTTGTTTATGAATTTATAAATATTAGATTCAACAACTTTGAATTCTTAAAGTTAAATATGATTTTAGTACAAAAGTGACTATTATTACTTATTTTAAATATTTTACAATTCAATCTCTAATTTATATAAGCATATTTTAAATATTTATACATATAAACATATAACATATTGTATAGTTTAATTGAGTTTTATACTCACAAGCTTGTTCACGAACACATTATTATTTTTGAACTTGGTTTGTTCAATGTTTGAGCCTAAACTTCAGCTTGAAATTGGCTTTATTTCAAATTTTTACTATCAACAAAATTATTACTATATGTTGTGACTACCATACGCTCTTTATTTGACTTCACTAGTATATTGCCTTCCATCCAACTTCGAAAATAGTGTTTTGCCATCATTAGGGTATTTTTATGTAGAATAGATAGTACACACTTTTCTTAAACAAAGTAAATGCGAAAAAGTAAAAAAAAAAAAAATAAAATAATAATAATAATAAAATAAAAATGGTAGAAATCATTGGAGCTAACAACGAAATTGTGTGAAACTTAGATGATGTTAAGCGAATCGCTATGAGGATCAAAACTCATCATTTCCATTTTTTCGAGTAAATCCTTTTATTTTTATTATTTTTTTGGTAATTTTTCTTATTTTCTAGTCTAATTCGGTGCTTAACAAGAATTAGGGTTTTCTTAAGAGTCCCCTAGTTGCCTTACATTCTTTATTATTTATATAGTACTTATAGCCTCCAAGATAACTCAGAATTTAATCAATACAATTTTTAGAGTTTTCTCTTATTTTCTCCGGTGTACTTCAGAATTATCATTGTGGATTAAAGAAACGAATTCAATGTTATTTTTCTTGGAACAAATGTGTTCAATTTCTCGTGGCTTTTCGTCATATTCAAAGCATTTGCTTCTTCTTTTTTTGGGTGTTCGAGTCAACGTTCTGTAGATACACGCACTTCGACTAATCTCAGGGAGACACGCAATACCCTACCAGCACGTATACCACGATAAGCTTGGGTAGGTTTTAACGAGTCTCAAACTAGTGACCATTGAAGAGCAAACTCGAGACCGGACCACTGGGGAGCATTTGCTTCATTCCCTTCAAAGTTCAAACACAATTGTATTTCATTGTTTTCAAAATGACCAAACTAGCGCGCACACATCTCTGTGAGGCAAGGGCTCATGGTTATAAGCCTGCTTTTGCAAAATCATTTCTTTGATCCACAAAACTAAGTGTCTATTTTTAGGTGTCTACAACTCAGTTCCGTTTTCAAAGGCAAAGCCCTCCTTAGTAGCTTTCAAAGAAATATGATTACTCCATAGGGGATTTTAAAAGTCCAATATATTATTTAACAAAAAAAAAACACTCCAATACATTGTATTCTTGAATAGATAAAATTTAAGTACAATTCCTTAGATTAAGTATATTAGGTTTCCCAATTGAATTCAAACATATGGTTGTATTAATCAATGAAATACAACCAATGTTATCTTTTCGAAGAAAATTTAAATTCAATCTAATTATGTTTGAATTCAATTAAGGAACCTAATGTATTTAATCTAAGGAATTTTACTTAAGTTTTACCCTTCTTGTATTAATATGTTTCAACTATCACTAGTATTTTAAATTTTGTAAAATACAGTTTCTAACCAAATCACTCATAAATGATGCACAAGGAACATGAATACTTCTTATGTAATACGCCTATATGGGAAAAAAAAAAAAAGTCTTATGTAAATATAACCTGTTAGAATTATGCGAGATATTCACACTTCACATTTATTTAATAGCATGTATGAGTGTTTTGTAAAGAATCACATTCTTCCATAACTTGATGATGAGTCCTCTATTGAAGTCTTGAAAGAGAATTTTGATTTCCCAAAATAATAGTGCTGCAAGATGAGGAGTGTGCGTGTGTGTAAAAGAGAAAGTCTACAGTTAAACCCTAACAATCGTATTAGAAGGGATTGACAATTTAATTGGCCAATTTTTTTTGGATGATTCGATTGTAATTTTATATATGATAATTTGTTTCAGTAACGCAAGTTCATTAAGTAGAGCATTAAAGTTGTTGATTGTATGTGAGAATTGTTAAAGTGAGATGTGGTTACCGGTTGGTTGGTCCACACATTGATTGTGGAGTCTATCTTTAACTACCCTACAGTTTAATGGATCGATTATCATTTATATAGAGTTAGAAGTGGCTTCCACAGGTGACCCGAAAATTGGTCGATCCTTCCTATTATAGGCCAAAAAAAAAAAAAAAAAATAGAAAGAAGATTGAAGAAATTTAATAAAATCCAGATTTACATAACCAATATGACTATGTCAGTCCACATAAAAATAAATACAACACAATCATCCACTTCAAATGAGGATAATAGAACGATAATTCAGATTTAGGGTTCTAATATGGTAATCTCTCTCTCTCTCTCTCTCTCTCTCTCTTGAGCGTTGTAACTTGTACTTGTAAACACTATAATTTTACAAATCTATATCGGCCCCTTGAGTTCAGGAATTGAAAAATAATTTGACTTCCTCTAAAAATTGTGCTTATGTTATGAGAATAATGAACCAAATCCAGAAAGGGCGAGAGTATCGAGATGTTGGAATGGCCGAGAACGTGTAGCTAGAAGGTGAGCAGTTAACAATGTAGGATTCTTTAATTTCTTTAGTCTTTACTAAAAACTTAGTCGAAAAATATCTCTGACACCATTTTCTCATGTAAATGTCATATGGTGGGTTATGCTTCTGTGCTTCAATTTAGAGAGGTTTGAATGTGGAGACAATTGATAAAAGAAGCTAATAAGTTGGTTAAATTATATCTTAATTAAACTTAGCGAGGGTGTAACAAAATAAAATTTGAAATTCAAAAACAATAAATTAAACATTTTAATTTTTAAAGTAATAATTAAATTTTGAGGTTTTGAAAAATAACAAATTTGTTACTTTGAATTCATATATATATATATATATATATATATATATATATTATTACTTTTGGAAACTATATATATTTCTGAATGTGGAGACAATTGATAAAAGAAGCTAATAAGTTGGTTAAATTATATCTTAATTAAATTTAGCGAGGGTGTAACAAAATTAAATTTTGAAATTCAAAAAAAAAAAAAAAAAATTAAACACTTTAATTTCAAAAGTAATAATTAAATTTTGAGGATTTTAAAAAATAGAAAATTTGTTAATGTTTAATTTGTTACTTTGAATTCATAAAAATAAATAATAAAAAATTATTACTTTTGGAAACTATATATATTTCTTTAAAAATAGATTAAAAGAATGCCTTTAACCTAACTATATATATTTCTTTAAAAATAGACTAAAAATGCCTGGAAACTGAACCTATTGGAGTGACATATCAAGCATAAGCCCTTTGGACGCAGAATCTTCTATTTGCAGCTCTGGCCTTCTTTGGAATTCTCTTTTTCAAGCGAAGCTAGGAATAGAATCAGAACCACAACCATTTCTGCGTAAGCATTTCTGTAGGCTTTATCCTTGCTCTTACATCGTTACCTTCTTAGTTCTTGGTCTTCATGTCGTTATTCCTTAGCATAAAAAAGGAATTCACAGACCAACTGCATGATTATGGGCTTTTTGCACATCACTCTCTTTTGTCATGTATCATCTTGATTCTAATTTATATATACTTTAATACTTTTTGTTTTTGGAGCATAAAGTAGAGTTTCTTTGTTTTGACTACTGCATTTTTTTTCACTACTTTAAGCTAAACATTAAGTTGAATCACTGAGTCTTATATAAAAAAAAGTTGAATCACTGAGTTAGTTGGCATTTGTCCAAGGTTGGGACATATTTTTTATCTAATATATGAAGTTGAACATAACTGACAAATGTCAAGAGTGAGGCTCGTGTACACTAGTTTGCGTATTTGAGTGTTTCTTGTCTCTTTCAACCATAGGCTACAGCAGATTAGTCACTGGGCATAGGATGATAGAACTAGTAAAATTGGACCCTGTTAACCCACCAGGAAAAAATGTGTAGGTAACAATCTGTTTTAGTCTTTTTTTTTTTTTTAAATGTAAAACCCGTAATTAATTTGACCAAATCCTTTTGTCTAGTCTCTATTCTAAAATTTAAAAATTTTATTGAACCGTGTCAATATATATTTGTATGCTAAGTTTGGCTCAATTTGTGATTCATGACTTTTGAGTTTTGAATTAAGATGAAATTCTTAATTTGATTTGATTTTGAAGATTGCTTGAGGAATTTAAGTCAAGAATGAGATTTGTTAGATATTGCCTTAAATCCCTATATTGACTTGATTTAGGTTTCTTGGTCCTGTGCTTAATGGAATTTAGATGCTTAGGAAAAAAAAAAAAAAACACTTTTAGTCCTTATATTTAGGGGTATTTTCATTTTGGTTCTTGTATTTTGAAAAGTTTCATTTTGGTACTTGAGTTTTTAACCCATTTTTATTTTTGGTCCTTGTTGTGACCTCATTAAAGGAAATTGCTTATGTGACACATTTAATGATGATGTAGCACACTTAATGATGATGTGTATAAATAAAAATAATAATTAGCATTAAAAAATCCACCAGCAATATATATATATTTTCTTAATCTTCATTCATCCATTTAGAAAAAAAATAATTGTGTTATCTTAGGATCCCAACCCACCACAATGGTTCTCTTACAATTCGCATACACACTTGACCTATTGTGTTGATGTGTTATTGTGCTAATTGTTGGTTATTATTGTTATTGTAATTGTGTTATTTGTTATTGATATTATTAGTACAAGTGTTTTGTTATTTCTATTGCCACTATTATTGTTATTATGATTATGATTATTTAATGGTAATGTGGAAGTAATGTAACTCCAATCACAACTTGTCAAGTGATATTACTAAAAATTTTGTGTTGCTAACATTACTCTTGTTTGATTCACTTACACTTCAATACTTTAGAGCTTATCAACATGATATTTATTGTAAACACAGTTAAAGGCTAGTGGTTAAGATATAGATGAGGTCCATGAGGAGCCTATGAGTGAAGGTGTTGATGTTGCAAATGATGAATCTAGGGAGGGACATAATAAAGACCCTATTCCTATGAATGATAATCTTGGGAATGGAGGTGTTAATGAAGAATCTAATAAGAATATGCATGACCTTAAGAAAGATGTTGATGTGAACTTTGATCCGGGATTAGTGGGAAAATATTAATAATACTAAGAGAGTAATGTTAGTTCAACAAGATCCCATAAAGATCTTAAAAGACAATGACAAATTTCTAAAAGAACAGAAGCCTGTGAGATACTTTTCTTCTAAATCTTACGTTTGTGATCATCCAAATGGTGAGAAGCAAGAAAGGAAGTAGCTTGTGTATTCAAATGATTTGGATAAGGTCTTTTGTTTTTGTTGCAAGTTATTTAAGAATAAACCAATGACAACTAGTTTGGCCGAAGAAAGGAACCAGTGATGGGCATAACCTCCCTACAATGCTTAGAAACACATCTCCAATGTCGTGAAGTGGGTGGATTTGCAAAAGGGACTTAAACAAAAAAACAGCAATTAAGAAAAAATGGAAGCACTAATTTAGAAAGAGAGTTTGTTAGAAGATGATACTAGTTCGAATGATTGGTGTTGTGAAGACTCTTTCTCGAAATAGTTTGTCATTTCGTGGAACTAATAAAAAGATTTATGAGAACAATAATGGGTTTTTTTGTCAACTTATTGAATTTCTTGCGGAATTTGATCATATTATAAAAGATACCTTCGACGTGTGGTAGATAAAGAAATTCAAAATCATTATCTTAGCCACAAAATTAAAAAAGAATTGATAAGCTTATTGGCGAAAGAGATTGAGGAAAAAATTCTAAAAAATATTTCAAAAGCAAAGTACTTTTCGGTCATCCTTGATTGTACTCCGGATCTAAATCATAAAAAACAAATGTCGATTGATATAAGATGTGTGGATGTTAAGGATCCATGTAAAGTCAAGGTGGAGGAGTTTTTTCTTGGAGTTTATAAAGGATTTATGACACGTCAGGGCTTAGGATTTTCATGCAACTCGAAGATGTTGGTTAATCTTATACTCAACATTGATGATATAAGAGGACAAGGTTATGACAATAACTCAAATATGAAAAGTAAACATTAAGGCGTACAAAAAAGGTTACTTCATTTAAATCCTAGAGAATTATAAATTTCATGTGGATGGCTTAGTTTAAACCTTGCACTATGTGATATGGAAAAATCTTGTGTGAATGCAATAATTTTATTATTATTATTTGCATATGTGTAAAAGGTTTATACTTTGTTTTCGGGTTCAACACATTAATGGGATGTTCTTAAGAACATATGTGAAGGCCTTGACACAAAATGTATTGTTAATAACTCGTTGAGAAAGTCATATTGAGAGTGTTAAAATAATAAGAAGTCAAGCACTAGAATTAAGAGATGCCTTGGTTCAAATTGTAAATATACTCTAAAGAGGATTTAGTGATGGCGGAAGCTAAAGGCTTGTGCAAAAATGCTTTGGAAGATTTTTAGTTCTTCATTACCTTATGTATTTGGTACAAATCTTAGAAAAGTTAATCGGGTTTGCAAAATACTTCAACAAGAATAGATGGATATTGAGGATGCAATTACCAAAAAAAAAACAGAAAAAATAAAAAAAAAAAAAAAAAAAAAAAAAAGCTCATTTTATTCTTTGAAAAGCTTAGAGAAGATGGTTTTGATGACTAGATAAAGGAAGCCAAAGAGCTTGTACATGAAATGTTGGTATTGATCCAGTATTTGCACCAAAAAGAGTAGTTCGTAGAAAGAAGCAATTTGATGAGGATGTGGGAGAGGATGCCAATGGAAGTCAATCGCATGAAGATAATTTTAGAGTTACCTACTTCCTCCACATATAGATCAAGCTCTTACATCACTTAAGAATCGGTTTGAGCAATTTGAACTTTATGAAGCAATCTGAAAACGTTATTTCAAGAACTTAGACATTTGAAAACGATATTTCCGAGTAAAGTAGCAAAATCAATTGACATTCTTGATTTTATAAGGTCTTATTGGGAACATAGCCGGCCCTGAGGTAAGCCCCACAAGGGGGCAACAAATGAAAAATAATAATAATAAAAAATAATAGTCTACATAAAAAAAAATATTATTAATATACATAAAATAAGTTTTTTATTAGTATAAATAATTTTGTTATTTTTAATAGTAGTGGTGTGCCTTTTAATGAGATATATGTGATGTGTTTCAGTGTTTGTGTGAATGAGATCGATCTCCACTGTGTGATTTCCTAATTTGTTTGAAAATTTCGTCTACATGTGGATGTGGCCATTGGCCATGTGCTTTTATTTGTGGGGGTAACGAGGCAAGCCATTATTTTGTGTTGTTGTGTAGTGTATTCACGTGCTTATTTAAAGGGTTTTTAATGACTTTTAATTTATTATTTGTTATTACTTTTGTTTTTTGTTTTTTTGGCTCAGTGTATTACTTTTATTTTGATTTGTAGAATCGTGTGTATATATATATATAACTAATATTCATTATTTATATTATTAACACTAATATAATTTTTTAGTTAAAAAACTATTAGACATATAATAATATTAAATAGATATTAGTTTGGATTTTTTTTATTGAATATGCTTCAAAAAATGTAAGGAGAAATTGTTTTCTTTAAGTCGGATCGTGCTAATATTATAAAGCATCATAATTGGGATTACATTTTGCTTTATATATATATAATTTATGTACATTTTGCTTTATATATATATAATTCAAGCTAAAATCACAATGTAACATTGATTTTGCATTAAAAAAAAAAAATTGGACTTTTTTTATGTTGTTTTTTTAAATATTTAATAGTGAGCAACCAATCTTGGGATGAATTTGGGCAACCCAAACCTCGAGGCCGTCCCTGATTGGGAAAATGGTGGTTTCCAAACGATATGAGTTGCTTATCGAATTTTGTTAACTATACCAGTTACAGTTACTTTGACGGAATTGAACTTTTCTAAATTGAAGTTAATAAAAACTTACCTTCGGACTACCATGTTACAAGAGAGATTAAGTGAATTGACTATGATCTCAATTGAGAAGGAGTATTTGGATAAGTTAAAGTACGATGACTTAATTGAAAAATTTGCTTAAAAAATACAAGGAGAAGTTGTTTTCTTTGAGTCAAATCGTGCTAGTTATAAAGCACCATAACCGGGGTTAGATTTTGTTTTATTTTATTTTATTTTTATGTAATTTAAGCTAAAAGCACAATGTAACTTGATTTTGCATTAAATTATTTTATTTTTAATTTTTTAATTATTAAATTGACTACACCCCTTTTTTTTTTGGAAACTAGACTCGCTACACCCTATTTTGGAGAAATGACACTCGCTCCCAAATTTGCAAAATAATTAATAATCTCCCCTCTTTCCCCCATTTTTCGAGGAATATTCCCCACTTAAACTTAAAATAATTTGAATATAATTTTTCTTTTGAAATTTGGTTAGTTAGGCATTAGTCAAAAAAATTAATTAAAAAAAAAAAAGGGGGGCGGAGTGTTAATTATTTTACAAATTTGGGAGTGGAGTGATATTTTCCCAAAATAGGGTGTAGCGAGTCTAAGTTCTCCAAAAGAGATGGGTGTCAGTGTAATTTACCCTTTTTTTTTTTATGAACTTTTATGTTGTTTTTTCAATATTTAATCATAAGTGGGCAAAAGAAATTTGGATGGGCTTGGGTAACCTAAACCTCGGAGCTGGTCCTGATTCAACATGAAGACATTATGTGGGATGAGTCTCAAGCTGCACCGAAAGTTTTGCCCTCCCACACGAATGTGATACGACGTCTTAGAAATCACAATGAGCTAACTTCCATGGACCATTTCTCCAATTGTGGATGATATGCCTTGTACTAAGACTCTTAGAAATTACAATGAGCTACTTCCATGGATCATTTCTCCGATTGTGGATGATATGCCTTGTACTTAGAGAGTGTTTCCGTAGGAATTTTTCTTTTGTGAGGACCCATGTTAACGTTGCTGCTCATAACTTCGCTCATTGAAAATTTAGTTGTAAACTTGTAATAGAACTGGACCTTTCTCCATCTTTAACCTTCCATACTCAGTTCGTGCTGATGGTAGAGAGAGTTAGGAACCAGTCCCCCTTTTTATTGCTTTTTGGTTCTGCTTCTTTCTCCTATGCTTTAATAAATTATTATTAGAAGAAAAAAAATGTAGTACAAAAAAGACGGTGCCAATTTATTTATCTTATTTTTAGATGAAGGAAGAATAGAGGCGAAGATGACCGAAATATATTAAAAATGAGTACATTTTATTAAATTTCTCATCTCCTTTCATTCTGTTCCAAACAGACCCATGGTTATTAATATAGAAGTTAATCAACAAAACAGCAAAATTAGTAAAATGAATGATGTAAAGGCACCGTAATTGCATTTTATGTAGCGAATATGATTCCATATTGGGGTATTTAGTAACAGATATGGTGAAAAAATTCTGAGTTTGGATGATTGTTAAAAAAAAAAGAACAAGAATTTTGATTGTAAATCCGGTGCAGAATTTTGTGGTTCAAGTTATAGTGATCGAAATGCCGAAATGGACGTATATTATTGTGGAGAAATAAGCAACGTTAAATTATACTAGTAGAAAGTTGGTATAAAAACTTCCCCCATATTGACAGGAGCCCTGAAAAATCCCTAGCATCTACTAGTCCTCATAAATCAACAAACAAGTATTCTAGCTAAGTCAACTAATAAAAAGGATTATACAGGAAAAGGAACCAGAACAAGATCTTCATTGACAATAGCATAATCCTACGCTGACCGGAAGTATAATGTGATTGTGCTCAAGAAGAAAGTATCAAGAAGATATATTTCAAAATAGAAGATGTACCCAAAGAAACAGTTACGGGTCGTATTGACACAATTTCGATGTAATTAAAGAGTAACAACTCGCAAAAGAAAAGTTGTAGAGAAAGTGGCAAATTCCCGATCAAAATACAGTTGGAGCAACCACATCTCTTTCACATCAAACACAATACAGTTGGAGCACTGACCACATCTCTTGGCCCAAATACATTCACGAGAATAAGCTAATTGTGGTCTCTGCTATGGCAAGGAACTATGCTGGGGAAGTGGTCAGAGCGGCTGTGATTAAAGTCCCCTATTCCATCCCTGTTCTTGCTGAAGCCTTTGGTTTCGAATGGGCTTTGCAGGTGGCTAAATCTATTAAAGTCCTTAGGATTCATGTGGAAGGAGAATGTCTTAACTGTGTTAATGCCCTCTTGCTTAAGCCTGGCTCTAGTTGCTGGGTGATCTCGATGTTATTAAGGAATGTCTTGAGCTTGCCAAAGAGTTTGAACTTTGTGTTTTTTCCTGGACTCACAGGTATTGTAATAGTGCCCTTCATGTTCTTAGCAAATGGGCTAATTATAATTCTTTTGTGGCTCCCCTATCCTGGTCCTCTGATTTTCTATGATGCTGTTAGGGGGATGCTGCCTAGTTTTTTCCTTGTTCTGTTTCTGATTGTTTGAGAGAGAGAGAGAGAGAACTGTTTATTGTTGATATTCACACTTCATCAAATCGAAGCATAGTTTTTTATTAACTAGGTGTGAGGAGAATGACAGAATTGAAGAGTGAGATAAACATAACTGTTTATTGGAGTGATTATTCAGTCGTCTAGAACTACAAATAAATTCATGATAGGACCCACCATTCATGTGAAAGGAAGATTACACATTTATTTGTAGTCCTCGACTACTGAATGATTTTCCCTGTTTATTGTTGATATTCACACTTCAAATCAAAGTGAATGATTCAGAAGATTGCATCAATCTTGGCCATGCACTGAAAATCAGCACTTAAGAATATACATACAAAATGAGTGCATGATAGAAGTAAAATCCTGTGATGGACAGTGAAGAAACATCATTGAGTGGAAAATTAAATGAAGAGCAATATTAGGAGACAAATTTTTTCACAACTTGTTAAGGTGACAAGTTTTGATTAGAGCAACATCAGTTTCACATAGATTCACCACTGACACTACTTATATTATGCACTAATTACAACAAGCCAAATCTACCAGTTGTGGAAAATTTTATGTCACTAGATTTATTGATAAATGAATGTACTTGTGAGCTAACTGTTTTAGAATACATAAAGTGGTGAGAAGTAGAGTACTAAATATGATTTGTGGATTAGAACCACCAAATACCAATAAAACCTTCTAGTATTTGACACAATTTCAAAAAGTCATCATCTGCACTTCAATTTTCATAGCATTTCAAATAGTTCAAATTTCAAGCCAGCCTAGAGTTCATACAACTTCTCCAGAATTTGACTAGAATCTTACAAAAAGTCAGGATTTCATTGCCACTAAGATGAATTTTAACTTTTCCTGGGGAACTAAAGTTGACCAGCAAAAATTGATTCCCAAAAAAGAGTTACTAGCCAACAAGACGATTATTTATTTATTTGATAATGCCTGGTATGTACTGCCAAGAACCTCAATTCCAGAAAGATAAAAGATAATACAAAACAAAAGGTTAGAAAATGCACCTCAAAAGATCAATTCACAATTACATAAACTGAATCCGATCAACTCAAAGCAATTAAATTTGTACCATAAGTTGATTCATATACAGAACCAGACAACAGTTCATCAATTACAGTAAAAGAAGAATAACCTATTTGCTTAACGGGGAGCTTTCTTCTTTCCAGGAATAGAAACCCTCTTACCCTTCAAGGTCCGGCAGTTGTTCTTCGTTCGTTGTCCTCTACATGGCAGCCCCTGAATGTGCCGCATTC
Source organism: Fagus sylvatica (assembly GCA_907173295.1). Lineage (NCBI taxonomy): Eukaryota > Viridiplantae > Streptophyta > Magnoliopsida > Fagales > Fagaceae > Fagus > Fagus sylvatica. The sequence continues at coordinate 32,009,655 of OU015763.1, forward strand.
CTCGATAGCATTGAATCTCCTTCAATCTCCTTATATTCAGCGCATTGAACCGCCTCTGAAACACCGACAATCAGTTTTGTTAAAAGGAAAGTTTTCATTTATTTTATATATATATATATACAAAGAGGGAGAGTTACCAGGTCTCCTTCAATCATGAATTTGGAGACTTGGTCACGCATTGTGATGAGCTCTTCCTCGGATAAGTCCTTGGTGATTTTGTTCTCTATGTTGAGGTCAACAAGGATTTTGCGAGCTAGGCTACGACCAATCCCGTGTATATACTGAAGAGAGTACTCAACCCTCTTGTTGTTTGGGATCTCCACTCCTCCAACACGAACACTTTTAATGCTTAGAGCACGAACCTACAGGTAATAAATGAAACCCAGCTCACACCAACATGCAAAACCATATCTCCCAATTTAATTACTCAAACTATACTGGAAACCAAAACAAAATACAAATTTGAATGAAAGGTTTTTCAAATTTGGGATCAAAGCAACATATGCAGATAAGACCCACACAAAACCAACAAATCAACTCCAATACTCTTTGAGAGAAATTCGATTATTAGGAACCCAATTTTTTTTATAAAAAAAACCACAAGTACTTTAGCCTAATCTAAAATTGTAAATTTATAACTTGAACAACAAAACAAAAAACAAGCAATTCAATACCACATTTTCTTCTCTTTCACAAAAATTTTCTTGTAATACGTGAGAAGTAATAATGTGACATTAAAATTCAAATTTTTGCATTTTCTTTCTTAAAACTAATTACATATAGCTAATGTTCAAGGTTATCTTTGTCATTTAAGAAAAAAAATCATAATAGTCAAATTATTAATTCTTTTAGTGTTTCTACCACATGAAATAAATTTAAATTCTAAATATATCTGAACGACATAAATGTGAGAGACAGAACCGAACAGGCGAAACACACAGAAATCAAAAGTGAGAGACAGAACCGAAGTAAATAAAGCGGCGTAGAATGCAATTCAGTAGCTGAGGTGAACTTTTACCTTAGGAGGGCTTGAAACTGGGAAGGAAAGGGTGTTATAGAGGGGATTAGGGCTTCTTCCATTGCAGATTACGGAGAGCGAGGGCGCCAGAGGGATTGCCAGCGTTTGTGCCATTTCCTCTCTCTCTCTCTCTCTCTCTCTATCTACAACAGTGCGAGTGTGAAGTGTGAAGGGGTCAGAAGTCAGAGATTATGCAATAGGCTTATCCTTCTGCAAAATTGGAATATAGGGCCGAGGGCCCAATTCAGCCAAACAAAAATAAAATTATGGGCCAGGCCTGCCAATGAATCATGTTTGGGTTCTATCATGTATGAGCCTTTGCCATCATCCACTGCCAAAGTCAAGTTTAATGGTTGCCTCCAATAAAAAAAATAAAAAGTTGGTTGCCAAGCATTTCTTTTTCTTTTTTTTTGGAAAATTGCAATGACCTCTTTTAAAGTTTAGTAAAATTACACTGAACTCTTATGAGATTTCAAATTGTACACTGAACTCCCATACTTTTCGAAATAATATACACTCGCCTCTCCTTTTGCTTTATACTGTTAAATTACTAAGGAAAATTGTTAAAATACCATTTACCCTCACTTTCAAAACAGATTTATAATTTACTCTTTAAACAAATTTCCCATTTTACCATCCACTCATAATATTTTTCACTGTTTTAAGGGTTTTTTTTTTTGCATCTTTTTATTTTGGGCAAATTGTACTTTTTCCCCTTATAACTATTGGGTCCATCTCAATTCCCCCATTTATCTATAAAACCAAGCAATGTCCTCCCTTATGTATTAAATATATGCAAATCGCCCGCCAACGTCTAATTTTATGTTAAATCCAAGCCAAAATAACGGAATATTTTTATAGTATATTAATATATAATGATAGATTTTGAGTATTATGACTAGAAATTGACAAAATACATAAAAAAAAAAAAAAAATAAAAAATAATAATAATAAATTTTAATTAATTTTGTTGGAATTTAACATAAAATTAGACAATGAGGGTTATTTGCATCTTTTCAATATATAAAGGGGGACATTGTTCGGTTTTATAGATAAAGAGGGGAATTAAGATAAACTCAATAGTTAAAGGGGGAAAATGCAATTTCCACTTTTATTTTCTTAGTTCTTGCTTAGAGCACTACAACTAGAGCCAGGCAAAACGTATACATAGCCAATTTCAACCATCGTTCTCTCTTTTCCTACTTGAACCCACAGCTGTAACACAAGTCAATTTCCCAATCTTGCCAACCCTCAAAGACGTGACCCACGCAACCAATGCCCAAAGTTGCAACCCACGACGGCCCTAATGCCAAAACCCAATGACGCCAATGCCTAAAGCCGCAACCCATGGTGGCCCTAACGCCAAAACCCAACAACCCACATTGCCAACTCCCAAAACTCATTGGCCCACGGTGGCCATCATCCAAAGTCGAGATCGACTGAGAAGTGAGAAATCAAGTCTTGGTGTCGATCCACAAAGGTTCTAAAAATCCCGGTGGGTACATGAGCCAAAAAATGTAAAATAAGATTGAGTGAGAGAAAGAAAGAACTAATCTAAATAAGAAAAAATAAATAAATAAAGAAAAAGGAAATGCCAAAAAAAAGAAAGAGCCGGAAATATTGGAAAAAATATGAATGGAGGGTAAAATGGGAAGTTTGTAGAAAGTGTAAATGAGAAATCTGCTTTGAAAGTAAGGGTAAAATGGTAAATTAACAATTTTCGTTAGTAATTTAATAGTGTTAAGCAATTAAGAAGGTGAGTGCAGTTTATTTTGAAAAGTAATAGAGATAAGTGTACAATTTAAAACCCCACGAGAGATAAATGGACTTGCACTAAACCTCAGAGGAGGTTTGTGCAATTTTCATTTTTTTTTTTTGGGTACTTAATGATGTACTGTGTACTTAATAATAATTAAAATGAATTTTATTTACACAAATACTAGAGTTTCTATAACCAAGGTTGGTGCAACTCTCCTTCTCTCCCAGCAAAGAAAAAAGAAGAAGAAGAAGAAGAAGGTTTTCTATATATTATTTCTCATATAATTTTTTTATCATGTTGTGTTTGAAGACTTGAGAGAAGGAAAATAGAAGTGATATGTTGTTGAACAATTTAGATGGTGTTTTGGTTTTTAAAACTATGTGGTGTAAAACAATTTAAAATGTAATTTTGAATTTTTATCATTTCTTAGTGGTTTGAACATAATAACTTATTATAACAATTGATTAGTTATAATGCTTACATTTGGATTGTACTATAAATAATGATTTATTTAGTGTAAAAATTCTTACTAATTTTAAATTTTGGTAAATTAATGTTTTAAAGGTTCAAATTTTGATTAACCCAACACAATTTGATTGACTTAATGCATAGTAAAATAAACTGGAGGGTTTGAAGCGGGTTTGAGTTTCTCAAATATAAATGAAAAGAGTTTGGGATGGAATTCTTAAAATTTAATAGGGTTAGATACGAATTTGGTAAAGAAAATAATTCGAGGGTTTAGATTTGAAAATGTCATTTTCATTCCAAACCCAACTCATTGTCATTCCCATCGAAGTATTGAATAATTACTTCGATAGTTTCATATTGAAACGAAATAATAAATGCCTAGTAATCACTATCATAATCATAAAGTTCTACATTAAAAAAATAATAATAATTGTATTTTATTGAACTTTTGGTGCATTGCACAGTTAGAAATAATTCAAGTATAATATGACACACAATTGGCCTTTGAACCTCAGTAGGAGTTAATTGTATATGTTGACCTTAGGACTTGGACTTACTAGTCTTCTAAAAAGTTAAATAAGAATGCGCAAAAATCTTGCTTTTGAGTTTAGACGAAATTTCCCTGAACTTTTTTTTTTTTTTGTTTTTTGTTTTTTTAGATAGAAACCTCCTCTTAATTCACTTGTAAGCTTGTTAGTCCCAATAAATGGACATCGAACCTCTTTTAAAAAATTCCCAGTTGGGAGGCACAAAAGGGTAGTCGTGGGGGGAGGCTTGACTTTGGTGAGTGGTGAGAAAAAGATATGGTAATAGGATTTTAGGCCACGTTAAAGCCATGTGGAGGTGGTTATTGGGAGATCATCTTTTTAGAATGATCAAGGAAAGTAAGGAAAGAGAGAGTGTGTTTGTTGAGAATGGAAGCAAGTTACTGGAGAAGATGATTGCCTCTTGTAATGGCAGGTCTATTCCCATCCATAGCTTCTCTGTTGAAGAGCTGAAGTGGGCAAGTAATAACTTTCAAAATCATCTACAGCTGAGTTGGTACAAGGGTTCCCTTGAAGGGCGAGTTGTTTTCATTAGGTCATTTTTATCTGGACATGTTGAATCATGGACCAAATTAGGATATGTTGAATATTCAAGGGCCAAATCAGGCTTCAATGAATCAACAAGGACCAAGTTGGCCATTAATGATTTAGTGATTGCTGCACAAATGAGTGCACACAATAATGTTCTGAAGCCCATAGGTTGCTGCCTTGAGATGCGACCGCTGGCTACAATGTTCATTTGCTGCGAATGCTTGCTGATCAAATTTATGTCTCTAGTGACACTCAACGACAACATCAGCCCATGGTGTGGGAGAGCAAGTTAAAGATCGTAAGGGAGATTGCTCATGCAATTTCATATTTCCATACATATGCGAAACATCTTCTTAAATGAACAAGATGTTCCTAAATTGTCTACCTTTGGATTTTCTGTATCAATCCCCGAGGGTGAAACTCAAACAACACCTGATCAGGGGTTTGAGGTTTTTTGGTACGAATCTCCTAATAATGTTCATACGGGTAAGGTGACAGAGAAAGCTGATGTGTATTAGTGTATACCTTTGGTTTGCTTCTACTTTTAAGTGGAAAGCAATATTTTTGTCCTCAAGGTCGTTGCATAAATGAGATTGTGGATACTACAATCTTTGTAGCAATTACAAGCAGTATTGGACCTTGCCTTGACATGCACAATGGAAGATCCTAAAATAAGACCAGCTATGGTAGGTGTTACAAAAGAACTGAGAAGGATTGAAAGGTTTTATCCCGTGATCATTATTTTCTCACTAGGATCATACAAGTTCCTTACCAAATTACCTAAAATTTATTGCCGTATATTTAGCTATCAGTTAAACTAATGTCAAATTGTATGATGATAGGATGAACTCGTTTTAATTATAATGTAATGAAGTTTTATTTCTAAATTATAGAATGTCAGGTTATAATAATATTATCAATTAGTTCAACCCGCTATCACTAATTTATCTATACAACATGTAGCAATGAAAGATTATCAATTATCAATTAATTTTGTTAATATATATGCTTTTGTGCCATGTCAGCCACTTGTTTCCACTCTATGTATTCTTCAATTTTTGGCTCTCTTATTCCTCATCTTACTATTACTCTTCCTCTAAACCTTCATTCCCCTTTTTATGATTCTTTTTCTTTCCTTTTGTTTCTCACCTTACCATTACTTTTCCTCTAGCCCTTGTTTTCCTTTTTTGACTCGTCTTCTCCTCATCTTATTTTCTATAAATTTGGCTATTACTCCTTAATCACCTCTCTCTTTGGCTCTCTCTCTCTCTCTCTCTCTCTCTCTCTCTCTCTCTCTCTCTCTCTCTCTCTCTCTCTCTCTCGTATTCTACCCATAACAAAAAGAAGACAATTCTCTCTCTCTCTCTTCAATTTTCTTCTTTCTATTGGTGGATTTTGTTTATTGTTTCTAGCATCTTTGCAGTGGATTTCTGATCCTTTTTGTAGCGTGTTTTGGTGTTTTGTTTTTGAGTGTTTTTGTAGCGTGTTTTGGTCTTTTGATCATTTGATTTTAGTTTAGGTTAATATTTAGTTGTTTTGAAAGTGGAAAATTGAGTTTATATCAAAACAAATTCTACTTGGCTATATATATAAATTTATCTAGCAACTGCTTGAGTAATTGATTATTACAAAGTCTATCTCTCTTATGACTTTGATTTCATTTAAATTTTGGTTAAGATAATTGTTTAATTTTGTGATAGGAATTGATTATCATTATCAAATTGAAACATAAGTAGGAGAAATTTTATTCGTTCAGCACATGTTCACCACTACCTGTTTAAAGATTAAATGCACCAAAATAATAAATTTGAAGCTTAGAAAGTGGTAGTTGTACCTAAGACAATCTAGGAAAACATAACCAACTATGATACAAGTTAGAAGAATATGACCCATCTAAAAAAAGATTCATAGAATTTTTCCTTAATATATACACACACGTAAATGCATTAATCTCTCTCATTTTTCATTTATCACCTTACCTCACCTCCATTTAACAAACAGAATACCCAGAAAACTTTATAGCAAAACTCAAGAAAACTCATTCCCCCACAAATTCAATCAGCATCCCCAAAGATATCCAGAGACACAAAATACAAACCATAGCTCAGAAAACCCAATAAACTTCACGTCCATGGAAAAATCCTCTAAAAAACCAAGAAGATCCAATGAATACCTTTGTAAAAGCCATAGATCCAACAACAACATCAATAATAATACATTTGAATGAAAACATATAGGTTAAAAAAAAAAGGTGTTGTGAATCTCAATGTGTTCAAATCGAAGGCAATCGACCAACGAGGAAAGCGGCTTTGATCAGTGATGATAGAGTTTAGGAGAGAGAAGAGATACAAAGACTATGTGAGTGAGTAAGATAGAGAAGAAAGAAAGGACTCACTAAGGAGAGCAAAAGTGATGAGGAGCCTCAATTGAGGCGAGTGGTAGCATGACTGTGAGAGTGAGAGCGAGAAGACTGAAGATAGTGAGAGAAAGACTTGGATCTCAATATCCTAGACTTTTGGGTTTTAACATTCCATAGCTTATATGAAAACCTTCACACTTTGAAATAATCAAAGTTCAAATTTACAATTATTCAAAATTTCAAATTCACTTATTTTTAGCCTTAATTCTCTCACCCCTCACCAAATCATTTCGAAAATGATCAATGATACCTACCTTCATAATAAATATGAATTCAAGTTTAAAACTTAGCTACATTCCATGTAGCAATCGAATCAAAGTGATTCCACCAAAATGCTTGTCTATAGTGCATATTCAAACTGAAATTACATTTTCAATTCAATCTTTTCCATGTAAACTCTCTTTACATGCAATTAAGTAGGATCATGCACTTATAATTCTTACATTTTTCTTGCATTTTGGTAGTTACATTTGAGGCATCAAATTCATGGGGCAAAAAGTTTTAATTAACAATTGTTAAATGAAACAGTACCTTTTCCATTCACACCATCCTCCATGCCAAGGTTCCACCGATCACGATCTTGGCGCCAATTACATGGCTTTGCCTATCATCCATGAGCATGCCTAATGACCATCTTGGTCATTGGAAAAAATTGTTGGTTGTACCATTCCATGGATCATTAACTCAGACCCACCATGAACTGCATCATTCATTGTCGCATTTGATACCTCCATGATCTTTGTCCTTCTTGATCCATATCGATGCACTACACGGTGGCTTTCAAGTGTCGCCACAACGTGGAGCGGTGACAACCTGATCATGTAGGTTTCTCTTCTCTATTCGTTCAAACCATTAATTGTAGTGTTTCTTTCTAACTGCCACACTGTATGACGGCGCTGCTCATGTATTCGTTAAAAAGAGCACCATAATTGATGGTTTGCTTCTAACTGCCACACCGTACGACGACACTACTCATGTATCCGTTAAAAAGAGCACCATAATCGATGGTTTACATCACTTTACGAGAAATCCTTTTCCCTTAAACCTGGATTCTAGCCAATATCATAAAGCGAATTTAGCCCGATTAGAACGTGCGTGAATCAATCAATTATTCCAACACCATTATCAATTCATTAGTTTTGAACTTTTCATGAATATCTATATATATGGACCGTGGACGTCAGTTGAGAAGTTTTTCTCAAATGATGTTTGCTCTATGCCATACAAGTTTTCTAGATGTAGTAGTATTAAAACAGTTTTATCCACGTGCCTCATTTCTATCATTGCCTACACCATCTTTCAACACATGGCGATTATTATCAACTAGTCGCAAACCAGTGCATTGCACGGACAAAAAAACAAAAAAAATAAGTGACAATTGTAATTAGTAAATCATAGAGGTTTAGTAACTACAGTAATATGTCTTGTGCCATGAGTTATGAAAAAGGGAAATATAAAATTTAATTTAGTATAAACCAAATAGCAAAAGCCCCAAAGGATAAAATGCTAGCAAATCTGAAAAATTGCTAGTAGATTAGCATAAGTTATTAAGAGAAACAACAAAATAGAAGAAAAAGTTCATTAAAAAAATTAAGCATGTAACACTCCATACTAAAGTTGTAACAATGTATTTGACCCAATTAGTAATATACATATCATATAGAGCTTTAAGGTAGATCATATATATTTATTCAACATAAATCATAGAACATAACAAAATAATCTTACAATTATCAATGTCAAATTCTTTTACTATCACTAAAAAAGAGTAGAGAACACATTTACACTATAAATAAAGTACATCATGTAGCTAATCAACATAAAACAAAGGATATTGTAACAAAATATAATTCTCATAAACCCATATTTTAAATCTCCTATTACAAAAATTAAAGACATTGCCATGACGGCAAACACCAAATATATGGTATCTAATGTAAAAGTAATAACAAAACTCAAAACAATAGAAGAGGTTGTCTCTCATGTTGTGAAGCTTTACCTCTAATTGATCAAAAATAAGAAACTGTGAACCGAAAAAAAAAAATAAATAAATAAATAAAGGTTAGACAGAAATAGAGAGAGAGCACATGCAAATCTAAAAACAAAGTTTGAAGAAAGGAAAAAAGAAAATCCTTTCATCCATTGGAAATGTTTTAGAACTTATATATTACTCCATTATATTTATATCATTTGAAAGAGGTAAAGAATAGGAAAAGCCAATTGAAGGAGTAAATGTCATGGGGAAACTGAAGGGATTTGAAGAATTGATTGGGTTTGATGGAGGGAGGAATTAATGGTCGGGTGGGAGTTGGGGAGGAGAGTTTCAAAACAAATCACTAATCAATTAATCACTACTAAATTGAGAAAACTAAAAGATTGATACAACTAATTTGTCAAAAAAAAATTGTAGAAGCATTTAAAGAGTTTCAAAGAGAAAACTAAAAGATTGATACAACTAATTTGTCAAAAAAAATTGTAGAAGCATTTAAAGAGTTTCAAAGCAAATCAAAAATCAATTAATCACTACTAAATTGAGAAAACTAAAAGGCAAAGTCAGAAACCAAAAATTATGAAAGTATTAAAAGAGTTTTAAAACAAATCAATAATCAATTCATCGCCATTAAATTAAGAAAATTATTAAAATTCCACCTCATCCTCCTCTCTACCTTCCAATTATTTCTCTCCTCATTTATTCCAATTGAATATTTATTATTTTTTGCCTTCCCATCTTTTCTCCCTCTCCCACGTTTTTTCCCTCCCTTCCAATTATTTCTCTCTACATTTATTCCAATTGATTATTTATTATTTTTTGCCTTCCACTCTTTTCTCTCTCTCCAACGTTTTTATCCCTTCCAATTATTTCTCTCCTCAAACTCCTATTTCCATAAGAATTCACTATATGCCTCCCAATTTGTTTCCTATTTTAACTCCTTCCCATCTATGATTATCTTTATATGTAGGGATTTAGTTAATTCAACAATGAAAGAAACATTGATGACTTTGATTTAAATAAAAAAGGAAAAAAAAAAAAAAAAAACCTTCTTTACTTATGTTTCCATTAATTTCCTCTAAGCGTGGTATTAATTGCTATCTTTAAACAGTTTGACAATTTATTACCACTTATACCATTTATTATGTTAGTTTTAGAATAGATTATAACGTTAGTTTTTAGAATAATTGCTAATCTCTTGGAGCAATTATTTCATGGTTATAGGTAAATTGTTTTCTTCCTTTTTTTCTCTCTGCCTCTCTGGACTCATCATCTCCGCAATACACTCAATTGGCTCTTCCTCTCCTTCTCTATCAGATTAAATGGCAATGATTGATTGAAATCAACGGTTTAATGGGTATGAAAAAAAAAAAGGGAGATGAGGAGGCAAAACCCCATGGGAGATGAAGGGACCAAGGAGAGAGAGAGTTAGAGATTAAGGCATGTGAGAGAGAGACTGAAAGAAGAGACGTGAGTTGGAATTGTAAGAGAAGAGAGATTCTGATGTGGCAATATTTGGGAAGGCTAAAAAACAATATCTCAACTTCACCTATTAGTTTATATTATAGATTTTATGGTCCAGCATTTGTCAAGAATACTTAACGTTTTCTATTGGCACAATGTTCATCAACATCCACACGCCATCAAGATCTTCAATAACCACACTACCTTAGTGCCTTAGTCTCCCACGACAATCACCGCTCCTTGATTCATCACTTGAAAGTTGTCATTTCAAATTTTGGTTCAATTATCACTTTAAATTGTTGGGGAATTTCTTGTGATTTGAAAAGAAATACGACTTTGAGGCGTGAATATCACCTTTCTTTAAGGTGATAATTGCCCCACTCGAAAATAGTTTTGTTACAGGGTTATGACAATTCACCTCCAGCATACAACAAAGTCACCAATTACAGAAAGCAAATTTCTCTAATTTCTTTAAAGAGTTTCTTACAAAAATTGTGTATTTGACAACAAATCAGGCCCTTTAATTAATAGACACTGTAAAGTTATAATTTTTCATATAATTGGCACCATTCTAGAACAATATAACCTTTTAGAAAAATAACTTGTATGAGTAAGTTATTTTCTACATCAGAATCACACATACACGTGCTACGAGTCCAAGTGCCAAATGTGTCACTAATGTTTTCAAACACAAATTCACTTCTATATCACTATATGTATAACAAATATACAACATGAGAGACTGAGAATGTGCATTAGAGATTGTGAAGATGCCTCCTAATAGACCATGAATGAGCCTGGATATACTCTTTAACATTGAAGTAACCTTTAATTGACAGCAGCACAATGTGTAATGAATCATACAAAGGACAACGAATGAATGACAAAAGATGGTTGCAAAGGCCTGAGAAACATCGGCATGCGTTGTGTAAATGCACATGAGCGAGTTGGTGGATTTTGCATAGTTGTACCTATAAAGAATGAAAAGATGGGCTAAAATCAGAATTTATGCAAAAAAACAGAGTGGGAAAGTACTATGCATTGTGAAAATTGGTGACCAGAATGGCTAGAAAACACTAGTCAAAGCTAGATGGAGGTGGTCAACACCGGTTAACGGCGACAACAGTGGTCCATGGCGTCAGTCAAAAGTCAATATATGACGTGGCAAGCGATGGCTTACATGGCGGTCCAATGTCAAACTAATGACATGTTACATGACATGGTAGCATGATGTGGTCAATTGTCAAAATGACGACGTGGTAGCTAATTCGGCCTAGGGCTAACGTGGCATTGCAAGATGGTGACATGTGGCAAAGACCTAAGGCAAGAACCTTGTGGGGTGCGTGCCGAGTGTGGGGCATGTGAGGCGGCAAGAAGTGTCGGCACGTGTAGCACGTGGAGATGTTTTCGGAACACTTGGTTGGCATGTAGTTGGTTTGATTGTGGTGATTCCACAGCATTGGGTAGATCAGTCAACAATCTATCATATTATGTGGTCGATGAAGTGATCAGGGGCTCAAAGATGTCGTTGTCGAAGCTTGGCAACATAGGAAAGTGCGTGAGACGCGTGGATCATTTTGCCAAAATATCGGACAGCACGTGGAAGCTCATGGAAGGTCTGATTAGGTTTATTCTTATGTGGTTTGATAGATTGGCCCACAATTTATTGAATGGTGGGGTTGGTGGCACCACTGGAGGCCCTGAGATGGTGGTTTTGAGAGAAGTAGTGATCTTGTGGCAATGGAGGCTTTTGATGATAGTAGTGGAATGCTGGAGAGGACTAGTGGTGAATGGAATTGACCAGAGAAGCCTAAAATAGTAGAAAGACGCCAATGAAGACAAAGACTGCTTAGAACACCGGAAGAACAAAACTATGGCTCTGATACAATGTTAGAATTATAGCACTAATACTAAGATAGAATTAATGGTGTGATGCATGTAGAATAGCAAGCAATGAATAATATGATGTAAAGATTGTAGAGAGAGAGAGTGAGAGAGAGAGAGAGAGAGAGCGGAAGCCTGACAGACTACGTCCATGGAGGAAAACCCTTAATGACTACATCTTAACTATAGGACAACATATATTATAGTGAGCTCGTAGTAGGACACTTATAGGAGACTAACCCTACATTAATTATACATGAATTAGGATTATATGAATGCAATACAAGCAAACTGCTTTACTTGTACACCAAGCATGCTTTACTTGCACATCAAATGTTGGACTTGAGTCTTAATCAGATTGAGCCTTAAATACTTTTAACAATGTATATTCTCTTAATCATCTATAGTGTTTATGGGGAAGGACTTATGTGTAGCATTTTAACGAGGTCATCCATGAAAGAATTTCTTAAATGAAAAAATTTGAAAGCCTCCGATAACACTAAAAGGTATTTGCACAACATCGTCACTATTCCGCATTAATATTCTGTTTTTTGTGAGTAAGAGATTGTTATGGTCGAATGAGTTTTCTTTTTGTGAACCTGTAGTTGGGTTTTACTCAAAGAAAGAAACTTGTAGTTCTTGTTTTGTACTTTTGTTGGCCTGTTTCTATGATTTGCTATAGCCTGTACTCTCAAATGTCTTAGAATAAAATTTGCATCCAAAAACAAATACTGATGATGATGATAATACAACAATGACTTCTGCATAATTTATTTTAAAGAAGGGAGATCTATTTGATCCTTACTTATCATGTCTATATAATTAATATGTAGAGTACTTAATTAAGTTGATTGGTAGTTGATCATTTGGGTCAGAGCAAATTCATAACGTAATCTATCTGACCCAATAAAGGCTCCATTAAGCATAGAACACTATCTAGAGGAGGGAAGTGACTATAAGTTTGAAATCCTCAAAGCTAACAGCTCCATCTCCATCTCCATCCATGGAAGCAATAATATTCTGGCAATCCTCTCGAGACAAGTGAAAGCCAAGATTCCCCATGACCCCAAATAGCTCATTTACGGTCAAAACCTCATCCACATCACCATTGAAAGTTTCAAATGCCGCTTTAAGGAGATTTGCCAAGGACCCAATTTCCCAATCCTTTGTGTTCAAGTCCAAGAACTCCTCTATGCTCAGCAAACCATCCTTGTTAGTGTCTCCCTTCTGCATCATTGCCATCACCTCCTGTTCACTCGGATTGTACCCGAGTGATGCCATGACGCCACCAAGCTCAGCAGCTGTTATTGACCCATCATTGTCAGCGTCAAAAGCTCTAACTGCTTGCACTAGACTTAGGACATGGCTCAGTATCTCAGTTTCAGCAGATAGAGAGCCGACTTGAGCCATGAAAGCTTTTTTTTTTTTTTCTTGCTAAATAGATAGTGCAGAACTTGTTTTTGCATTTATGCTCATATCTTGCTATAAATATAGCAAAAAAGGATGCCCATTATTCTTTTCTGGCTCCTTTGTGTCGACATAAAGTTGAAAAAGTAAAGATTCGTAATTCTTATGCTCATAAGTTATTCATTGTTATCTTGGGGGAATAAGCTTATGCTGACTGCAACATTTGATGTTACCTGGCTTTTGATTCCCCTAATACCTAAGCTTTAGCTGGTTACAAAAAGGGAAATCTACCAATTTTACTACCAAAAAGAAAAAAACAATAAATAAATAACAATGTTAGGGTCCTTAGGGATACAAAAAAGTTACTATATTAACCTTATTAGATAATATGTCAACTTTTAAAACACAAGAGAAAAATATAATTAAGAAATTTAGTTATCATATTATTGATATGACACCAATCACAATTAGTCACATTGGTTTGTAACATTTTGTAGTAAAACTGGTAGTTATAACTTTAGCATTTTTTGTAAATAAATATCTTGATTACCTTTTTTTTTATTAATGATACATCACTTTATTCGATTTATGTGGTAAAATTTGTAGTATCCTTAATATTACTCTTATAGAATACGTGCCATGGGTTTTGTTCCTACACTTGTGTAATTTCTTTTAAAAATATGTTATGTCGTTCTCAACTTGATGTATGGGGCTCAAGTTCCCGTGAAAGGGCAAGTTGTAGTTTCCTAATAATAGCCCAATTCGTTGGGTTTAGCAGTAACGAATGACCCACTTCACGATAGCCCAACCCACTCAATATGTGTACCAAGCGTTCAAACCTAACATTTAAAAGGGACATGACATCAACAATGACATCAGAAAAGAAGAATGAGATTGTTCAATGGAGTCCTCCGGATCCCTTTGCTATTATACCATAAATGTTCCTTGCCTTGCTTAACCAACCTATTCAACTAAACTCTACCTAAGCACAGCTACCATTGATGCAAATTTTACTTGAAAGGATTAAGATTTGGATGGTTGGGAGTCTAATGGATTTCTTTTCTGGTGCACCCTCTCCTTTGTTATAGAGGTCACCTTAAGGATTCTCTGAACCAAGGAGTAGGTGCATCAAGCAGGTGTATGTAGTGATTCTAGTCGTACAGTTTTTCTTCTCTCCCTTTTCTTTCTTAGCCAAAAAAGGAATGATCATTAAGATGCTAAATTTACAACATATTTAACCCAAGATAGCCTTCATAGAATAACCCTCAAACTGGACTGCAACCTCCTTCCATTTTGGGGCAAAACTAAACCAAACAATCAAATAGCCCTACCATATCCATGAAAGGGAGATATTGTCCCTAAGAAATATCATCATGGTGCTGCCCAAAGTACTGGTTATGATGTTGACCGGCCATGGTAAAGGGGATCTAGGATTTTCTAGGAGCTAAAGGATTTGGGGCTATAAATATAAGGGTGAAAGCAATAAAGCTCCACCATCACAGTATACTCCAAGCAACTAGCCACCAACAAATAGCCATAGCCTACAACCTTGAAAGTTTTAAGATCTAGAAATTTCTCTCTCAAACCCTAACTTCCATCTCTTAGATCTGAGCTTCTAGAAATCTCTAAGGTCATTACATACACCGATTCTTCATTCTCTCTCCCATCCAAATGTATTTTCTTCAAGTTTGTTTCATGTTTTAAAGCTATATCACAACCTCTAATATTGCAGCTGAACGAGTGATTTCTTCAAGCTAAACCAAGTTATGGTTAAACGAGTGATCTTTTTTGACTAAACCAAGTTGTGGTTGTACAAAAGAATGTAAGATTGTTATTTCAATGAATATTCTGTCTTGCACCTTGTCATTGGGCTTTTCTTGACTTGTGTGAGTGGGTTTTTCATTAGGTGCCACTAAACCACTAGATTTGGCACAAGTTGCACTGAGAGCCACTTGGGTTCAAGTTGGTCCAGTAGGAGTCTTAGGCTTGACCCCCCTTCCTTGAACCTGAGTTCGCAGAACAGTCAATCAAAATCTAACACGTGGTTGAATGACAAAAAGACTGCTAACACTTCTCCAGTTTGATTCTTGAGTAAACAATGTTGAGGCTGTAAAGCATCGCACAACTAGCCCACGTGGTATTAAAGCTTAATAACGAGCTTGTGAGGCGCTGGTAGAAATCATGCTTCTTGTCAAAGTAAGTTTCTTTATATAAGAGTAGATATTGTTTCACACTATGGTGTGCACACATAATCTAATACGAACATACATCCATATTTTAGGTGGTGTATAACGATGATGTGCAAAAAAGGTGTTGCAATCTTAGAGCGATGTAAGGGTATTCCGCATAAGCCGACCAAGGTCTAACCGATGGTCAAACCAGTAACATCATAAATATTTTGATTTATAATTATTTAATAATATGTGATTATTTAATAATATGAATAAATAGAATAATATTTTTTTGTAGGTTTTTCCATTTTATGTTGGGTTCTGAAAAATTTGTTTGAAATATACTTCTTGATTTCAAATCTAAAATAAATATTTATAAAGATTAAATCTCATTAATAATCATCTAAATTTTTTATGCGAGGTAAAGTTTGGCTACAAATCAATTTGTGGCCAACTTGCTACAACCCACTACGTGGCAATGTATATATAAGACCATCCACATTTATTATTAAAATAAGTCACATGTCTCATTAAATAGGTCATGTAACTAAAAGTACACTTAGATGACCTTATTAGCTGTCATGTAGTAGATTGTAGTAAACTAGCTACAATAGCTAAACTGTGTCCCTTTTCAAATATACTCATAAAAAATTATACATAAGGAGAAATGGTTAGTAATTTATAAGTAGAGTTATGGTTAATATCATTTTATTTTTTCAATGTGATACTTGGTGTTTGTGAGATAAGGGATTTGTTGTTTTGTGAGACTTCTTAAAAGTCCAACATTTGGAAAAATGAAAGATAATGCCACACTCTACCAAGATTTATTTTTATTTTTTATTTATAATTCGATAGTTGGGTGGGGGAGAGAAGGATTTAAACTCTGGATGTCTTCATTGGAAACACTCAGAAGTGCCAATTGTGCAACAAGGCTCTTGTCCTTTACCAAAAAGTTTAACACATGAATGTATGAGTTAGTTTAGTTTCTGGGCCTATCATTCATTAGTTTTTTCTTTTTTTTTTTTTTTAAAAATGTAGACACCCCAATTTGTACTGGTCCATACTCATACTCATGGTCCCCAGTCTCAGTGATGATTATTCAAGATCTCTTATATGGCAAACGTGTGTTGAAAACCACTTGGAAAGTTTTAGAAAACGGATTAAAAAGCTGTCTCTTAACCTAAGGGGCGTACGCCTCATTTATTCAAGCGCACATCTATAGTGAAGAGGCGCACGCCTCTAAAAAGAGATGTACACTAGTGCTACCAGCAAAAACCCTAATCGTGGAGACTGAGCTGTTTTTTGCGAGAACATAACAGTTTACCCCTTCTTCAAGCATACCTAACCCATTTTTCCACTATAAAAAGAGCCACATACCTCACATACAAATCATCCCAAAGAGTCTCCACGAAATAGAGAGAAATACCAAGAAACACTGGTATAATAGAAGTAGGAAGAAATAATCCTAGCGTAGCGAAGCTCTTCTAAGATAGAAGCCTTAGAGTAGAAGTAGAAAGAAGTAGTACTAGAGGAGCGAAGCCCTGCTTAAAAGAAGGTAGTGAGGAAGAGTTCTTGAGCAAGCAGTTATTCTCTGGTTGAAGAACTAGAAGAATAACCACTTTCTCACGAAACTCCAATCATAAACCTAAGCGTTCAAAGCCTTTCATGTTGGAGATCAACACATAACTCTACCAAAGAGATCAAGTTTGAGAGACCGATGATAAATTGCTTGCTTACAACAAGCCGTTTAGAGGCTTGGTATGGATCTTCTCAATAGTCCATACCAACCTCTATGAATATTTGATTGTTATATCGTTTTCTAGGTTTAGTTAGTATGACTAGATCTTTACTATATTTGCGTGTTTAATCACACTCTAATGAGCTATGCCATGTTTTGTTTGTTTATTAGAATAGATTCTCCAGTTTACTATGTTTACCATGTGCCCCTAGATTAGAATTATAACATGTATTTGTTGTGGGGATGATTCCCTATAACTTGGTGATAAGCTTGGATTTAGGTGAGATTCCTCTTTCAACTCCATAGAAATATTGTGCCCTCATTACCATGTTTTGGTTGCTCCTTGATTGCATAGAATTAGGTTTATCTGCTTTTATATGTTTAGAGATTCTCCAATAAACTCTTTCAAAGAATATCAAGTAATATAGAGGAAGGCTAACTGTTAGGTTGGGCGTTCTTGGGTGCCTAACACCTTCCCAAGACGTACCTTAGCTCTAGACTTAGCTCAAGACTAGTTCTTTTGTGCATGAAATCATATTTATGGTTCCTGGACCTATAAATCAGGTGGCGAGTCCTTGTTCCTTTGCTCACAACCCTAAAAGGTTCGAAAGCACGAAGGACCCCAAAAGAGGTGACCAACGCGGCATCTCACATAAAACAACAGCATTTTATTATTCAATTAAAGAATTTGTACAAAATGCAATAGAAAGCTTTGGAAATCCTCTAGCCGTATGCAAGTGCTACTGTTGACACAAGTGTCTTTTGCCAACACAAAGGTAGAATTGTTATATACAAAATTAATACAAATAAAATGTACTTCCTTCAATTGCTTTCACAGTCTTTCTAATTTCATTTGTTATAATTTTATTAATTGGGTAGTGATATAGAAGTGAGTTGAGACTTGTAGACATGTCCCACAATGAAATATCCAAAGCCTTATATGTGTTTATAAGGTGGCACAAACACTAAGTAGTTAATCAATTAAGTGGTCTTATGGCTCTAGAATACGCGTGCGTGGTGGTATGTGGCGCACTTGGTACTTGGACACGTGGCATGTGCGCGTGTAACACTTGTAATTAAAATCGGATGGCGATCTTTTATTTTATTAAAATAAGGTGAGATACAATAGATCATAACCCATTGAAGTTATTTTCTAATACAAAAATAACTGTTTATGAAAGTTATTAATTATCCTAAACAATTATTTTTTTCTGGAATAGTGTCAATTAAATGAAACATTACAAATCTTAATTATATATAAATTAAAAGGCTAATTCCTTGTCAAATACAAAAATTTTGTTAGAAAACTCTTTAAGGAAATTATAGATATTGTTTTCTATAATTTGGTGACTTTGTTTTATCTTGAAGGTGAATTGCCTTAACCTTACAGCAAACTCTTTCGAGTGAGGGAAATTATCGCCTTAAAGAAAGTATAATACACGACTCAAAGTTGCATTTATTTTCGATCACAACAATTTATTCAACATAATCTACTAAAACACCAAAAGGGGGTAAACAAGCCTAATTGTTGTTTATAGCAGAAAATAGTGAAGCACAGTCTCCTTTGATGAACCCACATTGCTTCCCCAAGTCATGGACAATGGTCATTGTTGTTTTTTACAATGTTCATTGTTGTTAGCACAACCTTTTCATACAACTGAATCTTATCTTCAAAGAACCTTATTGTATCACATAGGTCCACGAGAATCTCCCTTCTATCATCTCTAATGGGAGAACTACTTCATTCTAATGGGAGAACTACTTCATTGGCCTGAGATACAATGGATCATAACCCATCGAAATTATTTTCTAATACAAAAATAACTGTTTCTCAAAGTTATTAATTATCCTGAACAATTATTTTGTTCTGGAATAGTGCCAATTAAATGAAGAATTACAACTCTTCGTTATCTATAAATTCTTTGTCAAATGCAACAATTTTGTTAGAAAAATCTTTAAGACAATAAGAGATATTGTTGTGTGTAAATTGGTAACTTTGTTGTATCTTGAAAGTCAATTGCCTTAACCTTGTAACAAACTCTTTCAAATGGGGGCAATTATCTCCTTAGAGAAAGTATACTACATACCTCAAAATCGCCTTTATTTCCAATCACAAAATTTTCTTCAACATTATCTACTAAAACACCAAAAGGGGATAAACAAGCCTCAGTTAAAACAGTGAAGCATTGTCTCCTTTGATGACCTAGTGTTGCTTCCCCAAGCCATGGACAATGTTCACCGTTGTTAGCACAACATTTTCATACAACTGCATCTCATCTTCGAAGAACCTTATTGTATCACTTAGGTCCACGTGAACCTCCCATTTATCATCTTTAATGGGGGCACTACTTCATTGGCCCGAGACCCACAAAGGAGGTCAAACAACCCACTGCAAGGGGGAGGATGAGAACACCACGGAGCTACACTTGCGATGGTGGCTAGAGTGAGAGCTCAAGCGCATGATAGCACAGGGCTAAACGTGCATCAAGAGGAGAGCTTCAGGTAGTTTAATGATGGACTATCTTTTATGTGAGTCAAAGATTGTTTAGTTAATGTTGAGTTACTTTTTATGTAGGCCTAACATATTAGTATTTTCAATAATTAAAACAGGGGTCAAACCCAAAATCGAACCTACTACCAACCCGTTGGTTGGACTGGTATTGACACCTTTTAAAAATTTCCTCTATTTTTTTAGTGGACTATACCAGTTTAGGTTTCAGTTTATGATTGAACTGGTCAAACCAACCTGTTCGGTCTAGTTTGATTTTTAAAACCATGATTTCATATTAATTGTGTGTCAAGCAAGTAAACACAAAATTGATTTATTTATTAATTGTGTCAAAATAGATTGATCCTGGTTGACATGAACCCATTTACATTAACATGCAAAAATAAAAAATAAAACCTTTTTCACAAAGCTTGAGGGTGTTGAAAACTTGAATGGAAGACAATATTTGACACTACTTACAAGTTACAACACAACACGATAGCGACAGTAAATTCACCAACTCCTTACTTTTTCCATATATTTTTTCCCGTAAAAAACAATAGATCACTCTTTATTTTATTTTTGTTTTTGTAGTCAAGTTTTCATTCTTCACGTATCCTCTGGGCTTCTCGTTCATCTCCCCAGAAGCTACCGATTATTTGAAATCAGTCCTGAAACTTGATGTATTCAGGTGAATCTCCCAGCTCGCGTCCACAATTTTCCCACCAACTAACTCTCCCCCAAATTTGACCTATCGTATCCCGGGAGGCTGAGACTGAATCCCTTGACTAGGTCCAACAAATGGTTGGTATGAATTCGGGCTCCCATGTCCTAGTGATCTTAAAAGAATGAAGTGTCCAATTAAAAGAGGATACACAGATATAATAAAGATTAGGTAACAAAACAAAATGTCAACAAATAATACTATAAAACATAGAAACTTGAAGGAATACCAACCTAGCATAACATTAATTCTTGTCGTTTGCCCTTTGAATGGGGAATTGTTTAATTGATAAAAGGGTTCATCATTCAACACATGGTACTGGGAAACAACATAATCTAATTTGCTTTAGTTTATACCTCTTACGTACCTTCATAGGGAATCATAACATTGTCGTTTTGTATATGTAAGATGAGAATTAAGAAATGGATAAATATAATTCAAGGAGGGACACTGTTGTTGCGCGCGGGGAACCTAAATACTACCTGACCTTTCCAAGCATCAAACAATTAAGAAATGGATAAATATAATTCAAGGAGAGACACCGTTGTTGCGCGCGGGGAACCTAAATACTACCTGACCTTTCCAAGCATCAAACAACATGGGGGCACTTGGTTGCTTCAGCTCGGTGTGGACTTGCGGCCCTTGGAGATTTTTATTTTTGTTTTGAAATCTGTGGTCCTTGGAGATTTTTTATTTATTTTTTATTTTTTTAATATAAGATAAAAATCTTAATCTAAACTCACATATGTATATTTATATTCAGGAATCAAACCAGTCCTCATGATCTTTTTGGAAAGAGAAATTATCAGGAATACCCAAGTAGTAAAAAGTAAAACAAACATGCGGTCCTTGGAGATAAAGAGACTTTTTCTTTTTTAGACTAAATTATCATAGAAGTTTTTTTTTTTTTGATAAGTAAATATAATTTATGAAAAACATCACAAAGATGAACTTCCACTTGGAAAGTAAATCCAAGATTATACAACATAAAACCCTACAAAGAGGGTAACATAACAACCCACAGAGAGGGTAGACAGGGGACCGTCACAACAAAAATACCAAGAGGGCAAAACACCCAAGTATAAACTAGACAACAACATAAAAAGTACAACAAACAAAAAACCAATCGGCACAATTTGGCCACCTTCCTGAAAATCAAGAGCAACCACGCCATCAATGTGGAGCAGCAACAGAGCAGGAGCCTAATCCCAGCCAGGTAAACCACGGTCGAATCGTTTTTGCCATGGCAAGATATAATCTCAGCCTTTCCGTTCCACCTATCATCCTTCCGATTTGGCCGTGTTCGGTGGAGATCTGATGGAGAAGTTGGGTGACTTGAGTCTCTATCGGCATCTCACTCTCCGATCGGCATGGATTTGCCTTTACAATGGAAGCCGAGACCTTCTACGGCACTTGATGTTGGGTGGACACCGGATTTGGAGTATTTTTAGCTCGTCCCTTTCACCCCTAACTTTGGGGTTGAATTTTTAAAGCTCTTTTTGAAGAGCCCCTCCACACCCGGATATGTTTTTTTGTTGATTGTTTAATTATTGTTTGTTTAAGATTGGTTAAAGTATACTTGTAATTAAAAAATAATAGTAAGATTTAAAAAAAAAATGTAAATAAATAAATAAGTTAAAAAACTTAACGAAACAATAAGTCAATAATGACAAACAGTAAGTCTTTCTTTGTCTTGAATGTGATCATGGAGCTCATTTACATGATTGTCCAGCTAATTACATCTTTATTTTTCTTATCTCGTAAAGTGAATATAGATTATCTAGTTCTTAACAGTTATTGAGTTACGTAGGGCTGCAAATTACTCCAGTTGTTCTTTACTGCATAAAAAGTTCAGCTTATTTGATTTGATTAATTGAACTTGGGCATCATTTTTGTAACTTAATTGCTTACTATACAAGAAATTTACTTAAGAAGTTTTAACAATAAATAATATCTTTGGCCCAATTATATATAACCCAGCATATTTTTTACCAGCACATAAATAATTGTACACTATTAGATTGACTTTAAAACTAGAGTAAAAAAACATATGGTGGTAGAAAGGAAGCCACGTGGGTGGGAGGGTGGGTGAAGAAATCAAAGTAAAAATACAAAAAGAAAAAGAAGAGAAGAAATATAAGGAAAAGGTGAGTCTGTTTGCAGGGAAGAATCAAGAAGAGCAGCGCAAATAAGAAGCAAGAAGAAGAAGAAAAAAAAAAAAAAAAGGAGAGGAGAAGTATTAATAAAAATGGGTAAAACTTAGTACAGTTCCTTAGGTTAGGTACATTAAGTTTTTAATTGAATTCAAACACATAGTTGCATTAACCAATGAAACACAAATAATGTTATCTTTTCCAAGAATATTTAAATTCAATGTATTTGAATTCAACTAGGAACCTAATGTACTTGACCTAAGGAACTGTATCTAAATTTTACCCAACAAAGATTTAGGGGCTAAATTCAATTTTCAGGTCAAACTTTTAAAATCTGCCTGAACTATATAAGATATATTATTTTTTTTCTTTCAAGTTGGGCAAGTCCATCCCTATATATATATATATATATATATATATATATATATATATATAAAAGTTAAATAATTTATTAATAATTGATATATATATTATATATATATATATATATATATATATATATATATATATATTTTTTACTAATTAACTTATTTGATTATTTAGGGTTTTTTAAAACCCCATCCTTTTTAGGTACAATACAATTAAAATTTTTATTCATCTTGATTTTGAATAGAGTAAACTAACAAAAATAAACTCTATTGAATCCAGGCATATCATTGACGTAAAAGGACTTCACAAGAAGATCCGAATCTCTGATACCTCCTGATGCTGAAGTTGGGTTTTTTCTTTTCTTTTTTTTTTGGTATTTTGTTTTGAGTCAGTGAAGGAAGCTAAAATATCTTTTTCACCAAAGTGATAAGCTTAGTTCATATTTTCTTTACTCCACCAAAAAAAAAATACAGCCGGCTTTTGTCCTAACTCGCAAGGTTAATCACTGTCGTTTAAAGTTGTTTTTTTTCTTTTTTTTTTTTTAAATTCGTTTCCTATTGCCTTATATTGTTGTTTTTACGGCTAAACTTGCTAAAAAATATATTTTTTTAAGTTTTTGGGTCAAACATAACTCTTGTGATGTTTATTTGAAATATGAACTCATTCAAAATCGTCTTTGTGAAAGACACTTTTGAACGTGAAAAGTGTCTTTCTGAAAGACACTTTCTGACCAAATTTTGGTCAGAAGTTGTCTTTAGAAAAGACGATTTTGAGAAATATAAAAATTTTAATCAGAAAATGTCTTTCAGAAAGACGATTTTCACGTTCAAAAGTGTATTTCACAAATATGATTTTGAATGAGTCTATATTTCAAATAAACATCACAAGAGTCATATTTGGCCCAAAAACTTAAAAAAAAAAAAAAATGTATTTTTTAGCAACTTTGGCCTTGTTTTTACAATAATTTTCAACCATATCATCATGGTCCATATCACTTTTGCACCAACTAAGTAATTATTACACTACAAGAAAATAGGTCATTAGCAACAAAACCTTTTCGTCGCACAAAAGTCTCAATTTCGTCGCTTGATGTACCAGGCGACGAAATAGTACATTAGGCGACAAAAATCATTTCGTCAACTAATGTTGGTAGCCGAAAAGTCCTGGCGACGAAATATTTTTGTCGCCTAATAGTTTCAACATTTAGCGATTCGTCGCCTAAATGATTTGGCGACGAAACATAATTCGTCGCCTAAAGTTATTTGGCGACGAAACATAATTCGTCGCCTAAAGTTGATTTGGCGACGAAACATAATTCGTCGCCTAAAGTTGATTTGGCGACGAAACATAATTCGTCGCCTAAAAATCTATAGGCGACGAAACTTAGTTTTGTAGCTAAATAATATTTTTAGGCGACGAATTTGTTTTTGTCACCAAAAGTTGATTTGTCGACGAAACATAATTCGTCGCCCAAAAATCTATAGGCGACGAAACTTACTTTTGTAGCTAAATAATCTTTACGCGAGGAATTTTACATCGTCGCCAATTGTTTTTTGTTTTTTTTTTTCAACCTGTTAGGCGACGAAAATATGCGTCGCCAATCACCAAATATATATATATATATATATATATATATATATATATATATATATATATATATATATATATATATATATATATATATATATATATATATATATATATATATATATATTATAATATATATATATATATATATATATATATATACCTACTCAGTACCACCTGTTATTAAGAAATCAATTCATTTTCAACAATAAATCCATAAACAAATCATCCATACATTCCATAGGTAAATAATATACAAGTTTAAAATTATCATAAATACAATCAGTACCATAATTTGTTAATTATGAAAAGCTTGTCAGCCCACAAAAGCAGAGGAACCAAACCCTTCAGCTCATTCCTTAAACACAAAAAAGGGGAATGGAAGAGATTGGAATAGTTCCCTAGCACTTACACAGCTCATTCCTTAGACACAAAAAAGGGGAATGGAAGAGATTAGAATAGTTCCCTAGCACTTACAATTGAAGGTCCATCTAACTACAAAGTGCGATTAATACAAATGAAAAAAGATGTCTTTTAACAATACAAAAACAAAAAAGATGACTTCAAATGAGAAAATATGTCATCATTCCCCCAAGCTCATATAATCTGCACAAAATATCAATAAAATAACATTAAGACAAACAAGCAAAAACATAATTTGTAAGAAATATGAGAATTATTTTTAAGCATACGTAAAACTAATGACACCATGACTTTTAGTGCTTTTACCCTTTCCCCACTCATTTCTAAGTGTTATGAAACGCACATTTGCATGCGCATACCTCTCTAACCGTGAATCCTATTAAAGTATTGCAAGTTCATACGTTTTACTTTGGGCCCGAGTGTCATGTTCGTGTTGGTCACACCCCTTCCATGGTCTTTTTATGTTTTCACCACTTTGTAGGACATTTATAAGCTAAAGTGTTATTAAACGCACATTTATAAGTTGTGCATAACTCTCTAACCGTCAATCCTACCTTCATTCCACAAATTCCTAAATGTTACTTTGAACCAGAGGGTCGTGGTCATATAGGTTCACAAGCCATTCCGTGACTGTTTTATGTTTTTTGCCATTTGGCCACTCATTTTTAAACTTACGTATTTTGAAACGCACATTTGCACATAATTCTCTAACCGTTAGCCCTATCAACGTTTTGTAAGTTCCTACATGTTACGTTGAACCTAATGATCGTGTTAGTGTCGGTCCATGGACTGTTCCTTGGCCTTTTTATGTTTTTGTCCTCTTTGCACTGAATATTTAAAGGTTAAAGTGCTATGAAATGCACATTTGTGCATAACTCTTTAACTGTAAGTTCTATCAACATATTGTAAATTCGTACATGTTACTTTGAACCCAGGGTTCTGTTCGTGTTAGTTCACGGACTATTCCATGGCTTTTTTATGTTTTTGTCCCTTTACAAGATATTTATAAGCTAAAGTGCTATGAAACGCACATTTGTACATAACTCTCTAACTGTAAGTCCTATCAACGTATTGTAAGTTCCGACATGTTACTTTGGACCCAAGGGTCGTGTTCATATTGGTCTATAGACTTTTCCATAGCCTTTTTAAGTTTTTGTCCCTTTATGGGACATTTATAAGCTAAAATGTTATGAAATGCATATTTGTGCATAACTCTCTAGCTCTAAGTCCTGTCAATGTATTATAAGTTCTTACATGTTACTTTGGACCCAAGCATTATGTTTGTGTCAGTCCACGAATTGTTCCAAGGCATTTTTATGTTTTTGTCCCTTTGCGGAACATTTATAAGCTAAAGTGCTATAAAAAGCACATTTGTGCATAACTCTCTAACCATAAGTCCTATCAACGTATTGTAAATTCCTACATATTACTTTGGACATGAGGGTCATGTTCATGTCGGTCCATGGACAATTCTAAATATAACTCTTTAACTTTTGGCATTTACTTATTAAAGTCAATATGTAAAAATAAAAAAAAAAAAATAAAAAAAATACTAACCATATCTTAGTTTTAGCCAGAAGATGAGCTCCCTCCATTCTCGAAAAGTTCAGCTCCAGTGAAACCTTTGCCCCTGAGACAACTCAATGATGCTAGTTGCAATGTCATCCAACTCTTATTGTCAAATTTTTTGTTTCCTATTTTAGAAAAATAACAAAATAATTGATAAGTAAAGTGACTAAAACAAAATAATCAAATTGAACCAACTCAACAATCAAACACTCCCAATATCAACTTAAACCACCTTATAACACCATGCAAGCCACCCGCTTGCTCCAAAACAACCCACCACAAAATATGTCAAACCACAGTGGTATACTAAATCATCAAACAAGAACAGTAGTATACTAAATCATCAAACAAGAACATGATATATTAATTTGAAGTGCATAAACATAAAATACCTGAGAGGAGTTTTAGTCAGCCTGCACTAGGTACCTGACCCCAAAATCATCCAAAAGTTTACCAACCCACATACACTTTCAAGGCTTCATAAGGATGCTACCAACCAACCTGCCAAAAATTTAGGAGGTGACATGTCTGACTGATCTAATAGAGCAATCATCAAATTGTTAAATGAAACATCAAAACATAATCTCAATTGAAACATCCAACTTAGAACATAAATAACATTTCATGCCCAACCATAAAGTTCTGGCATAGAACACAATTTTAAGACCAAACAAAAACAAAAACAATAATATTAATGAACAAAGAAATAACAGAAATAAAACAACTTTGATTCGGGTTTCTTACCTTATGTGCAGAAAAAGCACTCCCCCAAAAGATTTGATGGGAAGCCCAAAATAACCAACACAAATCTGTACAAATAAGATAACAAAGACAAAAACAGGTCAGTCAACACGTCTACA
Source organism: Fagus sylvatica (assembly GCA_907173295.1). Taxonomy (NCBI): domain Eukaryota; kingdom Viridiplantae; phylum Streptophyta; class Magnoliopsida; order Fagales; family Fagaceae; genus Fagus; species Fagus sylvatica. The sequence goes on from OU015763.1 coordinate 32,037,222, forward strand.
ATCATAATCCCAAGCCCTACAAAATAATTTAAATCATTGAACCCCAAACTTAAAAAAAAAAAAAAAACCCATACCCTTTTGAACTCCAATAAGATTTATAAGAAAAAAAAAAAAAAAAAAGAAAAAAAGAAAGAAGCAACACCCAGTTTATCTTACATTTATTTTCAACTTCCCATAAACTTAAAAAAAAAAAAAAATAAACGTTGAACTATACTTAAAGTTGAGATAAGCTTCCTGGACTAAAAGATACAAAATATATATATATCTTAAAGTTGAGATAAGCTTCCTGGAGTAAGATACAAAATATATATATATATATATATATATATATATATATATATATATATATAAATCTTTTTCATTTATTAACATATGAACCCTAGAACTAAACAAGAAAACTAATTTTTTTACAGGTTTTTATTGCAAAAGCTTAAGTTCACAATAAACCCATTACAAATTCATAAAATAAAATAAATAAAAAATAAAAAAAACGGAACCTTTCAGATTATATAGCTTCAGAAAAATTAGGAAAAAAGGAAGGCAAAGTTTAGGAAGTCTCATACCTGATGCGTAGATCAAGGAAGAATGGTACCCACTAGAGCTTGAATTGCTTTCTCCCTTCCTTGCAGAGACTTCCTTCCAGACTTTTCTTTTTATTTTGTTTTGACTTTGCTTTCTTTTTTCCCTCCAGAGACTTCCCTCCACACTTATCTTTCTATTTGTTTTTTTGTTTAGGCTTGCACTGCTTTTGCCTTTGTTATGCTTAGCAGCTGTTAAACCAATAACACTTTTGTTTATAATTTTTGAGAGGGTGTAACGTGTCTTTGTCTCTTGGCTTGATATATAGAAAATCTAATTAGTATATAAAAATGGGTAATTCTACGTACCTCTAATAGATAAAATTTCACATTAATGATACCAATATCATATATTATGGTACTTAACTCATATATGATGGTATTTATTATTTTTATTTATTATTTAAATTAATATATAAAAAATTAGATAATACCAATATCACATTAGATAGTACCAACATCATATATGGTGGTACTTATATCACATTTGATAGTAATAATTGAGTGGGTACTATACCCACAAAAAGAGTGTGGGTATTATAGAATGACCCTATAAAAATGGGGGTCATTCTACAATACCCACGTACTTTTTGTGGGTATGGTACTCACTCAATTAGTATCATTAAATGTGATATAAGTACCATCATATGTGATGTTGGTACTATCCAATGTGTTATTAATACTATTTGATTTTTTTTATGGCTAATTCTACAATACTCATGTGGGTACCGTAACTCTAATAGATAAAATCTCACATTAATGGTACTAATGTCACATATTATGGTACCTATGATGGTACCTACCATTTTTATTTATTATTTAAATTAATATATATAAAAAATCAGATAGTACCAATATCACATTGGATAATACCAACATCACATATGATGATATTTATATCACATTTAGTACCAATTGAGTGGGTACCATACCCACAAAAACTACGTTAGTTACTATTCATTCCTAAAGTGATTTTTTTAAGTAAATTCAGTTTTTTTTTTTTTTTTCCTAAAGTGATTTTTTTTTTACGTAATTCAGGTTTTTTTTTTTTTTTTTTTTTTTTTTTTTCCTATTCATTCCTAAGTGATTTTTTTTAACGTAAATTCAGTTTTTTTTTTTTTTTTTTTTTTTTTTTTTTTTTTTAAGTATTTTTTATTCCTATTCATTCCTAAAGTATTTTTTTTACGTAAGTTCAGTTTTTTTTTTTTTTTTTTTTCCTAGTTTTTTTTTTTTAAATTCAGTTTTTTTTTTTTAAGTGATTTTTTATTCCTATTCATTCCTAAAGTATTTTACGTACCTCTAATAGATAAAATTTCACATTAATGATACCAATATCATATATTATGGTACTTAACTCATATATGATGGTATTTATTATTTTTATTTATTATTTAAATTAATATATAAAAAATTAGATAATACCAATATCACATTAGATAGTACCAACATCATATATGGTGGTACTTATATCACATTTGATAGTAATAATTGAGTGGGTACTATACCCACAAAAAGAGTGTGGGTATTATAGAATGACCCTATAAAAATGGGGGTCATTCTACAATACCCACGTACTTTTTGTGGGTATGGTACTCACTCAATTAGTATCATTAAATGTGATATAAGTACCATCATATGTGATGTTGGTACTATCCAATGTGTTATTAATACTATTTGATTTTTTTTATGGCTAATTCTACAATACTCATGTGGGTACCGTAACTCTAATAGATAAAATCTCACATTAATGGTACTAATGTCACATATTATGGTACCTATGATGGTACCTACCATTTTTATTTATTATTTAAATTAATATATATAAAAAATCAGATAGTACCAATATCACATTGGATAATACCAACATCACATATGATGATATTTATATCACATTTAGTACCAATTGAGTGGGTACCATACCCACAAAAACTACGTTAGTTACTATTCATTCCTAAAGTGATTTTTTTAAGTAAATTCAGTTTTTTTTTTTTTTTTTCCTAAAGTGATTTTTTTTTACGTAAAGTTCAGTTTTTTTTTTTTTTTTTTTTTTTTTTTTAATCCTATATTCTAAGTGATTTTTTTTAACGTAAATTCAGTTTTTTTTTTTTTTTTTTTTTTTTTTTTTTTTTTTTTATTTTTTTCTATTCATCCTAAAGTTTTTTTTTACGTAAATTCAGTTTTTTTTTTTTTTTTTTTTTCCTATTCATTCCTAAAGTGATTTTTTTAACGTAAATTCAGTTTTTTTTTTTTTTTTTTCCTATTCATTCCTAAAAGATTTTTTTACGTAATTCAGTTTTTTTTTTTTTTTTTTTTCCTATTCATTCCTAAGTATTTTTTTTTTTCTTTTCTAAAGTGATTTTTTGTACGTAAATTCAGTTTTTTTTTTTTTAGTCATTCCTAAAGTGATTTTTTTTTTTTACGTAAATTCAGTTTTTTTTTTTTAACTATTCATTCCTAAAGTGATTTTTTTACGTAGCCAGTTTGTAACCAGTTTGCTACAACCCACTCAATGTCTGAGAAATACACTTGGATATATATGATACTAACACGCTAAAGTTGGCTTGTTTGATTCCAATTGCTTTGTCGTATGTTACGTGACATTTGGGGTTTAGAGTAACCATATTCGAGCCATTATACGTAGTCATTATCATATAATAAATTTAAGGTTCTCTTGGAATCCGAAGATTAGAAAACTTTCGTGTCTTTTTGTGAATTGTGATGATGATTATATATACCAATTTTGCAACAATTCCTAAATGTTTAATGAAAAACCGGTTATCCGTTACATTTGGCGACGAAAATCAAATTTCGTCGCCAAAAGTGTAAATTAAAGTGATATTAGGCGACGAAAATTGAGTTTCGTCGCCGAATAGTAATTAGAAATAACATATGGCGACGAAACTTGATTTTC